>JBBMOE010000008.1:4623732-4728992 GCA_037975065.1 Chaetodon trifasciatus
GCGTGTCTTCCTAAGATGTGTATAGGAGGCAGGAGAGAGAGAGAGAGAGAGAGAGAGAGAGAGAGAGAGAGAGAGAGAGGACATCAGCCTCTGAATAAAGAAACATCGTCAAAAATGTCCATGCTTTAATATGTGTGCTGAATCTACATTCTCAATGCAGAAGCCTCTTCAAAGGACTGTGGGAACATCTCAAAACTGACAGAAACACAGCCTGATTCAGCACCCCAGAACAGAGGAATCGATGGGAGTTGAAAAGTTTATCTACTGTCATTTATATAACTAACCTTGGCTTTTCTAAAGAAATAAAAATAAAACAAAATCCTCTCCGCACAAAGAAATAAGTTATCATCTAAGGACCCCTCTGTTGTTTCAAAAAAAAAGACAGGCACTTAAAGGACAAGGCTGGGCTTATCTTTTAATGTTTCATCCCTGTACGGTTTGCTCATTTTAATTTCTCAGGATGCTCGATTCATGCACCCCTCTCCTAATATGAGGCCTGACTGACATCCCCAATTACTTGATGAGCTCAGTTTGTTCAAATACAAAAAAAAGTAAAACTTTCAATATTAAAAAAGAAAATAGGAGTCACACAGTGAATGGAACTTTTAAAAAAAAAAAAAAACCTAAGAAAAAAAGGATGCGGGCCCAAAGCGGAGGGGTTATTCACAGCTGTACCATGTGGGAGAGGACATCAGCACGCCTGCACACTGACGTCAGCGCCAACCCGAGGGGCCGACCTTTGGAGTGCTGCAGGCTCTTTGTTTTGATTGTCTTGGGGTGTGCGTGTGTGGGGCACTTCTTTGTTCTTCATATCACTCTCATCACCTCGCCTCAGCCCACCTGTTTCCTAACACCTTTCTGAAGCATTCATCTGTCAACTCAATGTTTTATTGTTACTGCATCTGACTGTTTGTAGAGTTCGAGGTTTGTGCAGTTTGTGTTACTGTTTTCTTCTATTTAAAGTAGCCAGTTACAGTGCTGACACTGTCACACGTTTTTTTTTTTTGCTGAATGTAGAGGGATGGTGTTAATGTGACTGTGACAGACATTGACTCAAAGTGTCAGCTGGCTACTTCATGAGCCTTTTGGCATGCACTGACTGAGCTGCTGACTGTAATTAATAGCTGGACAGAGGTTAACAGTCAATTAGCCTGAGTTTCACTGAAAGGAATGTTACTCATTAAATGCATCACACAACGTCTGAAAGTGAGCTCACATTCAGCAAAACAAGCAGGCACAGTTTCATTATTTCTGTTTCAAGCCTCAATAACATTGATGAGGCAAAATATTTTTTTAATTCTTTACAATATTAACACTGTAAGGTGTTATGAATGCAGTCCAACTCCTCTATGCCTGCACGCATACGAGGGATTCAGGTTATTGCACCCACCTAGACTTGGTATTTTAGGATTCTGTAGTTTGTGTACTAAAACGCAAAATGTCACAATAAAAAGACACAAAATAAACACAATGACAGTTTCAAAAGGAATGCAACTCTTCCTACACATTACCTGTGATGGCTGACTTGCAGCTCCCCAAGAAGCTGATTCTTGAACCACTGGTCAAAGTCCACGTTGTCAAACAGCTCGTAGGCTGCCAGTCCCACTGCGTTGTATACTGCAGACAAAACAGTCACAACAACAGTCAGAAAAATCACCAGCGGTGACAGTATTCACAACGGGACTACAAATATTAAACTTCTAGTGACGTACACAAAAAATGCACATGAACAGTCTGCGTTATGAGTTATGAAAAACAATCTTGAAATGTGCCACTCAACACTAAAACTTCAGTCATCCATGTCCTTAAAAGCACCTTTAAAAGGAAATTGCCTATTTTTTTTCTATTACAGGATGTTCTTCTTTGAGGGTCTAATACATTCAATCAAACCGCAAAACATATCACTTCTCATGTTTAAAGTTTGTTTTATGTGGGTTCCGCTTCTTCAAAATTGGTCTATCCAGTCCAACAAAATTGTGACTAGCTCACAAGTGGAGAATACAATCTCTGCAGACAATGTAGTAGAAGTTGGAATAATAGGGGAGGGGTAAAAAGGGCAAAATATATCGTCAGCAATGGAAGGCGTTGAAATTAGAGTTCAAGGAATTTGTGTGCGCTGAGGTGTAACGAGAAGCAGTTGAGGTATGATTCATGTTTGTGTGTGTTGGAATAAGGGTAAACCATCAGCTGAGGTGATGAGCTGTGTGCATGTGTGCATGCACGTAAAGAGAAACGAATCAATAACACTTTTATTTTGAAAGTCTTCTGCCATTAGCTCCTTTCCCCTTCTGAGCCTTTTATTTTGGAAATCCAAGCTACTCCAGGACCCCCAGGTAAGATCCTATTACTGTTTATTTTGAAAAGCCAGCTTCTGCTATAGTGTAAGCAGAAACAGCACATTGGAGCAGTTGGCACTAAAAAGGATATTTGTGTATGACTTTGTAAAATTAGTTCTGTGTATCTGTGCATGTGTGTGTGTGTGTGTGTGTGTGTGTGTGTGTGCAGTTCACTGGTGAGGGACTCCTGGCTCAGACTGGTCTCCTCCTTGAGATTCATAATTTGCAGTTACAGTTAAAAATGTTAAAAAGTTTGTGAAGCTACAGAGACGCCACAGAGAAACAGTCCAATCATCTCAATCAGCTGCGTGTCCCCACTTTCTAATAATGGTTACCATGGTGACCGGCAACT
Organism: Chaetodon trifasciatus; assembly: GCA_037975065.1. Taxonomy (NCBI): domain Eukaryota; kingdom Metazoa; phylum Chordata; class Actinopteri; order Chaetodontiformes; family Chaetodontidae; genus Chaetodon; species Chaetodon trifasciatus. Next base: position 4,626,421 of record JBBMOE010000008.1, read on the forward strand.
GCTGAGCAACTCCAGGGATCAGACAGTTCATTTAATAAAGATTAAGCTGAGAGGCGGTACTCAAACTCTATCTTAGTACTCAAAGAGCATCATTCCTGTCGCCAATATTTCTACATCATGATGGAGAGTGGAGTCCGTTGAAGGCATTGCTGTGTTTTTAGACGTCCATGTCTGCCACAAGCACTGCTCGGGACAGTCAGACACGACTGTGCATTCTGTTCGCGTATCCTGTGCACATCAGTCATTGGCTGAGCAGTCTGCTTTCCCACCAAACCCAGTAAACACTACAGTGATACATTTGAAAATGTGGTGGAGAGATGCTGTAAGAGTGCTCCAGCTGTGAAGAAGGAAATCTTTTTACGCTTCAAAACTTGGTTTCAATCAAATCAAATCTTTTTACTCCAGTTTAATCTTTTAAACACTGACTTTCAACCTTTGGAGGCTTTTGTTTTTTCCAGTTTCAAAATATGACATCATATTCATCCCCTACAAAGCTGCCACTGCCCACGAGTATGTTGAGATCAGCGGTTGGTCTATGAGAGTGTGTGTCGGTGTGTGAGACGGAAAGAGTGAAAGAGAAGCCAAAGCAGAGAGAGGAAGGAGACATAAAAACACTGTAAGTGTCTCTCAGAATTATCAAATAACTTATGAAGCACCTAAATGCCCCTCAGACATATTTTCTCTCATTTATCATAACAAAAAGGTTGACGGATGGAGGGACAGGCAGAAAAGATGGATGGAGTCCAAAGTTGTTATCACAAAAAACAAAACTTTGAGGAGTTACAATTTATAGGTTAATAAAACTGTAATGTTCTTTTGCTGTGAAACGGCAGAGCTCTGTAATGTGTGGGGCCTCACAATTCTTAATTCTTCATTAGTACATTGATTATAACATTTTATGTTGTTTATAGATTCCTCTGTTTGTTGTTCCTGACACAATTCAGCTTCCCTTTGAAGCATTTCCTGGTCTACAGCACTGCTATGTTAATTTGGCTCCACAAAATGAAATGTTCATAAATTTTCTATTGTGTTTTTAGTGGTCACGAAAAGGCGTCTCAGAGGGCTAATGGCACACTCAAAAATACTTAGCCACTTCTAATGTACAATATATCAAAAAGCAGAAGTTAATTATGCTGCCAGTGCAGCATTAAAATGACAAATGTGGGACTAACACAGGCGCTGCAAAAAATACATTAGTACAAAAATTTAAACACTGTTTCAAGGATGGTTCATACTTGGTTGAATGCCAGTTAGTAACATTTGTCAGATATAAAAAGGGTCCAAGCAGGTGGTTTTGGTTTTATGGCAAATATGGTTGTTACGTGTTATGTATGACAAATGTCTTTAAAGCACACCGGATGGACTAAAGTACCTGTTCCAGTCTTCAGCTCATTGAAGCAAGCTCAGGCATATAATGCTGGATTAGGGGCTCAGCAAAACACAGTACCCCCTTTTTGACAGCAGTATAATTAAGGTCTTGATCTGTAATTGTATTAGCACTGTTATCAAGCACCCATTCGGCTCTTCAACCAGCTCTCACAGCCACAATTATCAGCCACTGCTGCTACCACAGCACGGCTTCATCATACAGTGATGTCTGCTGTTTTATCAACACTGTCAACAGACTGCTGAGATCTCAACAGGCATCCAGCTTTAACAAAGGCCCTGTTAGCAGGCAGTCCCCGACTGTCTGTGATTTAGTTGTGTATGCCATAAAACCACCTGAGTGGCAGCCTTGTCCTGCCAAAGACTCATAAATACTAAAAGAAGGTGGAGAGAGGAAAAAGAGAGGGTGGAAAAAAGACAAAAGAGGAGTAAAACAAGACGTCCAAGGACCTGAGAGAGCAGCATAGCAAGAATTGATAACATTATCAAAATAAAACAGAAATCTATAGGTACAATTGTTATTTTATGTGATTATTCAGACTCTGTATCTTAGCCTGAAATGACTGCTATGCATCCTGCATGCATCTATGTCTCAATTAATCCTGCTCTCGCTCTTTGAGTCCAGATCAGTAAATTCAATGCACCTGGAAGACAGATTGTGCCAAGTACTTCGGCAGCTACTAAGCCAGTAAAGCGTGATGAAGCTTTTGGCTCACCTGCATCCTTCATTAGCAACTGGACAGGGTCTTCCACATTGGTTGGGCCTGCAAAGACAGATACATACTCTGGATGTTATTTCGGTGACAAGACAGAGTGCATTTGAAAGGTAAGTGTTCTAGCTATGTGCATTCAGTTCAAGCATTTTTAATGATGACAGACATTCTGCAGGAATGGACCCAGTGACCACATCATAACACAGTTAAAGAGGCTTGGACTCCACTGCATCAGTCTTGTTTCGGTCATTTTACTGGTCTGTTCTCTCCCTCTCTATTAGTCATTGTTGTGTACTCAAGTCTCAAAATCAATAGCTGCCTCCCCTCAACCATAGAATTGCCCAATCTGGCATCTTCTTGGTCCAGCAGAACCCATTTCCACTCTGTCAGATGAAACTGAAAGCAGCATGGGAGACACGCCTGAAATGGACCCTGTACGGCGGCTGTTTTAGCAACAGCACTGCTAATTCAGCAACAAGAGAAGAACTACATGCCAGCACCACCTGCGGCATTGTGGTTGGTGGGTGTTTGTCATTGACTGATTGGCTAGGGAGTTAAGAGTGATTGCAATGGTGGGGGTTGATACCAGGGAATGGTATGTTACACCTACCGGGACTGCTGAAGGCAACATGAACAAAAACTGCTTTCTGATATATGAAATATACATCTCTTACTCTGAGGCAAGGCTACATTTCATGTTGACAAACGGAGGCATACTGTATGTGCAGTGCAGCACAAGACACATTTATCTCTATAGCAGCTTTAAAACACAAGGTACTTTGCATAAGGTGTATACACGCATTTAGAAAACAATAAAAATTCACAAGTGAGATAAAATTTGCTAAAAAATGGATCTTAATGATATGATTGGGACGGGCAAATATTATACAGACCTCTCAGTGCAACACTATAAAATCCAGTAGCACCACAGACAGCCTCCAAAATGACCATAAAATTGAAAATAAACAGCTCCAACAAAAACTTAACTTTTTACCTTCATGAAGGTGAGATTTATTGCAGAGCTGTATTGGAAAACAATAGTTTTCACAAGGTGCACCTAATGAACTGGCTACTGAGTGCATGTTTCCCTCGCATTGAAAGGATTTTAAAAGGTTTGCTGAGAAGAGAGCAGACTGTGCTTTTGGCATGTAATAATATTTGAATTTAACTGACCCTGGAGATTCTGAACCATATCCAACAGCACCGGTGTCAGCGTCTGGCTGTAGTTGTGGAAGATATCCAGGAACAATACTTCTGTACAAGGCTAAATGGAGGAGAAGAGCAAAGGAGACGACAAGATAATTAATTGGCAGAATAGATGACACACTGTGCACGATCATTCGTTTTCCTCCCACCATCACAGCTCTTCCCATTCTGAGCAGCCTGCTGCGGTATTGTTCGGCAGTCAGTGATGGTGAGGGGGGAATTTCACATGAACAAGTTCCATCAGAGCACACCCTCAATAAACACAAAGAAAAATGTATACAAAGAGGCATGTGCACAAACACAATGGCAAACAATGCCTTGAGCTCCCAGTTCAATAAAAAGTCAATGTGACATTGTCAGGGGATTTCTGTTTATTTGGGTGTGTGTATGTGTGTGTGTGCGCGCGCATGCGTTTTCAAACAGAGAAATGGTAGTTCACCCACCTTCAGTAGTTTATTGGCTTTTGCTGTCAGAAAAAAATCAATATTAAATGAAGGTGTCAGAATTCTAGTTCATGACAACATGCTGTGTGCTACAGCGTGTGCGTATGTGTTCGTGACGTTTCACAGCATGCAGCTTTAACCTTTCTGCCGTGTCGGGTGACACTTCTAAAAAGCCAATCTAGTATATTGCTTGTTTTGTTGGGAAAAAATAGATGTGGTAAAATTGAGGCAACGGTCCTCTATAATCAGTTATTAGAATTGGTGGCCATGGAAGGAATAGATGGGCAGTGACATGAGATCTATGAACCACCCTGAGCAGCATAATGTGCTACTACGAAGGTCATACACTGACCCCGATGTTCACAAACCTCCAGCCTTTGGGACTGTGCTTATTTCTACATTACAAACTTGATTTATATCATGAACACAATCCTAAAAAAGCCTGTTAGCAAGCAACAGGCCTTATAAACAGAGTACTGTTTAAAACTCTTAGACCACCCTACAATTTAGAATAAATCCCATTTTTTGGGGCAGCTGTTACATTTAAAGGTATTTCAGCCAAACACCCGAATATTGTTCTATCAAAAAGGAACATTGATGTAATAAAAAGTCTGTTGAAAACAGTGTTTTCTGAGAATTCTACATCTTAAAGTAATTAGCTACCTAATAAGCTCTCATAGACTGTAATTCCACCTTTATTTCTGCTGCACTGTGCTTTAAATGAATAACACCTTTTACAACGAGACCATTAGGTCTCAACACCTAACACCCAAAACAAATGTTTTACTGTATTCCAAGAAACAGCACAGTCGAAGTTTGTCATTTGAAGGGATGACAGTATGTTAGTGGGGCTCAACGTGAGGAGGGGGGTGAGATAAATGAGGGTTGACAAGGGAAAAAAAAATCAACATTGGATGAGAAATCATATCATGACTCAGAAAACCAGATGAATATAAGCCAGGGCCAGACAACTTGGCGCAGACACAGACAGGATCTCTGGGGATCACTGACCGCTTTATGATGTTGCAATGCACACAACATACCGCTTACATCACCACATAAAACACTGCTTTGAATATCTGAAAATACAGCACATACTAAAAATATATGTGACAAGAAATATTATAGCAATTCCATTTAACTGAAATCTTCTTTTAATCCAAATTTCTATGATTTTGAGGATGAACTTAAGTAATATGCTCTGTTATTTTGTCTTGCAAATTGCAAGATTGCCAAATTTAAGTTTTAAATAATGGCAAACTACACTTTTTAAGAATGATGGTTTTACCCCAGTAGAAAGACAGGGGACAAGTTTAAGTTTTAACAATGTTCCTCTTCTCACTGCTTCTGGATGCTGTCAAGCTCGAGGTACCTGAGTGGAGATGCTGCTGTGATTGTTTTGTGGGAACTGTGTGTACAACCAACATCACTGGGCACTTACAAACGCAGATGTGCTTGACATTTTACTGCCTCCACAGAGACATGGAGCACCTTTCTCTATGCAAACTTCTGTTTCTCCCCTCTCAATAATTAATAAAGTAGAATTACACTCTCACTGTTGTATGCCTCCGCTGATCAGTTTACATGCATGTCTGTGCAGACTTTGAAGGACTCTAATAAAAGGTATTTAGTGATGATTCCAATGAATAATTTCCAGTGAGAAACATGCTGTCTGCACTTAGAGACTGTTTTGACAGAGGAGTGCAGAGGACTGATAGAGAGCTTCATCACATGGTGCAACAACAATCACCTGAAGCTCAATGTCACCTAAACCAATCAGCTTAGGGATCGACTACAATGCTTCAAATATGGATGCTGCTGCAAAGAAGCTACTAACTGTAAAACGTGGATGCTTCACACACGTCTTCAGCAGCACAGACAATCTAAACAATCACCACAGTTTCAAGGTGTACACCCAAGATTGGTGGCACCAATTCAGCATCTGACCAAATGTGAGATATGGTCACAGTCCTCCCTTCTGTTCCTGAGTTATGGTGTTGAATAATGGCCAAAACGTGCTTTTGCAGAACATTATGATGTCACAGTGAAGCTGACCTCTGAACTTTTTGATGTAAAGTTTATCGTATGAGACATTTGTGTGAAGATCTAATGAGTTCATCCCTTAGTCCCAGTGAACATTTGTACCAAATTTGAAGAAATTCCCTCATGGCGTTCCTGAGAATGGGATAGTACGTACCCGTAGACTGTATTTCCAAGAGTCACCACCTGTTTCTTCAACAGCTGGAAGACAGAGAGGAAGAAGAGAAGAGCACAGGTGAGCACACATTAATGCTGTTCATGAATACCATTTTTTTGACTGTGCAGATTATCACATAAAAATCACAGTTCAAGAAATCATATTAATGCTATTCTTTACTGCACCTTACACAACATCAATACATCAATTCAATACATAACCAATTCTGCTGAAGTCTGCACACAAAGTGACACTGACTGTAGAACTGGTCGACCCTCGCTATTCTGGGCTTCCCAAGAACACGCCTGTTAGCTCTGCCAGTCTGCGGGTCCAGATGAGTCTGGACATTTGGATTCAGCCCATGTATCTGGGGATGTGCTATTACCAAAGCTCTCAGGATCCTCTTCCCACATTGCCAGCTCCTCCTCTGTGAGAAGGAAGTAGTGTGAGACGAGCCGGCGTCCAATTTCTGTCAGTGTGGGGTGTGTGAAGAAGGCTGTCTTGATCTTGTGAGCTTCCAGACTCTCTGGTTTACTGTCTGATTGGGCAAGGAGGGGGGAGTAAAGGAGAGAAAAAGAAAAAATTAATAAAAGAAAGATATTTAATAATCCATTTATCTGTCAAACACTGTTACTACCACTGTATTTGTACTTTTTCTACACTTACCAGCTTTAAAGCCAATTTACAGTGGATTCACAGCAATTTCAACAATCAGTATAAGTATATTAAGTACCGTATATAGGATTTTAAACAAAGTTGGTTTCAGGCAAAAGCTTCAGTCCTTCTTTTTCTGTCGTCTGTGTGCAAACTTTAAATCTATACTACATCTTTTCATATTTTCTAGTGAAAAAATATCCCTGCTCTGCTGCTCCTCTTGATTCTCATTTAGAATGTGGATGAGTTAAGAAAATTTTATCGAGCCAAACCAATACTCAACTCAACAGACTGCTGGTCATTTCACTTTCAAACCTCCAGTTTACCTGTGGCCCCTGACCCCCATGCCACTACTGGTGCAGTACTCAGGGCCCTGTTCTAATATCCTCAGACATGCCTGTCAGTCTATCAGACTGGCAGCATGGGCCTAATAAATAAGTCAGGTGGCTGCCCTGAGCTGCGCTGTGTCAGTCAAGGCTCTACTTTCCCTTTAACTATGTAACCTTAGGAGTCAAAATATATTTTCCTGTTTTGAAAAAGGGAAAGTGAGGCAAACTTGACGCTGGGCTTCAGTATGGTGCCGTGTCACACCCGCAGTATTAACACATGAACCACAAAAAAAACGCAGCTCCACTCTACGTCCAGCAAAAAATGCTTAAGAGAAGGATATTCAATAATAATGCACACCAAAGACCATATGAGCTGGCAGAATAAAGACCGAGTGCTGTGCTCCAGGGCTAATGAAGCACTGGAGGCCTCTGACAGCTTGAAATAAACATGAGCCATGGCGAGGTACGGTGACGCTGATGGTATTTCAGCACTGTGCTTTTCAAAACACTGCCAGTGATTAGCCATGAAGAGTCAGTGACACCTCTTGCTGGCCCCTGACCTGAAATTCAGATTTGATTGTCTGGCTTTCATTTGAATCTCCTCTCTCTTCATCCATGTCTGCCATTCTGATCACTCGTCTCCCGTGCCTTTTCACTCCCCTCTGTTACCACCTGATTCATCCTTTATCCTGCACCTCGCCTGCTCCTCTTCCCCAAAGCCCTCATATCTTACCATCAATGTTCTTGGCAGGTTTGTAGGCATCGTTCTTTACAATCATCTTGATGAGGTTCATGCACTGAACAATGAAGCGTTCAAAGGTCACTCCCTCCCCTGCAGGAGTGAACACGTAGCTGACAGCAAATTCCAGAGAACGCTGGATTAGGGGTATAAATGCACACGGGTGGTACTCCAGGAAATCTAACAACTGCAGAAGAGGATGAACATGGGGAAAGAAGAAAGGATAAAAAAAAAATTAGGAAACACTAGAACAGATCTGCACAATATACAGCCTATTCATTAATGAGGAAACAGATATGAAAGGTGTCATTTATTATTCTGTATTGATGAACAACTCACAACTTTAGTGTACAGTATGATCATCTTCTCCAGCTTTTCTCTGCATGTGCTATCTGGACCAACCTGACGACCTGAAACACAACACAACCGTACAGTATTGTTACTTAACAGCAGCAGCATGCAGCGTCTTCAGGCAACTGTCAGGCCATGTTTATTTAATTTAAATCTAAGTAATTCAGTTTGACAATAATGTGATTTTACCAAATCTTCATACAAAAAATTCTAATATACATCCATGATGTAAGTGCAAAGATTTCTTGACTGTAAAAGCAGATCCAGACTAAAACACATAAATCAGACTGAGCAGCGTTTGTATTTAAGCTCTTGAAACCAGTGGATCTCAATTAAGGGAATAGTTTGACATTTTGGGAAATATGCTAATTTGCTTTCTTCCCAGAGCAGATTTTTTTAACTTTGGAATTTAAGCTAAACTTAGAAAACCATGTCATGGCTCCAGCTTCATTTTTAACAGACAGATATAACCATGATATCAACCTTCTCCACAAGCTCTCTCCAAATGCCCCAACATCCACATGAAGACATTATGTCTTGATGGAGTATTTAGGTGTATAGAAACAAAAGAGGGCTGGTTTGTCAAACGTCTGAGGATTCGTGTGTTCGCAGCATTTTAAGGTGAGCGCTGTCATGATTGTTGAAATCGATTGTTGAAATTCAGAATTTTTAATTATTAAGCCAACGTATGAAAGTATGTTCAGTATGTTCAGTATGAAACATGCAACACTAGATGAGATATGATCTTAACTGCTGTCCGATCTTGTTTAGTCAATGCAGTCGTAAAGGTGCATTAAAACCTCAAATGGAATTAAAGCATAGGGGCAAGACTACCACAAGGAGAGGAAGAGAAAGAAAAAGATGCTGAAGAAATGTACAGAGATTAATTCATCTTGGCCTGAATTACTACAACAAACTCTCCTCTTTCTTTAAGGTCAAATGCCCACTTCACCTTGCTGCCTTGTGAGAGTCCCGCAGGTCCATTACAAGCTGCAGTGTATATCATAAAGCACAGTAATAAAAGAACTCAAAAATGACCATGAATGACTCACTCTCTCCGATGTAAATTTTGGCTCCATAAAACCACTCATGATGCTAAAGCCAATAAAGATGTCCCATGTAGTTTACTTCCTTGTCAACCTCATCGATGAAATCGGCAGAGACCATAACAGTCTCTGTGGCATTTCTCCAAACGTTTGTGAACAGTCAGGGTCACCGTTTCCTCTCCACGTACACACACACATTCATTTCTGTCAGCAACTGCTAATTTAGAGCGACATTAGATTGATAACAAAGGGTGAAAGGCTCAAGATTGCTTTGCCTTGCTTCTTTCAGATTTTGGACCAGTCAGGGGTTATTGACTGAGTCGGTGCCATTGTTTCCTTGTTTGCAGGTGCATGACAGCTGTAATGTAAGCAGATGTTGTGTAAAGTCATCAAAGTTCCTGAGGTCATACATCTGAACCAACAGAAATTGTTAATAAAATCCATAGCCAGATACTCAATAAAGAAACTGAAGACAGAAAATAAGGAAAAAAAAAACACTGAAATAAAGAGTTTTCTCCATTTCTGATTGATATGTAGCCGAGGAAAAGAAGTTTTCAACTCTGTAGTGACTGACAGAAATAGATAGGTGACCCCAGCTGGAGGACAAACATCTGACGGGGAGAGCCAGACATCTGAATGGACCACAAAGACTGCCCCAAAAACAGCAGTTTATTTGGCTGACCTTATCAGGCTGTGCAGAGCTGACGCTTCCCCTCAGCTCCACTGTGAGCTGCCTCGCTGTTTCCCCTATCTGCCAGGTCCAAACACCAACAGGACCATGACCCCCGTCTCCACTGCCATCAGCAGAGTAAATACTGGAAGTGATAGCTGTGGCTGATATCTCAAATGATATTTTCTGCTAACATCGGCCACTATGGCGGCTCATGGGGCTGTGTCCGAGATTTCTCTCTAACTCGCCTGATGTTGTTATGGCGAAGCTACGGAAAAGAACAAAGGTCCGTTGGATACTGATATTAGACAGTGAAAGTTGGCTAAGACAGCTACCACTGTACTGGTTGGCTGTCACTCACTCATGCAGGAACTTTTCAAGAGGACGAAGAACCTTTTAAAGAACTCAGAGTTTGCAAAGCTGAACATAATTGCCGTTTTTTTTCAATCACTCCAAATCAATATAGACTCATATTACGACACTGTCCACATAAAATGCACCTCTTTTCTTTGGATTTTTGTGCTTCTTCTATTTCATTTATCTATTTTGAATATTTTCTCTTTCCAATGGTTTCTATTTCATGGTACCCACCTGTCCTGCCCTCAAGTTAGTTAGCAAAAAGTGCGTGCACTCAAAGGTGCACGCGCAAACTGTACAAGCGCATGTCACATTCTCCAGCCTTTGCCAGCTTTGTCTCAAATAAATCCTGGGAAAGCCCTGTAGAGGTCCTTGTTTTCTGAAGCTTTAGAAGAGAAACTCATAATTAAAAAGCAAGCCCCTTCGGATGACTCAGCCAGCCTGAACTTTTAATTTGACAGATACATTATGCTATGCTATTATGCAACCTAGACTTTGGGTATCGTAAAATATCTTAGACTTTTAAGTAGGTGCCATCTGCATGCGTTGGATCAAGCACCGGTGACTGTGTTTGTTTACTGAAAGGAGAAGCCTCGGATCAGAGATTCAGGACAGAGAAGGAGACGAGTACTCACAGCATTCCAAGAACTGTTTTAGCCTTTCAAACACTGCATTCAGGAAACCCTGAAAGGGAAGAGATGAAGAGAGGGTGAGATAAAGTTTAATCTCTTTGACATTTCTGTAGCTGAATCATTCATGATTGCTTCATCAGTATTGCCCAGAAGCAGATATATTAACAAGGGAATAACTTTAGCATGTGGGTGTGTTGTGTATGTGTGCGTGGGCACACTTTCCTCTGTACTTCGAGGAGTATAAATAAAAGTGCCAGCTACACAGTATGAAAGGGAATCAATTTTCTGTAGCCTGGTGTAGACGCGGCTTAGCATGGGAAATTAGATGATAGATGGAGATGCAATCTGTTTAGTTCTGCATTAATGTTCAGCCATGAGGTCAACAGCAGTGTCATTAATCACACAACACAGCCCAGCCAGCGACTACAGCTCCTAACAGAGTTAGTGAAGAAAGACGGGGTCACAAGAGGAGCACAGAAGAGAAGGAGGGAGATGATGGAGACCAAAGTTCTTGCCAGGCATTTGTTAAGATAATGACGAGATTGAGAAGAAGAGGGGGAGGCAAGTAGATGAAATAAGAAGAGGGGAAAAAGACTTAAACAGAGCGTGCAGGAAAATAGAAATGACTGATGCAAATGGGAGTGCAAAATAGAAGTTTTCAGCTGAATCAGTCATGATGAAAATGGTTTAACAACTGAAGAGGAAGAGAAGCGAGGCTCACGGCACTGCTGGGGAAGAATACACAAGGATGAAGTGAAAAGTAAATGAAGGTCAGCAAAATGGATTGAGGCGGTAAGAATAAGACAGGAAAATGAAGACAGAGTGGTGGGCATCAAATGGGCACGTCAGCAGTGTGTGAGAAGCAGTTTGTGAAGAAGATGAGTGTCAACAGAACGAGCGAGTTAATCTGAGAAAGGATCTAAGCAAAGGACAGTGGGTGGCAATTTAAGACTACAATTTGGTGAGTGTTTTAAGTATATGTGCACAGACTTGCTCCAGGCTTAGGAGGCTGCAGAAGATTGTTTTGCAGATCACAAAGGCTCAACTCAATGTGCCTTTTTAAATGTATAATTTTGTTTGGGGGTGACACAAAGATGCTTGTTAACTCCTGTTTCTGATGAACAAGATCCAATGTCTGTTTGAGCCTCCCTCCTGCAGTGCCTGTCTGACAATCGAGCCAGGAAGACAGTCATTCAACTGCAAGTTTTAAAATGCATCACTGTGGCAGCCCGTGTGAAAACTGACAATGCTCCTCATTCTTAGTGTCAGTGTTTTCCAGCTCACTGCCGTTCTCCAACAGTGCTGCCACTGGGGTGATTAGAAAATGAACCCAGTCTATTCAGAATGCTCAGAATGAAGACAGTGGACGGTTCATAATCAGAGAACAAAGTGTGACTGAACTAAAGTTGTTAAAGTGAACAAGCTGAGCATATGTCTTATGTCCAAGGTGTCAGCATGGTTTGTCTGGGGCCAACAACAATGAATGTAAAGTATGTTACTAAGTTTTAGGATTCATGTTGTATCAAAATTAGTTTTTTCTAGGAAACACTGATATGTTTTAGTTCAAGCTGTACACAATTAGGAATAAAACAGCTAAAACAAGCAAAATGCTATTTAGTCATGGTCCCTACATATGCGTGGTACAGCAGTCACAAACACCAGCTCACTTTTTTATGTGGATATTGGATTTTGCAAACTTTATAATTGGAAAGTTAACAGAAAATGTGCCATTGAGGGTCAAAGTGCACAAAAACAACAAATTAAGACGTAAACACCAGCTAAAGTCTAGTCACAGCAAGACTGCTGTATGTTCTATTGCACATTATACATAATTAGCAGATATGGGACAGGCTTATTATCAAGATTCACTGTTATAGTTCAGGTCTGCTGAGCTGAAGGCCTCTGAGACACTCATCACTACTTAGTTAAACATAGTTACTCATACAGGTTTATTCAGGTCTCTGCAGGCTGCAAAATCCCTTCCTTAGTAGGCAACCTGCATCCTAAAGTCCCTGTCAGAAATACAACCTTGACACAGGTTTAAAAATGAAGTCATGTAATATGATTCAAAAGGTCTTTCACCAGAGGAAGAGCAAAATGAGACATGACCTAATCAATAAGTCAGATTAAAAGAGCGTGACACGTCTTTAAACCATCACAGAATATATCAGAAAAATGGCTGCAGGCATTTTATCAGTCCAGAACCATTTCAAGTGAAAAGAAATCTCAGGAAGGAGGCAATAACAGTCAAAATGATGTGAATGAGGATGAATTAAAATCACTGTAACCTGTGTATTTAGAGATTTTCTATTCAGGAAGGGGTTAAGCTGAGCACAATCTATAATTGCATCTAATTAATTTAAATTACATTATCCTGTTTGACTCATCTGACCTCTTCCTATTTACAACAATTAACTTTCTCTCATTGTGATTTGTTACAGGTCATGAGAGCTGATGCCACATTCAGGCTAAAAACTGAAAATTGCTCGTGATCACATTCAAACGTGTTGAGTCAGCGAAAAGACGAGAGCAGATTCAAGCTACACATTGTCAACAGAGGCAAAAATACATCTTGTTGTAAAAATCTTTCCACTTCAGCCCAAAGGGTAAAAAGGAAATGCTTATCCTGAGGCTGTAGGACTCCGCTTAGCACAGAAACAACAGGAGCAAAAATGAGCGTCAGGAGGAAAATAAGAGAAACAACTGAAGCACAGTAAGCTGCGATGTCAGCCTGAGTAACTGGATGCATGATGTCGCTCATTTGTTTCAATACAGCAGCCACAGACACAAGAGAAAGTCACAACCTTAGTTAGTAAGATTACACTACCTGTCGTTATGAGCAATGATACGAACCTTAACTCCTTCCAGACTTGTTTTAAAGACAGAAAAATACTGCTTGTGCTTTTTCCACAACAAAATAAATTATTTACAAAAAAATATACACACACACAGATTACCTCTCCCTCACTGAAAAATGCGTCAATGATTCATTGTCTACTCTCAGTATATTTGCACTGGAGGTTTGAATTTCAACATCACATTTCATTTCCCCTAATTTCTCCTATGGGGGATTAATAAAGTGTTATCTTTTCTTATGACACTTAAAGGGACAGACCTTGATGTTGAGTTTTTCACATGCATTTTTTTCACCGCTTTGAGCAACACAAGCCCAGTGCCTTCTAGTTGAAGCACATTAGAGAGAAGGCAGATATGCCACCAGTGGATATCTCCAGAACTCAACAACTCACACCAAAACAATCCAGATGGATAAATAGCACTACGGGTAAGCAGAAAAAAAGATATTTTTGAATCTGTGGTAAACTGTCTCTTGAAGTGTGTTGCAGCTATTCAGGTGCACAAATCTAACGCACCTCTCCAGCATCCCGCAGCAGTCTACAATGAATTGATTACCTGCTGGGGGGCGTGGTTATCTTACAAATGTTTGTTCATTGATGTTTTTGTGTGTGATTCAACAGAAAAGTAAAAGAAATGTAGCAACCAGAGCTCAACTCTCTGTCTTCCTTAAAATGAATAACGTCATGCAACAAAGTGTGAGTTGCATATTGGATCTAACATAGTTGTGACGTCACAAAATCCTGCTCGAACGCACATGCGTTCAATTCACTTTTAAGATGAGCAAAGAGAAATTTTCCCCTTAGCAGATGGATGTGAAAACACACTATGAGTGTCAAAGACAGCAAACTCTGCACTGCGAAGGTCAAACAGCCACGTGAAGCAACAATGAGCAAGAAACAATTTTGTGTGCAGGAGGTCATTAAGTGCAACAAAAAAAAAAGTGTCTGATTTTAAAACAGCATGAGGTACAGCCATGACCTGAATGTTGAACACCAAGAATATTCCTCTTTGAACAGGCCATCAGAGGAATAATAAAAAAAAAAACTGAAAAGTGGTATCAAAGCAGTAAGTCTGAGATAATAAGAGCATATACATCTAAACATGAAATATTAACTCAAAACCATTACATCTGCTCACTGAACTAGAATAACTAGGGACAGCTCAGAGCAAATGACACTTTAAAGGGAATATTTCAACCAATATACAAGCTTCAGCCTGCGAGCTAAAAGCAGTCTCATTAGTGGAAAAATAGAGCACAGTAAACAGAATAATTTCTGTCATAAAATGATCAATTCAGTCTAAATATGTCAAAAAATAAACAAGAAAAAACGATTCTAAAGTGGTGGCTCTTTAACCAAGTGTTTTATATTCTGACTTAGATTAACTAAGAATTGATTATTCTCACTGTCACCAATTATTTTCACCAATTACTAAAGTGCTTGTATTTTTATTTTTGCATAAAATGTTATTATTCATCTCAGGGCTGCATTGCTCAGAGTACTGAACAAATACAGTACTTCTTAAAATTCCTTGAAGTCTCACTTTCAAAGTCACTTTGCATTCTTTTACCTTTATTCTCCAAAATATTTACTGCTGCTCTTTTACCAAACCCTGATTAGCAAAACAGGAAGTAGTCAGAATCCGCAGCTGGAGTTCAAAGGACTGAGACATTTTATGCAAATGATTCCATTAACTCTGAGCCATGGGGGAACCAAAACCCTATCTACACAGGCACTCAAGATTATTTTTTCTAAAACCACAGAGATTTAGATTAAATTAAATTAACAGTTTCAAGGGGCTGGACTTTCCTCACACTGAGAGTGGGAGAAGAGCTCGCACAGAACTCTTGACTCTTTGAACCGAAACAAGGCTTAAGGCACTTTCAATCTTCACGGCCATCCACATTTTGCACACTGTGACTGGAGTCATTTTCAACTCAAAACACCAACAGGAAAAATATCAGTTTTTCTCAAATACGAGAAGCTCTGTAGCAGCCACAGCTGAAATAACTTAACACTCACCATCACTTCCATATTCTGTTGTGGCTCTTGAAATCCGTGGACTGTCAACTTGCGAAGCACTGAGAGGGGCAGAAAGAAAAGAAAGAAAAGAATCAGTATGCAGGACTGTTGCTAAGTGCAAATTAAAGTCAACTCCACTTAATTGGTGTTTCAAAAAGTAGCACTACATATGAATATTTCCAGAAGTTCACAACTTGTCAGCTTAATTAAGTTTTTGTCAAAAGGTGGAATCTTGATTTTTTAAAAAAAAGTCACATTATGCAACATGCAGGCAGTTATCTGAGGCCATGATTTACTTATTTTGCATTAATAGATCACTGCACCGCTTTGCATGTGAACGCAGTTGTGTCGTGCGCATGTGCATGTGTGAGTTTGCGTGTGTGTGTGCAAATGTTGCAACCTTTTAGGGAAAGCAGCGTCCTCTCCAGTGAGCTGAGCGCTGCAGCTTCATCTCTGGCGTAGATCTGCTGGAGGAAGCAGTCGGTGTGGTGGCTCCACAGGGAGCACGCAAAGCTGTAGATGCCCGACGCCAGCTGCCAACATACACATAAACAGCACAGTCAATCACACGCATGGATAAAATCACTCTGGATCAATGATCCTGTTCAACAACAGACATGTGAGGTGATTCTGGTGAAGGCATGAATTCACACCAGATTTATATGCGTGCAAACTGCAGAAATATCGATACTTTGGGATTTTGTTGAAAACAATACAATCTCTGTGAATTCAATCATATCGAAAGCACCGAAGCTATAAAAAACAGATCTACCATCAGATCTTTAACCCGAGACTGCACAGAAAAAGAAACACTGGGGAAGAAAATCAACTGATCTTCAACCATCACTATTAAGATAATCGCAAATGCGTTGGTTGGTGACTTTTTCTGGACCAGCATCATGTGCCAGTTAAAAATGAAAAATGTATCCTATTTTGAGTGCCTGACTTTTTTCCCCTTTTTGCCACTGTATCAAAAGAAGTCTTTTTTACTAGTATTGCATCGAAGTCACCAGTTACACTGATGATGTAAATACAAAAGCACTTCAACAAAATTCACTCACAAAGGACAAATAAACACAATGGCCAAAGAGGGACCTCTGAGTCACAGGTCCAATTTAGCTCTAAATGAACTTTCTATTACAGTCGCTGCCATAACATTATTTGAGCCCAAACCAATTACATTTTTTCAATGAGGGCATTCTCCTGTAGAGGCAAAACAAGTTTGTCAAAAGGTAGACAAAAGTACTCAGTCCCATCGGCTGTGTAGTATATGGTTTGGCCCAGTAGCTCAGACAATATAACAAATCTGCCACAGCACAATAATGAGCTTTGGATTACACTTTGGTTGGTGTTTTCATAAAAAGAATAAACAGAGCAGAAAAGAGGTAAACATTACATCTCTGGAACTATTCAAACATAGCGGCTCATTATTCAAGCAATTCAATGTGACAATGCTTCAGGAAAACTACACACTCAGATAGTCTTACACTGTTAAATGTAATGTTTCAAGACAACTCTGCTGTTTGACTAAGGTAAACATCCACATGAAAATTAGTCTGTGGAAAGTTTCAATGATGGCACTACATCTCAAAGAAAGTAACTGAGCAACTCGTCGACAGAAGATCTCTGTGTTATCGGTAACACTGAAGAGTCAAGTGGGAGAAATCTGAGAACCGTGCTTAGGTTGGTGGTGATGTATGCCTGCTGAAAGAGAAATCCCTACTTTGACAGCACAGCATAGGCTTTGATAGATTCTTTACAGAAAACTGCAAGACTGGCACGTTCCTTCTTTGGAGAGATTTCTCGAGAGCTTGGCACTCTCTATTTCACAGATCCCAGACTAATCCAACGCATGGAACTTAAAAGTGATGAACCAAGTTTAGGACACAATCTCAAATTCTTCTGTTGACTTCCTCACTCTTCAACTGATGTGTGAGGATGTGTCGTACCACTTTTTTGTTGGATCTGAGGTCATTTTGACTGTCCCGCATGGCCAAAAGCAGGTCTGACCACACAGCTAAAAAAATACCTTCAAATGACACACTGATGGTCTGTACACAATGTTTTCCAAACACTACTGGACTTAATAAGGTGTGTTTGCAGTCTAACCACTTATTGACAGCGCGGGTGATGTAATCAGTTAATCTATGGTGGGGCTTTCAGTTTAGTAATCCCCCTTCTGCTTCCTCCAGAGTCAGGAGGTTCAGCTCCTTATGCCTTATTGTGACTTGCACATTTGTGCATACAGAGCAGGAAACAAGCTGAATGCATTTTCTACCTCATAAAACAAAAACAATTGAAATAACGTCTAATAATTAACAGAAGACACCTAAGTGTGTAAGAAGTGTCATTTCTGTCTCATCAGGGAGCCACACTCTGAGAATAAACACAAGCACATATATATAGCCCTATGAAATAACTACATAACTGTTGAGTGCCACGGTCATTTAACGATGAAATGAGGGCGTCATGAAAAATTACAACCATGTTCCAGTTGGAAACTGTAATTAGAACTCAACCAACACAGGTTTCTTTAAATAGCATCTAATACAACCACAACAACTAACATAGCTTAAAATGGCTTATATGGATAGACATCATCTCAGTACATTAGCATAATTTCACCTGAAATAATTTCTCCTCCAGCAAATAATAAAAAAATCTTAGGAAGACTGAATTAAACATTTAGAGAAATGATAACACTTCTAAGCACTGACTGAAATAACTGTGCCACAATCACAGTTTTGACAAATCTAAACTTGAACATGACGCAGCACAGAATACATCTCCCATACCGTGTGCAATAAAACTCCACAACAAGCCGCGTGATATACTAGTGATATAAGTTAGCAACTGATGGTGAACCAGCCAACCACACATACTGTTTACTGGCAAGCACTACAAAGACAATCCCACAATTGGTGTGATCGAACGAGGCTTGGTCATCATGGCTAAAGGTCTGATGCATGAAACCAGGCTAAAATCCCCATCATGACCCCAGCTGGCACACTGTACTGAAAAGCATGAAGAAACAGTATAACAGAAGCTATAGGCAGAGCCTGAAAACCTGAAAAGTAACCCAAACCACAAACTGAGTCCCCTGACAGCCGACTACATCTCCATAACATGCAACTTTACACCAGTGGACTACAGTCTCAGTCCACTCACTTGATAACCAAAAGTATGCCTATTGTTATATTTTCAAAGAAGCAGCCAGACAGAGGAAGGAAGTTGGTTATTTAGCTGGCTGCCGGTGACTGGGGAACCATCTCAATTCCAGTTAATGACTTTTGTGAATTGTTGCTGAGTCATGCAAGAGAGAATTCTGATGCATCCAAATATCAATTATTTTCCCCACGCAAGTAGTGCATGAGTCTGTGAGTGTGTGTGTGTGTGTGTGTGTGTGTGTGTGTGTGTGTGTGTGTGTGTGTGTGTGTGTGTTGGTGTGCTCTGGAAAGCTCTGCAGAACCTGTATGTATCTGTGTGCATGCATGTGTCTGACAACAGAGAGGCAAATTTCAATAAAAGCAAACAATTTCCTCCATCTGCAAGCTGATTCCCTATTCCAGCAGCAAGATCTCAAAAAACCAAAGGCATCCAAGAAAAGTACACTTCATTTCATTCAACAATCTGTTTATGAATACCCGTACTGTGGGATACTGCCCTGCTACTGCTATTCAAAAGCACAAAGCCAAACGCTGGTTATCGCCTGTTCCATTCATCTCTAAATTAACTGCATGTTGGAGAGTCACAAAGGCTCAACATAAGGTCAATGCAGTAGGTCTCTACAACATTGCAGAGTCTTGACAGCTGTTCACAAGGTTTGAAATTTAAGCTGAGAAGTGCCACTTTTGAGAAAAGGCAACTTGCACAAAATGAGATATCACCTTTTTAGAGAAAACCTTCTATAACATATTACCACCTGACAGTCTTGTTTAAACCATATATTACACAGGGAAGTGAAGAGAACAGAAAAAAGCTGAAGGTCTGGGTCAATGATTCAACAACACAATTGCTGTGTTAAGAGAATGACATACAGAGCTATTCTGAGCAACAAAAACAATTCTACCCAAAGGCACTTCTTTTCCTAAGTATTCCTATTATTCTGGTTACAGCAAAAACATGCTATCGCTGCATCTCTCCCAGTGTGGTTTAAAAGCTGATTTTTAAGCCAGCCAGTTGGGATTAAGCTTGACACACCTGTGCTGAGAGCACTTTGATGTGCATGCCTCCCAGTTATATTCAGTTTGATATGTCATTTTGTCCTCCGTGCAATATCATCCACAGTTCAACTGTAAAATTGAGACTGCACAATCATCCTGTTTGGTGGCAACGATGACATCTTGTTCATTTGTACAATCCATTATGAAACACTTCAGGCATGGCCTATTTAACAATGTGAAGCTTTCCTCTAGTACTGGCTTGCTTGTGGCGCCTGTTCGTGGATTAATTTTGCTCTATTCTGCTTTTATTTATGTTTTACACAGCCTCTGAACTTTTTTGGAATCAGTGCTGGAGTTGAGTTCGCAGCCTAAACTTCAGCAAGTGGGCCAGTAAAACAAAGAGGTAGTTAATGTACTGCTGTCGATGCATCATCTCCCATGATGCAGTCAACATGGTGTACCAACTGCTTTAGCTGGGACTGGAGAGAAGCACACACACTCATCGACAACAAGAAGACACGCTCAAACACCCACGCACACACGCTAACAGTACTTATGTACACATTATGTCTACACTAAATGGAGTGAGAAAAATAACAGTGTAAACATAGTGGGCAAAAGAGACACTCACCTGTCCCATGTAGACAGAGGCGAGTTTCGAAAACCTGTGACTAATCATTTTGTTCTTTCAAAACGCACCAGCCACTATAAAACCACAATTCTCCTTCTTTCAAAGTTTTCTTAGGTAATGAAAACAATGGAGGTCATGTGGGGTCATGGTGAGTCAGTGTGGTATTTGGGATGGTGAACAGAGCCTTAGAACAAGACAGTAAAGACAGGTGTATGCAATTTACCAATATGGAGAACACACACAGCTCCAGAAACTGGGGTCATTTAAGGATTAAAATCAGTGATTATGTCCTATAGTCACACTTCACATTAAAAACACTCAGCGGGTAAAGCGTGCCACTCCAACTGAAATTAACAGTGCTGCATTGTCCTTTGTCTGGTCACCTCTTCACATTGGGCAGTGTGTGCGTATGTGTGGACACCGAGTCACTTAATGTCATGACAAGAAAGAGAGAGCATTGCATGGGCCATTTAGCATCAAAGTCATCAGTGCATCATTTAAAACCTGCGCTGTTTAATGGGGCTCAGGCTGCCTTTCTTCCTCGCATTGCCTGAGGGCACGCATTTTGGCATAGAGGGTGCCTCTGCACAGCGTCCAACAATTTGGTCCCAGTCACTGCCTCTGATGTCCACTGGCATGTCTCTGTCACTCTCTTTCTCCCTCTGTTGGTCCGTTTGATCATCTTATTCCCCTAAATCCCTTCTCTTCACAACTGTCTCGCTGCTTAAGTCCTGTGTTCTTTAAAACCACGGATGGCAAAAAAGAGCATTTGCTCTACTTCACTGCCTCTCTGAAAGAAACATTAAGTCACACAAACAACCCTCCCTCCGACACAATGTCTCTTACGCACACAACCAGAAACACAGACAAAACTATTCCCAAACACGTCAATCACGCTAGCGTCATGCATGAAAACAGACACTCATGCACACAGAGAATAACAGCAGATCTCGTCTTTGACATCTCATATAGTAACTAAACAGCATCTCCTTCAGGCTAAATATGAAACTGAAAAACCTGCAACTCCAAAGATAATCTTACTATTCATTTATTCACATTTCAAAGGTTTTGCAGAAAAATACAGGGAGGGATAATAAATAACCAAGAATGACAAGCAACAAGATTTAACAAATAAGATTGTAAAGGTGCTGTAGGTGTGGGTGATGACAAAACAACTAACAAGTGGCTGAAACTGTGGACTTACATCCTGGAAAAGCCGTCTGTCCTGCGCCAGACGCTTGGACGCGAGGGTTTTCGTGACATGATAGAAGGTTAGCAGCGCTCGGTGCTGCTGCAGGCCATCCTGACCCTTCACGGACTCGAGCAGAATGGGAATGAGCTCTGGCCATTGCCTGGGGCAGTCCAGACGGGCCACCTTGGCTATCAGCACTGCAATCTGGGTCGCTATCTGTTGGAAAAACACAGAGAAAATAAAAATGACCTGAGGCAAAGCATTAACACAGCAGAAGGTGGCCAAAGGAATTTTACTACAGCTAGAGCATCAGTAACAATATAGCATAATGTCTTATGGCATGATTTTAAACGAGTACATTATTGAACCATCATATTGTATGAAACATAGTGCACACAGAGTAAGTTGCTTGTGCAGGTGATACAAAGGAGGTTAGGAAGTCTGACCTTGTCACAGCTTCACTTGTCATAATACTTGTCACACAAAGTGCACTTGCTGGAACATGATCATTCAAATCTGTCCATTTCTTTAACATTGTTAGGGGTAAGACACCTAATCAATTAAGCTGAACGCTGAGGTCAAGCGACTGTCCAGACTGAAAAGGACACTTCATACCTCAGCAGTTAGTGGGCAGCAGTTAGAGTTTGAACACAATCTTAATGACAGCAGCTTTTGTCGCACCATACAAACAATATGCTGAGTTCGATTTGATAGCTGTGGTTCACACATCCCGACAAATAAATAAATGGACAATAAATATCCAGTTAAATCAGCAGGTGTAATTTATTAACATCCACATATTAGAGAAGTGGTGTTTGGTGGTAACAACAGATATGCCAGTGTATTAGAAAAGTAAGAGAGTCTAGTGCAATGGCCCTGCAATAAATCCCATCTTCATAAAGGTTATAACGTTCAGTTTATGTTCTGATCTTTTCATAGAGGTGTTAATTTAAATTTATGGTCATTTTGGAGGCTGTAGTTTGTGGTGATGTTGAATTGTATTGTCCTATTCTGAGAAGCAATTCTAATGTTTTGATAATGATGGATATGAAGTTGAGGGCCCTGTTACAACCCTGGAAATCACAGTTAGTTTGTAAGTGATACTAACAGGAGCTGTTGTATAACCAGGTTTAATTCGATGACATGGTTGAGCTGTCCTAATATTTTGTGTGGTATCAGTTTCATCTTCAACTCCAAAATCCATTAATCTTGCCCATTTTGCCTGGATCACAGAACTTAGAAATGTAAACTGTTCACATGAAACTGGCAAACTCGCACTTGCATGCATGAACATGCGCAACCCCTTCTGGAGCTCTGCTCTGACAAGGATGGGCTGCGACTGGTGAGACATATGGTGTTTAAATGGCATTCATTGCTTGCCATATGGACCCTATCAGTCCTGGTGTTGGAGTAAAACCTTGGCTGGATGGCAACCGTTCAGGGCCACCTTCCATGTCCCCTCAGACAGATGTAGCACACCACTCGATTCCTGACTTATTTGTTTGTTGCAGCATTCACCTAAGGACTGCAAAAAGACGGACTTTTCAACACATTTTTGACCCTCGAATATGCACAATTAGCGTCTTTGATCATCTTTTCTAACCTTCTTATTTAATTTTGTTATATTTACATACATTTATTGCTTAACCCTAACCCTAACCCTAACCCATTTTGGGAAACACCTTCAGCATATCTACTGTAACAGGCTTTGCCATATTTAGCATACAGGCATCAATATTACTTACTTACAGTAAATCTTAAAATCAAAGTTGTCAATAAAGCTATGCTAAATACATTTAAAGGTCAGTGTCTAAATCATTCATGTTATTCACGGCATGTTATTTGTTTTTGTCTGCCATTAAGTATTGGTATTGGTATTAGTATTTGTTACTTCCCTAATGGAAAGGCTCCTTTCCTCCACAGACATAAAGTGTTGGGTGTACCAAAGCTCCAAATGCACAGTTCAGCCAGGACCTCCATTTTTGAGCAGCAGGTTGGTTCATATCTCGTTTTCTGTTTTGTTTTGCTTTGTTTGAGGGAGGTTTGAGGATGAATAAGAAAATAGACTATGAAGGTGACAAACATCACTGTCATCACACGCTGACATCATGCTTACATCATCGTTTAATGCTGTGTGTTTACTGCAAATTAATAAGCACGCTAAAATGCTAAACAAGGATGGTCAACCTGGAAACCATCTGCTTAACATCGCAGTCATCACACAGCGACATCATGCTGACATCGCTGTCATCACACTGACATCACGCTCACATCCTTGTCATCACACACTGCCAACGCTGCACTCTGATTTTAAGAAGCTGCAGTGTGGTTGGAGGGAACAAAGTGGCCCACCAGTTTTGAACTCTACTGACAGGCATCAGATCTATGAATAGATTCATTATAAGTTTTACATCTTCTTGCTCTGACAACAATACTAGAAGTCTAAAGTCAGAGGAGCACCGCTGAGAAGTCACTGCACACCAGGGAACAGAAAAGTTGGGTGCATGAAAAAGAGAATTTTCTGTTCTTCGATCTTTGCCACCTCCTCTCCCTCTTTGTCTATGCTGAGATCTGTTTGTTTGTATGAAACAGCTGGTCTGATCTCACTGGTCTGGATGAAAAATCACAACAGTTTTGGCGCCAACAGGTGGTTAAAATACACGAGCAGTGCTGAACCTCTGCCAATGCATTTCACATCAGCTGCCTTCACACCACTCCCTTAATGAGAACAACTGGTTTTATCCCTCATCCCTCATTCCATGATTAAACAAGGAGGCAATATAGGAGACAAAATCCGGTGATAGAGACTGCTTCAACAAATTACACAAAGAAACAAATATGACAAATATTTAATACAGATTAACATCAGTGCAGGTAGAATTACAGTGGATTAGTCAAATGACGAGGAACACTTTCCATACTTTTTCCATACCCACTGAAGTATGTCAACAAATTAGCAGAAACTTTCAGAAAGCAGGTCATTCATCATGTGACGTTGGGTTGGTTATACACTTACAGCTACACAGCAGGTGTCATATGCTGTTCTAGCTGTAAAGGTAAATTTCTGATTTCTGTGATTAGATAAAACTGACTTGACTAGGCAACGCTAAGGAACTTTGATGGCAGCCATTGCAGATCTAGTGTTCATTATGATGGATAACCAATTTCAAGCTAATTTAAAGCTTCTGTAAGTATTTTCATGCCGTAATGCCATCATTATAGTGCAATACATCAATAAAAAGCTAATTATGTGAAATGGACTATAACTAATGGATTATATTCGAGTCAGCTTCTTAGATGGTATTTAATCTTAATCAAAATCTTCAAATACTACATGTCATATTGTTCCACCAACCTGATTAACAGGCTCATTGAAGTTTGTGATGAGACCAGCACGCAGTGACGTCTTCTCCTCTTCTGATAAAGCACTGTGAACAAACCAAGCAGAACGATGTTCAGAGAGGAGGTTAAGAAAGAGTGAAGAAGAGCAAGAGTGACACAACAGCTGCGCTTACTAAAGAGGGACACCTCTCGATAACAGTGTTCGTTTATCCAGTTGATCCAGTTGTGCACCACTTCAGGCGGCATTATTAAATGGATTTAAGATTTGATTCCCACAAAGACAGACAGACATTCTTGACAGATGGCCCAAAAACAATGTCATGATATTCAGTGTACCTCTGCAATAATGATATTCTTGACAATATTACAAAATACTGAAAAAGTTTTTTGGCTTCATCGCTCACAACAGCTGCTGAGCTCTCCTTTTTTCAGCTCTTCTCATACTGAACCGAGCACTTCTGCTAGAGGTGTTCAACTAAGTTTGCTGTATTGCCCCATTATATAGTTATAGTCGTCTTCAACTTCTTACATATTACCGTGGTTTGTTGTACATCTGATCTTTTGTAACCAAACCGCTTCTACACTTGTGAAGTCGCTCTGCTTTTTGGAAACAACTCCTCCATCTTGGAGCCTTCAGCAGGTTAAATCTCACTTTCAGCCAATGCTTGTTGTCACTGTGCGTAACAATGTGGCATCATTATGTCAACAAGTCAGAATTATTTCCATTAACATGACGTGAATTATTTATACCCCTACTACTGAGTCATCATGTCGCATTATGACGACAGGGTGCAGTTCATATCCTCAGAGATTCCTTAGTTTCTTTTCAAACCGCAAGCTTTAATAGAGTATGGTGAAAGTATGAGTTGTTATGGGATCAATTAAATCCCTGTATAACACTCTATTGTGCAGGACCTGCCTGCTGCCTGATTTAATCAGTCAGCGTTGGATAAATCTTTCCCTGCTCTCCTCCAACTCACATCTTGTAGTCCGTGACATAAGGCTAAGTTTTCGGAAACAGAGTAAGGGTGTGTGCAAAAGAGTGACAGTGTGAATCTGGGGGGGTGTACCCTCATTTACCCTGCTCTGTTGACTTCAACTGCAGCTAAAGCTAGATGGAGTGGGCGAGTGTTTGATGTGAGGAATGAATCATGCTGTAACCTTGGGCAGAGAGAAGAGATATGGGTGGAAGACAAATTACTAGAGGGAGGAGTGTGAATTAGTGAAACAAGATTTACAACACACACATATTTTGGGAATCTGGGAGTAAAGCAAGCTTTAAAGAAGTGTGGATGGGAGATTAAAAGATATATTAACATAAGCAAGTGTGTGCCTGAGCCTTGTTTTGTGTTTGTAAGCAGAAGGAACCAGAAAATCTGATGACTGGGGGAAAAAAGAAAATCAAGGCGGGCACAAAGACGGTTCACAGAGAAAAGCTATTCTGACACAAGAGACAGAAAATAGCAAAAGCTCACATTTTTCTGGCTGCTGTCTTCTTTCAGTTCAGCCACAGTTGACGTAGGGATATATTTTAAACTTAAAATACAAATGAACAGGATTACACTTCATCTTATTCAAAGGCTGATTGTCTAAATGTTTTGATCACCTGAGCCAGGTTGCTTCCTTCAGCTGACACTTCAAAAAAAACAAAAAAAAAAAAAGGCAAATTCAGTGAGAAAGTCACTTTATGGTAACCAAGTGTGGCCTTTGATTTTCCACTTCTGATGGGTCATTTTGGACAAAATGATTGAAAAGATATAGCCAGTCACACAATAGGTAGCGCCACCTTTGCAGTGTCCATTCTCTGCATTAACTTACTTTGCCTCTTTTTCAACTAACACATGACTTTCACTGGATACAGTTTGTTTTCACTCCACTGAGCTACTGTTATAGAAAAGTTAGGGTATGCTCACAGCTTTCTTTTTTTCTCCAGGTCACTCTAAGGAATGCAATGAAAGGTATTTAAAACCCCTTTTGAGGAAAAGGCATCTCAGAAAACAGGAATGAGCACGCTTGTCAGGCTTGTGACAGAATTATGCAAATGCTTACTTTCTGGACCAGTCTTACATAAACTTGCGGTGTCTCAGAAGCCTGTGTGGGCTGGGCATGTTTGCATGCATGACATATTAACAAAAAAACAGTCAAATGTCAAACTATAGCATACGGCAATTGCAAAACAGACTGATATCGCGTTGGGATAAAAGCCAAGGTGTATGCCCCATATAAAACGTGTAAAATGAGAAACTACAATCTAGAGCTGTACCGAATAGTTTGACGCTTCAAAGCTTCATTCATAACTTTGACATTTGACTTCTAAAACAACACCTGAATGCTGAGCAGCTTTTAAATAATATTAAATATATTTAATAATACTAATATTATTAGTTTTATACTATTCGTAGAATTAGCTTCCAGTGCTGGCTGCGTGTGATTGTTTCCGATTCCTGTAATCCAATTTCCGATAGAGGGCTGTAAAGTCCAAAAATACATTTGTTTTTGTCGAAAGATAGATGTTATCATTTCCAAAATCTAAAGAAATATTCAGCTCCAGTCCATACCGGTTGGCATTTAGCTTTTCAGAAACAACATTTTCACAGCCATCAAAAAACTATTTGCTCTCCCACACACAAAAAGAGGCATGCATCTGTATTAACAGGACAGTCTAGCAGCAATCTAACAGCACTATAAATTACATTGATTTTATTCAATAACAAAAAATCAATTTTGGCACCAACAGTATTAAAAAAAAAAGGATCATTTTTTGTATCTGCATTCACTCGGCGCTCCATGAAGACCATTCATCACTTTCATACCAACATCTGCATCAGACTGTATACGTAAAAAAGACTGTGTTGACCTCC
Source organism: Chaetodon trifasciatus (assembly GCA_037975065.1). Lineage (NCBI taxonomy): Eukaryota > Metazoa > Chordata > Actinopteri > Chaetodontiformes > Chaetodontidae > Chaetodon > Chaetodon trifasciatus. Next base: position 4,654,210 of record JBBMOE010000008.1, read on the forward strand.
TGCACTTAAAATAATTAAGAAGCTGCTACGAGTGTGCCCCTTTGTCTGACTGCAGACAGAAAGTGCTGTGATTACTCATCCACAATTTTTATGTATTATTATTACTTGACCTGTGACTGTTAAAAATGTCCATCTTAATAATTGTATTTTTAACCTGGCCAAAACCCATGTCCCTTCCACAGCTGAAAGTTAATGCAGCACAAATCATAAACATCCATTTGTTACAAGAATACATCACAACAATTTCTCACCCCAACACTGACAGAAAACATGAGTCTGGCTAGTTCTGACACTAACAGTCTAATCAGCCAAGAACAGTGTCTTACTCTGTTTCAGTGATATTTCATCAGTGTGTCATGTAAATTAAAGAGCCACCAAAGATAGGAACAACATGAAGGCTGCACGGTTACTTTTTTAAAACTGTTTTAAACTAGGACCTTTGAAATGTGCAGAGATGAAAAAGGAGACTGAAAACACAAAGACATAAGATCTGCCTCCTCACCTGGCAAAGATCTCCTGAGTGTTTATTTCTGGTTATTTTTCCGCTTTAAGATGATAATGACAAGATAATGTTTTATAGATCATATGACGCAGGATATGTGAACCCACACTGAAACAATTAGCAAATAAAGCTATGTAAGTTTTAGTTTTCACTCACTCAACTGTTTATACATGAGTTACATTAAAATGAATTCCAGCCTTATGATTCGAGCAATTACGAACAACTGGCTGGCCTGGGTGCAGTCCTGGACAGAATTAATAAAAAGGCATGAGAGGGAGACTTTTCAAGCTATGAAAAAGCAGTTGACCTTTTCCACAGAAGACCTTTTGACTTGTCACAGCAGAAAAAGCAAAGCTGGAACTAAAAACATTAATGATGGCCCCATTACACTTAAGTGACTCAGTGAGCCATGCCACTGAGTCAGCATGCACAACACTGCACAAGGAATATCTTAAGGCATCATATCATCTACAGCTTCTCACAGAACTAGGAGAGAAAGTAGAGTCAAAATGGAAGAAAGTGCCATCACCATGCATTTGTAAGAATTTCAGCATGTTAGATTGTTGTTTTCATTAAAATAAAAAAAAAACTATGACCTACTGTGAATCACAGTAATAATAATAAGTAACAGAGTAAAAGTGCTATGTAATGCAGCCTACGCTTTGTAAAGTGACACCACATGCATTGTGCTGTCCCACGCAGTATCCAACTCCTGGATTAATGACAATGGACCAAAGGTAATCAGATAAATAACCCAAGGGCCAAAACCCCTTGCACAGCACTCTGGCAAATGAAATTCAGTTTACTGAACTACTGACAAGAGTGAAACAACTTCAGTAACAGGAGCAAACATTAGACAGAAAGAAGAGAATAGCAATAATCTGAAGTGGTCAAAGAGTGACCACAACGCGCTGGGGCAGAACTGATTACCTCCAGCCAACTGCTGTCCTGCAAATTTAAGAGCAAATGTTCAATTCAAATCTAACAAAAGCCAGCAAGTCGGGTACCCAAAGACAGACTGTAGGCTTTTAACACTCAAAGCTGATCCTCCACCAGACAAAAAAGACACAAAAGAATAAACAGAGTACAAAATCAGAGTACAATGATATGAATAATCAGGATGAAAGGTAAAAAAATGAGAAAGAGGAAAGAAGTGAAAAGTGGTGGAGACAGAAGTACAGACGTAAGCTATAACTGGTAAAAGGAAAGACAATGGGGAAAAAGAAGGCAATGAGGAATAGAGACAAAACAGAAAACTGCAACAACAAATCAGTGACAAAAAGCCTGAAAAACAGGCAGAGAGATTACGACTGATGAATAGACACAGAGTAAGAGTGACTGAGACAATGAAGCAGAGAATAGAGACGAGCCGTGGAAGAGAGAGAAGAGGAAAACGATGGAAAAGAGAGAGAGCGAGGCTGACAGCAGTGGGGAACAAGAGAGACAGGCAGGCACTTACTGAGGCGCTACTCTCCTCCAGTATCTGTCAATGCCATTTTTGAAGTACAGCACAGCCAGCCACCTGACGTTCACATCCAGCATGTGGTTATTGAAGATATTCTATGGAGGAAAACACACATGTGCTGAGCAAACATTTTCTTGTTAACTCAACTGGGTGATACCAGGCAATTTAAAGACTGACTCAGTTTAATAATGTATGATAGCCCAGACTAGACTAACCAAACAGCTGCATTAAAATACAGGGCACGCTGATTTTATGATCTAGTGTGTCTAAGTTGGTACACGCAAATGCAGTTGTATTTCTCATAAGTGCGAACATTACTGATTTGTAAAATGCAGCCATAACCGCAGAAGATCTGGCTGAGTACTGGCACGGTGTTTTCAAAGTCATCCTCCTATTCACTGCAAAGACAGGAGCTCCACAGAGAGCGGCACAGTAATATCAGAGATTGGAATCTTGGCTCCTGTATTTTCAGGTTTAGGAGGTGCAGGGACAAACATGAGTTAAAAAAAATGGTTTAAAAGCATCCAACTGTGTAACTATTGACTTGAATCTGCAAGTGAAAATCTGCCTACTGCCACTAAACTTTTATTAGATGCATAAGTGCAACTTGAATTTAGCTGGCCTGGCTGATTTTTGATTTATCGATGCTGTCCGTGCCATCTTTGCAGTGATGTACAGAGACATAATTCACCTGAATTAAATGAGACAGGGAACACTGCGCACCTTAGGCTTAATTAATATGGACCATGGCAGCAGAGGCAGCAACAGAAAATTAATCAAAAACTCAATTTTGTGTCTCCAATAACACTAAACTAGGAGTCAAAGATGATCTAAGACAGGGGATTTCAAAATCCCTCCACCCAAAATATAAGAACCATGACCACAGGACAAAGTAATGACACTGATAATGCAACATAAGCACGTAGGAGAACCCATGGCAGCCACAAAACTTTGCAACATGGTGGACTCCATGCAAGCTCTGTAGATCTGAAGAGCTCATTCAAGAGCTCAATTTAGCCTATATTTCTTGACATTTTGGTAAAATAGCTATTAGCAGTTCCTGTTGTTTATATATTGTTTATCTTAAATTATAGATATTGCGTAAAGATTAGATGGTTAGCCAGACAAGTCAGAAAAATGACTACACACACCACGTTAATGTTACTGGAAAATGTGTCTCCTAGCACACACTTTCCTTAAACAGGACTTTGTCTATTGTCTCTTTTCCACAATATATTCATGGAAAAATAGAGAAAATAATACATTTTCCTGTGAACTGAATAAGCTGGTGGCTTGGCTAGGCAGCACACATCCTGGGCCAATTTCTCTACTGAATGCACAGAGATGAAACTGAAATCTATCTTCTCATTTAAGCCCGGCCGAGACGGTAAACAAACATATTTTCTAAAATGTTTTTTTTTGGATCAACATCGGTTTTGTGGCAAATACGCCCCAAAAGTTAGGTGCTGATCAGCGAAGAGAGGATGACTGCACACTAAGCTTTGTTGAACTGCCCCACTTACTTCTTGACCACGCCTGACCGTAGACTATGAAAGAGAATAGTAAAATATCAGTTAATAAATAAAACTATTAAATGGAAATTTTTGTGTATTCCTTTAACACAAAGCCTTCTTTCTCCCCATTTCCAAACCTTTCACAATCTTTTTTGTTGTTATCGTGTAAACTTGGATTAAGTATGCGTACAACCTCTTAATCTGCTATTGTTACGCAGATGAAAAGATATTTGCCTCCTTTCAAGAACTGATCTAGAGAGAAACAGCGTCCTATAGTTGTTTGAATGAAGTTACTTACTTAAAATGACATTAGAAATTTGCACAAATGCAACATCACCCTGATTTTGGGGAAAATACAACACATTTATTACCATCTCTATTCATTAAAGCTTGGAATAAATCTGTTAGAGTGAAAACTATTCAATTATTTGATATCATCCCTCACCAGAAGGACTGAGTAGAAGCCTGGCTGGGTCTCCCACTGTCGGAGCTGCTCCTCCGCAGGCTTCAGCACAGCTGTGTCCTGGCTGGTAGCGTGGGTTAAGGCCTGCAGCACCACTGAGCTGGCACCGTCTATATCCATAGCTGGATATATCTGCAGGGGGAACACGGGGAGGGGGGCACAGACAAGGGAAGAGTTTCATTGCTCTTGTTGTGAAAAGTTCTGGCTGAGTTGAGGGGGGGAGAAAACCTTTTCAAATAGTTTCACCGTAGGGAAAAACAACATAATACAACATCAACTGAAAGCTGAGGCAGTCAAATTACATCTACAAAAAATGTCAGAACAAGGAATTGTCTTTTTTGCTTTGTCTGGCTTTATCCCTTTCTCCACCATTTTTATTATAGATCAAGAAGCGCTGAAATCACTGTCAAACAGCGAGAAAGAAACAAATCCTTCTGAATAAAGAAAAGCACACCTGATAGAAACACTGGTAGTCATCTCTACCACGCAAAGAGCTGCTCTATGTCCCAGATAGTATTCAAACCCCAGCTTCACAGGTCCAAAGGTGTTTTTCAGTTTCAAAGGAAGTACCTGAGTCAGTCGCCTCTGTGCCTAAAAAAAGGGATTCTCAGATAGAATAGTTAACCGTTGCCTAACCAGACCTACTTTGCGATCATGAATCCTTCCTTATGAGGTCATATCTCAACATTTCCAGAGGAGGTTGACAACAACAGGATAACTGGGGGGGGGGGGGGTAACATGGTTGTTTATTTCTTCCTGCAACAAAACATTGCCGACTTATCTTCTTGTTCAGCTTTGAGTGCATTCTTAACACTTCCAGAGAATATCTGATAAGCAAGAGATGAAAAACTGCAAAAGAAACACATTTTTTATATCTGTAAACTAATCATGTCGGGACTGTGCAGTCGGGAGCTGTAAGGAGCACTTCATTCCAGTTAAAAACGAAGTCTTTTCACAAAACAGTCAGTTTATCTTCGTGAACAATTAATTCTGCTGAGCAACTGACGGTCTGGAGAAACTGTCACCTCTGGGACCATAGAGGGGCATTCATTAGGACATTTCAGTAAGATTAGGGAAAAATACTGAGCAAGGCTGCCATCTATAGGCCGGAAACAAATATTCAGCACCTGATCCACTGTGTGCTTCTGTAAACACAAGAATATAACAGCAGTGCTTAAGCCACACTTGTCACATCACAAAGACTGATTCCTTTAATAAACAGAGCATGAATTATTAATTCAGGAGCAACTCCACAAGGAGACTCTGTGAAGGGGTTTGTCTGTTACAGGGTGTGATTGTACCTGCCATACCATAATATCACAGTGATTTAATGCCCATGCTCATTAGTGCTGCAGTAGGACCAGGTATCCCAGTTATGTTTTTGCAAATGTAAACATCATATTCTAATTCAGAGAGCTGGATAAGCATTTCTATCACTTTTGAGATGCCTACATACGCTTTCTGGAGCCCCTAGATAGAAGCCAAGACACTGTGGCATGTAAACATCATGCATCATCAACTCAAGTTACATAGTGGTTAGTCATTAAAACAAAAATAACATATGATGTAATCGTGATCTGCATGTTGCTCTCCTCTTCCATAACTGGTGATAGAGAAGTTAAATCCAGCAGAGAGAGGTATAACTGCAGCAGAGTCTGTACAGCCTGAAAACAAACCGTGCTCAAATTCAACTGCTGGCAACACTCAGCTGGTACAGAAATCACACAACGAGGCTAGATGTGAAGCAGTTTATTGATGCTTGCAGTGGCGTAAACCATCAGAAAGTTTTGTTCGCTGTCGACGTCATACCAGAAATATGATCAAAACTGAACAAACTGAGTGATGCTAACTGTCAATGATGCCAATCATTTTCACATTTTGGCTTCACAAAAACAAAAAAGTTAATATTTATATTATCCACCTACAAAATATCACTAAATACACTACAATGCATTGTGCTTTTGACCCGAAGCAACGCTGCTAACACAGATTCTACGGATTGGCTGGGGCATGCTCCATTCTCAGTTGAATGTCTTCTTATGCACAAGGGCATCACAACATATGCAGTGAGCTTGGTTGGTATGTGATTAAAGAGAATTATCTTTAAGTGTTTAGAAAGTGTGTTCAAATCTGTGAGTTGTCCAGTATTTTGAGACACTGGCATGATGAACAAACATGTGGTATAATGGTTACAGTGTTAACCATGTTTGTTACACATTAATACATAAACAAGCTTGAACACAGCCACTTGTCTTATCTAGAGACTTAAAAATATGACGTGAGCGGAAATCCTCAGTGCTGACACTGTCACTACCAGACTCGTAATTTAATCACAGCACAAATAGCTGGGAAAAGTGGGAAAGGGGAGCAAAATAGTACACAGAAATGGTGTAAGCTAGGAGCTGAACTGCAGTGTTTGCATAATGGCTGGGAGCTAAAATGCACTTTTTGTATAAATGCTGGGAGTTAAAATGCACTGTTGCATAATGGCTGGGAGTTAAAATGCATTTCTGGCTTAACTTTGAGAAGAAGCAGCTCAAGGAGTATAAACACTTGGAAATGGAAATTAATGAATGGGATTGAATAAAACTTAATATATAAACAACAAAAGTGAGATTGTGAGATTGTCTCAGATCTTGTCTACAGGGATATTTTGGAAGACAAATATTTTCCTCTATGTTTTGGCCTTTCCTCCACATGCAAAGTTTTAGGTCACTAAAACAGAGATTTTTGAAAAGGCCCTCTGGGATGCAGGTGAGGAGACACACTGGTCTCTGTGTGTTCATGTTAAACAGCGGGTTTGGAGAATGATGACATCATGACCTCAATTCATGCATTCCCATTGTTGCTTTGTGTAACAAGCATGTGCCTGAAACAACAGCTGACTAGCATTTTGCTTATGTATGGATACTACCATGCACTAGAAAGGTGCTAAATAAATAAATAAAGGGAAAGTAATTGGTGTCAAATACCTATAACTAAATAAATGATTAGCTACAATTGTTCGTGTTTCTAAGCTACTACACCAATGAAAAAAATATCACCATTGATGTTCTTCACTAATATCTGACATATCGTTCATGTAAACTTTACGGCACCTACTGGCCCAGCAGCACTTGTTTGAGTGCTCTTCTGCTGAGTTTGGGTGCCCAGCAAGCAGCTTTCACAAAACCACATTCTGACAGTGACAGTGTTATGCAGCAAGTTTTGTGGTGAGTAAGCTAATAGCTAAGAAGCTAAAACCTCATTCTGAAGGAGAGTTGCGAAGGAGTGTCTTTTTTCTGGTGCAGAGCTGCTAACACCAGACAAAGAAAAATTGTTACAAAGTGTCAGTTCGTCTGGAATAATTCATAGAGATGAAGGAAAACCTGATGTGGAAACTCAGTGATAGCAAAGGTTGGGTGATTCGACCTTCAGGGTGGACAGTATACCTCTCAGTGTTGAACCGGCTTCTCAGCTGTCTGCCTTCAAATATGAAATCACCTGAAGCGATATTAAAGCTGTGGCAAGTGCAGCTGGATAGAGGAAAAACTGTGCACTGTCCTACTTTGCAAGAATAAAAGCCTGCTGTGACATATGAATATGCTAGTGTGTGTGAAAACTTCTTCAGGTATTTGGTGAGAGGATTCAGGACATGAAAAGTAAACAGAAGCAACTGAACATCTTCACTACACCATTTAATACAGAACCAGCTGATGTGTCTGACGACCTACAACATCAAGTCATTGAGCTGCAACACGAAGACCTGCTACTGTGAGCAGCTCTTTTGAAAACTGAGTCTTACAAAGACTTGCAGTTCCGTTCAAAACTGACTGACACAAACCAACTTCAAGTTGCATCACCACCATCTGACATCAGAAGCCTCGTCAAAGAGAAGCAGTTCCAGCCACTGCAGAGGTTAGTGTGTTACATGTGATCAATAACTTAGTATAGCCAGAGGTGCTGCCAAGGGGGGGCAAGGGGGCCAGGGGCAGTCTCTTTCATTGCAGAAATTTTGGCTTGTCATAGTAGGACAAGCACATGTTACAACAACCCCAATCTCAAAAAAGTTTGGATGCTGTGTGAAACATAAATAAAACAGAATGTGATCATTGTTAATCATTTTTGACATTGTATTGAAAACAATACAAAGACATTTAATTCAGTACTAAAAAAAAAGATCAAACCAGATTTGGTGCTGATTGTTGGGACTGTGGGAAGACAAAGAAGGAAGGTTTTGTTTTCTTTTATTTTGTTCTGTCAAGTTTTAATGGTGTGTTTTACAGTGTTAAAATTACTGTTGTTGTAAATGGAGTCCGGTGGCCTTGCCGAGAGCTCTATCATGACTGTTTCTGGTTAAGCAAAACTGATCTTACTCTTTAACAAAAAAAAGGACCATCTCTGTAGGGATCCTTTCCACAATGTTGTCAGACACAGAATCACAATCTGTGCCCGGCAGTAGAGTACAGACAGTGCACAAACGCCCAGGCGGATTACATTTCAGTTTCAGTTGTTTCATGACTGCCGGCTGCAGCACTGTCACTCAATACTGTACCAGTTTCAAAAATTGTCCTCCATTAGTCACTTGAACACAAAAACATAGGTCGACAGATAACATCTGCCCAAAGTTTCTCCCATTTGTGTGTGACACTGAAATCTTCTAGGACAAGTGGATCGACAACATTTTTTCAACTGGAAACTCTGCTCACAACATCAGTGTCACAGATTTAAAATGAAATGTAGGTCAAGCTGAATCCAGCAACTAATTCAACACGGTAGAGGACATTATTCTGTTTCTATATTTTGTAACGTGTCAGTATGTAGATATTTTAGAAGATGTTTATGTTGAAATAAATATACCTATAGAAGCAGTATATCTCACATTGGATTGGTTTGCCCTCTTATGGACATAATGCAGAAAAATAAATATTTGAATGGTTCAAACCAATGTTTTTTGTTTGTTTGGTTGGTTGGTTGGTTTTCTTTTCTTTCTTTTAGGAATAACCACACAACATTTTTGCCCAATTCTGACAGCCCTAATTTGACGCAGCAACACATTTCAAACAAGTTGGGGCAGGAGCAACAAAAGACTGAACACTGAAAGTTGTGGAATGTTCCAGAAACACCTGTTTGGCAGATTCCACGTGTAAACAGGTTTGATAGGTGCATCCTCAAAAGGATCAAAGGATGGAGTGATGATTGTGTAAAGGATGTTACTACATGGGCTCAGGAACTCTTCTTCTTTTGAATTGGGGTTGCAGTAACATTAATGATGGCCCTGTCCTAACACTGTTCAAGTGTCCCAATAAGCCCTGACACTGAACCAGAATGCAAAAACAAAGCAGCCAGATGTAATTCAGCCATTATTGATTTCATTATTTAAAAATATGCTTTTCCTACATAGACATGGAAAAAAGTCCTCTTTGAAAAGGCCTACTGACAGATTTTATATAGTCTGTGCTCCTAAATATGCCGCAACATGTCCCAACATGTCGCACCAGTGCACCTGTCGTTCCCATTATATACTGTACTTTGGCTGGGTCAGAAATTCATGCATACTCACGACGTATGCTTCAAATTCACTATGGGAAACTTGATTGTTGAGTGTCTGGTAACGACAATTTGCAGAGCAAATATGCATGTTGTGTAACAGGTAGCTTGCTAACATACGGGGTAACACTGGCAGTTCGGTATTGATGTATCGTAGCAGCTAGCTGTCATACCTGCGTGGACGACCCTCTCAAGTCAACACTGTGTTTTGGGGGTCTTATCAAGCGTTAGCCAGCCAAATGTCGAGTATTTTACATATTTAACGGCCTCTGCCGCTATCACTAGCTAGCTTAGTTGTCAAATGCTGGCTGACTGAAGATGTAAGCTAGCAGCGACATTACTTTATCCTCTCACGTTAATGAACGCTAAACGCTGATAGCGCTGACCCAAACAACTAAAACGTGATTCACGATACGAGATTGATGAGACTGAAGTGAAGTTATCCTCTGCCTGGCCCGACTACAATGTACAGCTATCAGCATCCACAGGCCTCTGTCACAGCATAGGAACGTTGTTATGATACGGACTTCAACATCATGACACAATCACATGTGATAAGAAACATGTCTGTGGAGCGGGTTGGTTTGTTTCTGAAACGCAGAGAGAGCCAAAACAATCTCAAAGGTAAAGGGGTCGAAAGGGTGCAACAACTGCACCATTACATGTGCATTAATTAGATTCACAATTGACTTTCATAGTCCAGATTGCTTTGGTGGCCCTCTCTGCGTGTCATGTACTATGTCAATAAGACAACCACCCATTCAGTAATGAAACGAGCGACAAACCGTGCGTGCCCAAAACACCAAAGCTAACTTTGGGCTAGCTAGCAAGCTAAACTTATTCAATACGAAACCAAGGGCCAACAACGTCCGCGCGGCAAAACAACGTCTTTCCTTAAGCAAACGTCTAAAAAGAAAAACATAAAACCGGACTCACCGAAAAGACTGACGACAGAAAAACAGAAACTGTGCTTGTTACAGTGGCCACTGAAGCTCTGCCAATGCTACTGTAATGGGAGATGGAAACACACGCTTGTAGGAATGGCGCGAGCAACACAGCAGGCGCGCGCTGATGACGTATGAGGTTTAGCAGGCTCGTCATGAATGAATGGAGCCAGCTGCAGTTGTATGCTGCAGATAAACGGGCGGGTATCATCACTCCTCATCATCGCTGTTGTCTTTCGAAGGTACCCATAGCATAGACAACATTTTGGACATTTTGTGACTTCGCAAAGCAACATCTATGTAAATCTAAGATTTATATATTTATACAACACATAAAACTGTATATTGTGGATGGTTATTTTAGACGATATAAGATATAATTGCCTTTTACGGTTAGCCTTCCCTTCACCTACACGGGTTTTTTCTTCAGTTCTGCATTTTGTATTTGTATATTTTTTTCCCGACTACTTCTATTGCTGTATACACTGTAAACACATCAAAGTTAATGTAATGACTCTTATTGCTTCTTTGTAATACCATAATTCACAGGCCTATTTCCCTAATTTTTGTGTGACTGAAAGAAAGTCTCAACACAGAATTGACTAACAAGAAATTAGATGTTTCTTATGCATGAAGAAATTGAAATTCTTTAAGTTACTTTAGGGAAGGATGCTATGGATAAAAGGGGGACTGCAATTAACATTTAAATTCATTACTGATTAATCTGCTAAATACTTTCTTGATTGATCTTTTGGACCATAAAATATCTGAAAAAAGTGAAAATACCTCACAGTTTTCTTAAATCAAGATAAAGTCCTTAAATTACTTGTCTCGTCAAGCCAACAGATAAACGGAATGTCTAAAGAATATCCAAAGATATTCCATTTACAATCACAGAAAAGCGGAGAAACCTCACATTTGTGTCAGGTCAGTAACTGATTCATCGTTTCAGCTATAGATAAAACCAGGGTATCAATATAAATTGTGTTATAAGAAATTCCTTATATCAAAATCAGCTTATCAAGTGCTAATGGATAATGTGTTAGCAAAAAATGCCCATTTACATATCCAGAAAACACACAGCAAGATGAACATCTAAATGAAGTCATGTTTGTGGCCACCAAACAAGTACAATATTGGCACAGTATTACAATACTGGTTTAAAACTGTTTGCTAGATACTCAGCTTTCTTCAGCAGTCGCTTGTTTAACTTGGCTCTTTTCCAGAGAGTATGCGTCGCCCTCCCCAGTTGACCACACTACTGTTCCATACAAGCATCTTCTGACACATTATAGATCTTTGCCATATTGATTACAGTGGAAATATGGAGCATACAAGACACTCAAATAGTCATTCACTCACCAAAGTGGCTTTATGTTTTTTAATGTTTTTTTGTTTTGTAATGACAACACATACAGTACACCATCCAGTCAGGAGAAAGTGCCACCACTAGGGGCAGATAGTTTGTGCATTTGCACAGGACCCAAGTACAAGTACAGCGGGCAGGCTAATCATCAGCTTCAGAACTCAAGTGCAGACAGGTAAAAGGCAGGAGACTGACTTGGAAAACATTACAAATTATAGTTATATACTGCTTATACTGTTAAAAGTACTTATGGTTTTTGTAGCACTGTTACCATATATATATATAGTTTTCATTATTGTAATTTTAAGCAAAAATCATAAGGGGGAAATCCATTTGGTGATTAGGTTTTGAAAGTATTAATTGTCACCTCTAAATTCCTAAAGGTTAAGCTCTAAAAAATAGAACCTCAGTAGCTAAACAGCATTACAACTCGATACAACATGTGCTATTTGTGTCTGTGTGTGTGTGTGTGTGTGTGTGTGTGTGTGCAAGTCAGAGGTAGAGTGAGAGTCTATGTGTGTGTGTGTGTGTGTGTGTGTGTGTGTTCTTGAAATGGGAGTGTCCTCTGATAGGGCTATTCCCCCTTTCTGTCATTCTTTATTTCACTAAAATAAAAACTTTCTCTCAGAGCATACAAACACAGAGAGGCTAAAAGCTGGAGTTAGTTCTTGTGCTGGTCAAACATGGATTTAATGGAACTGTTTTTAATTTTTCTTGGTGCTGCAGTTGTTGTCTATTATGGAGTGAGAATGCTGCTTTTCAGTAGGATGCTTTTTCCAAAACTGTGGTTTCCAATGTCAAAATCTTTTTTCACCTCTATGGGAGAGTGGGCAGGTGAGCAATGTGTGCATGCACTTGTGTGTGTGTGCATGTGCATGTGTGTGCATGTATGTGACCATGCAGGAAATGAATGTAAGTCTATGTAATGTCCCCATTGTGTGTGTGTGTGTGTGATCTGTATGTGTGTGTACGTGTGCATGAATTGCTGAATTGTACGTCAGACATATTGTGGCTAACAAATGCAAGGACTTCGATGGACAGGACCTGGAAGTATGAGCATGAACATGCAAAAAACACTGGCAAATGATTACATGGCTGAGCTCACTGTTGCATGATATAAAAAAAAAAAAAAAAAACTGGCAGTAAAAGTGTAAAAGAAAAAGGGCTCACAGTTCTAGACTTGTTTAGACTTTTCACTGTTACACAAGATTGCACTTGTTTGCTGACTGAACCTAAAGTGGCAAGTTTGACTTTCCATTAGAAGTGCCCTGGATGTTTATACCTATTGAGCAACTGCTTACATTAACAGAGAAGATATCTCATCAATGTTATGTACGTACCTACAAAAAATATTGCAGCGCTAATTATTTTGTTACTTGAATATCACAAAACATTAATTCTGAGTTTATCTGCAAAATGTTCCCTGCCAATGTAGCAATAGTTTAATAATAATAATAATATGACAAGGGAAGTTAACTGGTATCACTGACGTCAAAGAACATGCATCTCCTGCAACATTTTGTAATGAAGTGCCTTTGACAAAGCTGACAAAGGGAATTAAAGAAAGGTACTACTACCTTCTCCAGCTGGTGCATGTAGTCAAATGTGCAACCATATGAACTTGAGGTCAGTGTCAGTGTTTTTTAACCTAAACACGACCAGGGCCACGCAGTCCGTTCTGGCCCCTCCCTCAGGCCATCTCCTGGTAATTACACCAAAACATTTCCCTGCAGGTCCCAGCAGTCTCATCAACTGACAAGAAATTCTTTGGCATCTTCTGAAGAGGTTATTCAGTCTCCCACAGCACTAAAAGAAGCCTAATAAAAAGCAAAGTATACTGGGCTGGTGCAGTTTCATTCCATTCTAGCACAAAAGAAAAACAGCCATCAGAACAGGATGTTCCAGGCTGTATAAAACCTGTCCCTTTTCTTTCATTTCTGCCCTGACAATCTGAAACTACATTTGCATTTACAGAGTTTGTGTCTCCACTTTTCAATGTCAAGTGGCCTCAGATGTATTGTGTGGTATTTGGGCCAACTGAGGACAATGTATATGAAATTAATATTTGCAGTATGTATGCATGCGTGTGTATCTGTGCCTTTGATTGAATGGTAAGTGTATTTGAGGACAGTGTATGGATGCTTGTGTTTGGAATAATGCTTTAGATGTGGTATTCATACTGATTTGTAATGAATATATCATTTTTTAAATGCACAAAACATTACAACAGGCATATTTACCATGGTTACACTCTGTAATATTAATGGAAGAATCAAAAAAAGCATCAAAAAACACACTGCAGCAGCCAACAATGTATGCTGAACTACTTCATATTTAACACTTATTCAGATAAAGGTGGAAATTTTCCCTCAGCCCTCTTCTCTCCATTTGTTGTTGTAAATCAAGATGTGCTTTGAAAGTAAAACATTTTGTTAATGTAGGCCAAGCTCAATCATCTCACTGTGAATCAGCACACAATATGACAACTGTGGGAACAGAGAAAACAGTGTTCATCACGCCAACTTTCCCCTTCCTGCTGCGCTCAGGAGAAAGAGTCTCTGCACTCTAATAGTTTGCTGGCAGTTATGGTGTGCTGAAATAAAATAACAAACCGAGCTGAGAAAACATTGTATTAAATTGGTACCAAAATAAAAATGACCTGTGTGACATCAACAAAACAGATTTGTCAAACTTAAATGAAACAGACAGTATATGTATTTTATATTGGAAAAGAGAATGATGTTTTGTTCAAGGGTTTGGGATTATTTTATTTAACATTGTCCTTGTGATGCTTTGACCACTCATACCAGTCCTCAGAAATAATTTGCATAAAGGACAATGACAGAGCCACGTCTGAGACCCTTGGTCTGAATGCAGATTATTGTTGTCTATGTTTATTTCATTCACACAGTTTGACACTGAACAATGCCGTCATTACACAATCTAAAATTTACAACAATTTGAGAATGTGTTTCCTGCAGTGTAATACTTCCTGTGCAACCATGTCTGCAGGAGCATTTGACTACTAATGAGGTGTTTTCTAACCTAGTAAGATGTCTCTGATAAGACCAGTAATGTAATAATATGCAATTTGCCCCAGTAAGCCTAATGTAAGCTGCAAATGGCAGCCAGTGTAGATTGAAAATGGGGATGCCCACTGCATGGACTGAACTGGAAAAAGACAGGAAGCAGCTGCCTGGTTGGTGTGCAGCTCTATAAATCCGACTCCTATAACATTTCACCACATGGGGATAAAGGAAAATAGTGGTATTTGCCCCCGTTTTTGAGCTGTTAGTGTCTAAGCTTATGTGATGCAGAAAGATTCCCATCATATCTGACTGTAAAGATTCATTCCTTCATTTTAGTTTGCAAAGGGTCAGTTGATTTTATGAGGAGTGTGCAGGGTGCCAAAGACAATCATTGTCATCCAGAAGACCATATCATGTTTCAGCTTTTCAGAGAGGAAACATAAAAGAAACCCTAAAAGCAAAAAAAAAAAAAAAAAAAAAAAAAAAAAGCATCCATTTGGCTTGTTCCTGTGCATGCAGAACAGAGCGTGAAATCAATTCTCAAATTGAATAAGTGAGAACTTTAGAAAGTTTTGGAGCTCAGAGCTTTGTCATCTGACACTGTTGTCATTTGATTAAAAAAAAAAAAAATCAGCACATTTCAGCAGCTTCCAGACTGAGATTACTCATTTGGCCTGCAGCCCCATGCTGATAAGAGCTCAAACCAGTGCATACCATCTCATCCAAAGTCCACTTGGCTTTACTTAACCTTAAATCTAAGTCCTTGGAAGCCAGGCCTGGAGACATATCAATGCCAATCACTGTTTGTCTGAAAATAGTGATGAAAAAAGCACCTGTGATCTTTGTAATCAGGGTCAGGAGGAGATGGGAGAGTGAGCACTCAGAAACAAGCAGTTCCTGTTTGTTCTCGGCAAACTCTTTATCAGAACTGGGGACACGCTGTATTGGTACAGTCTGGTGGAACAGGGTGGGTGGGGTATAGTGTAAACAAACACAAACACAATCCTGGGATTTGTTTTGACAGCGGAGGAAGGAAGATGACGTAGTGCAGCTTTGATTCACAGTGCCTCTAGTGTTTAGAACGGAAACTGCAAGAGAATATGACAACTGATGAAAGTCATTTATAACATGCATCCCTGTTTTAGTGGTGACTGGTGCTTCAGAAGGCATAGGAAGAGCATATGCATTTGTGGTAAGTGAGTGTTTAAACAGCCTAACTTGTGTTTGCATGTATGAGAAATATTTCTGCACTTTAAACTCAAGTACAGGTCACGAAAGGAATGCATTTTCAAAGGTAAAGATAAGATAAGACTTTATTGATCCTACACCCAGTATTACAAAAAGCAGTGGCACAGAGGGGTCAAGATAAAAAACAGTATACAGGATATGGAATAGAAAATCAATGATGTACATGTACATTATGAACAGATTATAAAAATACTAAAAGTCATAAAAATACTATTGCTACTAATGTTTTTATTTTCAAACCTGGGCAACAAATACATCCTGCTCAGCTTATCATGCAAGTTAAAATATAAATTTGATGCACATCTGCTGATGTTTGTCAATTTGTACATGTTTCGTCCCTCCTACCACCCACCACTTCTCTATTGCTTCTCTCAGCTGGCCAAGCGAGGAATGAACGTGGTAATGATGAGCAGAACCAAAGAAACACTGGACCAGGTGGCCAAGGAAATAAGTAAAAACCTGCTTTCTGTTTTTACATATTGTGTTGTGTCTGCTTTTAAAACTTGGTATGCTGTCATCTGTAAGTACATAATGTGCAGTATATTGCTGACTCCACATTTTCTTTTTTTATAGGTGATACAACAGGGCAGAAGGTGAAAGTGATAGTGACAGACTTCACACAGGAAAACATCTTCAGTGAAATTGAGGATCAGCTTAAAGACCTCAACATTGGGGTTTTAGGTTGGATTTTTTTTAGGTTTCCATGTAACATTTAAAACAATAATTGCTTCCACAGACACAAAACACAAAAAAAGGTCATTGTTTATAGGATACAAAAATCTGCTGATTTTCTTCCCAATCTTTGAAACTGAAACTGCTTGTTTCTCTACCCCAGTCAATAATGTCGGCTTACTGCCCAGCTTCATCCCCTGCAAATTCCTCGACTCTGCAGAGTTGGACCAGGTCAGTGTCGGACAGAGGAAACAAAAGCTATGTTTACATCCAGTGTTACTTCTCTGCTCTGTCTTTGCTGGCGCATTGCTGCAGTTCTTAACATGTTACCACCACCTGTAGATCAGTGGAATGAGGTGATACCATTGGCTGGAATGACTGTATGCACCCCTGTTCACTTCCTTTCCCTTAATTATCAATAAAGAGAGCTTACTTTGGACCCATGTTTATTTATGCTTTCAGACAATTACAAATGTGATAAACTGCAATGTGAAAACTATGGCCAAGGTAAGAGTGTATTGCAATTACAAAACAGCTCTTGGACACCATAAAGTCTTAGTGACACGTGTGTAGGATCAAAAACAAAGAATCCCTCACACTGTCCATCACTTATTCACTTTACTAAAAACATTTTGGTCCTCAAACGTTCATCAGGCTAAGTTCATATAGACAATAGTTCAGAAGGTTTGTTGTTGAAACATGAATAACATGAGTACAAATGATGCTCACTTTGTGGGATTCTTTGTTTTCTTCCCAAACAAGTGAGCTCTGTCAACCCCTATGTTTGTCTAAAATACAAACTTATTTTCTTTTTTCTCCAGATGTGCAAAATAATCCTTCCAGGCATGGAGAACAGGTTTCCTTCCCATGTTTTGTTCATTAGATGTAATCATCTAATGTAAATCCTAACATGCTGATGAACATTGAGTTTCTGGCCAAAAATTTTAGACCACAAAATTTTTTTCCCGCTTCTACAGGAGAAAAGGTGTGATAGTGAATATTTCATCTGGAGTTGCTTCTATTCCATTCCCTCTGTACACCCTGTATGCGGCATCTAAGGTACTGTAAGTACAGCATCACAAGTGCACCTCTAGTTTTCGTGAGTCACATCATATGATCACTCCTGCTCTAATCCTGTTCCTATAGGTGTTTGTGGAAAGGTTTTCTCAAGGTCTTCAAGCAGAATACAAAGATAAAGGGATTATTATACAGGTACTGTGATTCTTATTGAGACTCCACCTCAAAATCTGAAAATGAAAGGAGGAGGGAATAAGTTTACTATGAAGTGAATTCTTTCTTCAAATCTTGAAAATCTTGTCGGAGCTGTCTCTATTCACCTTATTTTCTCAGGCAGTGGCTCCATTTGGGATCTCCACTCGAATGTCAGGTTTCCAAAAAACCAACATGGTGACACTGTCCCCAGAGCACTTTGTGAAATGCTCACTGCAGTACCTCAAAGCTGGAGACAAAACACATGGCAGTGTCTCTCACATCATTCTGGTAAGACTCACTGGCACAGTCATTTGATAATGCCAAATAATCCCAAATTAAATGGCAAGAGGTTGATTTGTCCCTGTGATTATGGATGTGTGTGTGTGTGTGTGTGTGTGTGTGTGTGTGTGTGTGTGTGTGTGTGTGTGTGTGTGCACGTGCATGTGTGCATACAGGGCTGGTTCCTGCAGACTATTCCTCTCAAGGTTCTCTATGCAGAGTCTGTGCTAAACAGCCTACAAGACTATGTCAAAAAGAAAATTGCACAGAGGAAGTGAAACTCATGAAAGTGGTAGGAATACATAACCAGCAATGTAAAAACATTTGGATTGAGTATTATGCTGTAAATGTCATTATGAAACTGGTGATAACAAACCTAACTATTCTCATAAGTTTGTGTACACTTGTGTGCACTTCTTGTTTGTATATTGTATTGCATTGTGGGTAAGCCACCTTCAGGAAAGCATTGTCATTAATGGAATTATTTTCTTAATGTTCAGAAGGATTGATACATCACATTCTTGTTTATTTAAAAAATGTCCAAATCCAACAGCTCTGTGTTAATCCCTCTTCACATCTGCCTTGTTCCAAATATGATGAGCCTACACTCACAGTAGAGAAGCATGTGCCCAGAGTCACCTCTATAATGAAGTCCAGTACAACACAATGTTTAACTATGACTACAATAATTAACGTATAATCTAATTGACACTTCTTTGATAGTGTCAACAAAAACTGAGCACTATGAGCTTTGCAGTGAAAGAATTTATGACAGAGCAGTTGCTTTGTACAGGTGTACCTAATAAAGTGATCACTGCGTGTAAATTTGTTGCCATTCATGGGCATCGTGTCCCCAAGGGGGCACTGTTTCAACACGCTGTGGCATATTTTCGATCAAGTTGACCATTTTATTGCAAGGGTTGATATTGATAGGCTCTTATTTTGATAATAATTTGTGTATATTTCCTTTAACATATTCAAGTCTAAACATTAAGTATATGAGAAATATGAGTTGTAATGCAACAACAGTTACTCATGAAATGTTTTTTAAGCTGGTAAACCATTTTTAAATGATGATGATTACTTTTTTTTTCTTGGTGATTATTCAGCGACCACACCTACATCACATTAAAAATGTAAAAATCAAATCAAATAATAAAAGAAAACCCAGAAAACACTGATTAACTACCATAAACCACAGAGTTTACACAGACAGGGAATACCATAAACTAGTCAACAGTTTTAAACTACATTTACATTAACATCATCTTTAATTCTGATGTCCTTGAAAGCATCTTTGGACTCAACAAATGTGACTAAGCATTGACATCACTGGCAAGTTTGTGTGTGTGTGCATCCAGTTTTGCCATAGTCATAAATCTTGCAAAGGAATATGAGTGATAATGAGTCTGGCACCTTATCTGCTCAGCACACACACAAACACACCTGTAACTGTCATTACCTTTCCCCTCTGAGATGGAGGAAACATTTGATCAGATGAGTACACCACCAGACGACTTCAGGTGTCAGTCACCATTCTCATATCTGCAAAACCAGTTGGGGGTGGACGGGAACTGATGAGCTTGTATGTGGTTCCTGAGAAATGAGAAAGCACTGGAGACCTGGGTTTGGTAGCCTGCTGCTCACAGGATGATGTACAGTGTTTAAAGCTTGTGTTAACATTTCCTCAGCTGTGCGTGTACGTATGCAGACGTGGACACACACAACCGTACGTCCTACTGAGACGTCTGACCTGAAAGAGCTACTAATCATGAGGTGACTGGGCTGTTTAGGCAGCCATAATGTATGATCCTCCCCATGAGGAATAGTGCAGGGAATAGGAAAAGTAAGAGGTCAGAGTGACCTACATGATCCATGTCTAGTCTGACTGTTTGAAAAAGGCACAGAATAACTCATCTTCACATGAAAATTATTCATCCCATATGATACTAACTGACACAGGTCTAATGCTTTTACAACAGTTAAAGCGCTACAAGATTAAAGTCAATAGATGAATCAACAAACCATCCAACATGCACAAAAGCAGTCAAAAGATCATCCTATGAAAGCAAATCTGTTGTAATATTGTAGGTTATTGTGGTTATTTTAAAAATGTTTTGGGTTTTGCTTGAATCAAGGGCCCACAGTCATTATAATATGCTTATAATTTTTGGTATTTATATTATGTATTTGTCAACTGTCCTCAGGCATTTCTATTTTGTCCCTTGGTGTGGACATGTACAGTATATCATTCTCTGAATGTACTTTCGTGTATTATTTTAAATTGATGAATGTTTATCCGTAGCTGTTTAATCTCTGAAGATCCGGCTTCATTTCATGTTTTACGGTTGGAAGAATAATCTTGTTCAACTCTGTCCAACAGATTCACATGTTGTTGTTGTTGTTGTTTGTTGTTTGTTATCTTGGGATCACCCCTTCGATTTAAAATAAAGTTCTGTGTGTTTAAACAATGTTTGACTGCGCAGCATGACTTCGCACTGACTGCCCTGCCACTGTGACACCGGGGTAGATGAGGTTAATGTGATCCTCACTTTCCTAATATTTACATAAGCAAGTCTCATTTTCCACAAGTGAGAGCCTGAAACAAAGTGTGATCAGAATGTTCATACTTGAACATCTTATATTGTAGTGTGTGTGTGTGTGTGTGTGTGTGTGTGTGTGTGTGTGTGTGTGTGTGTTCACTTTATACTCTTCTTGGGACACTGACATGACCAGCACACATATACCCTTATTATAAATACAGTATCAGCACCTAAATGGTAACAACAAAGGAGTAAGCAAGTAAATAGTGAGAAGCACTGTCTTTATAAGGATAAGTTAAGTTATAACAGTTTTTAATATTGCTAACAGCAGTAATAACTTATGACATTGCATTTGTGAATCAGAATTATACCTTGAGGGTCTGCCTGCAGCCAGAGGAAGACTTGTTAGTTATCTATGGAAATATCAACATCTTATCAGTGTAGTTATGAAATGAGCCATCACCCTTTATATCTTCATGATTGCAGACCTAACACAAAAATAACAACTTGATGAAAACAAAGAACAAATCATAAAATAGACTCCAGGCTGCAACTGATTCCAAGCAGAGGGAGCAGCAACAGTGATACACAAAAAGGCAAAGAAACAGCAATTTAGAGTCCAGATTCCGATTAGATTTTGTGTTTAAAATGTAGGATTGTCAAGCTAAGTCCATTGTATTAGTTTGATGTATTGTCCTTGTTAAAACCACAAATACATTACTAAATTTATATTGTCTTATATGATTAATTTGTCTCAGAAGGCTTAACAATCTGTCTTACACAGGACACCTCAGACCTTTGATGGACTCATTCATTTAAAGCACATAAACTGTGTCACTGTAGTTTCCTCTGAGAAGTCCTCCTGTAATCGTGGTCACATTCAATACGGCCACTAGAGGGCACAAAATGCAAAGGTTTCAAATTGCCTTCTTACTAAGGCTCTGCAACAGGCAGGCAGAACACACACACACACACACACACACACACACACACACACACACACACACACACACACACACACACACAGACAATTTAAACTGATGAGTGGTCGTGTTATTTCTCATTTATGATCTACGCCTGTGTCTTATCAAAAACAGTCCCTGCACTTTGGTGACGTGAAGAGACAGATAATAAAGTCTCACACATGGAGCATATGCTTGTAGAGCAGATGGGATGTCTGTTGTTACCAATTAGGTAACACTGATCACAGAACTACAGCAAAGTTACGCTCAGGAGAAAAACTATATATATATTGTTATGGTTTTTTGTTTTTTTTAATGTAATTAGTTTAATGTACTGACTACTACTACTCCCCACAAGTGGGAATTTCCAGAAGCTGTGTTATCTGTAATGCTCCTCCATTTGCACCTCCTTCAAAGCCGCAGTCTGAGCAGTGTGTGTGTTGTCACCTGCAGCTGAAATGAAAAGTTGTTTACCTTGGTTGCTCAAGAGCAGGGACTTTCCTCACCTGAGGTGATGTGCAATTTAGTGGTGCACACATTTATAACACCTTTTAATTTACCTGTTTCAAAGCCTCTCTCACATCAGATGAGGTTCTCAGAGTTGATGAGTCAATATTACTACTGTCATAATAGCAGCTTGTAGGTAGCCAAAGAAAGATCCATTTATAGAGCATCAGTGTGGGAGGGCTTCTCTCCTGCACTCACAGAATAGTGGTTGTACCATTAATGGGATCATATTTTAACACAAATATTAAGTCAAACTGGTTTCAACGTGTCTAATGCCTCCAGCAGATGAGACATTCATTAAGACAGCGGTCAAAGGAAAGTCATCATTTTAATTTCACTGGGTGACCATAGTGTATGTGGGTGGTCAGGGCTCCGAGGACAGGCTCTACATTGCAGACCTTGTGTGTGTGTGTGTGTGTGTGTGTGTGTGTGTGTGCGTGTGTGTGTGTGTGTGTGTTAGAGCAGGGGAAAGAAAAGGAGAGAGGTGTTGCCTTTGAGGATGCTCCCCGTGTGACTCCTCTCTCCTCCCTGGACACTGCTTGCTTGTTGTTTCAGTAAACAGAAGGGTCCAGAGATGATCCAAGACAAGCACACAGCCACCGCAGCCCACCCAGGAGTCAAGGTCAGGACCACTAACATTCAGACACACACATAAAACACAAGACCTGAACTCATTCACCCTAATGCTCAAAAAAAAAAAAAAAATGGATCCAGTCTAACATGGTAATCACTGAACCTAGATAGTCATTTTCCCCCAGAAGACTGGATAATGCTCAACTCCCAATAAAAATACTTGAGTGAATCACTGGAATGCTATGAAACCCCAATAAGCTAATACACTGCGCATTTCTGACTCCATATTTCCTTTGGTGGCTTTCTCTCTGTATGTTTTCCATCTCCTGACGATGCTGTGCATGTCAGTGTGACACACCAGTATAAATATTAGAATATTTGTACTAGCTGAAATATTTTGGTGACATAATTACCATCTTGTCCGTCAAACTCTATTGCTGAGCAGACAGAGATTCATTCTCACAGAGGAGTTTTAGGGGTAATTATTTCTCACAGGGGAAATAATACCTACCACTTCACTCCTCTATTCAGGACCAAGGTCTTTGAAACTCAAGAAGATAATTCCAACCCTTCATCTTCTCCAAAAGAGCAGGCTGTCAGGGACGGGCTGCACTGTCAGCGAGGGACAGCAAACAGGATGAAGGAAGAGGGACAGAGGTAGAGGATAAAAGAGAATGGAAGGTAGGGGAGAGAAAGGGTAAAAAAAAAAAAAAAGAGTTTCAGATGGGTCGAAAAAGGGAAAAGAAAAGGCCAGTGACTTCCCTGACGGCCCAGTGCTCACATATGGCCAGGCTTTGCTTGTGTAGCCTCACTTCAAGGCGAAGGGCCCTGCAAACATAAACAGTGGAGAGGCTGCAGCTGGAGCAGGGAGGCAGCCGCTTGCTTACCGAGACCTCTCTACACTAAACAATGGATCAAGTGACGCACAGGCCTTTGGCAGTGCAACAGAGACCCAGGCAGCTCAGGAAAGCCTTTCTTCCGTACGTTTATATCTCTGCTCTCTCAATATTTACCCCATGGGAAAACACACAATTTTCCACTCCTTTTGTTCTGAAAGGAGGGAAAACAGTAGACCTCCCTCAATCCCGACTTCAAGACAGAACAAGGTCAGAGGGGACAAGTGTCTTTTTGTGCAAAATTTGGATGCAGGACAGCAATTATGCGACTCCGTCTGGAATTCCATCACTTACTCACTCCCACAGCTATGTACAGGTGTTGGGAATGAACAGATTTAGGCTCGGCCTTCCCTTCAGTGCAATTCATTGATATTCACACGCACAGCCTATTCCCAGCCACGCTGAAGAGAAGCAAACAAAATGAGGATTAGTCTCTCTTACTGCGTGCATTACTGCGTTAGAAACTTGTACGAGTGTGTGTGTGTGTGTGTGTGCATCTGTGTTATATCTCTTTTATGATGGGGCACAAAGGGGAACGGAAGGGCCCAGGAGCCAGTGAATTAACCCAAATTACAGCTAACAGTTGCCTGGGTAACTGGATAGGAATGAGGGGCAAATGGTGTGTAATTTCCTAATGAAGGGGGGGGGGGTTCTTCTTTTTCACATTTAGAGACCTCCTCGGCCTGTGACCGTAACAACAGGAGGACTCTGTACCCCCCCTAATTCAGTTGTTTGCTTGCTGAGTCACCTAAATTGTTTTTTCATAGGCCTTGGATACAAACTGTTTCTCCTGTTCCCTCATAAACACCTTATGACGGCCATTTAAATACAAGTTTTTAATGAGTTACATTATTATAGTTGCCCTGAGGAGAACATTAATGATACATACTTCTTGAGCCTTAAAGGTCCTGAAACCTAATTTCCTCAATCAGCTTCTTGCTGTGAGTGATGGGTTCCCACAGGAACACACACCTTTTTGCTCACATTAGAACAGTCTCTTCTCACTGGTTTGAAGTGGGCCGGGCTGAGCTAGAAAGGGGATGTGACATCTGCGCACCAATAAGAATTTAGCTACATTTAATTTAGAGTTTGATGACAGTTTCTTGATTGTTTGGTTACTGTCAATCAAACAGGATCAAACCACACCCACACAGTCCTGATGAAGCACATTAGATGAATTTTTGAGGGTTAAACTCTTAAAGTCACAATGAAACTGAAGTTTAACTGTCCTGCGTAATGTGACCAAGAGTTACAAAAGAGACTTTTTAACCTTGTTAATATGTCCATGGGATGTTTCGTTATATGCTACAAGACATATCAGGAGTGAAATTCACAGTCAACATCATGCCTGAGTCACTGTAAATCCCAAGTGAGGAATTGAGTTTCAAAATACTTTAATGCGTTAAAAGAAAACAGGAATTCTGCCATCAAAACAATCAAAAGTAATTTTTGTTTTAACATATATTTGCCATAAGCAAGAGATAACACATACACAGGATGAATGATTTGGATTATATCAGGAAATGTTTTTATTTCAGTGTGTGTGTGCAGTGGTGGTGGTGGTGGGGTTAACTTAGCCAAATTTTCTGGGGCTTTACTTTGTTTTATGTATTTATACAAGAGCTGGTTCCTAATCAGCAGCAGTTTGCAGACCTTCTTAACACATTGCAGAGTGAATGTCTGGAAACCTGAGCCTGAGATGAGTGGAGGCCCAGGTCAGCATGGGTCAGCTCTCATTCACAGCTTTTTACTAATCAAATCAAGCCAGGTGTCACAGTCTGACTTCTGCAAATAAACCTACATCGCCTGGGCTGTTGCTCTGCCGCTCTGTCTGACTATCCAGTTTATAACAGACTCACAGACACCCGGGTACTAGTGGCAGAGATTATAAACAGACTTCTCACCCTGCCCTTGACACAAAGAGACAAGACAGTAATGGGAGAGCTGGAAAATCTCTTTGGTTGTATTTCTCTTGACTCTGTCTCGGTATGGGAAACTACACTACAAGGCATGTAATAAAATAAAATACGATCATCTGACTGTCTTGAGACACTGCCAGCGATCGCTCACGGTGGTGGTGGTGTCACACTCCACAGGGCAGAACCCTGCCGTTAGCATTAAGGATAAGTGAGCCGTGTTTGCCACTGATCCATGCTAGCTGGCCTCCATTAGCCTCCGAGCACTGTCAGTCAGTGGGTGAGCTTTTCTGTTGTCAGTAACACACTAAGCCGCTCTGCTATCTCTCTTGAACCAGACTGTGACTACAAAAGACAGATAGGGATCTGCAAATCCCAGTCGTGGGTGAAACAGGCAGAGAAAAGCAGAGAGGGAAGGGTTTAGGATGAGAGAAAGGGCTTTTTATTCTCCTCTGTCTGCGATTTGAACAGGTGTGACAGATGTGTGGCCCCAGTATGCGATGATAGTCATGATCTACCACCCAGAAGGTCTACATGCACACGCACATACTCTTTACTAAGCTGTATGTTCTGTTGGGGCACGTACTCCTTTCTCTTGTTTATTGACAGCTATCAGCACTTTCTCATTTCTGCTAAACAAAACACAATACTTACACAGAGCAGCTCTCTTTGGGGTTCAGTGCAACAGCTGAAAGAGGTCAGACACAGCTGTGAGGTTCAGCACATGCATGCGCACTCACGCACCTACGCACACAGCGAGGGCTTATTTTGTTTTCCCGTATCTGCGACGCTGAGTTTGATATGTCAATAACTCTTTGGGGGCTTTTTTTTTTGGAGCGGTGCAAATAATTCTGTCATCTAAGAGAGTTTGAAACCCGCTTTAAATGAGAGCGTGAGAGGACAGGTGGATGGATGGGTGGGAAAACTACTCCCCGGAGCTCCACTTAAAGTCTTCAACTGCTTATTGTTATTTCACTAATAGCGCAGCAGCTTCCACTCTGAGGGGCGTTCGAGGCACAACTGAGCCAAACCACAGACTATCACATTACTGTGCACAAAACCACTCCATCTACAATTTGCACACTGTCATGGGGAGAGGGAGGGCAGTGAGGTGTTCAGAGTGACAGAGATGTAACAGCCATTATGGAGTTTTAAGTGACACCTCTGCACGGCCACCAACAGTCCCCTGCTGGCAGTCTTGGGTGTCTGTTAACGATAATGGCTAATGCCTGCAGTGGTGTTGGGTTTTCCCTGTCATGCACTTAACATTATATCAGGTGCAGTGACAGTTTGAGCATTGACACTGACCTTTAACTACAAACATGAGACATCAACACATTCATATGGTGCTTATTTTACATTGTTTTACATCACTGAATGGGTTCTGAACTGCTTGTCAGCTCTCAGACATCACTTTTGGAATTAGTAATGGACGCTTTTCATATTGTGTGACTTTATACAGTCCAGTCAGCTGATTGGACTGACTGGACCCCCAAGCAATAAAACTATGAACTGGACGATAAATTCAACAAAATATTCACAGGTTTAAATTTCCAGAGTGATAACACCCTATTTATTCAGGTAACATTTAGCATTGAGCTACTAATTCATTAACACTGAACATTTTCAAATAATTAGTGAAAATTAAAAAGACATTTAAAAAGTGCAAGTAATAAGACATCCTAAAATAAGAAAATAACATCACAGGCAGAAAAACCTGCTTTAAATATCCATTAGTTTTTTTTATACATCTCCTTTAGAAATGCAAAAGTAAAATGTTCAAAACTTTTAAATAAACCTTGAAAACTATTCTATTTAACCGTCTGTCACGTATTACTTCTTCCAAATGAACTTCTCATTAGTCTTCCAGAGACTCTTGCTCTCCTTTTCTACAGATCGACTTCTAGCAGCAAAGTTAGCATTGATGCAAACCCTCTGCACTTCTGCTGGGTCTGTTAGCCTATTGATACTCTCCTCATTACCCTCATCCAGGATGTCCCAAAAGTCTTTGCGACTGCCCTTTGAGGCGGCCTGGTGTGTATGTAGTGTGTTTGACTTTGGACAGGACAAAGAGTCAATGAGTCCTGCTGAGCCAGAGTCAGTGCTGAGAGAGACTCTGGATGGAGAGGGTGAGGTGAGACATGGGCTGACTGCGGGGGGTGTTTTTGGAGTGCCCCTCTGTGTACCCCTGGATTTGGGTTTTAACAAATCGTCGAGGATTGAGGTGTCTCCTATCAGATCTGTGAGGAAGGAGCGGCGACTGGAGGTAGATGTGGCCTGCTCAGGACGGGAAGGGGTCTGAGGATTTTCTCTCTGGCCTTGAAAAGTTTCACCGGTCCTGGAAGACGATTTTTGCTCTCGCTCCCTTCCCTGTGCTGTGGGTTTGGATAACATGGTGGACCTGCCATGGCTGAGGTCCGGAGAAGAAGGGGTATCTCTGTCTGTGCGGTTCAGGAAAGCTGCAGCCTCCCCGGACCCCAGACCACTGCTGCTTGCCTGATCCAAGCCAAGACCACCACCAGCTCTGAAGGCTCCAGCACTAGAAACACTAACCCTCTTTGTCCTCTTATGTTCTCTGGCACTACAGACCGTCTCCTCCTGTTCCTCTGACTCCAGGCTTGGAACATCACTTAGAGACTCTAGAACATTCTTTCGTGGGATCTTGTTCTTTTTCTGGGGTTTCTGGACATCATCTTTTGGGTTTCCGGGCTTTTTCTGTGGCACAGAAACATTGTTTTGTGGGGTTTCAGGCTTAGTTTTGGGTTCAGGATGAGCATATCTAGGCTTTTTCTTGGCTTTCGGAACATCCTTCTGCGGAATTCTGGTATCTGCGTAAGATTTTGTGGCAGCTGTTTTGGTGGGTGTACAGGAGGAGGAGGTCTGTGCTGAATCAGGTTGTGGGAAGTTGTTTGTGACTATATTAGCCAGGTCAGGGTGGTTCAGTGAAGTATAATACTGTTGTAGCCAGGCCAGTCTCTGAGTTGAGTTTCTTCTCAAAATCTCCACTGCAAACTGATGAACTGAGGGAAATTTGAATTTTTCCGCCATTTCCTCCAGCTGCTGCCTACACACGAGCAAACAAAGCACACAAACACAGAAATGAGTGTGAAAAAAGCAAACATCCACGCACAAAAACATGTGGGAGACAATGAAGGTAACAAGAATGTGGCATGTGTGAGCATACTGTAACGTAATTTAAATCACATGCAAAATAACCTCTTTAAAAAGCCACCAGGCCTACACTATTAAGATATACTGCAGGTCCGACGGGCCTAGCCTAAGATGAATAGCTGTCCACATATTCAGGCTCATATCCAGACAGCCATGCAGTATGAGGTGTTTTTCCTGCGCTTCTAGGCAGTCATTAAAACTCTGGTCTAACCAGACTCTGGGACAGAAATACTTCAAAGTCACTGGTGGTACAGCTGCATTATGGTGGTGTTATTACCATTTGTGGCTTTCGCTGGAAAAACAATAAATAAATGTAACGGCAGTAAAAAATGACGTGCATGTGGATTTAAATCATTAAACAGCGAGGTTAATTGAGGGGATATCAATATAACTTGTGTGTGTTTTCACTCCCTGGTGAGCCTCTGGGCAGAGATACAGTCTTCCCCTTGGGGAGCATGATTGGAGCCACAGAGGTGTCTGTGTGCGCCTGTATACGAGTGTTTGGGAAGGCAGGGGGCGGAGGTGATGCAGCGGGACAGACGTGTGGATTGGAGTACTGTGCGTCTGTATGTGTGTAAATGCTTGTTAGGACGTGTGTGTGTGTGTGTGTGTGTGTGTGTGTATCAGTGTGGGTTTGGAAGTCCTCGGGCGATCATTTTTGGTTAGTCTCAGGAGGGCTGTGGTTGTGGAGGGGGAAAATCCTGCACTGTTGGGCCTGAACATAACTGGGTAATGTTTGGCATGATGCTGGGAAATAGGTGGAAGGGAAAGCTCAGAGGTGGTCTCTCACTAAACACACGCATACACACACACACACACACACACACACACACACACACAATTCCTGAGGCCCAGGTGGGGGTGCTCAACACCATATCTGTGGTGAGTTTTGGCCTAATTCCCTACACTGCCAGGAATTCATCTCTTCCGACTACACTTTTCACACCTCCTCTCCTCCTTTCATCCACTGGCCTGCTTTAGTCCCATTCAAACATTTTCTTCTTTCCCTCTGTTGCAGGCCCCCTGATCTTAAGTCATTTTCCTTCACTATGTCAAACCTTGACTACCCCACGCTCTTTTACCCTTCTGGTGAATCCATCATCTCATCATCTACCATTCTTTTTAATGCGTTATCCTAACTTGTCAGCGCCTTTTCTCTTCACCTCAACTCCTCTGACACCCCTTTCAGTACCTCCGTATGGCCTGGGGAGACTCCCCAATGATGAAGGTGGTGTGTCTCGTGTGGTGCACACTCCTCTTGGCGAAGGTGACTGGATGGTCCACACTGGGTTTCTCCAGTCTGACAGTAGATGGGCAAGGCAGACTGTCTGGTGGGCTCGCTGACAGGCTCTGGGACAATAACAACAGTGAAGTTTTATAGACGCAGTGACCAGTCATTTTTGCCTCAGACTCAATTTGCCTTCAAATGCAGCTTATGTTAGTGAAGCTACCTTTAATCAATAGGAAATTATCAAAGATTAAGGGATCTGTTGGGCTCAAATCACCTTTGCTTGCTTCTCTTAGGAGGTGCCATCTGTCTATTAAGAAGGTTTTCTGACTTTTCAGATTTGGTAATTTCTTCTGTGGGTATGTCAGCTATTGACCCAATACAGCAGAGGTCATTGATTTTTATCATTACGCTTTAAAAATTTAAATTGTCTAATCCAAAAAAATCAAGACAAAATACCTCAGTTTGCGGTCTCTCTACAAGTCAATGCTGTTGGCGCAGACGTGCAGGCTTTTGTCGATCTAAGTGTATGTAAACATGCAGCATTATGGACCAGAGATCTGAATACAGGTAACCCACAATGCTGCTACTCATCAAGCACCAGTGAGCCATTAAGACGGAAAGAAGAGTATGTGTTTACATCCACTCTCATGCCGTAGTGAGCATGTGTGTCTGATACAGTGCTGGCAAGCCTCATTCTGCCTGCCAACATGCGACTGCCAGGCACACTTTGGGAGAAAACGGGCCTAACTGACACTGTTTACAGCAAGGTCTGTGAATCATTGACAAACACTGTCAGTTTGTGGAAAAATACACAAGATGTCATCCCAGTTAATCTCCAAAACATTACAAGTGACAGAAAGAATGTATTTATAAGAACTATTTTGGGTGAACTGACCCTTTAACTAGCCAGCCACGCATGGACACAGTGCAGGATTTTGGCTGTGGCAGATGATACTGTGCTGTGTGTCTGAAGAATCAGTGAATCAGACCTGTGTTCACGTGGTGCTGTATGTACCTCTATGGTGCCTATAAGGTGATTGGCCGGGAGCTGAGAGAACATCTTGCGTTCAAACACATCTCGCACAGCAGCTCTACTGATCAGCTCCTCTGCTTTGCTCCCACCCACCACACGCTGGTTAGAGTGGGTATACACCACCTCCTGTACTCCACCTTTAAACAGACATATACATCATTAATGTTGAAATGAAGTTCATTAAAAATGATTAGGATATGAACTGATACTGAATCTGACCTAGCACACTGTCGATAGTTCCATCCTTTCCTCTGGATGCCAGGGATGTCTGACTCTTCAGATTTGTAAATCCTGTAGGTCTTCCTTTTTTGGCAGGAGTGTGTTCATCTTCTGAAGATGTGAATGTCTCTATATCATCAGAGTATTTGGATCTGGCCTTGTCCCTGGCACGAGCACTTTGCCTCTTTCTGTTGCAGTCTAAGCCTCCTCTCCCTTTGTCTCCTCCTCTACAGTGTGAATCGAAAGTGTCCTTCTTTGGCCCCGTCCTTGCCTCTATGTCCAAATCCTCAGATTCGTCTGAGTAGCCATCAAAGTGGCACACTTTTGGAACTATGTTTTTGAGCTTGTTTTGTCTCTTTTTGTCTGGTGAGGAATTTTCATCACTCTCCTCAACCACTGTAATTTTCTTATTTGTCCAAACTTTCAGGCCCTGTCTATTTGTTACAGGATCATCACTTTGTCTCACCAGAGAAACCCTCTCATGTCTCCCCACACGTCCATTCTCCCTGTCTTCTGTGTCTGAACTGCTGGAGATGTCTCGGATTTTGTTTCCCAAATTAGGGAAACAGGCTGCACCATTTCCTTCATTGGACCTCTTGCAGATGCCGAAGGAGGTACCCTTCCTCTTTTGATCCTCAGCATCGTCCTCAGAGGGTCTTTCATCGACACCCGAACTACTGTCGCCTTCTCCTAACTCTGGTTTTTCTCTGACCCTCTCGAGGTGTCTGGAGAAACCGTGCTGTAGGAGACTCATTCGACCAGGATCAGCAGCAGCATTCCCACCCTTGGTGCCATCCACTGTACTGGGTTTTGATGCCTTCCTCTTCAGCCCCTGCTCCTCCTCACTGTCACTCCCACTGCTGAAGTCCAGCACCCCTCTGGGGATCTTTGATGCTTCACTGTTCTTCTCGGCTTGTGCATCATTTGGTACAGGGCCATATCTAGGTGAAGAACCTCCAGGTTCCTTCGAGAAAACAGCAGAAGGGACAGATTGGCACATACAGTGGCATAAGGTAATAAACTGTATACACACTGTGTGAGAAAGACTTAGATTAAATTGCACCAAAAGGCTACAAATTCCTCACTTCCCTTGTTTATGCCATCTTTCAGCGGACCAGGCCATGAGATTTAGTTGTGTAATACAAAACAGATGTTTATAACAATAAATCATAATAAGCATCGATGTGACTTGTGCCCTCCATCGTGATGTAATATGAAGGAAACAAAAGGGGTCATGACATTTCCTGGAGTTATATGAATGGTCCTTTAGAGGATCGACCACCAACAGTGATTCTAATTTCCCCAAATTTGCCAACTACGAGATGACTCCTCCACATTTCTGCTGTATTGTGTGCACGTTGGTGCTTACACGCCTACAGCCTCGCTGTGTGCGTGTTAAGGCACCCCAGTGTATTCTGCATTTCTGAAAGAATCTGAATGGCCTCAGCGGAGCAGCAGCCCTGTAAAAAGGACCTGGCTGGGAACAGGATGATAAGGGGTATCACTGTGTAAATAAATAGCTGAAAACCAGAAGATGGACTTCAGTGTGGTCTGCTGCTTCCATTAGGACACGTAATTACATCCAGCTGTTTCACACAGCATCCAACAGAAAGAGAACCTTATCCTCCAGTTTTGCTAAAATACAAATAATCGAGCATCACGACGAGTCAAGTCGGTTTGTATTTGTATAACCCATAATCACAAATAACAGTTTGCCTCAGGGAGCTTTACAATAGCTTGGTTTCCATCCAAATGTATTGTAAATTTTAAGTAAATTGAAAAAAAAAAAAAAAAAAAACTGGTGAAAGAAAATTTGTATGAATGCTTGTTTCCATCCACTAGCGTTATACAACTATTAGAAGTCGGTTTATCGCGATAAGCAGTAGGTGGCGCCAATTTTCCAGTTGGAAAACCACTATACTGTGACTGCCCAATCCATACAGGGAAACCCAATTTGTTCTCCACGTGTGCCAATGACCTGACCTTCATACGTGCAGTATCGATCGGGCAGGAAGTACAGATCAGGTTGTGACAATAACAGAACAGCTGCAGAAGAAGAGGGCGTAACAAGATGACGGACTTAAAAGAGCTCCGGTCGAACCTCGAACAGTGAAAAAAAAGGCAGAAAACACGATGGAAATATGACATTTCTGTTTGTTTCATGTTTTAGATCTGATCTGTGAGGAGCGATGAGGAGACGTTATCATCTGTGGAAACAACTTATTCGCCCTCTATTGGAGTAGACACAACTGATAGGTCATGTGAGTTGAATGTTGCTGTGTATGCAGAATAAATACAAAAAAAGGAGTACAAATGTTTTTTTGTCAGCCAAGATCTTAAAGTGATACTATATAAAATACTTGTGTCGTTTGCGCTTGAAAGGTTGCTGTAGTCTTCACACTGACAGAGAAAAGGAGCTGAGGTCAGCTTTAATTCAGTCAGTTACGATGGATTTAAATTGACAGGTTTTTACAGCAAAAATGCATCAAAACCTCTATAGAAAGCTGAAAAACACTAACGCTCAGTATGTTGCAAACACTCATACTTCAGGCAAATACACTCACTCAAAGGAGCTTTTCAGTTTGAGGACAATACCAGTGACATGAAAACACTGTAATTAGCCACATTTTGCTGAAAATATGGCAACTGAAACAGGAGTGGTTACAGAGATTTCCACTGATCTTTGTGTGACTGTAAAACAGAATTCATCATATGAATCTGTTCTAACAGCCCGAACTAAAGCTACTCAAAGTACAAACTTTTAACAGCCACTTTTAAATCCTACAGCAGGGGGACTGTGCGATACTGACAGGAATAGGATCACTTTCTCCATGTTCTTCCGTTAAAAGTAACATGATTTATCTCATTTTGACATTTTTGTCACAGTGGAAGCTGTTTTTCTCATAATTGGGGTATATGTCATTTTGGAATAAACCCCCTAAGAGAGAACCAGGAGATTATAAAAGAAAGGACTGAAGAAGCAAGGAAGAAAAAATTGGAGTTAAGGCAGGAAAAGTTGAGATTCTGTGGGTTGGTTGACTGACAGACAGGAAGGTCCCTGTTTGAGGTATCCCCTCTTTCACGTGGGAATGGGAGGATAAGTGGGCCGCTTGGGAAAGAAGGCAGAGTGAGGGATGGGAAAGATGAGTGCCCTATGTTCTGGGTCTCTGAGAACGGCAGAGTTACTCACGCTAACTCCCTTCATCTCCTCCTCCTCCTTCCCTTCGCCTGTGTGTGTGCTGGTTGTCATTACACCCGACTCCACTTGTCCTTCTCGCTGACAGGAGGAGCAAAAGTGAGACAGATCGATCAAAAGGCAAACATTTCATCAACTCAGTGACATCACAGTCATCATTTTTACTCAGCAGTGCATTGTATTTTCAGGCTGTTTTAGGCCCTTTAAGGCCCCCTTTAATTCCCTTTTCAACCCAAAGATACTAACCAAACCAAAAATAATTAGGAGCATATATGACCACAGAAGAGAACATTCCAGACAGAAATAAAGGAAATGTTGACTTTTTTTGAGACACTGTATGGTGACAGTGGGATGAGGGGAGCTGAAGCACGAAGTTACTGTACAGTAGAAAACATCATCAATCCAACAGTAAAAGGCATGGAGGCCAACCTCTAGTATCTTGCGGGTGAGGCACGTTCCTTGGACCTGCAGCCTGAAGAGGTTTTTGATCCCGAACAGCTCCCCCTTATGGACACCATGGCCCTGCACTGCCTCAAAGTACCGCCGCGCACTCTCCTTGCCCATAACTGAGCACTGCAATTGCTGGAAGATTGGAAAGAATTTACAGAAAAGACACCGACGCAGAACACAGAGTTGACATATATTACTGTCAAGAGGAAAAAGCCCTGTGTGTGTGCCAGTTCCAGGCAGACATGGTTGTTTCCAAACAACATAATTAGTGAGAAAACTGACCTCAACATGAGGCTGTAGCTGTTAACTTACAAATCAAACTGCCTTAATTGAATTATTGCAGGAATATGTCATAAATTTATAGTGGTGCTGGAGTATTTTTCTGTTGTCATTGGATTTGTGGACAGTTAGTAAACCTTTCTCCTCCATTGTCCCCGCAGACGATTATGCTGCAGCAGATATCTCACAGTTAGCGAAGGAGATAACCTCAGTATGGCATGATGTGCTTCATTTGTGCATTAGGATTACATGGTGATAAATATCTGGTACCTGTTTGTAAACTTGTCTGAGGTAGATAACTTCCTCTACAGTCCCCAGTGAGATCAGCCTAAGAACAGTCACATCCCTGCACTGGCCAATACGATACGCCCTAAAGAGAAAGACAAAGAGATCAGCACACAGGTATTGTAAAAAGCTTGAATGCTTATGTTTTGATGTCAGATGTGACAGAATATGATCAGGTATGTTATACTGGCAGCTGGACTGCTTTTTGAAGCCACTCGAGGGAACAAAATACTCTCATAAAACTCAACCTCTATAGCTTAACATGCGTTGAAATACTGTGTAAATCTGTCAAGATACGGTCCACAACCTACCTGTCAATAGCCTGGAGGTCACTGGCTGGGTTCCATGTGGGGTCAAAAAGCACCACCACGTTGGCCCCTACAAAGTTAAGACCGACACCACCCGCCCTGACAGAACAAGAGTCAGCAGATTCAAGGTTTTGAATATGTTAAATAAAAATGACGATAAAAAACTTAAGTCTTAATTTTGAAAAAGCACAATTAAAGGCCTAAAATGTAAGTGTAAAACCTAAGAAAGCACCATTTCTCAATATAATTTTTACTGTTTGACTAACAAGGTGGAAACCAGGCAGATGTTGGTGTGAGAGGGGCTGTTGAACTCTTTGACAATCTGGACTCTCTCTTTGGCTTTGGTGTTTCCGTCCAGTCTGCTGTAGTCCAGTCCCTCTGCCATGCAGTAGCTCTCCAGCACATCTAAGAGCTGACAGGTTCAAAACACACAACAAACAGCTGAAAGCACATGAATCAACCGTGTAAAAACCGACATCTCTACATCTAGCATGTGAGATCAGTCATTACTCATTGTGAACGCTGAAGAGTTTGTCTGAGAGATAACGTGTAAATGCTAGAAAAACAAGTTTAATAAAAAACAAACACAGCAGTCTCTGGCTTGTATATTTATAGATATACCACCAGGGTAATTGCTGTGCACAATCAAAACTGTATGGACTATATGATTCCCAAAATAGCAGAATATAGGCCATGAAAATATGACCTCATAGCAGCCAGCAGTGTTATCATACTGTCTCGGGTGACGGCAGCCATGAGGCTCTGAGTAATAACAAAAAACTATTAAACCATGTCATGTGAAAACCACATCTCCTACTGCTGTTTGTTCTGAAAACAAGTCATCTGCCCTATCAGCAGTGGCAATTAAGGCCCCTGTAACACCTACTCATTTGGTCCAGACTTTTGGACTTTTTTGGACAAAAAAAATTACAGGTGTGAAACGTACCCTGGACCACAGTCCGGACCGAACTGCCGGACCTCGGTATGACAAAAAGAGGTGATCTCGGTCCAGATCAAAAGGCTGAATGGATGTGGCTGGCTCTAAAAACAACTAGCGTACTCTAACTCTGAAACCATCTAAAATCCCTTTTCGGTGAGGTTACTGTGAGGATCAAATCATTTTCCGATGGAGAGACATCCCGCCCTGCTCCTCATCTGACGCTGACACAATACAAACCTCTGCTATCACACACACAATTCTGATTTCAATACACACAAATAAAGCTCTCACCTTGGTTGAGAGAGAAAAAAGAAGCACTTTATCTCTCTTTTGCAGATAATATTTGAGCAGCTTCTGCAAAACCTGAAAAAGGAATACATATATGTTAACCACACTGAAACAGCCAACAATAAGTAGGTAGCTGTGCCATTGTTCCAAACTGTACCTTCATCTTTCCACTGTACATCGGGTCTGACAAGGCCTCAAACGCTTCATCTTTGCATCTCTGTACAAAGTCTGGAAACTTCTGGAATACCTTCTGACAAATGGCACCTACGTACTTTTCCTGGAAGCAACAAACGAGTCATAATGGTGAACCAAAACCGTCACTACGAGATGTGGTATGAACTTGAAAAGCTCTCCAGGAGACAAATACCTTGAACAAGTGCACTAAATCAGTTATTGGACAACATGTTTCTACCTGTTTCTTGCTGGTGCCTGCGGTGGACTGAAGCAGCGCGACATGGTTGGCAACCTTCCTCAATATGGCCAAGTAGCTGAAGTACAGCTCCTTCATTTCCACACCTTCCGAGTTTCTCTGCAATAAAAGAAACTGACATTATTTGAGGGCTCATGATTATTTTCATTTATTTCTTTTTTCATGAGAAAGGGTTCCTGCCCGTAGTTAAATCAATGGGACGATGGTAACAGGATTTTGGATTTCACTGCACCTAAAGGACTGTTATCCTCACAGTTCTCTCATATGAGTCAATTATGAGATGGATTTCACTTGAGATTTGCAGCAAACAGCTCAACCCTAACATTAAGTTTAACCATATTACAAGCATACCAGCACACAATGGTAAAAGGGCTGCACTAACTTTATAGCAGCAGCCTCTGCGGGTGCGTCCACTCTGACAGCCACATTTCTCTGAAGACCTCAGCAGTAACTTCACATCTTCAGTGTCCAGCACCGCCTGATACACAGTCTGCTGAAAGTCTGTCAGAGAGCAATACACCACCTAGGAGAAATCACAACACCAAATGTCTCTGAGGGATGCTTTCAGACATCATAGACCTTGATCAGAGTTTTACCACAATGGAACATCATCATGTAGATTGTGAACTTTGAGTTTCTAGAGAGTAGATAGCTATTAAAATGAAGTCTTGTTTGATTTAACCAATCTCACCCTGTCATCCTTCTTAGGCAGCTGTTCCTTGATGAGAGCTTTGGTCCTCCTGAGGAACCAGTGGGATATCTTCCTCACCAGGGCTCTGACACTCTTCCTTCCTGTAGCTAGCGCTCGTTTGGTTGCACTGTGCTTATGCCCTTGTTCAATTGGCAGTGAAAAAGTGTTTTTGAAGTGTCCTAAGCTGCCAAGACAACCAGGTATGGCCCTAGACAGAATAAAAATATATATGAGGGTGAACAGGAACTGTTTTTAAGAGAAGCTGCAAATTGTAATCAGGTCACTTTGACTACAGAGAACAAACAGACTGAATTGTAAAACTTAGCCTACCAGTCCATGACGCACCACAGCTCCTCAAGGTTGTTCTGTAAGATGGTGCCAGTGAGGCCAATTCTGACCTGACGAAAACATAAGTGCAAAACTAACATCAGTGACTACAGTCATTACTACTTTCACACTAGTACACACTAATATCACATAAATAACAACACAATGCTCTCTTACATTACATTTTAGGTCCTTCATGGCCTGAGTGATCTGAGAGTTTGGATTTTTTATCTTGTGGGCCTCATCCACAACCACAGCAGACCAGTCTGTACTGCAGGGAGGACAAGGCATGTTTCAGTCAGTGTTTGAGTAAAACAAAAACTTCTTCATCACGTATTTGCTGTTTGTGTGTGATGAGCATGGTACTCACTTATTAAACTGATCCAGACAAAGGCGCAGAGTCTCATAGGTAGTAAGAGCAATCTCAATGCGTCCCTTCTTGATGCGAGCCAGCTCCTCCTCCTTCTTCAGCCCGTGGACCACCACACACTGGAAGTGACCCCATGTGTCCAGTTCATCTTTCCAGTTATAAAGCACTGACAGCGGAGCCACAATGAGGAACACCTGAACCAAATCATGGAAACACCAAAACATGCTAATGACAAATCCACACTGTAGATTCACACTATTGCTGCACTTCATTGAATGTGACTGCTATTTGAAAAAAAAAGTCTTTATTTCTCCAAACAAGATGCTTTATAATTCACAACATATCTTTTTGTAAGTAGCATATTTCAATACCCACTTTGTGAGGTTTACTTTGGTTGGAGGGCATCTGACTCTGCAGAAATTGAGGCCTGTTGTTCTTGATGTCCTCCCATGTGCCTGTTTTGTGCAACACAGCAGCAAGGAATCCAATGACCTAAGATAAGATCAAAGAAGCTTGTTTGTTTTTCCCCATTAGTGTCTACATAGCAGCAGCTATTCTTCCTGGGGTCTACACAATTCACATGGTGACAATATAAAAAGACACATTCACATTAGAGTAACACAACACATCGTCTACTGTAAAACAATAACAACAACTTCAACCCAGACTCCTGATCTAGATTTGTATTTAAATCACCATTTTTTGCCTCGGCTACATATATTGTGGAGTCATCAGCTCACATGGTGGAGAGAACAACAGATTGAAAAGATGCTGACATTTAAATCAATCTGTCAGTAGTTTGCAGCTAATGTGCTTCGTACCTGTACAGTTTTTCCCAGGCCCATGTCGTCCCCCAAGATACAACCTCTGGAACGAATGTAGCTGTTGTAAATGAACCTGATTCCTTCTCTCTGGTAATCCCTCAAGTATCTGTTGATGGTGTAGGGGACTCTGTGTCCATGAACATCACTCAGCTCAAAGGGGACACACAGCCTGGGGTCTGTGACGCTGCTGGGAAACACAGGTTTCTCCTGGGTGAAGTGATCCGAGCCTGTTCTCACGAGTTTCGAGACGGATACAGCCTCCTCCTCTTCTTCATCTTTACTATGGTCAGTGAATACCACCCAGGCTATGGTATTATTATGAGAGGTGGTCAGTCTCTGAATGGTGGCTTCTCGCAGTGTGCCATCTCTCGGATCAGGAGCCAGACAACTGTCACCTTCACGCCATGTTTCTATTAAATAAAATAAATATTTTATTAGAAAAATACCTTTAAAACTTACCTCACTAGTCTGCACACAGATAGACTGGATGCTAAAATAAGTCTAATTTATGTCCACGTTTTGTTATAAAGAACAGACAGCAAAAAATCTCCTCAAATTAAAATAACATCTTTTCATTTTCCTACTACTACTAATAATGATATCTGAGTTTATCCCATCTGAAACACAAACTTGCGCCAATGACTGAATCTGTCTTGAATCTTATGATTGAAGAGTAACGTGAACTTAAACTGTTATGGCTGTAACGTTATAATGTTCCCTACATGTTGCTTATAATTAGCTAACGTTAGATGCAGAGGATTGTTTTAACCAGTGCCCAGGTGAAATATAACATTAGATAAAAACTTGCCTTTCAAACCTTTGTCAGCTGCAGAAGTTGAAGCCATCAGGATAAGAAAGTATCATCTTCTTCCTGGGGAGGAGAAGTCACTGTGGCGTGCTAGCTAGCTTGACTAGCTTAGCTAACATTTACAGCAAAAGAAACGACAACTATAAAACAAAAAACACTTAGCTTCTATGAGTTATACCATCCTGATTTACTGTTCAGTCGCTTTTACTTTATCCCCACTTTAAGCTCTTCATATGCCGTCGAGGCACAGAGAGAAAACAGCAGCAGCTTCAGCCCCACAGCTGCCTGCTCAATGTTATTATGTTTTAATATCAACTTCCGCACTTTCGATGTTTTTCACCGACGTAAAATAAAATTTAAACGTCCCCCCCAAAATTAGCCACTTTAAACTAGTTTCAGAGGAGAGAAGTTTTTATAGTTCGGTCGTTTGTTTTTTCTTTCTATTTTTTTTTCACATTTCACTGAGTCCTTGTGTCGAAAGTGATGAGCAGAATCTAAATTAGATTTCTACAAAATAGAATCAAACAAAAGTTCATTGAATTTAATTAAAACATGTTTCAGTAAAATCTGAGGAGCAGTCAGAGTGAAATAATAAATATAATGCTTTTACCAGCAAGTATACAGGTTATGTAGCCATAAATTAAATAAAATGATATAATATAATGTAAATAGCACGTTGATGTATTTTTACTGCTACTATCTGTGCTTATATGCTGCTCAATGTACCATCATTTACAACATATATGTCAGCTGTAAAATGTAATCATCCCACTTGTGTAGGCCTAATTAATATTAATATAGCTGAAATATCATGTGCAGTTAATGTTTGGAACAATACGAGTACTCATTTCTATGTTTGCATGTTTTTATGTTTGATGCTCCTTAACAATTTTTATCCCTTGACTTATTTCTGTTGTTAAATCTTTTAATTTGATTCATGCAGTCTTATCTAATGTCTTATCTAATGTAATGTTACTGTTGTGTTTATGTGTTTAGTTTATAATAGCTACTGGGTTTTCTAGTATCAGGTTACTCTGCACAAACAACCTTTTGAAATTCGACTGTATAGAATCAAATTTATCTTTGTTTAAAATATCAGTGACTCTGTGCAGCCCAGGCTACGTAATTCCTGGCCTGATTGTAAAGACATGATTTGGCAATACCTCACAGACAGTGAAACATCTGCTCAGATGGTTTCATCATTATATGGACCACCTAATAACAGGGCTGTTTTAAATACTTGGTCACTGTATTTAACCACAAAGCTTGACTAATAAAAAAAAATGTCTGCCTATGAGGTTGGGGTGAAACTGTAGACTGAAGACATTCTTAGAGAATAAGTTTTGACAGAAGGTGAAAGTAAGGAAGCAATTTAGTAAGCACACATGACAGACTTGACACTTGGTGGTCTGCAGAAGTACAGTAAAAGGAAGAGGAAGAGATGTGTTTGTTTGTTCCCTGAGTTTGATATGATCTCCATCAATAAGCTCACTTTTGTCTGTTGCTATGCTGAAGAGACTTATAAACACACAGTTATACTGTCTCAGTTCTCCATCCCCGATTTGACTTTCCCTAAACCTTGGCCTTGGTGAGGCACGACTAGGTCCACTTCTCGCCATGGTACACTGCCATACAAAAATGGAACTTTTTGTTCCTGTTTTCTCAACACTGGGAATTTATAGGGCAGCTGCCACAGATGTTCTCATAAAGAAAGCCCAAACACTGATGTCAAACGGTTTACATACTGCACTAGATCTCACACGCACTTGTTCTCTCACTGAACCGCGAGGGCCTTCTCTGGCCTCACTTACAATAATACTTTATTGCTCAAGCAGATAGAGTTGGGATACATAGATCGTTGGCTGCAGATAAGATGGTTCTCATCACCCGTCATTTTCACAGATGACTGGTTGATTTTGTTGAGTGACTGTGTCAAGACAGCCATAATGGGCTTTCGTTTTGAAATGAAGTATTCGTTTTCAAACTTAAATGTAGCTTTGCACCTTTCTCAGGCTAACCTAATGTGTCCCATTTTTGATTAACGAGGGGACACAAAAAAGCATGGAAGAAAGATACTGCATTATCAGCCAAATGTACTTAAGGTATCAACAGTGAAAGTACTCACAATGCAGAATTCCTTTTATTATCTGTGCATGAATATGTACACAGAATTTCAACATTATAGCTGTGCAAAGTTTGGCTAATTCTAACTCATGTATATACTGTTGGGTAATGTATCTGCAAAAATGCATCATATTTTATGTGTAGATTTGTTTTCTAATGAATGTAGCTGTGTAGAATATAT
Organism: Chaetodon trifasciatus; assembly: GCA_037975065.1. NCBI lineage: Eukaryota > Metazoa > Chordata > Actinopteri > Chaetodontiformes > Chaetodontidae > Chaetodon > Chaetodon trifasciatus. The sequence continues at coordinate 4,696,985 of JBBMOE010000008.1, forward strand.
GATATTCCCCTCTAAAATTTGGTGGAAAAGTATAAAAAAGGAGTTCTACTTAAGTATGGCACTAGAGTCCATTCACTTTCCACTGCTGCCATTCAGTATTGGTCAAGTTCATAGCAGCTTTGTGGTTTTTTGAGGTGCCTTTTTAAGTGAGGTCAATTTCATCAAATTTTCTGCATAATCTCTAAGGACTGAAAGGGAACTGTTTCATAATTTATTCTAATCAGGTCAGGAGGGTGCATTCTCGAGCATCCGCCATGAAATTTCCCCACTGGCTTTCCTGAGACCCACCTGGATTGACTTAAGCCAATGTAAGATTTATTTCTCTGGACAAGGTGTTTCCTGCAGCTACAGCTTTTGTCTCAATCAGATTAATTTGGCTGAATTGAGGTTTGATTTGAATAAAACATAGTTTTGGTCCAGAAGTTTGCTAAACCTCTGTTGTTGGTCATAATCAGCGGTTGGAGAGGAAGACCTGAATGGAGGTCTTGTCCTGCTCTCAGGCGCTTCGGAAACACTCCATCTGTGTTCCACCACCTCTCTCTCATGAGTCACAGTGTCCGCCACAGGCCAAAAGCAATTATTACCACGCCAAAAATGACAGTTTCAACTTCATAAGCATTGATTGCAGGGATGGAAAATTAGGTTGATAATTCATGCTCCCATTTTTTTGTCTTCTCTCGCTTTCCCATTCAATTGCTTTCCTATCCACTTCATTAGTTTCTTAATAATTCCTTCATGGTGTGAGTATGTCCTCACTTACAGAAACTGAAAACAGTTGGATTAATATGACGTAACATGTCTAAAATCAACAAATCACACATGGTTTTTAATCAAAAGGGCTGAATCATATTGGTTATGAAGTTCTGGCTACTTTTCCCTCCTCTCATCTCTTGCCACTTAACTTGACTACAGTAATTTGGACACAATTATACTAAAGTTGCATTTGATTAAATGCAATGGTTCTGAAGTGAGTTACAAAGCAAATAATAGGGTTTTTTTTACATTAATGTATCTTGCTTTATGACACATTTTTCTGTTGTACCAGTTGCTGCAAAGAATGGCTTAGATGTTGTGGTAAGGTTGTTCTTTCTTTCCAGACCTAACTCCTGTCAGTTTCCAATGTATTTGAGAATTTATACTAACAGAACACTAATTTTGAGAATGGTGTTGATTTCCTACTCTTTTAGCTAATCATTTAATGATCGTGTTAGTTAATAGCATCGTTTGTGCTCCTGCCTTGTTGACATGATGACTCACCTCTGCCTCATCTGTCACATTGACACTACCATAACTCTATGCGTTACATTAACGCTCAGCTTGGACTCCCTTCCAAAAAACAGACTGTGCTTCTGTAAAAAAAAAAAAAAAAAAGAAAAAAAAGAAAAAAGACGTGTATATATATTTATATTGTTATATTTTTTACTTACTGTTATATTTTCTGCTATTGTTATATTTTTTACTTATTGTTATATTTTTTACTTACTGTTATATTTTTATTTTTTTAATAACTTCTTTTAATAGATGTGTCATGCACCAACCTCACCAAAGCAAATTCCTCATATGTGTAAAATTGTTTCGAATCGATTCTGATTCTGACATCTCTAGAGCCAGTCCGAGTCTGAGCACAGTAAGTACGTACCTACATACTTCATAGGGCCGATTTCACTTGTGCTGGGACACTGTCCTTTCATCTTTGCCTTTGTCTTATTCTGATTCTAAAAGTGAGGGCTAGTCACTATCCAGTGTCTATTCAGCAAGGTTGGAAATAATAAAAGCATTGCAATACTTTTCAATTAAGTTGTACAAATCTTGAATCTCATCGAAGCAGCTCTGAACATTTTCCAGTTTGTCTCATCCCCCACACCTCTTGCTATCATACTCTACCTCTTTGTCTATTTATGAGGTACTGAGGTAATGTCACATGGCTCTGAGGTGTACAAGCAATGAAGAAGACATCAGAAATTCTGTACTGCTTTGCTCTTCATCTTTTCCGTCACTTGTTAGTGTAACTGCCACCTGTGCTTGGGGAATCCTATTACCTCTGTTGACCACTTTGGGGCCACAGACAGCCGCAATGACACAACTGATTCTGCTCAGTGAGTTGATTTACAACGTAGAAGCCTCTGATGACCTGAATTTGATGGCTGTTCCCTTTTGTCCTGCACTGAGATGGAAAACTCTTTAGAGCAACATATTTACGATCAAACCGCCCCTCATTACACTGCAACTCTGTAGAGGAGCCTTTTGTTCATCTACTTCGGCCACACTAAGTACATCAACCAGAAAGTATAACTGACTGCTATGTCTGTGCATGTGTATACAATGTGTGCACCCTTGTGTTCATGTAGTTTATGTCTTGCTATCAAAGGCTCCACAGGCCCTTTAAAACAGCTGATTAAATGACTGCCGACAACAGTGTTAGACCACGGGACAGAAATGCGACAGAAAGAGGGGAAAGCCTCTGATTGCTGTCTCTGTTTTACTCCATTCTGGTCACAGCCACCCTCCTCCTGCCAGGCGTGCTGGACAGGCACAAAGTGCTTGGTCTTGGAATGAAATATCTGGCCACTAGACAATATTTCCCCCTCTTCCACTCTTCTGAACCACCCCTAACCCAACATGAACACCGACAGGGACTCAAAGAGCTGCATGACTGCACGTCCCAACAATGAGGCCACACAAAAAACACCAACTCAGCAGAACTGGACGTCCGTTTCTCAGGCGTTTAAGCATGCAATTATGTTCCCCTCCACTCCCCACTTCACAATCAGGATCGGGGGAGTACAACGTGGTGTCTGTAGTAGTTCAGTTCCTACAGGGGAGATGTGGAGACAAGGGTACTTTGCTGTCTCGATTAGAAGGATTTTGTTTGCAAGAGTTATTGTGTGTGAGGAGACATAAAAGTCGAATGGGGCACTGGAATGTGTGGGTGAATGTATATGTGCGTGGCAGTTTGTGGGGTTTGGTGATTACATTTGTATGTGACCCTACAATTTCATGCAAAGGTGTGCATGTAATCTGAAAATCATTAAAACCCCCAGAAAACAACATAAGGCTGATGCCACATATAGTACTAAATAGAGCTGTTGTTTTTTTTTTTATTACAGGTATACATCATGCCCTTATGTGTGTGTATTTGCACATGTGTGTCAGTGTTTTATGGGATGTTATCCAGTGGGGAGCAGTCCTGCTGAGGACTAGGCCATGCGTCCATGCATGTAGAGCGCACACACTCACCATATGGGGTGCAGAGGGGTTTGCAGAGCCAGGCATGCTTACGGACCATTTAGCACACATTGCTTTCTCCGTCATGGCTGTACTGCACTCCCCCAATACACAAGTCAGAGCTGGAAAACTGTACAGTGAATCACAGAGAAAGGCCCCACAAGGCACAAAGGATTTAACTTGAAGGATACACAAATCTGTGTTTATTGGCATATTTGTCCATTTTTCCATGTTATTTCTTTGATATTGTGGGATATCATCTATTTAAATCTGTCAGTGGCGCTGCAGTGTGTGGTGGCCTGTCAAAGCAGACTAGGTGTAATGCAACCAGGCTTCCAGCTTTGAGAAATATGGCTGCTGGCAATGTAGCCTGTTGTACACATACTTTATATCAACACGTTGAGTTTGCATTGTTTGTACAGTATTGAGTTGAACTATGATTTTATTTGAAATTTGGATCGATCTGTGATCTGCAATGATCTGTTAAGCACAACATGGCTGTGCCTTGCTGGGGTCATTTCTAAAATAGCCTACAGTGTTCATCTGCAGAAAATGTATAATATATATAATTTAGCTGGTGTGGTCAGCCTTGGTTATGAGCATCCACATACACACAGGTTATCATCATTTATAATACTAACCTTCAGTCAAAATGCCCAGTAACTTAATGTCAGGAGTTACCCAGAACTTCCCCTCATCTCTCTCCTTCCATTTATCTCCCTCTTCCTTTCCACCATCTCTTTTCCATAACCTCCCTGCCTTCATTCATCCCTCCCTCTCTCTGTCTGTCTGTCTGTGTGTGGTCTGGAGACACTATAAATCCCCAGCTCACACATGGTGCCACCCAACATGACGCTCAGGCCTTCTTATCCACAGTATCAGCTAACATGTCAGACCAGCTGGTTCAAGGCCATTTATGCCTGTATGCATCCTCATTGAAGCTTGAATGAACTCTTTCCACTCGCATAAAAAGACAAAATCTAACCACTTTGATATGCGTTAACTGTTAACTTATGTATTCCCACCCGTGGTGAGAGGGCTTCTCTGTCCTCAAGTGGTTTGTGGCTGTCCTTGAGGGAGCATTGACTGTGGATTGCAGTAGCCTCAGAGATACAGTGGAAGTCAGGGAATCACATATACCAGTGGTTCACAACTTTTATTCTCTGTTGTATATTCAGTCCCATCAGATGAGCTCCAGCAACCCTTTGTCAAAACCACCCATCATATTCCATATGTTCCTTTAAAGGGATTTAAGATTTTATTCATCTGAAATCCATTAGTTAATGAAAATGGACTTTCATTTTTTTTATACAGTTAAACTTTCAATGAATTACTTTAGTCAGGTTGCAACTATCACTTTGAATCGTTGTATGTTGTGGTTGGACGGTTAAGTGTTTGTTATTTTAGTGAAATACTTCCTATGCATGCTAGTTTTAGTGAACTTTTTATTCACTAGGCTGACTTTTAGCTCAGTGTTTCAACCATTTTTACACTGACTCATACAGTTTCAGTCATTACTTTTAACTAAATATTTCAGCTGTTTTAAATTACCTTTAACTATTTCAATTGCTTATCCATTATAATATATCAGCCTCACACAAATTTGTAATCCTGTTAGCCTGTTTATTTTCCTCCTTAACACAAGTAGCCTATGTGGATATATTCGTTTAATTCTGATGATATCTTCAAATGAGTTTTCCACGTGCCGCCCAGCAACTGCAGAAGTACCCCTGGGCTACAAGCACCCCTGCTTGGAATCAGATACTAATGAAGTATTGCACATGTTGTTTCTTGTTACCTTGACTTTTCATGCAGCCACTAGAGGGAATCGCTTTAACGAATCCCATCTCATGTGACTCACACTTTTCTTTGTCTTTCTCCTTGTTTAATTAATTCACAGTCACTGTTTTCACATCCTGTCTTTCACCTGGATGATACACAACTGACTACTATCCAAGCTGTGTCATAATCACGTACTGGTGACAGAAAGGGATTAATCTCATTCAGCTGTGGGAACAGTGGAGGCGTTAAAAAATAAAGCCTGAACTCCCTGTCTCTGCCTGGCTTGCTGGGTGGTCTCATAGGCATAAATATCATACTAAGTGACCATCCTCTCTACAGTTCACATCAGAACATTCAAACAAACAGAGAGGCAGAACACGCTGCGAGAGTGGAGATAGAGACATGCAACACTGGACACACAACCTTTACTCTGTCCTTGGTCAGGCTGGGCTGAGAGGAGGTGAGATGTGGAAAGAGAGAGGGAGAGTTGTGAAGAAGAGGGGATGATAGAGAAAGAGTGACCATATGAAACAGTGGGAAAGAGAGAGGAAAAGCAAGAGAGTCAGGGAGCGATCCTAGCACTGCTCTGTGTGTGGTCTGAAGACCTCCAGGCTTGTTCCGGGGTGAGTGTGTGAGTGTGCCCTTCCTAGGCTCAGAGAGGAAGGGGGAAAATAAAATAAGGAGAAAGAGAGAAGTCTGCACAATAAAGGGAATGTTTGCCTTTGCTTGTGCATGAGAGCGGACAAGTGAGCTGTTCTTTTATGTGGAATAAGCAAGCAAACACTGGCATGTTTGGCCCGCCATGGAGAGATTACTGTGTTATTTGCAAATATATCAACCAGCCAGACCAACAGTGTGCTTTTCACCAGGCCATCACCCAGTGAGAATGAAGCCTTTTCTCTCTGACACATATTGTCATAGGATTTTGAAAACACTTTGTGTATGTGCTGGTATGTGTGCTTGGCAAAAGCATACGTGAATTAAAAGCAGAATTGTGTAATAGAGTTTGTGAAATATGTACTCTGTAAGACTCATCATTTCAATTTTTTTGTCACTAATTCGTATATCATTGAACTTATTCCTCAATTGAGCACACAGATGAAGTACATGATCTTTATGTGGCAATGAGGCTGTAGATGCATTTTGATTGTGCTCCATGTAGCTTAGATTCATGACAAGCACAAATGTTAAAGGCACAAATGCAAGGATGATATAGTAGCCCACACTCATCAAAGTGAGTAAGATTGTCTGTATGAATAATGTCTCTCTTTAAACCCCATAATGCACATCCTCGCAAGCACACACATAGACAAAAGTGTTGCAGCATCTATTGTGTGCATGCACTCTCACATAAAATAACAAACACGAATGCTTTTTTTGTTTGTGTGGTGTGTATGAGTCGCAGAAACATTGCACGTGCAGACACAGTATAAGACAAAACCTGCAAGTATAGCACATTTATGCAAAATACACATGCTTAGCACACATACTTACAAAACATACAAGTTCACAAACTAAAGCAGAGTGTACACACCCACATACATCAAACACACGCATACTTGTGCTCAATTAAAATCAACACTCAATGAGGCCTCAAACCATTTCCAGAGACATTTTGAGCCCCTCCAGTGAAATGTGGGCTGCGTCTGAGTCTCGGGGACTGAAAAGAGTTGGAATGAGAAGGTCTGGTGCTGAACAGACAGGATTACATATGAGCCCACCACTGTGTGCCCCAAATGCAGAGACCCATATACCCTTCTTCAAATAAAGACTCTGATTGGACTTCATCAGTCATCTGTTAGGGAACCAGAGGTTTTTCCACCTTTGACCTGGAGGGGAACAGATGTTAGCATGTATACACAATACACACCCAATCTCCCTCTCCCTCTCTCTCTCTCTCATTCTCTAGCTAGAGAATTTAGTAATGTGTGTTTTGTTGGTTGCTGTGCGAAAGATGCCCAAAAACAGATGATGGGGGTGGTTGACTTCTGATGTGACTGCTACAGATGAAGTCAACTGGTTGGCATATGTGGCATGCAGCTATGCTGGCGAGTCCTATTTTACTTATTATACTGAAAATTGTTTCTGTAGATGAATGTAAGGGTTTAAGTGCAGAAAGATATAAAGGTTAATTTTATGTTTGTTTGTGGATATGGTTAATATGTTGCTCTATATAAGAAATAAGGAAGGAGAGAAGAGGCATCCATGACTGGTGGTGACAATATGTAAACAGTGCCCTTATCCAATCAAAACTATTCACTAAATTCTCAGTAGTGTTCACCTATAGTTAAACTAACCTCATCAAAGGTTTCATTTTTTTGTATCCAGAAAAGCGATGTTGTTCTTTATATCTGTTTTTATAGATTAAGATTGTTTTTTCTATCCAAATAAAACTTGACTTGTCCCATTGGAATGGTTTAAGATAGATATGACTGTTAATGATTTAGCTTTACTTATTATTGTGCTCATTTGCAGCAAAGGGTGGCAGGTGGTTGTGCTATGTTTTGTTGGGGTTTAGTGGAACTGATATGATGGCTGTGTCCATGTTGAAGTCATTTGGCATTTACTTTTTGGGGTGATTTGTTATTTGGCGTCTGGTTTACGGCTGTACAGAGTTCATCTGGTGTCATTAGCTTAGCTAACAAATTAGAGTATTTCTCATGGGTCAGCTTTGTGCTGAGAACAATGCACTGGAAAAACTTGACATAGAGTTGAGCATTTACCAAATACAAGTCTTCCATATGGCACATATAAACCTCTTTCAACAGTGTGTGGATTGAAACACATTAATTTGACATGCATGCAGAATCCGTTAGGATGATGGCATCTGCAGCCAAACATTGACGTATGCATGAAGTGTTCATCAAGTCAGATTTTTCTCTCAGAATTACAGCTTGTGTTGAGATCATCAGCTGCAGCACCACATGGCCCTCAGTGCACACTGGATGTCCAGTCTGACAGCTAGAAATAATCAGCTTTAGTCAGTTTGCCATCAAGACACACATATCTGCAAAGACACACACATATATACACTAAAGGCAAAGAACTGAGATCCAAGTACGGCTGCACACACCTAAACATACACATGTATGCACAGGCATGCATGGAGAGACACACACATAGTTGTGCTAATTGTCCGGGCCAATACCCTTCCATTTCCCCTGCCCCTCTGACAAAGCTCACTTTCTATACCATACATGCTCCATTTGTTTTTCAATCCCGAACCAGACTATCAGCCTCCCTATCCTCCCTCCATCCATCGTTAGGTCTGCAAGCATTCAGACCTGACGATCAGGCTTTGTTAGCAGGAGCTGTGCACAAAATGCGTTGGACAGTGGTCATTTTTGTGACTTTTCTTTGGTGCTAAATGTGTATATTTAATGTTTAAATTTCCACTGACACTTATTCTGTGACACCCACATTGACATGCACACACAACACAATTACAGTCACACAAACATGGGCATGTGATCGTCCCTCAGGACCTCATCTTTACTGCAGTGACCCATGGAGATGTACAGGCTGCTGGCAGTTCAGTGACTTATCTGCTGTTATTCACTCAAAAGCTCTAAAACATCAGCGTTGATCCTGCACTTAAACAATAACATGTACAATTGTCTGAGTGATTCTTGAGGTTATATCAAAGTTAACATTAAAATGATGTTGGTTAAATCCTTGTTGAGTGATGAGTGAGTGATGAGTGATTTTTTTTTTTTTTTTTTTTTGCCATAATAGAGAAGAAGAGTGTTTTACAAGGCTAGCTTGTAGCCCAGGGTGCATCCCCACCTATGCCTATTATTCATACAGGTGTGCCTACACGGGAAACCTGTGTATGTGTGTGTGTTGCAAGGTCATGTCCCTATGTTTGCCCACCCGTCCATCCAACCAGACACATTTGCTATTTACATCTAGCTTGGAGGAATGTTTATGATACTCTGTTAAATATCATGATGGCTCAGTTTGTCTCCATGAATTAAGGCCTGTCCAATAAAAAGAAGAAAAGGAGGGTTCCCCTGGGGCATGTTTGGGGCTCTCTCCTTAGAGCACAATAGTTTTTACACACAGTTGTGGAGCGCTATAACTGTGCTCTGTATATACGCTGTGACTTCATGCTGTCTGTTCAATGCAAGCCAGAGACCCTAACTGACATTTGGTGGGATTTTACTGTGAGATGTTAAAATACAAGTTCTGTTTTGTTTCATTTCTCTTTAAAAGGCATTGCAGTGGGTTTTTGTGCAACCATACCTCTGAAAATAACAGAAGACAATAAAACCTTACAAGTCACTACTGTCTGACTGTGAGTAATGGTAGAAACATGTCACCACAGAGTATGCATTTTTTCAACACATGCATGAAACTCACTGCATGTCCGCCGGCATGTCCTCACCATTGATACCACTGACTCCCATGTCTTGCTCTCCCATAATTAAATTGAATTCATCATTCTGTATTAGTCCCTCAAGGAACAATTATTGGCAAGAAGGTTGATAAACATAAAAACACATTCAAACATTTAATTGACATGTATTAATTGAGCATACTAACATGCCTACAACGATAATGCTGCTAAACAGGTATAATGTTTACCATGTTCACCATGTTGGTTTATCATGTAGCATGCAAACATTTGCTAATTAGCACTTAATGGAAAGTACAGCAGAGGCAGATGGGAATGTGGGGACTTTTGATCATAAACCAAAGTATTGCACAAAATTCATCCTCTGGGGACCATGTGCAGCAATCCGTCCAATAGTTTAGAGATATTTCAATAAAGACCTAAAGACAAAGTCAGCAGGATACATGATCTGGGCACCATGAATATCTGTATACCAGATTTTGTACCAATCCACAAAGTAGATGTTGTGATATGTCACACCATGAGTGAAACTTTTACCTGCTGGTGGCAGTAGAGGCAAAGTCAGAGGATCACCAAAGTTGTTCAAATGTATTCTCTTGGGACCTTGAATATCTGTTGTAAATTTCATGCCAATCCATCAAATAGCCACCTAAATGCTTGTCTGAACCACAAATGTCATCCTCATGGTGGTGCATGGTGGTGCTTGGTCAGTATGATTTATCACCTGGGAACAATACATGTTTGTACAGAAATTCACAGCAATCCATGTCATAGTTGATGAGATATTTTTTGGACCAAAGCGGTGGACCGACTGGCCAATTGACACATGGACAGACCCACGGACAGACTGACATTGCCATTTTTAGACACACACCACTGGTAAGGCTAAAAAGAAATGAAAGACACATTGGTGTCCACTACCACAAAGGTGCATTACGTCAAAACAATTTATCCATAGTGTAAACTGACCGTCAACTTGAGCTCAAGTGTTCACAAGTCTTCTGGCTCCTGGAATAAAACCAAGCTTTTCTTCTGTTTGTTTGACATACAGCACAAGCTAAAAGATTCCCCTGATGACACTAGTTTTCAAGTCAAGAATCTCAGTTTTGGTGTTGTAGATAACTGAATCTGCCTTTTAGAGGACTTGCCCTGTGATAAGCTGTGTTTTGCCAACACCTTAACATCCGTCCTTGTCTTTTTTCAAAGGATGTTATTCAGAATTTAAATGAAAAAGTCAAGATTGACCATTTCATTTCATTGACTGGTTAAACCACAAGGGGAAGCATAAACCTGAAAAAGGGAATTAAAAACTACAATCACCTCTTCGCCAGCAGCAACAGCCGCTTTATTACACATTACATATGGACTGTATGAACACGATCATAACATTTAAACATTGTAGCGTTTTGACAGGTGATTATGTTTTTTATTTTCAACCATTTGTTCCACACGATGACTATGTTTTACATATCAACCATTTTGTTTTTCTCCTGTCACATGCTACAAAACAACTCTGCGGAAACAATGGAGCCTGCCGGGCCCCTCAATCAGAGTGCAGGCTCAGCTCGACCAGAGCCAGATGTGGCTCTTGAGATGCTGATTATGTTTGTCTTGTTTACAAATGCAGCTCAGAACAGATTCCTCATTTTCTGGCCTTTTTTTTTTCCTCCTCTCCCTGGGATCTATATACACAGGCTCTCATTCTGACATAAACTGCGGACTGAAAGCATTTTGGTTCTGTGATGTAAAAAGCTCTGTTTTTTGGAAAATGTGCTCAGGGCCACAGTTTATGGCATCAGTGGTGCTTGTGTGAGTGCGCTCATATCGCTTGTTTACTCGGGCAGTTAAAAGTAGGGAAATGACAGCATTTCCTATAATTTCATAATAATGCACTCAGAAGTAAGATTTCATCTAATGCTCATAGCTACCTATTTTCCCTGTAGCATTACTTTAGTTCCTATGTGTTGGTATTTAATATGAAATTCAGTGATACCCTGAAAGTTGAGTAGGGGTCTGACCATGCTAAGACAAAATAATAAAATACATATATTGCTTATTTCTTACAAAATACTATGTTGCCCTGCATGGTTGCATCCCGTATCATCAGGCCCCCCACTGTACCCCTATTGGAGGTCAACCCATGCAGCCCCTTTCGCCCCTCACAGTCACTCTGGCAGGAAATGACTTCACACACAGAAAATGAACCCACACCATCAGACAACAACCCCCTTCACCTCAGGTTAAAGGTCAGCAGAGTCATGGGGGAGTCAGAGTATGTGTGTTTGAAATATGTGTGAGGGCAGTCTCTGATCAATTGTCAGTGGAGGACAGTTTGAGTGACTCACGTATTTGTTTGAGTGATTCTGTGGTATGTCAGGCATGTGTGACTGTCCGCGTGTGTGCGAATATGTTTTTAAGTCTATCTGTGTGTGTGTGTGGGGGGGGGTTATTTGGTGTGTGATTAGGCCTTCTAGGTTTCTTTAAAGTCATGCATGACCTCTGCTGGAATGACCACTGAAAACAATGACGGAGTGAGATCACTTGCTTCATTCAGGTGTCACGACCTTTACTGGAAGACCTCTTCTTCAGAGCGGATGTGCATCCCCCATCTTCTCTATAGGATGCATGTGTGTGTCTAACTGTGTAACTTTATGTCACTGTTGAAGTCTTGTTGAGCTTTGGAAATGTTATTATAATTCAACAAAAATAGCCATCTGGGCCTTTCTACCATGTTCATTGAGCAGCTTCACAGTTTTTAATACTGCTAAAAAAAAAACTGGCTCTGACCCACCTCACAACTTAAAGGAAGGGCACGACCTAAAGTGAAAACTAGCTGTGCCATAATGACCCTTGGGTGCAATTTACAAATTATATCAGCCATAAATGGGCAGAATCTCATCAATCTCAATTAAAAATGTGGCAGTTTAAGGGGTTACGTGTTTTGAGTAATATTAGCAATTACTCAAGACACGTACTGAATCACTGCTTTTCATCCCTTGATTGAACAGCAAAACGTGGCAAATATTTGCAACCAACATTAATAAACCAAAATTCTTGTGAGTAGGACTACAGAGAGTTTCCTTACCCAGCAGGGAATCTTTCCATGAATGAATGTACATCATCCACAACTAAATGACTGGAAAATCATATATTAACAAGGACACGCTCTAATTATAAGGTTTCATCTAGTTAGAGTGCAGGTCTGAGATATTAAATAACAACCATAACATGTGAAGATCGCATGATATGCCTGAAAGCTCCAGAACTGCTGCTAAATGGACCTTGTGGTGAGATTGTTTTCACAACTGCTGTTTGCAAGGTCAAGAATGAAACTTGAACCTCAGCTTTTAACCAACATGGGCGAGAAGTTCTCAAAGTGCACAGACAAAAGCGGAAATTTCCAAACTCCATCTGTTGATGAAGATCTTGTGATGTGATACAAAGTTTAGGAACAGATAGATCAACCTTTCAGTGAGGTTGTTTTATCAACTTATCATTTCAGCTTTATGACTGATGTGCTCTGCTTAAACAAACAAAAACGAAAAACAGACATTATGTTTTGTGTTCTGGGTTAAAATTAGTGATGGTATTATTGTGCCAAAAGCTACATTGCCACACTGACATGCATACACACATATGTGCGTGGATAGTATGCAGGAATCAATTATACACATATATTTCTGGTTAGTTTACAGCTCGATCCAGACCCTGTTAACGACCATGCAACATCCCCATCTTTATCTTGTTTTGGTGAGCTAGCACATCAGCAGATTCCTGTTTTCTCCAAATGACCTCATGATTACAAACGAGTTCAGCTCATCGTTGACAATTGTATTTTATAACCAGATGCTTAAGGGAAACCATTTGTCTTCGTTGAAATTGACCAAATGTCTTACAAAATTTTGCCTCTTTAAAGCCTGTTTACACATACAGCTGCACAGTGTATGTCAGGATGAGGGCGGCTCCTCATTGTGCTGAGTTTCCCATTAAAATGTTATGATGTGAGGACAAAGATGAATGGTACAACATCTGTAACTTGGATGAAGAAATAAAAGTTCCTAAACTTTATTTCTGAAATGTTTTGGGTCCGCGCTGTCTGTCATCACGTCCCTCACTACTGATAAATCCAAGAACAGCTTTCAGTCTGCCATTCTCCCCAAAGCAATGTAATCTTATTGAAAAGAGTCTATCTGTATACAAGCACATGTTGACTTTATTTCAGATTGTTTGACATTTCTTTGCTACACTCCAGCATTGTGATGATGAATGTGTGTTTATCTGTTGCCCGCAGATCCAAACCTGCAACACTGCGTCAGGATGACTGTGTTATATCAGCTCTTAAACAGATTTTAACTCCATCATGTTTTATTTCAATAAACCACTTAATTCTTGGAGATCGAACCTTTCCCCCTTCAACTGTCTAAGATGGTTGCAACAGACACTCGCAGAGCGCCAACTGAATCACACTTGACCTGACCACAAAAATCCCAAACTATGTCGCTTTTGAACAGAGCAGATGCACTTCTCAGCACTGCCAAGACTTCTGAGTTTGCACCTTCCCTGCGAAAAAAGCGAAGCTGGATTCAGATAAGCTGTCAACGGTACATTCTGTGTATACACAACAGGCCTTGGCAGTCTATGGAAAGTCAAAGCAATAATTAGAATGCAGCCAATAGATGCTCGTCTATCACATCCAGCTGTGTTTACATTCAACCCTTCCATTTGGGAATGCCAAGTCAGTCTCTCCTTCTCCATATACCAACTTTCTCGCTGTCACCACTGTAATCCTCCTTTAATCCCATTTTATCACCCTCACCTATTTACACATTCATGCACACCTGGCTCGGAAACTGCCAACTCTTTAGTTGCTGAAGAACGGAGAAAAGCTGTTGCACATCATCCTGTGGTCTTGTGCATAGTTGTGGAAAGTTTTCAGCAGAGATTATGGTTGAATATTCACCACTAACAATTTTGGCTGGACTGTGGGAGAGTTAGAGGAGAGAGTGCCTACATCTTGACCGATACGCATAAATTATGCAAGATTGTTAGCAGGCGGTAATTAGGAAACAGGGATTTTAGCTGAAAGATACAGGCGTGGGTAATTATGACAGCTATTTTCCCCCGCTCAAGTCAGACCTCACAGTAAGCCCACCAGACGTTTAACCAAAACAGACGAGAACGCCCGCAGACGGATCAGAAATGCACACAGTTACACTCACAGAAATCCAGGTGTGATTGGTTTAAGACGACAGGAATAAGGTAGGCAGATTTCATAATACTGAATTAACAGATGTCCTGCAAAGCAACCATAAATTCCTGTCCTCATCCTGCTTTTGCTATCTCTGGAGATGCCCCAGACTGAACTGTGTTTGGGCTAATTGGCCACTTAAACTATGACTTCATGGCACTGAGGGGAAAACAAGCAGTTGATGGCTGTGACGACGCATTGATGAGCCAGAAGAGAGTCAATGCAGACGCAGCAGTTTGGCTGCAGGTGCTGTCAACATACACAGGTCTGCGCCACATCTCAAACAGTGATATTGAAATAAATGAAAGCTGTTTTTTCACACCATCTGTCTCCGTCTGTCTCTTTTCAAGTTTATTAGTTTGGCCTTTGTTCTCCATGTGATTAGGGGATTATGAATGTGGGCAACCCTCGTGATAATGAGGCTCAAACATGACCTGGAAATGAGCTGTGACTGTGAAAGTTAATGTTTCTCGGTTGTATCTAGGTAACATATTTCAACCAGGGAGCAACAACTTATAAAAACTGATCCAAGTTCCAACATTTCAAGGCTAATGTGTCCTCATGAGCTTCTTTTTTTTTTTTTTTTTTCCAAAATCATGAAGTGGTCAAAACAATCCAGAAATCCAGAATCCACTGTGGCTGCACAACAGTGCCTTTTCCAGGAGAAATATTCTGTCAGGATGCCCAAATTCCAACTGATGCAAATAGCAGAATAATTAAAAGTTTTCAGAACATCCCAATCTCTGTAATGAGAGAGCTGTTTGTGTCAGAGGGGCCTTCAATCACATGCTGTCTGTTTAGTCCACTGTGTATTGCCTTGTTTCTCCTGTGAAAAATGACTTTTTAGTAGAAACTCTCCTCAATGTTTGTGGCTGGTTTCTAAGGCTTTTGTCAAACATGGACAGGGTAAAAAAAAAAACTTTAACTTTAGATATTAGACTTTTTAACTTATTTCTCAACAATTCAACGATACTTCCTCTCTGTTGAGCGTCTCAATGTCTCACACAAGGGTGGAAATTCATTTTCAAACTGCGCCTCATGTTCTACAGGTTAACTACTAAACCGGCACAATATCCTGTAATTACAGGTTTATTATGCTATTAAGCACACCTCAGAATAGCTTTGGTATTCCAAAAGCTGCTTAATACCTTTTCATCCTCATTAATACAACTCTTACTCCAAAACTGTAAACATCTTCCCATGAAAAGAAGCAGTCCCTGACACACCACGGAGTATGACTTTGTTTGAATACCTAAGACAGTTATAACAAATGATCAATTTCATTTGGAGCATTAATATCATGTAGGAGATATTTTGAAGGTGCATTAAGGAACACAAAACTATGCATCCACGCTCGGTGCTGTTGGAATCATTTCTCTTAATGAAGGCTGATGCTGCTTGTTTATGAGCTTGAATTCCATTAAGGGAGGTAACAGTTCCCGCTGTTAAGACTGAACTGAACAGGAGGTCTGGACAGCTTATGGGGTTCTTACCTTTAAGTGTGTCACTTTTTCCAGTCGGCCTCCCACAGAGACCCACCTCAGTTCAAATGGAAGTAAGCAGACCTTCTATCAAGGTGAATGTGTGCAGATGGTTGAATTTATACCAAATATATTTGTTTGTGTGCATCTGAGTCAAAATTTCCCTTCTTTCTTGCACAATTTATACAAATGAATTTGTTGAGAAGCCAGCTCCATCTGTTTGACTGTTCTCTCTTCCTATTTCAGGTTGTTTCACTCTCCTTCTTCCGCTTTCCCTGTCTTTCTGTGGAGCCACAGCGTTGATATTGTATTATAGTGCTTATTTGTTGAGGCTAAGTGTATACATTCAGAGTAGCGCACGTTTCCTGTTAACATTGGGGGCTGAACTCCATTCCAAAAATTACAGCTTCTCAGGCCAGTTCTGCAGAACAGACCACTGCCTTGTCTAAATATCAGCCAGCTCCAACATTGTCTGTCCCAGATCTCAAAGTAAATGTTGGCCAAGCAGCGAGGTGGACTGCTGCACGGAGTCCAAACGAGACTGACAGGACTTAGATGTGCTTAAATGCCCTCAAATCAAAATCAATATCATATTTAGAGTTTTACATCTGTAGTTGCACACTTCAAATCAAATTCACTAACTTTTAGAATAGTGGGTATTGTTCACAGCCACATTCAGTAAATCCTAATTTTCTTGCCATATCAGGATGATTGCATGGAGCCATGTTTTCATAAGTGTATTCGTATATCTTAAGGACCACAAGAAACACAAAATCAACTTGAATTATTTCAAAAATGCATTTAAAATGAACTGGGGCTGCGTTCTTCCAATGGAGAGTTTAACTATTTTGATTAAGGCAGTCAAACATAAGCATTTTCTGTATAATGCTATGTTGCCTTTGGTCTACTTCTCTGTGTTGCTGCTAGATGGAGAAGGGTGGAATTGCCCTCTTGGATCCTCTCTGAGCTACTCTGATTGTGGATACAAAGCCAGTCGGAAATTGGGAGAGGTAAACAGAGGCCAGGCGGTGCTGCAAGCTGTCAAACAGCTCTGTGTATGATTGAAGACAACCTTGAGCTGGAACATAAACATCCCAGCAGGCTCTCGCCATGCACTCAGCCCCTACTGCTCCACAGGCAGCCATAATGGACCAGGGGAGCCAGCAGCTGGGTCAAGATGGAGGAGAAGGGGATTGTTTTATGACTTGGCAGACATATAGATAGTGCAAATATAAGGTGATCAAAAAGTAAAAACAGAACAAGACTGTGGTTAATACGAAATATAAACTGAAGAAACTCAGGGCTGGTCTGACAGAAGTCCATCATCTCTTTGGTCTTGGAGGTGTTCAGCTGCAGATGGTTTGACTTGCACTGTGGTCTCTCCGTGTGTCAGTGATCCAGGTAACCAGGTGTGAGTCCACCCTCATCTCTGTCATCTTGTCTTTCAGTCCGAGGGGCTGGGTGGTGTTGAAGGCCCTGGAAAGGTAAAAAATAATACGATCCTCACAGCCCGACCCCCCTGTCCAGGTGAGAGTAAGCATTGTGCTGCAGATAGAGAATCACATCAACTGCAGAGGTTTGAGTTCATGGTGGACCTAGGGTCTAAGGAGACTGAGCGGCAGTCGTTCCAGGGTCTTCATCATATGTGACGTCAGGTCAACTGGCCTGGAGACATTCAGCACACTGGGGTGTGCCTTCTTCTGAATTGGGATAAAGACACGATGTCTTCCACAGCACAGGGACCCTCCCAAGTTTCATAGGCCTTGAGCATTCTTGGACACACCCTGACCGGTCCAGCTGCCTCACTGGGAAGGAGTCTCCTCAGCTCTCCTCTGACCTGATCTGTGGTGGTGGGGCCAGGGGTGGTCGTGAGCACCATTATCTTAGCCTAGCCTAAGCCAGCTCTGCAGTCTTGGTCACTGCACCTCAGTTTCTCCTTATGGGCTAAACACTGCTGGAGCAAGAGCAGCTTTTCCTTGAATAAACAGGGTTTCCACCACCATCTTACAGATATGCAAAGGCCATATCCTTAAGATAAAATGAGATCTACACAATGCATGCAGTAGAAAAAGTGAAAACAAAGTTTAAAAAAGGAGTAAAAGCACGCACTACACAGAGCTACTGGAGAGAATGCACTCACGTCTTGTGATTGTTAATTTCAATTCAATGCAACTTGGGTTTTATTTTCTTACTTCTGTCAAATCATTTCTGTTAACATTAAAGTTATACTCACCAAAGTAATCACTGACATCTGGGAACACGGCCAAGTTGCTACAACATAGTCCATCAGGACAAGAAACACAAGAATATCTTGTCAGATACTCACACAAGCCGTAAACAAGCCAACAGCTTCGCCAGACCCTCCAAACCATTTCACTATGAAGTAAACCAAAAATGTGAGTAATAATCTCTGATTGCACAGAGAACAATGTGTGAGCACAGGACATTTCAGTCAGGAGAGACTAATTGAAAGAAAGGCTTAAAGACTAATAAATAAATTTATTTGACATTGTCTGCACAACAGGAAAAATTGAAGCGGCATGTGAGGAGTCGTTGGTGATATGACCTCATCATGACCTCATCATTTTACAGGGTTAGTCATGCCGTATGCAGTGCAGGAATATTACCCCAATGGAGCCGAGACACTGCTGGTGGTGAAGGAGGGGAGAGCAGCCGAGATGAAGATCTGGATGGATGTGATGTGGAGCAGGGACCTCTGGTGAACTCATGAAAACTGGAGGGGAATGAAGTGCAGGTGGATTGGACCGATCTGACACTGAAATGACAGCTGACAGCAGCAGAGTATGAAACCGTTTGAATGCTGCACAGCAGGGATTGAATTTGTCGAAGTGTGAAAGCTGTCATTCAGCTCAAACCTGAACAAATCAGGTAAGCATGAAGATTTGTTAAGTAAGGCAGGTCAGAGTTGAACCAGAAAGTCGCGACTTATGGATGTTTACAAAGGACAGTTTGGGTAATCAGCTTTGCCTTTGTTGCTTTTGTTTTCTCTTTCAAATAGTTTTGGCTAACCAGACTTTTTGTATAAAAGCTCTATGATTGTCTGAATGCTTGTATTTCTTGCCATATTGGACTTCTTTTGCGCAGTGTTTCCAGATCTAACCACAAATCAGTGCAAAATTTTTATTACCAAAGCGAAGCTGAGAAAACAACGTGTGATAAATCAGAATTATCCTTTAATGTTCAAATGATGTGACACATTTACACACAATGCGTCAACTATATCTGCACAAAGACACACATGGGTGCAAAGAGCCATTTCAACAAGCAAACCTTCTCCAAGGTGCAGTGTACTCAGAGATGTGGAAAGAAAAGGTAGTGCCATGCATGTGTCTTACCACCAGTGCTGTGCAGATAAAGCCACATGTGCTCTACAGGCATTCTGCATCTATCAATGAATGGAGCACATCACATGATCTTTTAAATACCACGAACCTCTCACTCCAAGGCATCCATACTGTTTTTCTTTCCCTCTTTTTTGGGTCTTTGGAATGAAGGAGAGACAGAAAGAGGGAGAGAGGGAGAGAAAGGACATTCTTACTTAATTGGGATCTTGAGTGCATTTGTTTTCAATAAAGAGGTGTGCTTTGTTTGCATTCTCTTCCTCTCTGCTGTTTTTTCCCCCCCTTTTTGTCTTTTTTTCATTGCACTTCACCGAGTGGCTTTAAATATGAGTGGCTGCCTGGTGATCACCCTGCACCACTCACTCCTCCATCTACGTAGCTTTTTGATGGCTGGTAAACACAGCTGCCCCATCGTGTCCATTCATAACTACTGAAGCTTGCTGATTTTAGAAAATAGTGCTTCATGTACAAGAGAGTTTTTCTTTTTAACTGTGCATGGTTTGAGACTGTTGCTCTTCACTGGGGCAACAGAGAACAGTTTTTAACTTCTTATGTTGTTTTTAGAATACATTATCATAAGAAAGGGAAGTTAAATGTTGATAATTTTTCAAGGTTTTGCTTATGAAATTGGGTGTCTCCACATCAAGCCTGACACTGAATAAACCCAGAGAGGGACTCTGGTTTTGACATAAGGATATTAATGTGTTTGCACACTTCTGCTTTGAACTGTAATCCACCTGCAAATCATAAATAAGCACATGCAGTAAACAAGATTTTTCTGCCTTTTCCCATGGCTGCTAGCCAGACACCAGCCTTGAGGGTTATGAAGGACCCTGCTAGGGGTCTTGAGGTTCATTGATGAAGTTGTTGCCAGATTGATGCCCAATTCCTCCAGCTCTTAAATGAACAGTTCATCTCTTTTCCTCATTAAAGAATCCACGTGGATCAGGAAGATGATGAGAGAAACATGAACACTCACACAACTGAAGAGTCTGACAGCGGAGATAACAACTAGTATTTTGAATTGATAGTCAGCAAATTAAACAATTAATCAAATGTCATCAGGACATCTTGAACCAAAGGTTTGTCCTCAGATAGCTTCATAGTCAAAGGCAAAAGTTTGGAAATACTATTTGTATGGGCACTTGTGTAGCAGAGAATGCTTCACATTCACTTCAAGTAGACTCAAATTTTTGAAATAGAGAGGTTTGAACTGGTAAATGTTCGGCATTTTTGCTTAAGAAATATCAATCAACTTATCTTTTCAGCTCTGCAGAGTGTTCTGAGGCATATTTGTGCAGTTTCTAGTGCACATTTGTGATGAGCTACAACAAATTCTCACAATAAATTTTGATTCTTTTAATCAGCAATCATATTGCTATTCAGCTATTGTACTGGTAATACCTTGCAGGCCTGAATAGACTCATTGATACCGTTTGCTCACAAAACTCACAACTATTGTGACTTTTGTGACAAGTTGATTCCCTGCAATCAATAATTAAAAGAAGCTGATTTGGAATACATTTCTCTCTACTTGGTATAATTCCTGAAGTGAACAATTAGTCCATCTGATCCATATTAGCACATGATGGTAAATGAAAAAAAGGAAATATGCTCATGTTTGGTCAAGGGTGTTTTGGCATCTTATGTGCATACGTATTTCATTAGTTCACACAGATGCTTGCAATATAATCTCCCAGAGCATTTTTACTGGCAAATCTTTACAGCCTCTACACTACAGTATTCAGGGGGAAGGACAGTTTTCCACAAAGATCTACGGCACTTTGATGGAGTTGCCGTCATGACAACAACCTGAACATGTCGAGCACAGATATGGTGTAGCAGTCCCGAGTCCCTCATTCCCCTGAGACAGGCCTGGTTCTATTCAGGGGCATTAGGGGGCATTGCAGCCTAACTTTGTCCCCCCTCAGATGCTATTTCCCACTTAGACACCACACCATATCTGATGCCAGTGAAATGATATTATTGTTACAGTTGGTGTCCACCACACCCAGCCCTCCTACTGATTCCAAATGAAAATCAAAATGTTGATGGGACTGAGTAGATAACTTTGTTTAGATAAAAACGTTAACATTTACCAGACATCATCTGAGCTTTTCTAAAAAGACAAACATCCTCTAAACCGGGATGGGTCGATCCAAACAGAGGGATGCTGTTGAATCTTGTGATTTAGGCTGTTGACTAAATAAACATAGACAGCAAAAGAGTAGATTTGCTCATAAAAAATGGCATCCAGGGGGGTAACTTGAGCAAAACATGTCTCTAGTTTCTTATCAACAGCAGTCTTCAGAAGCTAGCACTGCATATTTAATCTATGGTTGTGAATGAGTGTGCAAGTGTGTGCCTCTGTGTGCACGTATCATATATGTAGTGTACCCCATAAAACATTAACATATTTAGAGTCTGAGCCATGTGTCCGTGCCTTCAAAAACATGCAAAGGTGTTTATATATTTTGCATGTGTCTCTGTGTGAGTCCATACACTCATCTGTACGCAAATGTGTCCGTGTGTGCATGTGTATGCGCGCGCGCGAGTCATAGCTGATGAAGACACGGGATGCTGCTGTGCATGGGTTGGTACTGTTTACAAGTTTGGGCTCATCACGTGACAGTCAAAGCGTCCTGCCTATGGAGCGAACGGGACCACCCACGTGGCCAAAAGGAACAGCCATGTAATTGTGCGTGAACCTTTTACCGACGCAGATCAGGATGCATGCGACCAAGACGGATTACGATGTGTCTTTTCTTCTCCTCACAACAATAAAGCAGCTCTTTTTATCTTCATCATAACTGCCACGTTTCGGACTCCACGGGGGGCGGATATCACGGATTTGTTCTGAATGCTCTCCCCACCTGGACTGAAGATGGTAAGTGCGCGGCTGCCAGCCAGACGAGCCGCTGCTGAGCTCGCATGGCTCAGGTGTGAAGTCTGGGCTGCTGAGAGACTGTTACACTGGTCCATCAAGTGGCTGCAAGAGCTAATCGCCACTCAATGCCTTTGGTTGGTTGTGCCTGTTTTATTCTCCACATTAACTGAGACTTAGTTTAGTGTAAGTTAACTGAGGTGAAATTAGCTTTTTCAGATAAGGAAAAGTGGTGGCTAACGTATGTGAGAATTCTTTGAGTTGATTTTTAGCTCATCTTTTCTTGGCCATGAAGGTTTTTATTTTAAAAATATTTGACATTTAGGGAGGCAGATGTTTTTATCTATTTCTTTAACCTGACAAGCCTTTGAATCCTTGGCTATGAGTTTATTTTGTTGCAAAGTTTAAACATCAACAGGAAAAATGCACTAAGATTGATTGAAGTCTGCAGACACTGAGAGAAGTCTGGCCACCTGACTACTGCATTAGTCTGCTTGATAATAGGTGCGTAATGAGACACTGTCAGACAATGTAATAGAGTATATAGAAGATTAATGGCAAAGTTACAGATGAAATCCAAAATGTAGTCATTAGGTCTGTGTAGCTGAATTTCAGACGTCAGCGTTCAACATTGTGTGCGTAATGCGCAAAAATTACATTTGGACATTTGTCTTTGCAGCTATGTGAAATACATATTTTGAATTTGAGCTACATATAAGCACTATTGTGACATTGCAATGCTGATTGCTCTATCAATGAAGTGGATAGTAAAATAAAGAAAGAGGATAAATAAGCATGTCCATGCGTAATAGCGCGTAAATCACAGACCTTTAATACACTGCCATTTTTAAAAAGGTCCTCAACATTTTACCAGCAGTTATTTGACTGTAAGACGATTTTTGTTTTTATTTTATATTTATTTTTTGTTGCATCTTTAATGTCTTTGGATTTGATCTACAGAATGAGATGTGGTTGGTGGACAAAACACAATAGCAAACAGCGCTGTTTATTATATAAGTTTGATTACTGTGACCAAAACTTTCTTGACATATAAAAATATTCAAGTTTTGAATACATCCATGTTGTTTGCAGAAACAAATAAATGACTAACGCGAAGTTAACTCTGCAGCATATACAGACAAACCAACATACTATAGCGAAGCTGACATTGTCACAACGCTTCACTGTAGGACCTCCCCTTGAACCGCTGTAATTTGAGGCTCAACTACCACCATCATGGTGGTGGTAGAGGAAAAAAAAAATCAAAGTTAAATACTGTGGTTCTGACATTCCGCGGCCCCCTTCCGACGGACGGAGCATGTACCTTGCCTCAGACTTCAGGTCCTCTCAGGGAAACGCTTCTTTCTAGCGACAGGGCGCTGTGTGGAAACCCAAAACACCAAACGCACCGAGCGGGTTTGGCTCTCTGCGAGCCTCCCCTGAAGTTGGAGATGCACACATGAGGTCTCTCTGCCTGGGTGGTCTCTCTACTTTAGTGAGCTGTTGCTAAGCAGCTAATAATAGTCGTGTTTGCTGAGTAATTTTTGCCCTTCTGGAACCAATCAGATGCAAGAAAGTCCTGCAATCTGACAGCCCCAGAGGCGGGATCTCGAGTCTTTTTTTTTATTTTCACCCCTCCTCCTTCTCTGCCTCCAAATGGAGAGAGGTCTTTTTCTCCTCTTCTATTGAATCTCAGAGTTGGCCGTGACGCGCGGCCCAGGGGAAGACCACATAGATCTCACCAGAATGCTACGACCATCGAGGTTTCTTATCCGACGACTTGTGTATGGGAATCACTTTGCGCGCCTCGCTTTTTGAGAGAAACTTACTTTTTTTAAGAGACACGGTGAATGCGGTGAAAGCGGTGGAGACCTCCGGATCACGAAATGTTGGGATGGAAGGCGCAGACTTTGACTCGCCGTCTCCAACAGGAGTATGAGGTCCTACTTCACGGGTGTGAGATCTCCGAGAGTGAAACTTTGTTGCCTTGGGATATCGCTACACGCTTTCGGGGAAATACTATAAAGTGGGAAACGGTAACAATCTCGCAGTCCCCGCAACATGGCCTCGGCTGCTAATGCGCCCTCCGAGCAGGAAAACAGAGACCCCGATCGGCCGAGGATAACGCGGAGGAACAGGGGGGACTATACCCGCAGCACACCGCTGGATTTGGAGTATTTGCAGCGGCCGAGTTACTGCGATGCGGGCTTCGCTTTGGAGCAAATATCAGAGGTGCTTATTTCTCATCTTTACCTGGAAAGAGCTTTGTGGTCTTGGTTTCATTGTAGCCGCCGAAAAAAGTGGCCAAACTATGTCCAGTCGCTGCTAGGTAACGGGACGGGCTGGGCAGGGGGACACAGGGGTAAGGCAAGGTTGTAATGAGCACTAAGTTGTTTTGTTTCATTTAGTGCAACATTTAGATTCCCCCGATGTCACCGGCTTCTGTTTTAGGATGCGAAACAAGCTGTGTTTGCAAATATTTGCGATCGTTCGCACGGCAGTACATCCCAACCTATAACGGTCTGAGACAAGGCAAAACATGCAGCTTTCACTCACAGGCAACACGACCATTCACCGTTTCATAACATCCGCCTGGACGCACCTCTGCTCACGAGCTGCGTGAAAGCTTCAGGTGTGTGAGGGAAAGGTGTGTGTGACAGTGGCTAAACTCAGGCGACTCGCGTAAAGAGGAGGAAAAAAACCCATGTGGCTGCCCTCTTCCGTTCACAAATATTGTGAGTCCCCCCGTGATGGCTCCTCCACTCCCCACGCAGGCCGGAACACACGGGCTGCCGGAGCGGAGTGTGTGTGTGTGTGTGTGTGTGTGTGTGTGTGTGTGTGTGTGTGTGTGTGTGGTGGTATTTGTGGGTTTCACCACATGCACCTTTTCAGGGTATTTAATATCACAGTTTGACTTGTGGGTGTTGATGTGGGCTACTTCAATGACAAATTACACTACTCCTAAAATCTATCTTTTTGAGAAGCTGGGGGGGGCAGTGTTTATTACACTTTAAGGTACTTTTCAGTGTATTTGTAGGGGCTGTGCTGTGCAGGAGTCTGCAGGATTTTGACACCCTGCAGGCTGTATTTTTGCATTTAGGATATCACTGTGTGAGGTAGGGACACAAGGGAGGCTTGTTATCAAAAGGCCACCTACTGTATAATTGTAGCTTTTACTTAACACCATCCACTCTGGAGGGGAAGCTGCAAACCCATTTTGGAGCCCTTCAGAACCAACCACACCTGATGCTAGTCTGTCTGTATCAACATTTTCATAACTCATCGCTGCGGCAGTGAAATGACAGACATGGATCAGGCTGTGTGTGGGTGACCTGTAGGGGATTAAGATATCTTCCTTCTGCATGTATCCTGCTAAGGTTACAGTTTATACATGTTACTGATATGACAGAAACCTGTGGCTCTCACTCTGGGGAGTCCTCGCTGGTTTCTAGGCGGTCCCCAGCAGATGTGTGTATTTCATTCATCACAGCTTAGCAGAGCGAGACAGTGAATGTGTTTTTATTGTTTTGATCACAGCTCCCTTTTCCCCAAGAGCTTTCGTAGAAGTATCTGCAGTCTTAACAGCTATTCTTCTCAGATGATGTTCCTTGGGTCAGATTGAGACTCCCTGACATGAACACATTTGGGACCACCTGTGGTAGTCATTCTTTGCTTGTATAACATTAAACATTTGCTCTTTAAACTCAACAATTTACCTGTCCAGGTAAGTGCTTCATGTGTTTTGTGTTGCAACTGTCAGTAACATTAGGACTCTTGTCTCATCATAGGGGAAAGCGACTGGGAGGAAAGCACCTCTATGGCTGAGAGCGAAGTTCCAGAGACTTTTATTTAGGCTGGGCTGTTACATACAAAAGAACTGCGGAAAGTTTTTGGTTGTGGGCCTCATGATTTTCGGAGCTTTCGCTGTGGGCTTAAGGGCAGCTAATTTGGAGACGGACGTGGAGAAACTCTGGGTTGAAGGTAAGACACTGATTCTGTATTGGCTGTTTTTGTTGCACAGTTTATCTGTTTTTTTTCTTGTGTGTGTGTTTGCATGTAAGATGCTGGGACTATTCTTAATTTCAGTGCTTTTGAAACTATACAATTTGATATTGCATGTTAGGAAGGGCACAGTGTGGTTTAGATTGGAAGAAGAGAGGCTTGGTTGGTGCTGTTAAACAAAGCCAGGGGGATTGTTTATTGTTTAGACCCTGGCAAGAGGCCAAGTGAACCTTGTAAATAATTAAATTGGTTTGATTTCTAACATACTTGCAGCTTCTCAAACCACGTCAGATGCACACACAACATGTGCAGAAGGTGACTGTAACTGCAGTCAGGAGCAAGGTTGTAATTAAGTTCATAAGCAGCTTTTGGGGTAGAGGAAATTTTTGTCAAAGCCGCCATTTTGTGAGAGTGTGTGAGTGTGTGTGAGTGTGTGTCTGCCTGCCCCCAGCAGTTGAATGCTCAGAGACTGTGTGTGGTCCCGTTTTGGACAGCTCTCAACTTTCCAAAAAGATTTGTCTCCGGCTGCAGGGAAAAAGCGGAGTGAGGACAGGAACTCGTGTTTGTGGAGTGGAAAGGCCACTCGCTTGTTATTTTTGTCAGAAACAACTCGTGAAGAATGAAATTTCTTAAGGAAAAAAGGAGCTGTGCGTATGGGTGGTGCTTTGGGGGGTAAGGGGAAGGGGCTGTGCTTTTTTCCTTTCCTTTGATCCGCATTCCTGCACTTTGGGCTAGAGTTGGCTGGAGGAGTCATGAATGGAGGAGCAGATTTTGCTGCTGAGAAATTGAGTAGTAGTTTTTTGGCCCTAAAAAGAAAGCGTATAATGTTCATGCATAGTTGTTGTCACATTTGTGTGTCTGCTTTTTCTGTCTTGTCCCCATTTTAACTCCCCTCCTTCCGATAAAAATAATTATACCCCATCAGATCAAACATTAAAAGCAGACTGATTCCTGTACAGATCAAATGCCCCCACCTCCTCCCCGGGTTGGCTGTTCTCTCCTTGCGTGCTGCTGCAGGGGTCTGACAGACAGCATGTTGGTCTAATCTGTGGCGCAGGCGCAGTTGGCAGGAGTTTAGGCAGAGGGGAGCCTCTTTAGTACAGGACTCCTGATTGAAGTCAGAGGAGCACACTGTTTTCACACCCTTTTCACATGTCAGACCACGGTCATGTGTGCTATGCTGAGGGGCACCACATGAAACTCAGTGTTATTCCCTTGTAATGGTTGCCAGCTTCTCCCTGTTCCATCTTGTTCTAAAGGGAATATAATTTGGGGTTTTTAACTATAAAACAAAATAAGAAATTGCAGGACATCGCTTTGGGCTCTGCTAACTTGTGATTACCATTTCTCTTTATTTACTCTCCCTTGCCACACTATTGACCCTCTGGGAGCTCCTGTGGAAATAGTGCATTTAGTCATATTTTGGCAAACGTGTCAGTTGGAGCATACAGAAGCGCAGCAGAGAAGTACATCATGCTGTCGCAGTTATTTGAGCTTCTATGGATGCTTCTCCAGTGTGAGGATTTTTGTGTGTGTTTGTCAGGCAAAATACTAGTTCAGGCCTGGTAGCATGTGATTAGTATTTGTTGTAATTCTTAGATGTTTTGTGGATTAAAAGATTAATCAACTACTCAAAAAAGCAGAAAGGGCCCAATTGTGCTGGAGTTACATCACATTAATCAACTGATGATTAAATTCTTATAACGCCTTTGTTTTTGCTTGGGCTTTAGTTACACCACGTTGACCCTGACAGACAGTTACAGCAAGTCTAGTGACCTCTGCTAGACATCTACAGCATGGTCCCACTCTGGCTCATACCGACACAGAGACCTGCTCATGCACAGGCAGACACTGACAAACGGGGCTGCGGTGGTTTCCGAGGTCCCGCTACATGAGGGGTTCCAGATGTTGATAGGGAGAGATCTGTTTGTTTAGATTAGCCTGCACAGCTGAGGGATAGATTAGTTCTGCCTGGACCGTGGAATGCTGTGCTGGGCCGTGCTGGGGGACTGGCCCATCGTCCGAGAGGAAAAAGAGGAGAGAGGAGGAGAGGACAGAGCGGCTGTTTATGTTTCATTTGGAACTGCCCTCCGCAGGCGACCCGTGGACGACCCCGCCTGGGAGCTGTGTGGCCTGTGGACGCACGCACGCACACACACATCCTCACACAATACACCCAGCTCATGCGAGATCTCTCAATTCAGCCGGAGCTGCGTTCTGCATCCGCGATCTCATGTTGTGTCTGTCGTCACCTGCTTTCTGGTAGTCGCCAAGGTGGCCGAGGTCTACGGCAGGCCACCATTAGCTGCGCACTGGAGCTGGCGAGTGTGTTTATTCTGCGCGCTGTCACGTGCCGCAGCTTTCGCAGGGATTGTCTCCTCTCACACAGTGCTCACTCAGCACTGTTTATAAACACTCAGACACAGGAAGTTCTGTTTATAAGACAGAGCGACAGAGACCAATTGGGAGTGAGACAGCATGCCTGCTCAAAGAGACGGTTGTGTCAAACCTCGGAGGGTGTATGAAGGGGTTTGTGTTTTCTGAACATTCAGGGAGTGATAGTGATGTTTTTTTAAGTCTTTTCCAACCTAGTATTTTGGGCAGATTGTAGCCACTCTGTAGATAAATGCTGTGTTAATGTCCACTGTGACGCTCACAGGAAATGATTAGTTCAAACAGGAAGTTGTAGTATTGTGCTCTCCTATCTCGCTCTCCCCACACACAAATGTGTCTCGCTGCCCCCTGTGTGCTTTCCTCAGTGTCAGAACACGGTGCCCGGGCTCAGCTTCACATACATCCTCAGCTTCATATTGCAGAGCTAGATGATTAACTGTAAGCCACGTTCAGCAAGCGGAGACATCGGAGAGAGGAGTACTTTTACAGTTCCCTCTATCCACAAATGGAAAATGGAGCCATCCCTTAGCATTCTTGGTTAAGGCAAACATAGGCCAAATTGTAAAGAAAATAGCAGCGCCGCCTGCCTCTAATTAAAACAGTATCACGTAAACATTGGCCTTCCTGTAGGACGGCCCCTCACTCTTTCACTCTGTTTCTGTGCTGAGAGAGGCTGAAGATGTGGCTGTGGTGAAGGGTCTGTGGTCTTGGTGGGTGAGAGAGGGTACAGGCAGCAGAAATGTTGGAAATGGGGCTTATGAAGCTCAAGCTAAGGGTTGAAGTTGAAACTGGAGGTTAAGCTGATGAGCTGGAGCTGTACTGTAATCTGGAGATGTGGGTAGCCTTCAGCATAGACTGAAGAGAGGATGGGACCTTTATTGTTCAGTGGAAGTCTTTTGTTTCATCACAGACTTGAGCTGCACATGACTGATTCAAGTTATAGTCCCCAGATTTATGGCCTGGACTGGGGCACAGGGCTATGGGTTGTAGTTTCAAGGCCACAGACTGAGGGGAGGCCCCAGGTCCCAGAGCGCTTTCTTGGGGGACATAAGTGTAGAGGCCAGGGGCCACGGGGGTAGACCTCTGGGACCCTGAGGTCATCTCATAGAGGCCCCGCTATTTAAAACCTCACCTGATACTCACCCTGTGGCCTGGGTGCAGAGTGAAGACTCACAGCAGAGGGGTGGGGGGTAGAGGGGTGGAAGAAATGCAGCAGAAGGCACAGCTGTCACCAGGCGTTGTTTGTGTCCTGTATATGTTAATGTGTGTGCATCTGTGCACATCTGTATGTAGGAGTGCATTGCATGAGCCAGATGTTGTTAGGGTCAGAGTTTGCATTGTTCTCCTGTATCACTATTTCATTTTATGAATTCGTGTTTAACCTTTTGACATCTGTCCTCCAGCAGAGGGCAGTGAGTCTGATATCATTTATGCTTTAATTTCTGCATTACTGTATAATAACAATTCAGATAACTATCCAAATTGTGCATCAGTGCAAGTACATCATTCCTGCTTTAATGACAGAATAGATGTTGAGGAGGCAAATTTGAACTCATGCTCCCTCAGTGATCATGATTTATTGTCCTTCTGACTGAAAATCAACAGCTTATTCTTGATATCAACATGGTAACAGTTAAAATGGTGCCAGTCCATGTTTGTGTGAATCCTGAGCCTGATTTAAGGTTGCAGAATCCAGTCTGATAGGACCGAAATTTATTTTTTTCTAAAGCAACTCCCTCCCTCGCATGTCTGTTTTGTATCTAGTGTGATTAAGAGCTGAGTTGACAGAGTTGGTGGTTGTTTTGTTGTTTTGCTGGTAATAGCAGTGGAGAAGGGAGCGGTATAATGTTAAGTGCATGCGGAAGAAGCCTTGACATCCTTTCTTGTGGACGAAGATGAGGAGGAGGAGGAGTGCCCTGAATGTGGCGTCTCCACTGAGAGGATTGTGGTTTGCATGATTGAATTATCCAGCTTTTGATGTGTATGGGAGCATTGATACATGCATGGATGCACGCACACACACATTCACATATGTAGAGAGGCTTGTTGGAGTTTTGGTTGTGTGAATGAGTAGGTGTTTGACCAGGCCTGACGTAGCAGGCTATTTCGATGGGCCTCCTTTTTTTTTTTTTTTTTTTGGACTATTTTCTCTTCTTCATCAACATCCTCCTCATCTCTCTTTTTCTTTCACTCTATCCCTCATACTCTATCTCCAACCGCTTTCATTCAGCAGCCGCAAGCAATCAAACACACAATTGCGCCCACACCCAATATTTTTCCTAGTTTGTGCAGAATACACTGCATACAGTCATCTATCTTTCTTTCTCCATCTATTTCACTCTCTCTCACACAGTTGCAGGCAGCCACACACAAATGTGAGTATGCACACACACTTTTTACGTTTTCCAAACTGGACTCAATTAAGTATGTGTTTATCAGTTCACTACAAACAGGATTAAACCTCTATAGAAGGAATAACATTCCAGCGTGTTGTGTTAAACTTTACGAGTTGATGAAAAGTGCAGGCTAGCTGGTGAGGGATTTAGTGTGGGGAAACATTGCGCCTCTGGTACTGTACACAGACTTACAGCACTGTTTTCTCAAGCTAGCTCTTCCTCATTTGAAAGCAGTTTTGTGTATATTAGCCCTACTTGGCAAAAGTAAATCTGAAATAACTTAAAAAATCTGCTAGTTAACTGTGCTGTGTGTGTCCATGTGTGTATGTGTGTGTGTGCTCTCGATGCGAACGCACTCCCATTCACAAACGACATCCTGAGAGATGCCTCCAAGCTCTCTGTTTACATTTTGCATTCTTTCAGGCGCTCTTATTCAAAAACCAGAGCCCTGCGAATGACCGACCACAGGAGACTGTGGAGAGAATTACCCTCCCCCTTCTACCTCCTTCTCTCCCTCTCTCTCTCTTCTATCCCTCTCTTTTCCTCTCTGCCAGAAAGGTCTCTCTCTTTACCCGAGCCCCTCCACCTCCCCTCCACCACTCCCCCATCCCTGGCTGGAGAGAGTGGCCTCAGAATGCCAGATGTATTACAGAGTGAGCCACGGCAATGTAAACACTCAGCCCTGCCATGAGAGCAGGGTGGTCTGGCCTCCCTCCTTCCCTTCCCTCCCCTCCCCTCCTATCCCTCCCCTCCCTCTTCCCCTTTCCTCTCTTCCCTCCCTCACAGCGCTGACTGCCAGAGGGGTGGAGAAAGTACAAAACAGCAGAGAGAGAGAGAGAGAGAGAGAGAGAGAGAGAGAGAGAGAAAGAGAGAGAGA
>JBBMOE010000008.1:4738486-4743486 GCA_037975065.1 Chaetodon trifasciatus
GGGTCCCTGCTGAGAGGGGGCCTAATCCAGCTAATCCCCTCTCTGCACACACACAAAAGCACACACACAAAGATGTGTTTAGCCACATACACGTACGTACAGTATATTCACGTATGGATGGTGCCGCACACACATAAATGGTCCCTTTAGCATCTTATATCAAGGTCAGATATTGTATCAGATCTCTGCGGTGGTGGAAGTTATGGTTCTTTAAACTGATTCTAGGTCTGCTGGAAGGAGGGAAAACATTATTTTCATCATCTATCAGTATATGTGTGAATATGTTCAGGCAGAGATGCACTGCCCTTCCTGTTTCTGTTGGTGGGAGTTATAGTGTTTGTACATACTGTGTGAACAAGGTGTGTATGTGTGTTTCTAACACCAACACACACCAGAGAGTTGTAGGCGTTGTTTGCCACTGGTGGTGCGTGTTTTCCTTGAAAGTGCGGGATGCTTCCGTTGTCAGGCGTAAGAGATGTGCAGGGGGTGGGGCTATGCTGTTGTGTGTTGCTTGGAAAAGAGAGAAAGTTGGCGAGGGGAAAGGTGGGGGGGTGGGGGGGTGGGGGTGGGCTGGCGTTGACAGAGGGGCCGGGCTGATTGCCATCATGATCTGGCCAATCACAGAGTAGAGCTGAATAGAGCAAAGAGGGAGAAAATGAGAGTATAAAGAGGAGGGGGAGTTCAGAACTGAAAGGAGGGAGGGGGTGATGTCAGTTCCTTAGAAACCTACTTTCTTTCCTTTCGTCCCCACCGGCCCCCATTCCCTTGCTCTGAGAATAGGGGGGACCAGGGGTTAATGTTATGCAACACAGTGAATACCCGCACTGAGCGCTCCAATACAGTGACACACATAGTCCTCCTCGCTTCTCTTCACTTCTTCTTCGATTCTGCGCCGGTCTGTTTTTGATCTTCCACCAAGCATTTGTGATGCTTACACACGCACTGTAACACACATACACAGATATAACACACACAGGTGGAAGCACACATGAACTCCTCACAGGTGTGTGAATTCAGAGATGGCTGATAGAGGGCAGTGCTGGCGTGATTGGTTAATGGTTAAAGAATGAGGAATACAATAAACAAATTAGCTCACATTTTGGCTGATTACTTTGTCCAGCTGTTTATCAATCAATGACAAAATTGAATTAAGACATTTTTGGTAGTTTGTGTCATTCAGGTCATTTATTATGTAAAAATACCAAACATTTGCTGAGTACAGCTCTCCAAATGTGAGAATTTCTTGTTTGTAATTAGTTTTATGTCTCTGTAAAGTTAATATTCTGGGAGTTTGTTGGTCAGAGCACTTCAGCTTGTTTAAGGCCTTTCTCTGGGATGCGGTAACATCATTGTCTAAATGAATAACAAAAAGAATAATCAACAGTTACAGTAAGTTTGTTTCAGAGGACGACAGCGATGCATAAAGGCTTGAATAAGGACGCGAGTGAGAGATAGAGCTGGTATGGGAAGCATTTGAAAGTCAGTGACACTTTGTTTTAGGTCACAGCAGCTGAGCCTGGAGCGGGACACCCTCAAGATATCAACACATGCCGGGGTCAACCAGTTTTCTTAGGGGAAGGAATATGCGAATATGTGTCATTGAAGGAACACAGCTGTGTGTACACACACACTCACACGCACATGCTTGCATGGACGCCAGTGCACTCACACACACTCGCACACATTTTCCTGGTCCAGCTGGGGTGTTAATTTCACCCCGAGGCTGTGTGAGTGTTGACCCCAAAACGCTGTAACCTCGTGAAGTGTGGAATTCTCTAAGCCTGAGGCCGTGATGTGCTGTTTCCTGTAGAGAGAGAGAGTGCATTCCTTTGACTTGTCCCATTCCTCGCTGCTTGCTGTAAACTCGAGGTCTTTGGGTGGCAGTCCGCGACTTGGAATGTGGTCAAAACAGACAGTGAGTTCTTTCTAATCTCGTCCCGCTCGTATTTTTTCAGTCAGGCCTTTTCTCATCTCCTTGCACATGTAGAAACTGAAAATGGATGTGCCTCTTTCTCCACACCTGTGTTCCCATTTTTCCCCCTTGGCAGCGCACTTTAACCAGGCCCCGGGGCTAGCTTTGCCTCTGTGCATTGAGTGTACCAGACAAGTCGACTTGTTAGTGCACTGTCAGTGTGCGTAGGGTCTAAATCAGTTCCATGCGTGCCTGTTTTGCAGGGAGGCCTAGTGTAACGTAGCTGTGTAGCTGGCCTAGCAGTGGAAAGCATGTCGCTCCGGTTAGCCTAGGCCTGCTATTAATGATGAGTATTATAAACATGCCTTCAGACAGGATCAGATGGGAATGCTGTTTGGGTCCAGAAAAAAAGAAATCAAGTGTGTTTTCCTAATGCCCCAAGACATGGCCCCCTCCCTCCCTGTTCCATTGGTCTGACTGGGTGGTCCGGCTCAGCAGAACAGGCATGCTTATGTTCAACTTTAATGCCATTACAATGGGCAGAAAATATTCAATCTATGCCTGCTGTTGCACGAATTGAGCGGAATTGTTAAATTGGATTAAGGCATAATAAAATGTTACAGATTTTTCACACAGTCGGCTCTCTCACTGGGCATTTTTTGCACTTTGTGTGTGTGTGTATGTGTGTGTGTGTGAGCCAGTGAAAGAAGATGACTATAAAGTGCCCAAGCTTTCACTGAGCGTTCAGTCACTGATGATGGAAGGGCTCAAATCCTCTGCTCGTAAATCACACGTAGATACACCGAGCAGAATGATGCACTTGCAGGTGCACACACAGATCTCTGGTGGAACTGAGTATGAAACATGCAGAACTTTTGCATAGTTTTGCTTAATCTGGCATTTGACTGAAAATTTGAGACTGTGCCCATGCTTGCATGACTGAAATTGCCTGCATTTGTTCGTGTGTGATTGTGAGAGAGACTTTGCCAGACTTGCCTTGGCTGTACTGGGGTGGAGCAGGGCAGCTAAAGGGCCTGAAAGGCTGCTTTTGTAGCTCGGGCTAGCTGAGAGCTCAGAGCGCACGCACAGGGCTTAGTCCCACCACGATACTGGGAGCAAAGCCTGGAAGAGAGCCTCCCTCTCTTTATCAAACACATACACACACATATGGTCGCACACATATGCAGTCAATGTGGCCTGGCGCTGCTGACTTGTTAGCAAATTTGAGTAGAAACGTTGAGCTTGTTTTACTGAGATGTGGATTTGTTGGGAGTGATGTTACTCCTCTGGATTCAAAGGAGTTAGGACATTTGGCGTTGCAGTGGTACAAGCTCACTGTAAGCAAAGTGCTTTTGCTCGAGATACAAGTCTGATAATGTCATGGCCAGGCTGAGATATCTTTGGGTTTGCTTTGCACAGAGGATCACTTCTTGAGCCACAGATGTTTTAGCACATGATGCTGCTTTTGTGTGTGTATGTGTGTGTGTGTGTGTGTGTGTGTGTGTGTGTGTGTGTGTGTGAGAGTGAGTGGTAAAGATGTGTTCAGATCTTCTGGTAGTGTTGAAGATATTTATGCCTGCAAGACACTGTGTATAGGGCTCATTGTTTTATTCAGATATTAAAAAGGTTCAAATTTGTATTTGTTGTATGGATTTGATGGTACTCCTGCACAAAGCTGTCTTTACAGCCTTTACAGGGCCAATGATGGAGATAAGTGTTCCCCACATAAACGCATCTACATGCAATAACAGTGTCTTTGGATATTTGTGCAGAGGGTTTAAAAATGCAAGTTCAAACATGTTCACCCTTCTTGTCCAGTTGGTGGGCGTGTGAACCAGGAGCTGAAGTACACACGACAGAAGATAGGCGAGGAGGCCATGTTTAACCCTCAGCTGATGATCCAGACGCCGCGGGAGGAGGGAGCCAATGTTCTAACGGTGGAGGCGCTCCTGCAGCACCTGGAGTCAGCTATCCGAGCCAGCAGAGTTCATGTTTACCTTTATAACAGGTAACCAGCTATTCCAGCCATTTTTGTTCCTCCAAAATAATAACTCATTTAGCCTCAAAGGGAGCTTTAAGTCCTAAGCATCACAGTACACATGCACATAATGTTGATTTTTCTCAGAGTCGTATCTCGTGTTGTTGTATTGCATTCTACTATATCATCATCTATGTCTTACAATTATTCTGTACAATCAATATCCATGTATACGTTATATGCAGATATACAACATACCTGTATGTCATGTATTCAGCTATGTTCTGTCTGGCGGCACTTTAAAATGATGAATGATTTATTATCATTTATTATCATTCTTTGATCAGTCTAGCCTAAAGGGCTCATGGTCTTCTACAGTAATGACAAAAGCTGAACAGAAACTCTTTTGTTCTCCTTTTCAGACAGTGGAAATTAGAACACTTATGCTACAAATCAGGAGAACTAGTCACAGAAACTCATTTTATGGATCAGGTAGTATACAATTTATCTTTTGACTTAAACTCTCTGGATCATATCAAAATATTACTGCTAAGATCTGATGCTTTTTTTCTATACATATTTCCCATTGTCAGTTTGTGCTAATCCTGTTGTGTGTGGGCATGTGTTTGTCCAATTAGATCATAGAAAAGCTACATCCCTGCCTCATCATCACCCCTTTGGACTGTTTCTGGGAGGGAGCCAAGCTCCAGTCTGGAATGGTCTATCTCCCGTAAGTACATGAAACTCCTTTTTACTAGACCGAATCTGCATTTTATGATGTGTCAGCACAATCACAACACGCCAAAGCAGTATGTCATTGGATTGACCAATCTCTTTCAAGCGTACGGTCAAATGACCAAATGATATTTAAAAAAAAAAAAAACAATCCTAATTGGGCAGACATAGGTTTTTTTCTCACTGTGAGGCCGGTTGGCAAACTGATGAAAATGATGTTTAGGGACAATAAGATGTTGAATGCTGAGCTCACGAGTGGTGATGGAGTTAGTGTATGTTTTAACAGCATTATCAGATTGTTTTCAGGACAGAGAGAGCGAGAAGGATGAGATCTGGATCTCTGGATCTTGTTTTTACCCCTTTAGTAGAGGCTGC
>JBBMOE010000008.1:4745986-4769343 GCA_037975065.1 Chaetodon trifasciatus
TTTCCTGGCAAAGCTGGGTCATTAGGGTGTCTGTGCGTGCCTGCCTGCCTGCCTCCCTGTGTGTGTGTGTATGTATGTGTGTTAATGTGTGTGTCTGTGGTTTGGTTGCTCTGTCCATTCGGCTGTTACTGCTGGCACTCAGTTTCTACATCTTGTTTACTAACTGCCACCATTACCGTGATTATCACCATATTACAGAGATCACATTCATAAAGAGAACGACTAGCTAACGTCTGCTCCTTTGGTTCATAAAAATTTGATGATTTGAAATCAGACGGACTCAACTGCTGCTCGTAAATTGTGATCTATTCCAAAGTCATTTTTTTAATGACAAATCGGTTGTATTTCTTTAATACCCTCCTAATATGTGCATTCCTCTTTACACTTCCCTCTTAAACTCTGTCAGAACATGATCAGGAATCTTGTGGATTGTGACCAGATACGGTATCCATTTTATTGGATCTGGTACTTCCTTTGTCACGATCAAATCAGGAAATACTAATCTTTTGCGGCATCCAGCTTCTTTGTTTGGTTTGGGATAAAGACAAGATAAGACATGGAGCTGTATTTCTGAGGTGTGTTGGATCAGCGCTGCAGCCGTCCATAAGGGGCAAACTGGATGGAAAACAAGGTCACAGTTGTCCTGAAAGTGCACGTTTCTTTGAATGGCTTCTGTTGCCACATCATGTCATTGCACGGAATATTAGCAGTGATGCAGTGAGGCACCTGCCAGGTACCCGGCCGTCCCAGAGGACAGAGAGGAGGATGAGCTTTGAATCTGAGGGAGAGCATGTTGGAGGAGATGCAAACTCCAGAAATATGAAGTGAAAACAATGATTATTTGTTACCCCAGAATGAATTCTGAGGACGGATTAACAAGTGGATGTTTGTGCTGTGCAGTGTGTGTGGCAAATGAAGCAAGTCTCATGGCTGTGGGTATTCTTGGCTCAATAGTCATATCAGATGCAACGGTATCATGCTAATGCAGCAGGTGTGCTCAGCACGCCATTGTTTATGATGACAGTTATCCAACACGCTCCAGGTGCTGCGGTTTTGAAGTACTTCTTTTTTCTCTCTTTACTGGATAAATTAGCAGCTTCTCTGATGTGGGACCTCCTGGTTTGGAAATTCTGAGTTTCTGGCCTTCTGGTTTGACAGGTTTCTGTGGTTATTCCATGTTTTCGGCTTCTCCTAATGGAACTTGTCGTTTTTGACAAACACCCAGCCCGGGTAGTGTTCAAAGCTTGCCCAAGACACAGTATTTGCTCTCTTTGTCTATGTATTAAGTTCTAATCACCAAAGCTTTTAATATGTCTTATATATTTCAAAGTTTATGCCCTGTTTGATGTTATTTACACAGTCCAGAAAACCAGCTCATCCCCTAGTTGATCATCTTGTGTGAACATGATGTTGTCTGTGAAGGCTCACACCTCATTGACCTCCTCCTTTTTGTTCTCCCTCTTTCATCCTTTCCATCTTTTCCTCCCCTTTTCCTCCCACTCACCCTGCCAACCTCCCCCTTCCCTCCTTTCCAGTGCCCAGGCCTTGCAGACCATGTTCCAGCTGATGACTCCCAAGCAGATGTTTGAGCACTTTCGGGGCTACGAGGAGGTTTCCCACATCAACTGGAATGAAGAAAAGGCTGCAGCTATACTGGAAGCCTGGCAGAGGAGATATGCTGAGGTAAGGGCCAAAGCACTCAGAAATGAGAGAGGGAGAGATCCAGAAAAGAGGGCAAGGAAAAAGAAAAGGGAAAAGAAATCTACCCTAAATCCTCCACAACCACATTGTAAATCACCAGCCGGATACAGGTGAACATGGAAAGGCCCCATCCAAAAGCCTGGGCCCCTGATAGATACTAGAACCACTGTTGGTGTGTGGCAAAGGGCTGAAGCTTTCCCCTCACTGCTCAGTAGAGAGGAGCAATAGAGCAACAGGGTGAGCATGTCTGGAATACATTAAGGGAGTGCTGGATATCTCTCTCTCTCTCTCTTTTTCTCTCTCGCGCTCTTGCTCTCTCTCTCTCCGTCTTTAACTCATGTACAAACACACACGCAAACACACTCAAAAGTTCACACACAATTGCTTTCCCAGCTGTGGCCCCATTGGTGGCTCAAGTGTGACATCATCTGGTCTTTGTTTTTGGGGGCCCCAACCTCTGTTCGACATGGCGTGACCTTGTGTGTGTGTGTGTGTGTGTGTGTGTGTGTGTGTGTGTGTGTGTGTATTATACATAAATGCGCGCACCATTCATCTTGAAGCTCAGGGATCACTGATAGAAAAGAGGTGTGACTGTTTATTTGAATACAGTATTTTGCTCAATGTCAATCCTAAAGGTTGCCAAATAGTGTTACTCTGTTTGTGTGTGTGCGTGTGCTTGTGGTGTGTATATGCACGATTAGGCGTGTCTGCGAGAATACTATGTGCATGCATGTCGGTATGTGCCTGACACATGTGCGAGTTCACACGTGGGTGCGAGTGTGTGTGTGATCTAGTGCGTGTTTCCTAATGTGTGTCAGCCAGCATTGCTCCCCACTGAGCAGTAACTGCAGTTCAATGTTGAAGCCATCTGTCTGCCCTGAGATAGTGAGAGAGGGAGAGGATGGGTCATGGTACTGTCTGCAGATTCTTCCGAATACCTCCGACAACAGAGACAGAGCTGCGATTTGTCTTTGTTTTTTTTTTCTGTAAGACACGCAGGGTGAGATGTACCCATTCTACACCCAGTGGCAAACTGTATATAATGTGTTATTTATCAAACAGGCTGAAAGCGCAGTTTGGCTGTCAACTGAGGTGCAGCTTGTATTGAATCAGTGAAATCAACCTCTTTCAACATTAAGCACATTTAAGGGAGGATGATGTAAATAAAAGACAAAGTTATGATAAGTAGGAATGGGTATTAAGAGCTGGTACTAAACCCTGACTGGTCAAAATATTGATAAGCTTCTGGACAAACAGTGCTGCTATTGGTATTTACGTAACCTTCATTTATTCTACTACAGCTGTCTTTTTAAAATTCTAAACCATCCCCTAATGATGACAAAGCTGTCGGCGTTGAGCGAGTTCATTTGACCTTCTGTAACGGCATGTTTACGTTCTGTGGTCTCCACTCAAGGCTGACAGTGCAAAATGTTCAAAAGTGTGGGCTCACTTTACTAGATTCAATGACAATGCAGCTTAATGCAGCATATGTCAAGGTAGTAGCGTTTAAAGGAGGTAACACCAGCAACCTCAGGAAACACTTACAGATCCAGCATTCTGTAAATCTGATGCACTGCAGCGTGTTTGGCTGCACCTGCTGCCTCAGTTGGGTCTCTCGGCTCTGATGCTGATGGAAAATGTGACTCCACGAGTCAAGATAGCAATAAAAATAAGTCTATAGTCATTAGGAAGGTCATCAGGCAGTTTGATTTTTCCCCTCTCTCTTGGTATATGTTAATGTTGCTTCCCTTCTCTCTGCCTCTCTATATCTACCTGTCTCTGTCCAGGCGGTGCTGCAGAGTGTTGCGGCAAATTCGTCTCAGAAGGTCTTGTCTTTCACCACCACCACTCTGGAAGATATCCTCAAGTCTTTCTCTGACGTCAGTGTCATCCGTGTGGCCAGTGGATACCTGCTGATGGTGAGAGCAGAGTCTATTTTTGAATATTACTTTATATTTGCATTTTGTAAACTGCTTGGAGCAGAAGCAGGATATAGTAATTAATGATTGACCTACAGATGCGACAGTTTGATTAAAAGATTACTTGTTTGCTGTTTTGTGCCCAGCTGGCCTATGCGTGTCTGACCATGCTGCGGTGGGACTGTGCCAAGTCTCAGGGGGCTGTAGGGCTGGCAGGTGTCTTGCTGGTGACATTGTCTGTGGCAGCTGGCCTGGGCCTCTGCTCTCTCCTGGGCATCTCCTTCAATGCTGCCACCACACAGGTAATTCACACACACACACACACCACTGGACAGCAGGTCTGGTCTGTCAGTCAGTTAAGGTCAAGATCTACCTCAGAAAAGAAGCTAAAAATCAGCCTTTTAGCCATTTATGTGGACAGTCTGGACCACAGTTCTCTCAGTCAACTGTTGTTTTACAGGCCTGTATGTTTTTTGATCATAAGATTATCTAATCATAAATGTATGTTGGCCTCTACCATAGATTCTAATCCTTATTTCTTTTATGGCTTATTGGACTGGATTCCTGAGTTCTGGCATTGACTTTTTAACATTAAGGAATATAAACATATTTTTCTTCGAAACTATTTTTTCATTTATAAAAAGAAGCCAAATTCTCATATGTAAAACGTCCAAACAACCATTAGTGCAAGAAGTTTGCCTCATTAAATTAATCAGAAATTGGCAGAATTTTGATTTACGGGCATAATGTGTAACAATTCTCCATTAAAATGTATAAAAATGGCTAGTCCTATGTTATGTGTTGTGTTGAGTTGTGTACTTACGTTGTATGGGCCGAGCTCATGAAGTCTGCATTTGTGCAACAGGTGCTACCCTTCTTGGCTCTGGGCGTTGGAGTGGACGATGTCTTCCTCCTGGCTCATGCCTTCAGTGAGACCGGACAGAACAAGAGGATCCCGTTCGAGGTGAGGCAAACATCCCACGCTCACCCGCTCTTACTCACCCTGTGCCTACCCCTCTGCTGTCTTATCTCCTCCATAGAGGAATGTGTGGAAGCCTGTCTGTGCCTGTGATGTAGCATCAAACATGTGCCACACACTCAGCCCGCTTATCTATGAAATCCTC
The DNA here is from genome assembly GCA_037975065.1 of Chaetodon trifasciatus. Lineage (NCBI taxonomy): Eukaryota > Metazoa > Chordata > Actinopteri > Chaetodontiformes > Chaetodontidae > Chaetodon > Chaetodon trifasciatus. The sequence goes on from JBBMOE010000008.1 coordinate 4,750,731, forward strand.
CATATTAAATATGTTCCTTTGAAAGCTGAATGGCAACCATTCTGTTTTTTTGCTTATCTGGTCATATTTTGGATTTATATTAAGTAGCTGATTATAAGGTTATTTCTCATGTTTGACCGAACAACAAGACCTTCAGGTTTTTTTCAGGAATATAAAGTCACTGGAAGAAATACATGCTCATGATGAGTGGTTTTGAAATACTTGTCATATGTTTATAATGTAGTTTGATACATTTAAATTAAGTATTTCATATGTTTATACTGACTCGAAGTGGAGATTGTCAGTTGTTGTCAGTCAGTTGAACAATGAGGCACATGCAGAATTTTAAAAAATGGCAGAAACCAAAGTGTAAATATAGTGTAAATTTCTGCAACCTCATGCGTGTGTGTGTGTGTGTGTGTGTGTGTGTGTGTGTGTGTGTGTGTGTGTGTGTGTGTGTGTGTTTGTGCCATGAGATAACTTTTCACCTCAGCAGGGGGAAAACACAGGCATGTATATGCTTGTGTTTGTTTTTCCCTGTTTCCCTCCCCTTCTAGCCCTCGTCTCTGTGCCTCCCTCATCCCCCAGCTTCCTTTGTGTGGATGAGATGAAAACTAAACAGAGCTGAACCTGATCTCTCTTGTCTGACACACACACACACACACACACACACACACACACACACACACACACACACGCACACACACACACACAGATGCATACTCCTGCAAACACACTCCCTGTGTGGTCCCGCACGTCCTCAAATCTTCACACAATTGCCGCCGAACCTTCCAGGGGTGTGTGCTTATCGTCGCTCTGTTTGTGTGTATTTACTGATGGGAATAGTAAAACAAAAATCCATTTCCCACTGTTCTTCAAACAGAAGTAGACAGGCCTGGGTGGATAAGGCCAATTCAGGGCTTCAAGAAACATTGCAATCACTGTCAGTATTATGATAATTGTACATCATCTCAAGTATTACACATTTTGCCTTTGGCTAAAATCTGATCAGAAGAGTTGAGTTTTCCTTTCATCTGTCTCTCTCTGTCAGGATCGTACGGGCGAGTGTCTGAAGAGGACCGGGGCCAGCGTGGCTCTCACCTCCATCAGCAACGTCACAGCATTCTTCATGGCGGCCCTCATCCCCATCCCGGCGCTCAGAGCCTTTTCCCTACAGGTATGCCTGATAGTGTATGCGTATGTGTGTGTGTGTGTGTGTGTGTGTGTGTGTGTGTGTGTGTGTGTGTGTGTGTGTGTGTGTGTGTGTGTGTGAGAGATAGAGTTAAGTCGTGTGGGGCCTCTCTCCCACTAATAGTCCTGTTCCAGTCCTCATTGGCTCCAGATTTTTCCAGACCGTTGTTTTATTGATTTCATTCATCAAACTGAAAGTGTGTGTGTGCATGTCTGTGTATGTAAAAGCATTTGTGTGTGTGTGTGTGCACGCATTTGTGAGGGGTGTGTTTTGTTAAATCCATCCAGCCCTCTTTCTCCCTCTTTGAGGCTGGGTAGTGGTGGGCCCGGTGTCTGTCCGGATTGTGGTTGAGGTCCATGTAACTGAATCCCCCTGCGTGCTTGTGTGTGTGCGTGTGTACTTGTATATCCTCATGCTCATGTGTACGTGTCAGCGTCGCAAGCTGTAGTATCTGTGTGGGAGGTTTGAAAAGCAATGGTCTCGCTGTTTGTGTGTGTGCATGCATGAGCGTGTGTGTAAAAGGTGGGGGGATCCAGAGGGGAGCTCTGACTTTTCTAACATCTGTCAGTAATTATAGACGTCACCAGAACAGTGAAAACTGGGACAGAAAGAGACGTCTGTCAGTCTGATAAAATGCCTCCAATCATCACTCCGTACCTGATCCATACAGGCACTTGCTCAGTCACAGGGATACACACTGTTAAGAGAAGACAGCATCAGATTAAACCTATGACAGCTCCTGTATTAGAAAGATGGAGCAAGAAAATAAAAACCAAATATAAGCAAATAAGGGTTGCACTGAACAGGTTTGATAACATAATCAGGTACAGGCCACAGTTTTAATTATTACTGGAGGCTGCTGTCACTATATTGAACCCACTGTCTATGGGGATGACATGCTTTGTGCTTCTGCCCGTTTCACACAGCAGAGTTTGCCCTGTTCTTTTGTACAGTGCAGTTTTTTTTTGGTCAGAACTTTTTACTGTGTAAATGTATTTCCTCGTGCATCACAAACTGGGTTTCTCACTAAGTTCGCCCTTGTTTTTGTCATTTGTCCAAAACTTTTCTGAAGCCATGTTATGGCTTTTTCATGCAATAGATTTTCTTTTCTGCTTCGTCGGTCTATGCACAGCATGTGGTGTAATGCAGTCTGGTTATTTGCTGCTGTAGCAGACGTAAAGAAAAAGTAGGTGTAGGTCAGTGAGATCCCTGGACCAGCAAGATATATTACTGCCACTGAGGTGCCATTGAGCAAGACTGCAGAGGAGTATGACACAGAATCGTTGAAGCTGAAGTTGAAGTTAATTGAGTAGTCCAGTTTCAGAGGCTCTCTTTTCCAATTTGCTTATTGTGCTTTAAGTACTGTATACAGTACTGTAGTAAACCAAATGGTGATACCTCTCTCATTCCCCTTCCTCTCTCTCTCTCTCTCTCTCTCTCTCTCTCTCTCTCTCTCTGTCTTTCTTTCACGCAGNTGTGTGTGTGTGTGTGTGTGTGTGTGTGTGTGTGTGTGTGTGTGTGTGTAGTGGTCTGGCAACTACGCAAGATCCAGATTGTACTCTGGGCAGGGCCCCAACCTAACCCCAACCCCCACCCTCTGCTCCAGTGCACCACCTTCAAATACTTAACCACAACACTGTACTGGCTTCTATTACATACACATACACACACACACATGCCTTGCTTTTTCTCTGCACACTCACTGTTTCTGTCTTTGAAGGAGTTGAAAATGTGTTGAAAGGCAATTTTTCCTTGACGCCAGCTTATTTAGATTTTGTTATTTTAAGGTATATTTAAGACTTCCTTGTGTTTGTGTTGAGAGACAATAATTCTTTGAGACCTTACAACATCTTCACAATCATTTTGCTGTTTGGAACTTGTGCATGGATGGAAATGCAAGAATATTTATTGAGAAATACCTTTCATTACATTTCATTATGTATTTGAAGTTTTGTCTGGAAAAATTATCTTCCCTTTCGTTTGTTTCCATTGGATTTTAATCTTAGTATTCACATTTGCAGTCCCAGTTGTTTTAGACTTTATCCCATCAAAACTTACTACATTGTGTCGCCTACTTTTCAGTGACAAAAAGCAATCCACAGCTGAATCCTTTTTATTGATAGAGACAACTTTTTCTATAAAATAAGTGAATCATTTCTGTATATCTTACAGGCTGCAGTGGTGGTGGTGTTTAACTTCGCCATGGTGCTGCTCATCTTCCCCGCCATCCTCAGCATGGACCTTTATCGACGAGAAGACAGACGTTTCGACATTTTCTGCTGTTTCTACAGGTGTGCATACATGTATAGACATACACACAGGAGGTCTGTTATTTCTGATAGAGGTTATTGCTCTCTTGTTCATTAATTGTTCCTTTTATGTGTTCCTCTGATCTCTGATCTGACACTGAGTAACTTAAACGCAGTTATCTCTGAGATATATCCCCCTCAGTCAAAACCTAATTACTGCTTAAGTTGTCTGTTTGTGTCTGGCAGCTTGGTTGTTTGACTGTCTGTTTATCTGTTGCAGTCTTTATTAAAACTCTACCAGTCTGCCTGCCAGTCTGGGCATGTTTGTTGGCACAGTGATCATACAGATGTGCACACACACTATTAAATTCCCTTGCTGGGTCTCAGCTCTATATTTTATGCTGCTGGTAGAGGGAAAGAGAAGATTCACAATAACAAAGGGCTGATAGGAGGTTTTTAGCAGCTTTAATGCAGTTAATCTTAAAAATGAATCCGTTTTTCTGCAGAAAAAGGTGCTTGTCATTGGTCTGACATTTTTCCACTGTCTTTATCTCTTCAGCCCATGTGCAAATCGTGTGATCCAGATTGAGCCTCATGCATACCTGGATGGGGCAGACGGGAGTCACTACAGCCCTCCCCCATCCTATCGCACCCCCCCTCCCTCATATCGCACTCCTCCCCCAAGCTACAGCAGCCCCCCTCCGTCCTATAGCAGCCACGGCTTTGCCCAGCAGACCCAAATCACCATGCAGTCCACTGTGCAGCTCAGGACAGAGTACGACCCCCGGACTCAGGCCTTCTACACCACAGCTGAGCCCAGATCCCAGATCTCCGTGCAGCCCATCAACCCAGCTCCGACGAGGAGCAACCCTAATAACGATTATTACAGCAGCAGCACCAGCGGGAGCAGGAGCAGCAGCAGCAATCATGGCAATCTCAACAACAACAACAGCGGGAGCCGAGGTAATGGGGGATCTCGAGGTTCCACCACCTTCTCCCATCATCATCCTGCACCTCCTCCTGTTGCCTCGACTTCAAACACTGGCTCAGTTCCTCAGGGTGATGTAGCCTCTTCAACTGGCCAGAGCCCAGAGAACAACAGCTCCACCCGGGACTTGTTGTCCCAGATGGGAGAGGGTTCACTGGGCCTGCGCTGCCTCGAGCCACCCTGCTCCCGCTGGACCCTCGCCTCTTTTGCTGAGAGGCACTATGCTCCTTTCCTTCTGCAGCCCACCACCAAGGTGAGTTTCACTTCACTGTGTGGGTGTTTGTAGAAAAGAGACCTGGAGACAGAGGGGAAATGCTTCTGTGTGAGGTTTGAGTGTGTTTGTGCTGACTCACCGTGGTGATAATTTGAATGGGAGGATTACTCACCAGAACGAATAGTAGGAGGAAATCTCGGGTGGAGGTTGTGGTTATGTCGTATCTGAATCACACACACACACACACACATACACAGACACACACACACACACACAAACACACACACACACAGTCTGACCTCAGTCTAGTGGGTGGCCTGTCATCTTCTTCCAGAACTGAAATCATCGAGTGGCCTGTATTTAACATTATTAGAAAATTTTTGTCATTTCATCACACAGTCAAACATTTTTTCTATATTACCAAATTGATTCATGCGTTCCCCTAATTGCTCTCCTCTCTTTTTTATTACATCCCACATTTTTATGACAATTTTGTGTCAATGAAAGTCTGATGGGACAAGAAACACAAGCAGTCACATGCTCAGACAGGTTGTAAACAAGCAGACTGTTAAGCCAGATCATCAGAAAATCAAAGCGTTCAAGGTTTTCGTAATGCTTGGTGAACCTCATTGCGTGGAAAACTGTGTGCATGCAGTAGGTCAAAGCTGAACAAGGAAGTCTGTCTGTCTGTGAACTTTTTAAAGCAAGTTTAGTCTTCATGTAACCGTGGAGTTTGTTTAAAACCTGTGTGATCATCTGACTCCTTGTGCTTCTTGCCATGTCAGCACTGTTGATGTTACTGTTGTGGTGGATTAAAAGTAAGCGCCTTGCTTAAAGTTGTTGTTCCGCCGATTTATGTGAGAAAACTTGTAATGTAATGTGAATATGTTACAAAAATCCACCTTATATCGTGCATTTTATCCATGTTTTTGCTCTTCACTCGTTCAGAATATGCAACATGGTTTAAGCAGTAATTAGTGCAAGGTGTCCTGCCATCACTGTGTGCAGGGAATTGATTGATGAAGCTCCATCTTCTGTTTCCAGGTGGTTGTGATTGTGCTGTTCCTCTGCCTGCTGGGAGTCAGTTTATACGGGACCACCCAGGTTAGGGATGGCCTGGAGCTGACAGACATTGTGCCCAGAGAGACCAGCGAGTATGACTTCATCGGTGCCCAGTTCAAGTTCTTCTCCTTCTACAACATGTATGTGGTGACGCAGCGGGCTGATTACGCCCAGAACCAGCCTCTGCTGCACCAGCTCCACCAGCGGTTCCACACTGTTCGCTACGTGCTGAAGGAGGACAATGGACAGCTGCCCCGCATGTGGCTTCACTACTTGAGGGACTGGCTGCAAGGTAAAATTAAGCTTGATATATAATTACCACCCCAACTACACCCACATTGGTTGGGCCACACCAGGAAAAAACTCTGTCTCTCTGTCAATTATTTAGAATAAAGTGGGTCAGATTTAGCAATACAATAATAATAATATGATTCAGTGTTACAGAGTCAGAGTCAGCGTTACATCACTTACATTTCACTTTTGTACTGATGTCACACATGATTTGATATTAATACGTAATTTAACATAACTGTTCAAGATAGCTTAGGCATGGGAATAATTTACTTTCTGATGAAACAGTTTTGAGATCATATTTTTTGTCTGTGTTTTGACATGAATCTGCTGGAAACAAGATGTTGGGCCAGAGTTCAGAAGTAGGTGGGATTGCAAAATGTACACTGACAGTAGCCTGATTAAATTCACTTGTGTCCTCCATAAGTGGGGTTGATGGAGGAGGACAAAGTGGAAGGCCATATTTTTGGCCTTTGGCAGCATACAGCATGTTAGAACCTTTGGCAGTGGCGATAGTTGCAGATGATGCTGGCAGTGCAAACTGATGCTCAAATACTCTCATCCAACTCTCTATAGTGCTGCTTGTGCTAGTTTTTGTCTTTTTTTAACCAAAATCTGTTACTCCAGAATCTTAAATATTTGGCGTATAACAATCTTTAATTTTATGAGACTTGAAATAAATTTTGCATGATAGCAGGATTCACTTTGGGATGGTTTGCTGGTTGTATACGCAGCACAGACAGAATTTAAAAATGCCATTGAACAAGAATATTATCTTCCACATGTCAGTGCAATCCAAGAATGGCTCCATTTTCCGTGAGGAGGCGCACTCGCTGACTTGCTCGTAACGATAAAACACATTGTGTGAGTCTGTGTGTGAGCCGGCTGGAAACCACACAGAGAGAGTGTGGGTGAGAGAGAGAGGGAACTGTGTCTGATATTGCTCTCTGCAATGGTGGGACAAATTGGAGCCAGACAGGCCAAGGAACGAGACCCAAAACAACATCTCCCACAGACGGACCACAGCATGGGCCTTGGGGGAGAGCCGGTGGGGGGGGGGGGGAGTGATACACATATGGATTAGAGAGTAGTATGGAAAAGGAGACACATGTTCCTCATATATTCCCTAATGATCACTTTGAATCAAAAGCAGCAGATTTTAGGCGTTTGAAGTCTTGTTTGGTGGTTGAGAATAGAACCGAGTTATCATATTAAATCAATCATGCTTATTATAGGGTTAGGGTTAGGTTTCAGTGTTGTGTTATGCCGGGCTGTTATGTGTAGTGTTTTCTTGTGAACTGGGCTTTGTAAGTGTGTCGCAGAGGAAGAATGAAGATAACGGGGCATGTAACCTTTTCAAACATCCACATCTAGCCAATCTGTCTTGTTGTGGTTTCTTGTAGGTCTCCAGCAGGCATTTGACAAGGACTGGGAGGCCGGCCGCATCACCCTCAACAGCTACAGGAATGGTTCAGACGATGGCGTCCTGGCGTACAAGCTTTTGGTGCAGACAGGACGCAGGGAAAAGCCCATCAATTTCAACCAGGTATGATTAAAAGTCGTTCAAAGTTAAGATATGATGTGTGCACACACTGTATTTGAATGCTGGGTTTAGCACACCTGAGGATAGACTCGACAGATACTGATGCCATTGCCAAAGCTCTTTTGCCCTGTTGTATGTGCATGTATTTGTTATGTGTGATTGAGACTGCAAGAGCCACACCCAGCTTAAAAACTCTGTCTGTCTATCTGTCTTTTTCTCTTTCTCTGTGTCTGTCTTCATCTTTTCTCTGTGATGACTTTACCGAGCCCAGGAATTTAAAGCTCTCACTGGGGCTGCAGCCTGCTTCTGAAAAACCTATCAACTCTTCATTTAAACCATTTGTCCGACTTGGTAGTTCTCTCTCTCTGTGTGTATGTGCATTTGTGTCTGTGCATGCATGTGCGTGTGTGTGCGTGCATGTGTGTGTGTGTGATAATTACAATGATCTTAATCAGCTGACAAACAGCCCTGCAGTTCAGCTAGACTGGAGTTTGACAGTGAACAGTGACACAAGTGAAGCTGGTGAGCAGCTTAGGTCTCAGACGGAGGTCCAGGAAGAAACTTAGCTGAAGATGAAATCAAGTCTCTTCTATGTCAGCAGAAAGACGCCAACCAGCTGATAATGAGAACGAGTGGGAGATAAGCAAGAGGAAATGAGGGGAGAGATTGTGTTTGTGGAGGTGAAGAAACTTGCTCAGATTCAACAGGGAATTGCACGCTGTTTTTAGTTTAGTGCCACCTCCAAAAAACAACATACATGGATGCATGGCTGCCTTCTTTGGCAGGAAACAGTGAAAATAGAAGATAAGGCACTGGAGAATTATAAAAACAAAATTCTTGGCCAGGATTTCTGCAAACACAAAACAAGCCATGTCCTTTTCAACACTGAGATAATTTTCCTCAAAGATAATTAACTCTTGACATATAGCTCCACTGTGTCTTGTGTTTATTTATATGGATAATTTGTGTGTGTTCAAGTCGTGCATTTCTACAGTATGAACGCTTCTTCCCCGCTGTGCTCCTAGCTGTTGGTTTTTGGCTGTTTCTCTTACCCACTGAGCTCCATCGCAGCCCTACTACTCTTCCCATCTTCTCCACTAGCTGGGAGGAAGCAGAGGCAGGCCTGTGTGCGGCCCTGTGGCACCACTTCCTGTGCCTGTGAGGGAAGTGTATTTGCCGTGAGGCTTGGGGGCCGCCAGCAGAGCTGCCTGGGCTTCCCGTGACAGCTTGAAGACATACAGTTGTTGCGTATCCCGCTGTTAAATTCAATCCAGATCCTCTGGAATCCGGCTCTCTTTCTTGCCCCCTCTCCTTCACAAACTCCTGCTCGCACTACCACTCTTGCTCTCTCTCTCTTTCTCTCTGTTTCTCCTTTCCCCCCCTTTCCCTCCCTCTGTGCTCCTCTGCTGTGTCCTCTTTCAATGAGGGGAGCTGAAACACGTGGTTTCTTTGAGGCAGCTCTGTGTGTGCATTTGTATGTTTTGAGTGTGTGTTCTGCTTTTGTCTGTTGTGCGTGCACTTACAGCAGTAGCTGTTTTTTTGTGCCTTAAAATGAGGACCAGATCTTTTCCAACCCAGGCAAATTGCAAAGCTAGATGCTTTATTTTGATATGCCACTCCATGGATCTGTGCAGAGGTGTTCTGCCTTTGATCTGTCGCTGCTAACATTTCTCTCCACACTGGGCGACCATTCGTTCCTTATGGCATTGGTTGGGAATGGAAGCTGGTTGTCTGAGTGTGTGCGTGTGTGTGTGTGTGTGGTGTGAAAATAGAAAGATAAAGCTTTGGAGGAGGTGGGAATGGAGAGAAGGAGGAAGTGGAATGTTTGAAAGCGCTAAGGAAGGCTATGCTAACACTATCAAGAGCACTTTTCTTCTCAGGGTCGGGTTGGTCTGTGGCGCCGGGCATTCTGGGTACCCGTAGGGGTCAGGAGAAGCAAGTGTGAGCAACATTTGTACAGATGTTGTGTTATTTTTATAGCTCTACTCCATTTGCTGGGTGGCATTTCCTTCAGTGTTAACAACCAGGTTAACTGCACACAGACGCGCTCAGGGACTCCAGCCAATTTTTTTATTGTTACGCTAACTTAAGCAATTTTTTTCTCTCCCCACCCCCCATCACAAAAAAACTACTCCATTCTTCATCCACCTAACCCCCTGAGTCCAGCTTCACCCCCAAAACTCTCCCTGCCTCTGTGAAGGAAGGATTTATAGTTCCTAGAAGGGAGAGTGGCAGAGCGGTCTGCAGTAATGGTTTTACCTCTCAGGAGGTAGCAATGCTAGGCTACAGCTCTCTGTTTCCACATGGGAGGGCAAGACAGCCATTCTTGTCTGCCTCCTACTGACCACAGTGACGTGACAGCAAGTGTTGCTGACTGAAACAGAGCTTGGGAACAATCTGTAAACAGATAGAAACACAGCAAGGGTTTGGTCTTATTCATAGTGGGTGGGTGTCAGGAGTTTAGCTGCAAGCCATCAGAGACTTTGTACATATTTTTTTTATCAACCAGCTCTGGTTTCTAAGACTGAAAGTGACTACAGTATAAGGGAATCTGTCTTAAGCAATATTGCACTTTCAGTTCTGGGTTAGTGAGCATAAACAAGTGTCTGCAGCCATGCTAGCAGCTCTGTGAGGCTGCACTTAGGCACAGCAGTGCTTTGAGCTAAATGCAAATCAGTCAGTATGTATCAGTAATTAGGATTCATCCTCTGAGCACAATGAATGAGGACCAATTCTGCAGCAATCCATCCAGTAGTTGTTGAGATATGTTCAGCCTGGAACAAAGTGGTGGACCAAACTACTGAGATGCCAACAGACTAACATTACTATCCATAGAGCTAGCATGCTGCTAGCACAGCCAAAAAGTACCAATGATGTCACCACTCATTCATTTTAGGCGGCAGTCACAACAGTTCAGAAATTCTTATACAGCCTTTAAGCATCAGTGCAGTAACCAAAATGCAAGATTAGCAGTTGCCTCATGCAGCAAATATCAATATATTGGTACATGTCCCAGATTTAAGAGGACTTGGCAACACATTCATCTTCAGTCTGCTTCTTGACAGAAAAGTGCTGCAAGGTCTCCTTCATAAATTTATTCAGAGTGGTCAGGACGTTGGGCCTGAGGTTGGCCAGCCAATATCTACTGTATGTAAAGGGAGAAGCTGATTCAACATTTTCCATGTTTTAATGTGGCATGATAATTCTGGGAAGCTGTGATGAGAAGTACGGGAATTTTCAGAAAGGCGACCAGTGTTTGACTTGTTGATTTTTCTTTGGTTGGAAAGAGAGAGGGACTAATATTTGACTTTTATTTTGAAAGCTGCTTCGTTCTCTTGCACTCATGCATGTGTATAAATAAGCATTTCTGTGGTCAGCTCACCTGTAGAATGTTTTGGTTAAACATGTCCCATTTCCACAATACCTTTTCATGTCCAATGTATACTTAATTGCGGCAATATGATTTCCGATGCAAGCTCCATCAAATTTCTTATCTTCATTTCATTTTTTTGCCATTTGTTGCTTATTCCGTTTTCAAATTTCAAAATTTGGCTTAGGACAGTTTAAATGTGAAGGACTCTTAAATGCATGCAAGTCCAAATGCTTTAAGAGAATACGACAGAACAAAATGTACATCACTAATTATGGTACCGCCATTAATTCAACTCCTTTCTGGGTTTTGTAGCTGACTCGTCAGAGGCTTGTGGATGCGGATGGCATCATCAACCCCGGGGCTTTCTACATCTATCTAACCGCCTGGGTCAGCAATGATCCTGTGGCGTACGCTGCCTCGCAGGCCAACATTCGCCCACACCCTCCCGAGTGGCTCCACGACCGTACCGACTCCATGCCCGAGACACGCCTCAGCAGTAAGTCAGCATGAAATAACTTCACAAAATATGCTAGAATTAAAAACAGGATGTTTTATAGTGTAATGGAATGAAGTTTTGCTTCAACACAAGGAAGGAAGTTTCAATCATAATGTTGTTTGCTCTGACAAATGAAGCTAATTTGAAATGTTACAGTTCATGCCAGCTGCATGGTACAGTTGACCAAATTACATTTACTAATTGTGTACTGAAATTTTAAGCCAAACTTTTGTGGGGTTCATTGGACTTGGCTGAGACTGTTTTTAAGGTTCCATACTGCAGCTGCTACATGTGAACAGTGTTTACCTCTTGTGGTTTGAGTTATTGCTCCTTGTCTGCCTCTTAGCTTTAAGTGAGGTAGTAGACTTTACTGTACCACTGCTGTGTGTGTGCATTTGTGTATGTGTGAGCTCAGGTTGCAAGGCTGAGGACCAAGACACAGCTCACTGTGGTTCCTCTAATGGTGCCTGTGGTGAATGCTATAATCCTGGCTACCATGGGGCCCTAGCATTACACACACACATACACACACGCACATTATTAAAACTCAGTGACCCCAAACACTACACACACCCTGTTCTCATTTCCCTACCACACACACAGACAGTAACTCACATAAAAAAGTACAGTCATGTTGTTGTTTTATTCTAGCCTGTGATTTGGTACAAGTCAGGAAGTGCTCCACGGGGGAGGAAAATGATTGGATAACAAGGAGAGACTGGGTTTGGGTGGGAAGCACAATTGGATAACAAGCAGGAAGTCCTTTACAGGGGGGAATATGATTGGATAAGCAGCGTGAAGTGCTTGGCTGTGCAGGAGCCCCCCGGAGCAGATCTGTGTTGGCCGAAAGCCAACTCGTGTCCTAATGGAAATTTATAGTCGAGATTATAATGGGCCAAACCATGTTAGCAAGTGCTCCTGTCTGACCCTGAAGGCACTGTGGAATATACACACTCACACCAACAACAGACTGTCCAAAAATGTGTTTTTATGTGAAAAATGATAGTCAGACAGATAGATGTGGAGTTGCTGAGTAAATCCTTCGATCTTCCAGATGCAGCAGTCTGTTGTTAGTTACACTGCAAGCAAAAAGCTGAATGAATACACTTTTGTAAGCACCAAATATGACTTCATAGCAGAGTGACAGGCAGGTAATGCGTGTTTGTGCATCTATATCATGCTTTATGTGGCAGTGCTAACTTTAGGGTGTGGTAATGGCGGTGATTCTGACATTGTAATTACCGTGAATCAATGTTAGCTCTGACACTCTGCTGTGTCTGGAACTGATAGGCCCTCATTAGCCAGGCTGGGCCACAGACTGGCTGGGTTTGAGTCAATGGAGCTCTGTTTCACACTGCTACTCCCCCCCCCCCCCAGACATGCATGCACACATGCACACTCACCAACAGATGTAGCTACTCTTGGAACAAGGCTGGATTAGGGAGGGAAAGCCTTGATATTGGTGGTTTGGCTGAAGAGTCTAAAATGATTTCTGCAGATACATTAAATGATCAGAACGTAATGCTAGTTAATCAGAATAGACAAATATCATCTGCAGATGTCATCGTTGCCATTGTTGATTTATCTGATTATTTCTTTAATATTCCACAGTAATCTGTTTCTCTGAATTGAAATTATATCATTTTGCAGGGATGTGAGGCTTCCAAGTACAAAATCATCATCAGTTGTTGAATGGGGTCTAATAAAAATGATGTGGTGATTACAGCTGAATAAAGATCAAGTTCTGTCCTTTTATGCTTCCAACAAATTGACCGTCCTCTTATTGTCTCTCCATCCAGTCCCGGCTGCTGAGCCCATCGAATACGCACAGTTCCCCTTCTACCTCAACGGGCTCCGGGAGACGCCACAGTTTGTGGAGGCCATCGAGAGCGTGCGGGCCATCTGCAGCAACTACAGCCGACAAGGCCTACCCTCCTACCCCAACGGCTACCCTTTCCTGTTCTGGGAACAGTATGTTAGTCTGCGCCACTGGCTCCTGCTGTCCATCAGTGTCGTGCTCGCCTGCACATTTCTGGTGTGCGCCCTCTTCCTGCTCAACCCTTGGACCGCCGGCATCATAGTGAGTGTTACAAACAGACAATACGTGCAATGCTGCTTGGTTATATGCAGTTGATTATGGCCAGAGACATGTACACATGTACCTGCTCACAACTTCTTACCTACTTTTTGTAGGTCTACCATCTTGCAGGTTAAAGGAGTATATTCCAAACAGGCCCACTCCTTAACACAGAAAGGCAGAAACCTCAACTTTCAGTTCGTAAAAAATCTCTTTTCCTGCTCTCCTCCCTTTATTTCCTGGTTTTTATGTGTGGTCCTGAAGGCATCTCAGAGAGGGGAGAGTTGGAAAGGAGAAGGGGCTGCTGTGTGTTATTGTAGCCCCAGTCACCAGTGTTTATCTTGTGCTGTTTTGTCAGGGCCAGTCTGTTTAGTCTAGTCCAACACTCCCAGACACCAACGCTGAAATAAATGGGGAGAGGACACAAAGTTGCTCAGGCTACTTTCTCCCACTCTAATCCTATAAAAAGTTAGATTTTATTTCCATCCTCATCACTCCTCCCCTGCTCCTCTCACAAGAACAGTTTCCAAGGATACACACATGTGTAGGCAAGCGTGCAGACACACACACAGATATGCATAAGCTTGCACACATACAGTATGAACGCGTAAACACGCAGGTACATAATTCACACAGAAACACATACACAGAGCGCTCTGGTTTTTCTCTCTGGTGGGTTGTATTTTACGACAGGCAGTGGCCAGGCCACCCGAGCCCTTAAACAGGGGAGGAGGGGACTTCATGGTCATCCTTCAGGCTTTTACTAGCAAGATCAAAAGACAAGTTATGTAGAGGCGTCAAGTTTAACCATTTGCTCTGTCCAGAAACAGACCACCGCCAGCCCTGCAACGTCAAACCCTCAACCATAAGCCCTTTCAAACCCTCTCAGCTATTTGCCCTGAAATCCATCTTAACTACACAGTCCGAGGCCTGTTTAAGCCTTGTGTCTTGTGTTTGGGTTTATACAGATGTTTCAGATCCACTTCATATTGACTGCTGTTCACACTTCACATCACCATAGATCCAAGCCGCATCTAGAGTGACCACTTGTGATCAGGATTTGCATCCATGTTCTTAATTAATCTTTCACTTCATCTGTGGCAAACCTTTACCCTGAGTTGACAGTCACAAGATATCTAGAAATACAAGGTCTACTAAGATCTTAAAAGACAGAAATAGTCAAGTGTAGATGCAGGTTTAATTCCCTGAAAATCTCTAAATGTGAGCATATGTCCTCTCAACACATCTGTCCACTTGTGATCAGATCATCCAAGATGCACTTGTGTATGAAGTGTAAACAGAACCCGACACGCACACATTCTCACATGCACATACTCTGCGCTCGCTCATTTTATATGTACCCACATATATACGCACACACTCAGCTCCCTCCCCTGCCCACCTCAACCCTCTTCAAAGGATTTGGGCCCCATGTAACCTGACACCTGTCAGCTGATAATGGCATTTACTCCCAGCTCCTGTCCCGCTCTGCACCGAAGCCTTCATACACATACACACACACACACACACACACACACACACACACACACACACACACACAGCAACACACATATTTCACCCACATTTTTGGTTACTACTTAACACATCTATAAGATAGAGTTTCTCACACGTCATCCTCATGTATTATTATGCAAAATATCTGCCTTGTGCACATTCAGTCCAGGTCAACTGTAAATTCACACAGCACATGCAATGAATAATAGTTTTTGTATAATGTGTATATTTGTGTAATGAACCCACAGAAACCACTTGAAATCATTTTTTCTCTCCATAAAGAAGACAGAGAGAGTTTACCTTAAACATGGTACAAACTAAAACCATGAGGTAACTAATTATACTCTCCTGTCTTGCAAGTATAATGATTAGATGTGTAAAATCACTTTTCGTATGTAGATATATGAAGCACCTTCCTTTCTAACAGAAGCTCGTCCTTTCCCCTCCAGGTGTTGGTGCTCTCTCTCATGACTGTGGAGCTGTTTGGCTTCATGGGCCTGATGGGAATCAAGCTGAGTGCTGTTCCTGTGGTCATTCTCATCGCCTCTGTGGGCATCGGAGTGGAGTTCACCGTCCATGTGGCCCTGGTAGGCATATGTACACTGAAATAAGTAAATAAAATATTCAGGGTCAGTGTATAGTTGACATCTGTTGCTTTCTGATTTTAAATACTATAATAAGGGTTGCTGGAGCATTTTTTCAGGTCCCAGGAACGCTGAAATGTTTTTCTTTTTGGAACAGTTTTGGAATTAGTGATCCTCGTGAGAACAACACATACATTATGTTTTCTGTGTGTGTGTTGCAGGCGTTCCTGACAGCCATAGGGGATCGTCACAAGCGGGCAGTGCTGGCGTTGGAGCACATGTTTGCTCCGGTGCTCGATGGAGCCTTTTCCACCTTATTAGGTGTCTTAATGCTTGCTGGCTCTGAGTTCGACTTTATTGTCAGGTGAGTCAAAGAATCAAACTGTATTTAAAAACAAATGCCACATTCATTTAGCAGAATCTATAAGCACACTGGACGTCTATGTGTGGCGTCAGTAGACCGTTGAGACCATGCCTCAACCTGTATGTCACACAGGAATCTACTTGAGACACCAATCATGCATGAAGGCTCATCACTTTCTTCCCGTTCCCTCCCTCAATCTTTCTCATCTTCCACCCACATCTCCCTTTCCGTATTCCCTTTTCCAGCCACTAGTGACATACCTGATTTTTTTTTTTTTTTTTTTTAGATTTCTGGGGTCTTGCTCTCCAAGAGATGTCATAAATGAGGCCTTTGTCTTTCTCCACCCTCCTCTGCCCTTGTGTCTTTCCTTTCATCCTCCTGTTCTCCCCCATAGTGTCTCTCATGCTTGACATTTTAGGGGAAACCAGAGGAAGGATGGAGAGTTGAAGGTCAGGAGAACAAGGAGGAGGAGGGCTATACGAGGGAATAGATGGAGAGGCAGAGAGAAACAAAGTGAAAGCGAGTGAAGGAGGGGCAGGAAAGTCTTCTGGCTTTTGTAATCTCCCTCAGCTAGTTTAATTGCCCTCGCTAGACATTTATAAGCATGGGAAGGAGTCACGGGGTGGGGGGCTAGAGGGCAGTTGTGGAAAGACAGGAGAAGTGGAAATTAAAGCAGACACACTGTGGGGGCTCAGTGTCGGTGGCTCCTTTTGTGTGTGTGCACTCTTGTAAGTCATCTGACAGAAAGGTATCGACCAGCCGCCATACGAGGGGAGGAAAATGAATGTTTCTGCGCATTCTCAAGTATTATGAGGAGTTTCCAGTGAGCTCAGTGAATAACTTTAAGTAGCTGAGGTAGCTGTATAATTTGGTTGACCCCCTCCTTTCAGAAAAGGGAGCGCTCAAGTCCATGTGATCTGCAAGCACACAAACTCTGTCATGTGTACAGGCCTGCGCTCATGCATGCACACCCACACAATCGCACACACACCAACCTGCTCTCCGACCTTGTAATCATGGGGGTCAATGATGGGGTGCCTGCCAGTGAGAGCACACACAGATACACACTCAGAGAGACACATACAAACAGACGTACATACACACACAAACACAGGGAGGCCTATAGACCTTCTCTCCTCACCTCCAGTGGTGTGGCTCTGGTTTCTGGCTCAGTCCCGGGCCTCCATTTAAAGGTTCTGCTGTTGTCTGAGCAAACAAAGCTGCGGCCCAAGACGGTGCAATAACAACAGGCCCGGCTCGTATTTTTCTGCTTGCGCCGAAAGAAATGTTTCCCTGACTTTCCCCCTTCAACCCTGTGAATGTTTTCACTCTAAACAGCCCAACGGGCCACTCAGCCTGGTATGTTGGTCGCACGCGTGCATGTGTGTGCATATATGTGGGTGCAAAGGTGACGTGGCGTTTACCCCTCCTGGTGTGTATGGAAATGCTAACTGTAGGTAGTAATGACACAGTTAGTTCAGTTCCACGTATAGAAACAGTTCTGATAATCAAATACAAGTAAGTGAAGGATGGGTGGGTGGGCTTTAAATACTGTGTAATAGTAATCCAAGCTAGCTGACAGGTGCTCAGCGCTGATCAGGGGCTTTCTGTCACTGCTCTGTAGTGGCTTTAAGGGGTCGGCGCATGTAAAGGTAAAGAAAAAAGGTGCACAAGCACAGGTACCTTGGTGATTTTTTTTTTCAAGTTTAGCATTCTTAGAAAACTGCAATTGCCGTATGCATTGCTATAATGTCCACTGACCTTTGTAAATTAATTTTGGTGGAGAACAACAAGACATAGATTCTTGTACAATCATAAACCCAAGTCAGAGAATGTTTTTTTTCCAAGTATCCTGAAAAGTAAAAATCAATTTAGCTCCTTGCAGGTTACTTCATCTATCAGCAGGCTTCATCTCTGTCCCCTCTGATTTTTTTCACTCTGCCTCGGCTTCTCTGTTCGCCCCTGAGAGTAAACTGAAGCGAGAAAATGAGAGACATGAGGCCTGTGGTATGAAACTGCATGTGAGAATGGGAGGCAACATACAATATATCAAGGCTCATATAAAAGTCTACAGGCTAGATCTTATCAGGTTTATTTAATGATGCATTTAGGGCTTTTTTCCTGTAAACTGAATTTATTGTATCTTGGAATATAACTGGCATGACCTAGTTTAGTTTGGAGCAGCAGAACTGTGTGTCCATACCAGCACTCCCAAATTGTCATGGGGGCATTTTGCATATTTAGTAAGTTTCCATCCTCTTCCACAGTCAGACACAGTGTACCAGTTTTGCAAAGGTGAGGCCACCCATGCTGCCAAGATGAGAACCAGCTCTCCTCACTTGTGGTTCTTCTGCACAATGCCTGCCTCCTTGCACACACACGTATTGATAGAAACACACACACAGATTAGTTATGAATGTGTGTTTAGTTTGAGGCCCAGCTGCATAACGTGCCAGTGCATCTACACCGCAGTTGGCCCACACTTGAACACACGCGTTCACACACACACACACAAACAGCAAAGTCAAGAGTCAGTAGAAGGGGTTTCTGGTTCATCAATGTGTCCTTGATAACCTGAGAGCTTCCACTGGAGAACCAAGTGAGGAGGAAAGCCTTTCCTAATGAAGGGAGCTGAATTGGCGAGAGAGAGAGAGAGAGAGAGAGAGAGAGAGAGAGAGAGAGAGAG
>JBBMOE010000008.1:4769734-4852234 GCA_037975065.1 Chaetodon trifasciatus
GAGAGAGAGAGAGAGAGAGAGAGAGAGAGAGAGAGAGAGAGAGACGGGGATTTAGAGTGGAGATTGGGGGGTCTTACCTGATACATTGGAGATTTAATTAGACGGAGAGGATTGTGGAGTGGCCGGGAATTTCACAGGGGCTTAACTGGAAAGAAGGGAGAGAGAAGTGAGGCAGAGAAGAGAGAGAAAGAAATAAAAGAGGGGGAGAGAGAGAGAGCGGGGAGGGGTGGCGCTCGGAGGGTCCCCTTCTCTTCTTCCTAGACTAAATTGTTTAAATTCTATACCCTTCACTTCATTTGTTTGCCTCTCCCTCTCTCTTTTTTAGAGCCAGAGAGGAGAGAGGCCCCTGTCCTCTTGTGCCCCCCCCCACGTTCCCCTCACTCGCCTCTCCTCTCCTCCCCCCTCTTACCCCTTCCCCCTCCATTCACATTCCTCACTGCTTTGTTTTCTCCATGTTTGCTTATACACCACACACCCAAGAGAGAGTACCCTCGCCCCCAATAACCCCCCTCCCACCTCTTTTTTTTTTTCTTCTTTCCTCCCGTGCCTTTGAATTAACCAGCTCTGGCTAATTATGCTTCCCCTTTCTTTCCTCTCTGCGGCTTCTTTAAGACTAACCCTCTTTGGCAGGACTTAGAAACAGACAAGGTACCTTTCTGTTTTGCTCCTCAAAACCACAGTGCATGCCTGCCTGTCTGTGGGGGGTTTATATACAGTATGTGTGTGTGTTTGGGGAGTGGCCGAGTGTCTTTGTGGGAGTATTATTTCGGGCATGTGTAATGGTTGATTTTGCACATGTCTCCCCACGTCTAAACCTCTGTGGTTTGCACAGGTATTTTCTTTGTTTTTTCGCCTGCTCTGTTTCTCTTCTTGTCTGTGGTGGTCTGAGCAACTTTGTTTTGTTTTGTTTTTTTTGATCCACTCATGAAATGTCTCCTTTCTGTTTGCAGTATCTGGATTTTTTTTTTTATCACTAAATGTCTTTATGTTGTATCACAGAGGAAGAGAGAGGCAAAATGTATGTTTTGCATGCAGTGTGTTACATGTCACATTCAGTTAAAGTATTCCTGAGATTAAACTTTATTTCTTATGTTCAACTACTTTTCTCTGTGCTTGTGGTGTGTTGCAGGTATTTCTTTGCAGTGTTGGCCATCCTAACAGTTCTTGGAGTACTCAATGGATTGGTCCTTCTTCCAGTATTACTGTCATACTTTGGGCCCTATCCAGAGGTAAGATTCCAACAAATACAACTGCATGAAAAGATACTCTAAGTTGACTAGAAAAATGGATAATTTATTTTTCTTTAGCTTGTCATACAAAGGCTCTTCTGTTTATTTTTCCTCCTAGCAGTGGAATAGCCACTTACTGCTGCCTTCTCACCTTCTTGCATTTCACCTCTCAGGTGTCTCCAGTCGATGGTCGTAGCCGGTTACCCACCCCGTCCCCAGAAGCCCCTCCTAACGTGGTCCACTTCTCAGTCCATCCTCACCACACGGCCGCGGCCACCACCATCTCTGGCGCAGCTTCAGACTCGTCCGACTCGGAGTACAGCTCAAACACCACAGTGTCCGGTATCAGCCAGGAGCTGCAGAACTACAACCTGCCCTCGCACAGAGGACAAACTCGAGCCGAGGAGCAGCAGTACCACCTCCAGACCAGCAGGGGCAGAGCAGCCAGGACAGTGGAGGAAAGGAGAGCAGGATCAGGGCATAGGCGCTCAGCCAGACAACCTGACCCTCCGACCTATACTATGTCTTCGGTAAGAAAATATCCCCCATCGTGTTGCATGTATGATTTTCTAATTCCAGATGTTGTAATTTCTCATTTATAGAAATAAATAATCTTATTGTCTTGCTCTACAGTCTGTGTCCTCTCAGGGTTGTGATTCTGGGCCCCAGCCCAGGGCTACTCAGCGTAACAGCAGGGACCCCAAGACCCAGCTGCACTGGCAGGTCCCGCCCCCAGCCCGCCCGCGCATGGACGCTTTTGAAACTGCTACTGAGGCTGGGGGCCATTGCGGCTCACACGGCCATAGAGAACACTCAGCAGGCCACAGAGCCCGCTCTTCCCACAACACCCAGCCTAATCACCACCTCCCACACCACCACCCCAACCCTACCCCGTATTGCCAACCCATCACCACAGTAACAGCGTCAGCCTCCGTCACTGTCGCCGTCCATCCAGCCCCTTTGTCCAACCAGAGCCCTCCCACTTCCTCTTATCCAGGTTACACTGCAACGGACAGTTACTGCCCATCAGGGCCGGAGGAGCCAGAGCCTGCCTTCCAGGACCCACATGTGCCACTGGACACCCATGCAGGGACCAGAGGAGTCAAGGTTGAGGCCATGGAACTTCAAGATTTGGAGTTTGAGGCAGCTGAAAGCAACAGTGGCAGACGGGCAAGCTGAGGTGAGCTTTCAACCTCGTCAGTAGATCCACAGGTATTAAAATTGACCTTTTAGGAATGTCTGTTTCATCAACAAGTGCTGACAGAACAATCTCTTTTTATTTCCAGTTGTGGGGAATGGAAGTACAACGGCCAAAGATGGACTCCTCTGTATTACTAAGCAGCTGACCTGGCCTGGTGCAGCCCAGCCCAGTGTAGCCCAGCCAGGCTCAACCCCGGCCCTTAGCAGCGAAAAACACGCCAGTGTTGCCATCATGGTGCTCATTCTTACTGTAACCCAGTGGACTATTGTCTTAGATAATTCTATCTATATTTAAAAGATGTATACATATGTAAATATGAACAAAAAGTAGCTATAATTTTAGGAGCTGTACAACTCCTCATGTTAACAGACTGGGGCTGCCATTCTATATGGTGTATGTCTGCGTGTGTGTGTGTGTGTGCGAGTGTGAGTGAATGTTTGCGCGTGTACGAGAGAGAGAGATAGATCTCTGATTACTGTTGACTCATCTGTGGATCTGTGCCATTAGGAAGCTTCATCTAGACAAAATTACCTGTCAGCATTCACTGTTGCTGCTCAAAATATTTTTTAAGATAATATACATTTATAACTCTATGCAAATGTCTCTTTAAACAAAAGAAGTGATCTGTCTACATATATGTGTGTGCATGTGTGTGTAATAGTTGTGTGTAGGGCTGTATGATGTGAAACAGCCCCGTTATTTTCTGGCTTATACATCAGATACATCCTCAGAAAGGACTAACATTTACACTCATTTAAGACATGAGGGAAACTGTTAGAATTATCAAACAGGGCTATGGTATATATGTGTGTGTGTGCGTTTATGTGTGTGTGTTTATTATTGTATAAAGGTACGCATGTTAAACTATTAATTTTTTATCACAAACCTGTGGTAGTTATGAAACAATTACTGTTTAACTTGACACGCTATGCGTGCTATTTAAGACGAGCAGATATGAAGAAATTTTCAAAGCTGTTTTTTTTTGTTTTGGTTTGTTTTTTTTTTTGTCTTTTAGTTATTGCCTCTGCATTGGAACCTGTTTCTGCTCTCAGCTTTGTATCACTGTCTGTTAGGCTGCTCTCTGGTCATATTTTACTGTAAGAGGTTATGTATTGTTTAACCCTAGCAGGCTCAAAACAGGTTCTGTCTCGTATACTGACATACGAGCAGTAAACCCACCTCAGAAACTCACTCTGCCATTACAGGGACATTCACATTACTGATTCTGGAACAGGGTCAACATGGGGTTGCTAACTCTGTGCCCTAAGTGTCTGTGTGTAGTGGATAAGCTAAAGCTCAGACTGTATACTGTACGACCCGATTAAACGTGGCACTTGACTGCATTTAAACTTCATTCACAGGAATATCTCGCCTCAAGTAGCTCTTTATTTCTGTCCAACCAATAAGCTATCCCACACAGCCTGCTCAGGGCTAAGCCCTATATGGCCTGACAATGTGCTCTCTGTGTGTCTCAATGTATTTATGTGTGTAAACATTTATGTGTGTGTGGTCATCCATCCTCTTACTCTGTCTCAGCTCTCCTTTAGTGACAGTAAAGACAACTGGCCCCAGTTTGGCCTCAGCCGTCCCCACTGACCTCAGCTAATAGAAATCCATAACATAAAGCTATGACACTAATTGGAAGTCCTGCCCCCCCTTGAATGCTGAATGGAACCGCCCAGAACTTCAGGGGTCAGAGTTTACACTGCCAGTCCCCCTTTCTACAAGCAATGGCCAGTTTATGTCTGCGTGTGTGTATGTCAGCATGCATACCCATAACCCCCCCTTAGTTCCAGACCCAGGCCCCTTTGACCCCGTCACTCACCCCCTCCACGCCTCAGTTTGCCTCCACTTTTACACTCTCACTTCCTGTTGAACACGTGTAGTTCTTCCCAGAAGTCTTTGCAGTTTTCCTCCTTCTGTCCACCACGTTCTATCAGCTGCTTGCATGAAATAGGTCGTTCTGTTTGTTTTTGTTTTCTCCCAATGTCACATTGGCAGTAGTGGAGAGAATCATAGCTGGCAACTATTTTATTCATTTTTAAATGTTGTTTGTTTGTTTTTTGTTTTCAACGTTCAATTGCGATATTTATATTTTTGTAATATAAAATATGTTGTTATTTTCTTTCCTTATTGTCGTGATGCCAGTGGATAACAAATGCAGGGATTTTTATGTCTATTGAAAAAAAAAACACTATTACAGTTTAATGTTTTTACATTAATGGAGTTTGATCTGTATAAAGTGCTTACTAATGTTAAATAGGAAAAAAGAGTATATAACATTTTACACTACAGGTCTCATCATAGCTCTTAGAGGATTTTAAAAGGAAAAAAAAAATCAGTGGTTCTTCCAGACTGCCATTTTGGTCTCGGTTGGCATGGATGTATGCTGTTTTCAGTTACAAAGATAAATGTATGCCATATAATTTATTTATATGAAAATTTATTTTTGTAGTGTACATAGTAGTTGTCAAGGTATTTGACAGAAGTATATTTTTAAAGAGTTTATATGTAATGATATACCATAACAGAAAAAACTTAAGGTGCACACTTTCACTGCTAACTGTCTTGTGAGACAACATCGACACCTCCCCTTCAGTATTATGTTCCGATCCTTGGAGAGAGACAGCTGTTTCTATGGGTTTGTCAAAGGCTAGCCATGAAAGTAGAAAATTGTACTAGCTCTCTAAATATTAATGTTCAAACACTGATAGAATTCTAACAAATAAAAATATTATAACTTATTTGTCTCTTTGTTCATAACTTTAATAAATGGAAACTTAAAAAAAAGTGCATTGCTCTGACTGTGAGTTGATTTTTTTTTTTCAGTTTTATCTCAGTAGCAGTCCTTTAACGTCTGACTGAAAATTGCACATATACACATCTCCTGTAACTTTCTAAAGAATAAGCCTTTCACGCTGTTTTAGTGACAGCCCAGCACTACAGACATCACCTCCATGCAAATCAAAATAGTATTCCCCATTAAGCATTGCTACAGGTAAACATGACCTCTATCCTCCCACCTCCCTTCTCTCCCTCCATCGTGTCCTGCAGTGTAAAACTCTGACATCTGGTCTGGAAACCTGCAGCCCTCCCCAACAGCCCACCCAGCTCCGCCCCTGCACCCCCCACCTCCACTCCCTGTTCCGTATGATTTTGATTGACAGCTTTATAGACTGCAAGGAAATTGGTTGTAGTTACAATACAGCTGGCCTGTTCAGAGTAATGAAAAAGGGCATGTGGCCTTGAGCTTGCTGCACTGATGGTGAGAGAGGGAGAGCGCCTTGTCAACTGCATGGGTGGCAGCTATTTATTCTCATACTCAAGAATTGTAAGAGAAAGTTTCTACTGCCTCCATGCAGGAAACGTGCAACCAAAGCACCTTGATCAAAATGCAATTAAACCCTACGTATTGCAACATATTCTGTAATGTAGATGAACATTATGTGGTCCAAATATATTTCTGTTGTTTCTAACTGCAAATAGAGGGTCAGTTTCCTAAGCCACAATCTCAACCTGAACCTCAAGGAAGAACTCGCTGACCCTGGATCAGTGGTTAGAGGCAGGCATGAGCCATGTCATTATCTTTTAAAGCCAATAAAGGCACACTACTCTGATGTGTGCTGTCCAGCCAGTGCAGAGACTAAGGCTGACATCCTACAAATGACAGGGTGTGTTTGGAAAGCTGGGTGGCAGGGTGTTGTGTGTCATGTTTTGAACTTTTCTAACTGGACTTGACATTTTTAGTCTGTTGCTCGATGAAAACGCGGAGCAAAGCAAGAGACTGATGTAGGTGTTGCTCTGCAGATTGTAATGTGGCACTCAAAAACAAATTTAGGGCGGAAACAGCAAATAATAGTGTCTGTAGTCTTGTATAGCCAGACTTATCTCCACACCTTGTTTTAGACCATTTGTGCCAGTACTGGAGAAAAGTCTGACTGAACCCCTAATCATTCTTACATAAGGGAAAAGAACACTCTGGCTTGCAATTGTCTTGGGTGGTGCTAGGCCCAGGAAGCAGTGATGGTGCCTTTGCAGAATAGTGTCAGAGGGCTTGTTTTGGTGCAACATTTGCATGTGGGCAGGCAAGTCCTGGTGTTATCTTGGCTAAATCCCAGCAAAAGAACCAAGCAGGCCCACCTTATTGCATGATCGAAATCTATGTAAAACTTGACATTTTCAGCATGTAGGTTGTTAGCTCAGTGGATGTGGTTGTTGTTTCACACAGTGATGGGGGTTTTCAGCAGTAAAACACAGACAGTGGAAGGGAAGGAGAATGGACAGGCTTATACCAACAGCCTACTTCCAGTGAGACAGACTGCCGTGTTTGAAACATTGCTGAAAGTTGAATATGTGTGACCACCCCATGGTTGTCTAGGGGTGATATGGTTCATTGAGTTCTTATGTTCTTATGGTCTCTTTCACCAGCACTCCCCTCATTTGCTGGAAGACCCCAGGTCACCAAACCAACACACCCCCTCCTCTGGCCCTGCCTTACCCTTTAGCCCCCCTCACCTCTTGCCTTCTCACAAACACGTATATGCACCCATGCACACACACTCAGAGTTGCCTTCAGAGGTGGAGCTACACATATTGTGAAGAGTGCTTCACTGAAGCTAACGAGCTCCAGGTTGTTAATGAATGAGTGTTTCCTGTACCTGTCCTCGAACAGAAAGGGGGTTGGAGGGAGAGAAAGATGGAGAGAGGACAAAAGAGGAAGAGAGAGGAGGCAATTAAGAAGTTCCTTCTCTCCTGGACTAATGGACTGTTCCATCGTGGCTCTCTGCCCAGACTGGGTGACAATGAAGCGGATACATACTATACACAACAAAGCTTTTTTTCATTCTTGCTTCCTTCATTCATTTCTTTTCTTATTTTCCTTGCTTTCTTATTTTAAACCTACGTGTGTGATGGGAATTATGTACAAGGGAATTAATGATTCCTCTGTTCCAGTCCTTCTTTTCCATCCATCTGTCCCTCCCTCTCCCTCTTTCCATCCCTCACTTGTTCCCTGAAAGGCTTGTCCATCGTCACCTGCCGGTAGAGCTAAACCCTCTGAGTGTACGCTCTCCTCTACATGAATGATTGCTCTGTTGACATGACTGCATGGGACACACAAAACACACATGCATTCCTGCCAGGTCCAGGACCAGATTTACACTTCTTTATAAAAATGGAGTTTAAGAATAAATCAGCAGGAAACATCACATGGTGTGTTGATCCAATTCCAGATCCAGACAAATGGGGGTTTTACCTTTGAGGCTTCACAGACACCTTGAAAACCATTCAGCTTTGGATTTGCGTTTGCTTCTGTGTGTGTCTGTGTGTGTCCAACAACGTGCGTATGAACAAGCACTGTTTGCCAGACAGACGTCAAAGTCGCTGGAGGTTTCCAAATACCAGCAAATTAATGCAGAGTGAATAAGAACTGTACATCTCAGACTGTAAATATTAGCCTGATCGTCCCTAAAGTGACTTGACATTTGAGGGCTAAACATTAACATGACAAGTTCTTGCATCATTATTGCATCAAAATTGGTTCCAGAAGTGTAGGTTTGCTTAAGAGACATTTTGGGAAATACATTTATGAGCTTTCTTGCTGAGATTTAGCTGAGAAGATCAACACCATTCTTATACTTGTTTGCTAAACTAGAGCCAGGAGACTGTTAGCTTAGCTTAGCGTAAAGACTGTAAGCAGGGGAAAATAGCTAGCCTGGCTCTGTCAAAAGTTAAAATCTGTCTTCACTTTAACTCTACCTAAAATTACACCTTGTCATTTATATATTTTTGTCTGTGTGTAGATTAACTGTAAGGATACAAATGTCTTAGCTTAGCATAAAGACTGGAATCAAGGGGAAATCAAGCTACAACATGCCATTTTCATAATTGTGTTTGTGTATAAGTAAAACAAGACAGGAGATAAAATGACTTAATTAGTAGAGTTAATAGGTGGTGGTAGGTAGACTTTATTTAACTTTATACAGTTTGCTGTTTCTGCTTCCAGTTTGCATCTAATATTCATAGCTTTTTTCATTTATCTCTTGGCAACAGAATAAGCTTATTTCCCCCAAAACTATTCCGTCAAGAAAAGTATTACAATTCCTTTGAGGCAGAAAAATAACAACTATGATGCCATGTGGCACATCTCTACAGAGGCTCTAATGTCATAACAAAGCATATTTCTCTTCTAATCTATTCTGTCCTGTTCTATTCTGTCAGCACTGTCAAGGTGGGTGGTTTTGGGTGGGTGTTGGTGCTGGTGTTCAGTCCCACCCAGGGACCAGTTTGACTTGGCTGGTTGTTTTATCTCCCACAGAGGGAGTGCGTTCTTCCTACAAGACAGATCCAGAAGAATGCGAGGTCCAAGTCCCTAGCGGTGAGACTTACATAAGCTCAGCGTTAAAGTTCTGTTCTGCAGGCTGCAGCGGTGAATAACAAGAAAATATTATGAGAATGACATGTGAGAAATATTCTCAGCATTTGACATATTGGAAAAAGCAATGATGATACAAGTGTTGCATCTGCCTTCTCTTTATCTCTCTTAGTGCGTATTTCTGAGAGGGATTAAATTTGGCAGTCAGCTTTCTGAAATCAGATGTCTAATGATCAGAGAAGATAGAGATCAGATTTGACAGAGAAAGTTAATAACAAATGTATAACTGGAAGTTACGTTTGATATGCAGTAAGCGTGCATTTGTATATTTTTTAACTATTGATATGACAACACTGAAGTTGCACTTCATGAATCCTCTACATTTTCATCCACAGCTTGGCTCTGTGTATGGCAATGTCAGTCTGTCAGTCACTTGGTTGGTCTGCCACAGTGATTCAGACTGAATTAACATGTATTACAGGGACTGTCATAAAATTTTGTGCAGACATTCAGTGTCCCCACAGAATGAACCCCAATGACTTGAATAAATGATACTTTAGTGCCACCAGCAGGACAGGTTTGATTTTTTTCCTGTGAAATATCACCAAATGGATTGGCACAAACATTGGTACAGATAATCATGTTCCCCAGATGATGTATTCTACTGTAGCCATCCTCCAACTTTTCCCCTAGTACCACCATGAGTTGATTTTGAGGGTCTGGACAACTTTGAGTTGTAAGGATTACCGTGAAAACACATTCATATCCACCTCAAGATAAATTGTAATTACTTTGGTGTTTATTATATAAATTTCAGTTTGTCCTTGTTGTAAATAATCTGTAAAACTAATGACAATCCCTTGCAATAGTTGTGCCACATTTGCGTACTCCTTACTCTTTTCATGTTTATCACATAATGGATGATTGAAATCCTTTGAGATTGTATAAAACACATTTGATCTGTCTGCTAGATGTGGGTGCAGACAACAAATCTTGCACCACATTTTAGTAAACTCATCATTGGCCTCAAGCCATGTCACATCTTGGAGCCACTTGTTAGAGAACAGTCTTGTCTTCTGCTCAGGCTTGGTTGTTTCTGCGCACCTGTGTAACAGTTATGGACATAAAACATTTTGGATCAGAACAATGTTTGATTGCTTGCACGAGTGACTGCTCTCTACAAAAACTTTTGTTGAACACATTTTCTTACACAGTACAGCTCTCCAGGAATCCTCCGAGAGAAAGAGGGAGAGAAGAAGAGCGAGGTAGACAGAGCAGCCTGGAGGTCCAAGACAGTGAGGGAACCGCATCCAATTCTTAGCAACAGCTGACATGATTCACTATGCATTCAGCTGCGTTCAAAGGCTTCTGCTGCAAGAGAGGTCCACCAACAGAGCCAAAGATTGTATCTTGCCTGCAGTAAAAAGCTCAAGAAATTTGCCAAGATTATTATTAATGTTGGCTGTTGTCGCTGCATTCAGACAACACTCTAAACGAAATGCTGATGTACAGTCATTTGTAGTATTTTTCTCCAACTTTCACAGCTTCATATTTCTTCCACGTGGCACAGATTCAGACCACCCTACTCAAGCTTGAAATCTAAAGCGTGAAACAAGTCACTTAATTTCGGTATAGTCAGAAAGGAGGAAATGTACTTCACCGGGGATGGATAGAAAGAGAGAGTGAGTGAGAGAGAATAAAGTAAAAGGTGTAATCAAGTCATAGTGAAAGGGTAGAAAAAAACATTGGGAGTAAAGACAGATGGAAAATAGGGAGGAAGAGAGTGAAGGGGGGTTGGAGGATGGTTGATGGTGGATGGGAGTAGCCGTATGAGAGTAATTATAATGACTGATGTTGTTTACTCCCATTTCCCCTCGCATCATTTATTCTGTGGAGGTGGAAAACCCACCCACTCTTTCTTTGCGTTACAGACGAGTGCGACGGAGCAGTGCCAAGCCATGTCATAATCTCTCCTCTTCCGCTAATACTGGAAGCATTTATCCTGCCCTCGGCTTCTTTCTTTCCACACTTATATTCTGCTTCCATCACGCTTCTCTCTTTCTGTCTTCGTTGCTCTCTGTTTGCCTTTGTCTCTATGCATCTTGCTCCCAGCTCCCTCTTTCCGTCTTTTGTTTTTATTACTCCTGTGCTGACATGGCTCCATGTGACTGCTGTGATTGGGCCGAGCACATGTAAGATGTTAGCATGATGTACGGCCGTTTACACTGAAGATGACAAACTGAGGTTGGATGCTGTCATCCATTCTTCCTTTTGTTTAATGTAGGTCTGGTGGCATGCATGCATACACACTCACACACACACACATGCACACACTAGATGAACACACACCACCCACCTCTTTGTTGAAACTATGCTGTTTGTCTTTGCCAGAAAACATGCAACAATGTATGGAAACAGATGCGTCATCTTATGACACGAGGGGGGGGGGGCAGAAGAGGGAAAGAGAGACAGAGAGAAACCCACAGCTAAATATTTTCATCTGTGTCTGGGAGTGTTGAGCGAATACACGATTCTGCAAAGCCAAACAAAACTGGAGCATATGATTTCAATGTCTCACTTTGTACTAAGAAGGAGGGTTTAAAACTGTAGGTCATAAAGGAATAAAAGTGGTACAAATTACTTAAAGTACAGTAAAGTTGAGGAGGGTCTTTCCTTGGTGATGATGGTAAACACTTTGGAATTTGCTAATGATCTGCCCATTCACAAAGCAGAGAGCAGAGGAGAGGAGAGATTTTTTTTTCCCCCTTCCATCTGTGCTTATTGATTCTGGCACCATGACAGATGTCTAATGAGAAACAGGGCTGGAGGAGAGCTCTGAGGACCCCAGAGGGAGGCTCAGTCTGAATCAACGCACGGACACATGCACAGAAAATATACATACAGATATGAGCACACACATTCATGCCTGATGTGGATGCACTAGAGACCAGTTCATTCACAGATGCAGAGAGGATGATAAAACTGATGTCAGTGATATTCACTAACACTGACCTCCACTGACTGACTGGAGTTCTTAAGTTACTTTTTCAGATGTTAATGACGATCCGAGATTCAGCACTTTGTTGCTATATCAACTTGGTTAATGGGAACCTAAGTCTTGCTGGGTTCACTTACACAAAAGGACTGAAAAAGACATAAAAGAAGAGACAGACAAACCAGTCAGAGAATGTGAAAATGGATAGATCACAGTCTTGATTCCCAGCTCCTTCAGTCCACATTTCAAAGTGTCCTTAAGCAAGACACTGAACTCCAAATTGTTCCCGATTGTGAAGTCAGTGATTCGCACGATAGATTGCTGCCATCGTCTTGTCTGTGCGTGTCTGTGCAAATGTGTCAATGAGAGGAAAACTGGACGGATACTCGATAGACACGCACATGTACCATTAATAAGACTGCACGGTCCCCATCAAGTCACTTGATTGGATGTCTTCTACCCAAGAGCCCATGTACTTGGTAAAGGGGTAGGGCTGAAAACAGTGAAATGATTGCAGTAAGTAATAAAAACTCACTTAAAATTGATATTTCTTGATTCTTGACAGATTTGGCCTCAGACTAGGTCCTCGAGTACAACACTGACACACATGCAGAGAAACATCTGAAACAGTTCAAATAAGTCGGAGTCCTGAGAGTTATTTTCTTTCATATCTTGATGCATGTCATATATTTACTCAGATTATGTGGTGTATCCATTTCGCCACTGATGCAAACTTGTGGGTCTGCAAAGCAACCCTCTTACACACACACACACACACACACACACACACACACACACACACACACACACACACTCAAACCTAAACAGAGACATGATTGGAGTGGAAGCTGTCGGAGAAGGATTTTAGAGCAGGAAGTGTGTAATTATCGTGGACAGAGGGGCAGATAGATGGATGTGTGTGTGTTTAACACTCCCCCTCAATTTCCCTGCAATCTACTGGACTAATAGAAAGCAGGTGTGTGTGTGTGTGTGTGTGTGTGTGTGTGTGTGTGTGTGTTTCTGTGTGTTGCATGTGATTGCATGAATACACGTAAATGTATGTGATACAGTATGTCACGGTAGAAACGGACACACAGCTCTGCTATCGGGTTGTTGGACGATGAATGAGTGACAGGGACAAAGTTGTGCTGGGGGGCCGACTCACGGCCATTTTCAGGTCAAGTGAAGTTCCTTAGGGACCCAATTTAGCCAGAAGTGATTCACACATTTGAAATACTACAAACGGTGTCCCCTTTTTCGCTCGTATGAGCTTTAGATTAGTAGTCTAAGAGTAATGGTTCAGCAATAATTCAGCAAAGAGACCACACAATTTTTTGTCTCCAATTAAAAAATGTGATTTTCAAGAATATTATTTTTCTTATGATTATCCATATATTTTTACATTTTTTAAGATTGACATGTTCTTTAAGCTGCCTCCAAAGAGTCACTGTAGAAGGCAGTTATGTTGTTTGTAACCATCTGTAATCCAAGGGTGTACCAGAACACACACACACACTGAGCTACAAAGCATAACATAACTCACTAATTTCATATGTAAAATAAACAGATAGCTTGTAAAAACATATGAAAGCTTTTGTAATTGTATTCAGAATTATGAAAGTACAGTTCACAGTAGTTCACATGAATGTGTGGTGTGGGTCTGCGTGTGTTTGCGTGCCGGTGTGTACAGGCTTATGCATGCTGTACTGTTTCACATTGGTCACAGAAACTCTTTCTCTTTCTCAGCCAATCCCCAGCTTCCTCTCAAAGCAATAAAGAAGCATGCTTTAAAAATGCCTGGAATTGCCATAAAACGTGTGTCCCTGTGACTACATGTGTTTGTGCAATAAAAAAGAAAGTAGGATACAGTAAATATGTGTTTGTATTATTGTAAAGTTGTTTGGTGCCATGTGTTCTGCCTCACCAGACGTAGAAGTGATTTACTCTCACTCAATGTGAAAGATGTAAAAAAAAAAGGGGGTTATGTAAGGTAATAGCTGCTCCTCTAGGCAGGATTTTACACACATCTTCTGTGACTGCTCACATCAGACATTATAAGACAGTTGAGCCTGGATAGGTTGTGATTTCCTTTTACGGCTCCTCTGTGTTGCATTTTTATTCTCTACTTTCATATGTTTTTGTGTGTGTGTGTGTGTGTGTGTGTGTGTGTGTGTGTGTGTGTGTGTGTGTGTGTGTGTGTTTGGATGAATGGGATTGGTATCCTGGGGAAGGGTTTGTGATTTACACATAAAGCAAACCAAAGCAAAGACGAGTCTATCAGAAC
This sequence comes from Chaetodon trifasciatus, assembly GCA_037975065.1. Lineage (NCBI taxonomy): Eukaryota > Metazoa > Chordata > Actinopteri > Chaetodontiformes > Chaetodontidae > Chaetodon > Chaetodon trifasciatus. Next base: position 4,783,817 of record JBBMOE010000008.1, read on the forward strand.
ACTTCACAAAAAAGACATCCAGTTACTCAGTTTCCAGTCTCTTTCTACAAATCTTAATGGTTTTTCCCTGTCTGCATGGGCGAGGAATCTTAGGAATATTAATCTTTGTAATGATAGCCTGCATCCTGTGATCGGAGTGTATATGGGGGATGGGTCAAATCCATTGGTAAAACTGCAGAATCGGTTATGTGTTCAAATCTTTTCATCCTAAGAATTCTAGCATGTGCATTTTTGACAAGTTGGAGTTGCAGGAAAGGTTGAAAGCCGCAAACTAAACCTTGCTGTGAGCAATCAGCATGTCTGTACACCAGAGAGAGAAGAAATGGGCAGAGCCACTGGTTAGAATTTTCACCTCTGGAAACTGTGATTAGAAAACATTTCCTTCTGAATACAACCTCAATTTGTGAAGACACACATGACCTGCACATTTTGCTTTCAACATTTTCAATGAACTAGAATTGCTGATAATATTTTACACCCGTCAAAAAGTGGCAGTTAAACGACATCTGTGAGAAAGGCAAAATTGGATTTTTACTCCCACAACCCTGCCCACGGCTCTGCTTCATGCTGATTTTAAAAGGGATTCAAATAAATTGATGGAAAAGCCATTAGAAAAATTAATGAGACGAGAAAGTGAATCAGAGCTCTACTGCATACACTAGAGCTCAGATGTTAGTGGTGAAGGTCTTTCAAATTAACTTGTTTTCTGACATTTCTACCATCAAAAGTGTCAAACCTTAACTGCTGTTCAACCTAATCACTGACCTAAATCACACAGACACCAAAAACAGCTCCTTTACACTTTGTGTGAGACACGGATCCATTTATGAGGGAGAATTGGCCCCTCTGACAGCTCTTCCTTTCTTTTCTGATAAGTGCTCTCTCTTTCTCTGTCCTGTCACCTTCCTCCTCCATCTCCCTCTCTCTCCCTCTCTCTCTCTCTCTCCCTGTCTCCTAACAGCCAAACAGAGTTAAGCCCAAACGGATCTGAAGATTTTTAACAGCACATTCCTCTGCTTTAATTCAAATGTCTCCTTCCTCCCCCCCTCCATTGCACTGACTGTCCTCAGGCTGAGAGACAGCTATTTCATCCACAAAAAGACCTGACATGTAGACTCAGACACACAAGTAGGCAAATGTATTTAAGGGTGACGCTGGTTCTGATGGAGAAATGTTTGGTTGCCTTCATGTTTAAGTCAGAGATGTGCAGCTCATCATCAAAACCCCAGCAAAGAAAACAATACATGTTAATGACAACGCCATTAATGCCAGTGATCACAGATCATTTTCTTAGTAAAGGGGAACTATCAGTCCAACCAGACTGCCTTTTAGATGGTGGCATTACAGTTGCTTCTTCTCATTGTTTGCCAGCTGGCATTAGGCATTAGAATGACCTTTTTTAAACTTTTGTGAGCATGGACAGAAATAATGAGATCAAGATGGCACCACAGTAGTGATGATGTATACTAAATTGAACTTATCAGATAGAAATTTACACCTTGGAAGTGACAAAAAATTGAAATTATTTATTTGAAACCACCTTTTCCCTACTTTTTTGGTCTGAACACACTTTCAAACTACGACCAACTTCCAAGCCTCCCAAGCTTGAAATGATGCTGCAGACTTTTAAAGTCCAGCGTCTCCTTTTTATCACTTCAATTTACAACATCGAAACAAGGAAGGCACAAAAAATAATCCCTGATTTTCTTCAGGCAAAGTGTACAGACAATACAATAAAAATTTGATAAGCCTGTTTCCAATTTTTATTGTGGGTAATTTCCATCAAAATGTATTTAATTACAGGCTGAGGTCCTGTGCTGTTTTGAGGGTAATGTAATACACTATTTTGAATTATCAAGTTTTATTATTATGTTTTTCTCTGAGCTGCACTGAGACAAAATATTAACACAGTTAAACTTAAATTTTAGTGGAAGTGTGTGTGCATGAACATGGTCATACAATTGTGTGTGTAAAAAACACGCAATGGAAAAAGTAGGTTTTGTGGGACAGTTGATTTGCTTTGGGAAAACACCCAGTTGGATGCAAGAATAAAAAGACAAAGCTCATGCAAACAGAGCTTAATGCTGCTTATCGCAGAGCTCATATTTTCCTCTTGTGGTATCCAGTAGGAGACACCACACACACGCACACAGCAGCCTAGGCCATCAAACAGAGCAGCATCAGTGTGTGGTGCACTGAGACAGGCGTCAGGTCATGTTGGGCCATGGCAGCAGAGCCAGGTTGGTAATGGCTTTGGTCTGGACCAGAACTGGTAATAGGATTGGTCTGGATCAGAACTGACAAATTTGTCAGCAGCTGTGCTGCTCCTGGTCGCAGTGTGCCTGGGATAAGCTCCAGAGACTGATACCCAAGCTCTCCACCCGGCTTCATCTCTCTCTGGCCAAACCACAAGGTCAAAAAACAACTGTACTTCAAAAATTAGCGATCACAGGCTTTGCCTTTTCCACAAAAAATATATTTATGGTTGGGTTTTTTTTAAGGGTTAGATTTATAATTTTCAGATGATAAACTGGCAACAATTTCTGGCATCACAGTTTGGCCAGAAAGTGTCATTCTGTGCTTTTTATGGAGCCTTAAATGATCCAGAAAGGCAAAATGAGATGGAACCCAGGAATGAGATGAAGCACCTGGAAATTCAGGATCACAAAAAAAACAAAACACAAAACCACATATTAACTTATTAACTGACATTAAAGGATGTCAACTCACTCCCATTGCCATTTATTTTGTCTAAAGGATAAAATCTCTGCAGTCATACTCATTAAATAAGTACATTTGTGCCAATCAGTAAATGTCCTCTTTGTGTTTTAATCTTTAATCTCGGCTGGTACAGTTGCCCAGTTGGCAATGTCAGAATGCTGGCTGTGATCACGCCTCCACTCGAAGCTTGAAAGCATATATACACACATGCAAACACACACACACATACACCCACGAACGTGCGCACACACACATACACAGACATATGGACGAGTTGCTGCCCCACTGCGTGACAACCCGTCTCTTGGCTCTGTAATAATCACAGAGTAGCAGCACAGTAAAAACACACGTGGTTTACACTACATTTCTCCTAGCATCCATATGTGTGCCCATACAAGCATCGGCATAGCAACACACATGCACAGCCGCAAGGACAAACACACACACACACACATACATACATACATAAACACGTGCATATACACACACAAAAACATCAGTGTGTGGGTTTCCACTTTGGGCATCAAACCACACTCTCTCAAGTTTTTTGCCGTGGTTTTTCTTTCCTTCTCTCCCGTTTTTTCGAGTATTGCCAGGGACCTTGTTCCAAACCCATATGCTGATGTTTTTACAAGACTAAGCACACACACACATGCGTGCACCCAGAGCACCCTGCATGTGGAGAGACCTAGCCCTGGTTGACCTACATGTTGGCCCAGGCTGTCAGCCAGGGTGGAGCTGATGGTGAACCTGGGCGAGCGCCTTTTGATTTTTAACTGCTTCCTTCACTGGACATTTACTGATGGAGACACCAACATAAATATGTTGCGTGAAAGTTCCTTAATCAAAACGTCAGGAACAGTTTCAAAGTTTTTCATTAAAAGTGTATAATTAAGGTTAAGTGTCTGTTTATGTGTATGTGTGTGTCAGCTTCATGCCGGGCATTTAAATATTTTCATAGAAAAGACATTTATACTGAAAGCACTTTTAAAAATAAAGATAATTTTAAGAATTACAAGCACTCAAATCCTTTTGAAATAAGAAAAATGTTTTGATTGTGAACCATCACCTTTAGACACAAGTTCATAAGCAGATGTGGTGGAATATATTTAAAAGGAAAACTTAAGAAAATTTAAAAAAGATGTTGCACCTTGCTGACGTTCATACACACAGTTTCCATGTTCAATTTGGGAAGCCGATGACAAGCACCAAAGTATGAGAGGGGAAACAGCACACACTCACACACTCACACATTCTGTATGTACACACACACACATGCGTGCACTCCCAGCAACTCATACACACACAGCTACAGGCCTGAGCTTTCCTACCACAGAAATTCTGATGTCCAATATGGAGCCACTTGACCACTTTAAACACATTCTCCCATCTTCCAGACTGCACTGCCTCACTGTAACATTCATGCTGTGCACACATACTGTACAGTACTTACCATGGCCTGTACGTGTATATTGAGTGGTATGCAAGTGGTATAGGCATGCATTAACAGCCACGTCACATTTGACTGCACAAGAAGGATAAATTTAAGACATAGAGGCAAAATGTGTTTGTTTGTGTGTGTCTGCGTGTGTGTGTGTGTGTGTGTGTGTGTGTGTGTGTGTACCCACACTTCACTTGCACTCTTTCTCACACAGGCACATATGCCCACAAGCACACACACACACGCACATGCACAAACTCACACACGGCATTACGTATGTTTAAACAACCGTTTCCTGGTGCAGCGTGCTGGGCTGCTCGGGGTCTGACTGGAGCCTCTGGGTGATTTGTCAGTTTGAGCCATGCAGGCCAGGAACCCCTCAAAGTTTGCTTTGGGTTCCAGAGGGACATGCTCCGGACCCCTGAATTCCTGGCCATGGTATGCACTCTGCTTCACCCTTTTGACCCTCACCCCTAAAATGTGTGATACACACACACACTCACACAAATGAGAGTATAAGCACACATATATGCAGAGAGAAGGTGTACATTTTCAAAAAGGATTATTCATTACACACACACTTAGACATACAGCATGGTCATTGTTCAAGGCACTTCCACTTCCTTTAAACCCTAGAACTGCTAATGAGTGGATGACAGGTTTAAAAACAGTGTCTTAAAAAGCGTTATTTTAAAATTCTGACAAAAATGAAAATGTGAAAATATGGATTTAATTATTCTATTGGAATTTCATTAATGCTTGGAATGCATGCACACAAAATTCCTGTATCCACACCTTAATTTGGATCAACTTATCAATCATTAAAGATTCAATACTGTAATACTGTTAATTATTCGTAAAATAACACTGTAAGTTGCCTGATATTTTAAAGGTTATTGTGCCAAACTTGCATCATAGGATGTTTGAAAGACACTGTGGAAAACCATTTTTACATGTGGTACCCCAGAAATTACCTCATAATATGTCTTCTGTTTGTGTGGCAGCTTGTCGCCTCTCAGAGGAGCTTTGCTCTTTCTCTGTCCCTACAGCCACCTTACTCAATTTCCCAGCAGGCACTGCGAGGAGGCCGGTTGTGGGTAATGCGCTTCTCAGCCAATCGTCTTCTTCCATACACGGAACTCCGAGAGAAGAGGGAAGTTCAGTTTGTTTACATCGCGTAACGAAAAGCTTGTCTTCTCTTCTAAAGACATATAGAAAGAATGGATACAGCTGACTTCTGCCCTGTAAAGATTTCACTTTTATAGCTGCACGTCTTGTTTCCATGTAAGTCCACATTTGAAGCTGCTTTAGTTGACGTTTATACGACTGTAGGGTGGTTAACTTGCTAACAAGCTAACAACCGAAATAACGGTAGCTACCCTCTTGCAAAGAAGAATAAAACACGGGTGTATTCACGGAGGCGTAACGACGCTGACATACAACAGATGTATTTTGTACTTCTTTTGTGTCTTAAACTAGAACGAGTTTTCAACATGTCTAACTGCAGTAGAGTGGAGTAAATACTGGCATCCTGTGGTGTAGTGTAGTAGTTGCACCCGAAAGTGTAACTAAGCAAGGTAAGATAGTGTGTTTGGAAACTGTCAGGTAAAAAGGAGCTATTTGCTTTTCATCACTTTAATAGTGACAAAGCTCCTGGGTCTTTGTGTTTATATGTTCGTGTGTTTCCATATACAGAGCGTAGATGTTGATGATAGGGTCAGCAAAGGAAGTATTTCTAGACGCAGCAGACAGGAGTGGCGGTTTAAGCTCCTGTTGCTGCAGATGCTCTCCTTAAGTTAGACTATGTATCTCTGTCTTTTCTCTTAAAACAGGATTGATCTGAAGCAGTTAGTTGATTCATTTATCATCTAATCAACAAATATTTTGATAGTCACTTATTTTTAAGTACCTTATCAAGTAAAAATACAAAATATTATCTTGTTCAGTGTCCTTAGATGTGATGATTTGATACTGTTCTTTGTATTATGCCGTAAGAAACTGAATATCTTTGGGTTTTGGACTGTTGGTTGGACAATATCTGGGTTTTTGGAAATTGTGATCAAATTAACCTGTAATGAAAATAGTCAGTTGCTGCCTCAGTAAGGAGTGTTTTTGCACAATTTTGTAAGATTCCTTATACTAAACCATCATTCAGTTAATCAATCAATCAATCCATAAAAATCAGAGTCATAGATACTAAAAATGATCATCAGTTGTAACCTCAACACAGGGTTAGTTAGGAAGGTGCCACAAGCTGCCAGAACAGCTCTTAGGCATAGAAGTTTCTGGAAGCTTCATTCATTATTCCTGCATTTGGCATTTCGGTGATGGTGGTCCAGAGCACATATTGATCCAAAATCTATAATAGGTATCCAGTATGGATGCATCTGTATTAGTAATCTTTCTCCACTCATTCGTTTAATAGGTGTGTTTTGATGCATGGTCTAATAAATGTTACATTGTAGGAGTAAAATCATGAAAAAATATTTAATTACATTACCCTAAATTAGCTGAACAAAACTGTTGCTTTTATGACTATTATTGAGACAACCGTTACATTAGTTTCATGTAATCCAGGTGTTCTTAAATATAACATACCCAAGCATACAGAAGTAAATTTGTAGAAAGTGATGTTTAACTGATTTGATTATACAGAAATAATGTCAACAATCTCATAATTGGAACAGCAAACTCACCCTTACCCAAAGTCCACAAACTTAGTTTAACAAATCTTCAAAGATAATATTTGACCAGTCACATCTCGTTCCTGCTCCAGAATGTTAGCCAACACCAGAGCTGCTGTCGAATGTGTTTATGTTCATGTACACATTTTTTTTGCCTGTGTGACATGCGTTTGCGCTTAACAACTTATGTAAGTATATATACTATATATGCCCGTATACACATGCAACTGTCTGTATGTGACAGAGATTGTGGATTCGACTTTCAGCTACTTAGGTATTCAGTATGCAGTTCTTTTCCATCTCTGCTTTACTGAAAACTGAGCCCCCAACACAAGTCAACAAGAGTCGTTTGTTCCTAATTTGGTTGGGCTTTTTTTTCCTCCCTGAAAATGAGTATTTATATATTCACATCAGCGAGCCATAGGGGCTTTCCAGCAGAGATGATGGCAAGACATTAAACAAATTGTGTGCAATGAGGTGATCATAAAACACAACCCCGTGGTGTCTCACACAGACCTTTCATTATGGCAAAAAACAACAAATAGACGCACACGCACGCACACACACCATTCTCAGGCTATATACAAACGTGAAACACATCCTCACACACACCCTTGTGATCTACCCCCCCCCCATGTTTTTCTCTCCGTCATCATTAAAGGTGAAGAATGCACTGTTTATTTCTCAGTAGGCTTCCTAGAGTGGATCACCTGGAGCTTAAAAGTTTGATCATTATTTTGTGGTAATAAGAGTTTAACATAACCAGAGTAACACACTGTGCTTGAGTTTATTTTCCACTTGTTATTACTTCCAATTATTATTATTGTATCCACTTATGCTCTAATAAAAAATGGGGGGTGATCAGGGCCACACATACACAATATAAAGTAGAGCCCAGCAGTTACATTGGCAGACTGATAGTATTGTCTGATGTTGGTTTATCCAGATATATTTGTATAACTGTGAATTTTGGCAGATGCACAAAGAGAATTTCAGTACGGAAGTTTGTCTGTTTCTTTCTAGTTATTCTTAAAGTCTGTCACCAGGTCTGATTCCCTGCAAAATCAGACAAAACGCTTTTCGGTTAGCAGACCGGATTAGCCTATGTTTACATTTTCCCAGGCAAAATTCTCAATGAGTAGTACATTAGCCAGTTAAAAGGAAGCAGGAGGAGATTTTTCTTTAGAGAATTTTATTTTCAAGGTTAGATTTTGGGGTTATGGCTGATACCGTTGTAGCATTGTTGATCAGTGGATTAGAGTGAAACTGCTGGGAGTGTGAATCGCATTGCCCACATGCTTGTGGGCATGCATGTACATCCTGTGCACTTGCACGATAACAGCAACTTCGGCTATAAAACGCTTTGCACAAACCTGAATCTCTGTAAAACATCTGGGGATGCTGATATTACACATTGAAATATTATCTGAAATAAAGATCACAATGTAAAAATGTTTGCATTGGCTAATAGCCACAAAGTAAAGATGATATATGTGTTTTTTTTGTGTGTAATCCTTGATTATTGTCTTGTTGTTCTTTATCTCACTTAAGATCTCAACCATTCACCTGGACAAGAAGCAAAATGTCTCAGCTGCAGCCACTGATCCAGCTCCAAGAAATGACAGAGCCCCTGGAGATGCAGTTCTGGCTGGACAAAGCAGTGGCTTGGGGCCAAGCTGACAGCCAAGGCACTCAGAAAGACACCTGCCTCCACCTGAGACGACTGAGGGATTTCCTTCAACAACTACTCACACATATCAACAACATGGTGAGCTACTGTGAAATGTTAAGCTTAGTCTTTGCATCTGCTCTTTTTTAAGTTTTTCACAACGCAAGGGCAGCACTGCGATTTATATTCTTGACAGATTTGGATAGTCTCGGTTCTACACTTTATTTCCCACATGCCTGTTAAGTCTAATAAAATGGTCCATATCCACCGAGAGGCCTGTTTTACAGTCTCAACACACCTTACCTAATGAAATAAATTAACAGTTAATCATTTTGACCAAACAGCCAAACAACTGTCTGATTAATGAAGCACTAAGTTAATTCAAACACCAGTACATCTAGCGCACACGCACACACACGCACACATGCTCACACGCTCACTCTTTGTCCAAGCCAGGGCATGAACAGTTAGTCCAGCGTTGGAAGGTTCCTGCTAACAGAGGCTGCTCTGTGCAGTGCAGAGGCTGTGTATGTGTGGCTGGCAGTGCTGCAGTGTTGAGTTAGTCAGGTAATAGCCGCACTGGGACCTCCAGTGCTAACCTAATGTATCCCCATATCAGGTCCAGCAAATTTGGGAAGGGGGCAGAGGACAGGAGGGGTGCAGGACTGTGAGATTTCAGTGTTACTGTGACCTTGCCTCCTCCTTCCAGCTCTTGCACCGTAGGACTCTCTGTCTTGCTGCTTGTTGTTGCAAATTTTCTCCCACATTTCTCTTTCACATAATATATGCTTTTTCTCACGTAAGAAATCTTTTTCTTGTTAGTCTTACAGTCGTGATTCTCTACAGTCCATATGTTTTACTGTAACACTCTGGTGATGGTTAGAATCACTCTCGGTGTCTGTCTTACTTTCTGCTTTCTCTCTACTTTGGCAACTTGCCGTATATTTTTATAGACGAGAGCACTGACTGGCTATTATTTTTATCTGTCTGTCTCCTTCTCTGTTAGAATTATTCTGGGTTTATGTCATGCAGAGGTGTCAGCATGTGTAGGATGATGGAGCGGATACAAAGAAAGAGAAAAGAATGGTATAGCTTAATTGGGTTGAAATCCTTTTTACTGGCAGTGGGCTCATAAAAGACCAGCTGAGGATACCCTGCTTCTTGGCAGCATTTTGTATCCTTTGATGACTTAACAACTTTCCTGTGGCTTATGTCCTAAGAAATACTCCTAATTATTATTAATTCCCAGGCTTACACTGGGTTAGAAAAGTGGAAAAATTTTCCAATCTCAATAATGCACTACTTTTATTTGCTTTCTATCTTACAGTTCGACGAGAAGATCGATACCAGTCTCATATCTGCCTGTTCAGTATGAAGCTGCAACCAACAACTTGTCAGTTTATCTTAGCATAAAGCGGATCATAAAAGCATAGCATAGCATAAAAGCATATCTTGCTTGTTTAATACATACAAAGCTGAAGTGTAAAACATGAGAATTCAACATTTTACGCACAGTTTATGTGTCAGCCTATTTCTTGGCCAGGCGCAGTAACTTCCTGAAGTCTTGTCATCACTGTGGAGATGGAGGATGTCCCTTTGCCCATACAGGAAATGGCGCGGCATATAACATTAAATCATAAATTGGCATTTTTATTCTTCAGTTTTTGTAAGGATTAAACAATTGAGATATATAACTAATAATGAGATATATAGCTTGTAAATTTGTTGGATGTAGAGGGGCTGGTTGGTGGATTTAGTTACCCCTGGACAAAGCCAGGCTAGCTGTTTCCCCCTATTTGCACCCTTTGTGCTAAGCTAATTTATCCTCCTGCTTGCCCAGCTTCATTTTGAAGAGATCGGAGAGTGCTACTGACCCTCTCATTTAACTTTAGGCAAGAATGCAAATAAGCTCATTTCCTTAAAAGATGAGGTATTCCTTTAAAGAGCGTTAGAAGTAGAAGCTGTTTTTTTTTTTTTTACCATGGTCGCTACACCACTGCTGCACTATTACACCACTCCTCAAAGGAATTGATCGGAAAATCCTGCTGCCCAAAGTAAGATAGATGCAGGGTGGGGGGAACTCAGCGACACACTAGTTTATATTTATGTTCTCACCATAGTAACTTTGCTATTTAATGCTAGGGCTACTTTGATTGTGGTTCAGTGATGTCAGGGACAGAAGTGTTTCCTCACTGTTCTCTTCATCGTTGTCTATAAACTTGTCCCATTTGCCTCCCCGGCTAGTACATAATCAGTCACTTCTGTCTGAGATGTCTGTTCCTAATCAAGACAAGATACATTGTCTCAAAGCCCATTTATAATTAGGGACAATGTTGACAAGGCTTTGATGGTGATTTGGCCCTGATAGTCAGTGATAATTACTTTCTGTTGTGATTGCTCATTCTTATGGGCATTCCTGCAGTCACAAAGCATTAGTAAAGTTCTTATTGTAAATGAACATTCCTTTTTAGTTGCGTCAATGACACACAAATGCACATGTATACTCTCACACAACGTTTATCATGTGTTGTTGGATTCATAGGAAGGCTGAGTGTGAGGGCTGTGTTCCAGACAGCATTGGTGGTGTTGTGGGGGGCAGACTGGGGACATTTAGAGAAACTCTACTTGGCCTATTACCATTCTGCTTCCCATTAATGGTGATCTCATCCACTTGAGTGAGTCAAGTAATTTCCTTGTCTTACTGATGCTCTTTTTGAACATACAGGCCTAAAGTTACCTTAATGTCTTCTTTTTATCCAGAGCTACAGTGAAGCCATGTTTGCTCAGTGCTCTGTGATTGTTTCTGATGAAAGGTGCTTGGAATAAGATTGATGCATATTGGCTTTGCACCAACCTTTTCCCGCCATTTCTTCTTCCATTTCCCCATCATCTTTTTTTCCTAACTCAGGAATACCACTGTAGTACTGCAAACTGAACATTTCTCTCTTGAAAGTCAGCATTTTTCCAAATGACACGACAGACACCATACCTAAGTTTCAGCTTCTCTAATAGTGGTGACAAAAATGCTTTTTATTTCTAGCCAAAACAGAGGTGTTTATACAAGAGTGTTTTTGTGTGATTGATCTTCATCTTTACATCTGGCTTATGTCAGATTTCTTTGTGTGGGCTTCTCCGGCGTCAAAGCTGGAGTTCTCAAAGTTCTCTACAGTTTAATTAGCTCAGAGGTGAGATATACGAAATAGGCTGTCAATATGGAATTAATACTAAGGAATACTGTAAATGCACCTCACCATGATTCATGCACACGTGTGCAGACACGCTTGTAAATTTAAGTAATACGTCACCTCTTTGATCTGTTTTCTGTATGCTCCACTGCAGTCATCATATTGTAAAACATAATGTGCTCTGTGTTAATGTATTAAACCCAGAAACGTATTACTACATCCTTAATTGGGCTTTTTTTTGGTATTCAGTTACACTCAAAGTAGTATAGACAGGTCTTCTTTTACATACATTTCAGTTCAGCTGGGAAAATGAAATATTTTCAGAACTGAAATGCATAGAAAGTCAGGACTTAATGTTATACAACTTCTTAAATGCACTTTTTGTCCAAGCTTGAAACCTCCTGGATGTTTTAATTGGCTGTGAGGTGAAATGAATCACATGGTCATTGGTGTTGTGTTGAGCTGGATAAACAAGACAGACACACACATACTTAAACCCTTACAGGTATGGCACCCTCAGCCAGAGCCCTGTTCTGCGCTGTGTATCTCTCACTGTTGACACTAGGGCGGGAGCTCACAGGCAACACAGGAAATAAAGGTGATGCATGAGTAATGTACTGTGCACCTGTGGATGTGCCTGCTATTCAGCTCAGTATCCACAGTCTTTAAGAAAACTTGTGATAGTTTGCATTTTATAATGTCTGGCACCATGTTGCTAGGATAAAAGAATAAAACAAAAGAAGATGAAACAGATGATGAGGTGTAAACATCTATAATACAATGAAACAATGAAAGGGATTTAATTTCTTAAATGGGCTCCACTTCTGTCATGTTGGAATGGGGGAAGGCAAGATAGCAGGATCACAGGTGTAAGGGTGTCAAAAATGAAAAAAAATCAGTTTTCCCCTGTTCTGTCCCTAAGAGCTCCACAGCGGAGACCATGAGGAGGCTGCCGTTCCTAGGCCAGTTTCTTGGCCGACTGTGCTGGAACCATTGTGTCACTGCTGATGGTAAGTGCACCCTCTGAAAAACTTTGTGGGTTATAGTGGATGGATCAGGTCCAGTCTAAGGAATTTTGTAAATTTGTGTATTTTTTGCATAATATGAAATATGAAGCCAGAAATCTACCATACATAGAGAGACATATGAACTTTTAAAATCTGCTGTGATTTGTGATATCTTGTTGACTGCAGCTACAAGCAGAGGGTTGTTGTTCCAGTGTCTGTGGGGACTGTACTCAGAGCATCCAGGGAATGCTGTGGAAAGAAAAGCCAACCAGTGGATAAGGGTATGGACTGGACTTTCTCTATGTCTATTTATAGAGAATTTTGACTGGAGTAAAGTAGGTAGACATAATATTAGTGATTAAGAAAAACAATAAATAGATAAAGGATAAGATATATTTATATTTTTGATAAATGATCCCATGTGGTTAACATAAAAGGACACGTGTGCTCGCACTTACAGGCATTTATTTCCTATGTTCCGTGGAAATGCCCTAACAGTCGTTGATCACTTGCAGCCCCTTCCAGGCATTTAAGAGGAGTGAGGAGTCAGCTGTCAATGGCAGTATACTGTAAACCAGAGCAGTCTATAAAGTTGTTTTGTCAAAAATTCTGAATCACCACAACCACGGGAGGTCCTTGAGCGTACAGTCATAAATGTGCACAAAAGGGCAGATGGGGTGAGTAGTATCTGAGATTAGCTGTGAGCAGCTGGACAAACAGATACTCACACACACATACGACCGAACTTCATGATTAGCTTACACCTGGCGGAGATAACAAGCCTTCAACACCAATTTGTGCTACTTTACATTTACAATATTTGTGCAAGAGACACATTTAGGTGGGTACCAAGAAAGCTTGAGACGCAGCCATCAATACAGTAGGAGATACAGTAAGAGCCACCCATTCATAACATTATTTAGTTGTCTTCCAATCATCCATCAGATGCCTTCTCTCATATTCTTCAGCCCTGATCTGTTTGCTGTTTATGCCCCAATTAGTTCTTGAATATCATCCCAAATACTCCTATAAAGAATTGTAGACTGCCTTTGGGCTGCTGAAGAGATTTTCTGTCTAATTTACTTTTAATAGAAGTTCACTCGCCAGCCCTCTGAGTCTCCTCTCCAATGGGACATGGATGATGAATGAGGGAGATTGGGTCTCTGTTAGTCTAAGCCTTTTGTGCCCAAAACTGTAAAACATATTTTGAAAGCAAATTAAATTTGTCTGTTTCACTGCCGCTTGTCACCAGAGAAGGATCAGCCTTTATATGAGTTGTTAGTTGATCTTGCTCACTGTGTGCTTTCAAGGCGCGCACACAAAGGAGGGAAAGAGGGAAGAAAAGATTCTGCAATTTTCAACTTTGAGAGGGTTCACACAGATGGCTTATGATAAACAATGTGGAACTTTCACATTTTTGCCAGATTAACTGTGTTTGTATTCTTTTGATTAATTTCTCATCTAATAAAACATCTTACTAATTAAAACAGTGCCTTGAAAGTAAAGCTTGAATTTGCCAGATGGTCTTTGACCCATTGGAGGGGAAGTGGAGTACATGTGTGCATGATTGTGTTTGTGTCTATAGTATGTCTGTGTGTTTTTGTGTGGGTCTGTGTCTGCATATATGCATGTCTGTGTGAATGTGCAGAGAAGCGGGCATGGTGTATAGATTTGTATTTTAATTTAAGTGCATTAATATAGTTTTCGGTGTTTTTTATAAATGAAGGATAAAGTTTTGGAAGAAGGGTCATTTTGTAAATCACTCTCCATAGAAAACCATTTTTACTTTCCTAAGTTCTGCTGCAAGGGGGGACAATCTTGTATTTTCAACATTGTATAGACGTAGTTAATTGTAGTGGACTGCTTTAGTTACAGCGGTGACGAGTTAAAGGGTTCACTGGGTCCACTCAAACTTCCAACTACCAGATGGAAGTGTCCAAAAAGCAAACATACAGTACGCTCATAAACAACTCTGCAGCTTCTTCTCATTCTCCTTCTCTTCTTCTCCAAAGAGGCTTCCACTCCCCGCAAATGACAGGAATGGCGGGAAGCACAAAAAAGCCTATTCACCGCAGCTCATCCTGTCTGGGGGAGCAGGGCAGATGTATGGTTTTAGGCCAGAGATGGTCTGTCTCTGTGTCTCTCCCCGTGTCTGTGTTGTGTTGGACTGCCTGTCCTGGAATGCAGAATGCAGCCTGTTTTCTGTTAGCCCTGTCTGATCTTGCTCCCCAACATTGTTTTCTTGCTGCCTCCATAATAGACTGATGGTCTGGTTTTAAGTGGCACCTAAATACTGTGTTTGTGTAAGTTTGTGCATGTTGCTTGCATATGTTTGCGAGTATTTGTGCAAAAACACGTGTTCAGCTGCTACTGTATATACTGTTAGTAGCCGCATATATTTTTCCCTTTAAATTCTGATAGGGTGCAGAGCATTTTGCCTTTTCTCCCTTGCGTTCTGCCCTCCCTGTCTGGCTCTCCTCTCCACATCTGAGTGTTCTCACTGGGTTTGATGAATGCTGGGTACAGCCACATAGCTGCAGGCTATGTCAGATAGTCATTAGCTCAATCAGTCTGTGTCTCTACACATCCTGTGCTAGCAGGGGGACCACACAGTGCTGCAGTAACATGACATGATCTTTGAGGGGATAAGTAAAGCACAAGAGTGTAATATTAGAGGACCAGAGGATGGACGGTTTGATCGTTTAGTCTTTGACGTCTATCTTTACTGACTCCACAGGTAGGCCCTGGAGCCACTGTGGCAGCTTTTGCTTTTGCTCACATTGGCTGCTACACTTATAGAAGAAAGTGTCTTTGTGACAATAATGCTTCCCCTTTCATCTTTTTGTTTCCTCTTGGGTGGCATCTTTCAGTAAATCTGACTTTCTGAAATTATTGTTACTTTAACTTAAAGAAATAGCTCATCTTGTGTTAGTCCATATAAAAACAGGGAGTTACCTGCTGTAACTGTTTCTTGACTACCAGCAGCCATGAGTAATAACTTTCTGACATCTTTACGTCACTGTGAGCAAGCGCCTCACAGATACTGGGTGGACAGATAAACTGTTGTTCTTTAAGAAATAGTTACGCAATGAAATCATATATTTTCATTTTTCTGCGTCCCTGTGCTTCCACGTTTTGTGCTCAGCTAAGCTAATCGCCTCATCCATACTTAACACACAGACAGGAGAGTCATATCGATGTTCTCCTCTAATTCTTGACAAGAAAGCTGATAAGCCTGTTTCCCAAAACATTGATCTCACAGTTTAAGATTTAGGATTAAAGTAATTGTGCTTGTGTGATGTCATTTGGACTAAATGCATTCAGACTTTTCAGTGAGATCTAAGTGCTTTTCTTTGCTTTTATTTTAAAGCACCATTTGAATTTCAAAAAAAATAAATAAATAAAATAACCTCCACCCTGACACACAAACACACACACACACACACACACACACACATACACAAACAAAACATGGGGTTAGAAAATTAAAATTACTGTCAAAACCTACATTTTCCCTCTCTATCAAGCGAGATACACACAGACTGCAGATTTTCCATTTATGTGCCAACCTTTGTAGTTAAATACCACAAATTCATACGGTCAAAAGATTGTCGATTTGGTCTTTAATTTAGGAGGAAAAGGCAATTTTTAAAATTACATGTTGCTTTAATGCACCCTATGTCAGTTTGAGCACAATTGCTTGTAACTTCAATATTTTGCCTCATCATTCTGACATTTCTCTGCTCTTTTCCCTCATTTCATCTTCCCTCTTTTTGTCTCTGCTGTTTTGACCATCTGAGGCTATACTTGAGTCTTTCATTGGTTTTGGGAGAATTCAATCATGGCTTAGTAATTGTTAACAGGCACCCATCAAAACCAACCCAAGTCTTTGCCTTGTGCATTTTTCTACATCCTCTGTTTTAATTTTAGATTTATGGAGGGATAATTTCTATGGCAGCAGCATGTCCAAGCCCCCAAAAGCCAGCTCGGTTGCTGTTTTTCTGTGAGAGAAAGATGACTTTTGACCTAAAGTATTTGCCATCCATCTATGCATTTGCCCTTCATCCCATTCCTCTGCTGACCACACCCTTTTCTCTCCGCTCCAAATACAGCCATCACAGTGCCTTCCAGTCTCTCTCTGCCATTCCTTCTAACCAACCGTCATTCCCTCACTTATCCCCCAGCCCCACTGTGCCTGCTTACCAAGGGTGGGAGAAGTGTGATTGGTTTTGTATGGACTCAATGTGCACGGTTTGAGGGCGCTCAGATGGTAGTGATTGGGGTTGTTTTGTAAGACTATGTGGAGGGCAAGCATTGGCGTGCTGTAGGGCCAGGCCAAAGAAACCACACAGCACTGCAGCGCTCCTCTGCCTGGGATTTTGGTTTTTCCTCCTTCACTTGTTTTTTTTTTTTTTTCTTTACATATTGTGCCTCTCTCAATCTCTTTCTCTCCTCATCTCTTGTTGATCTCCTTTTATCTGCAGTTTGAAAGGGATTTGTTCTTTTTTGGTCTCCCTTTAGTGGTGTGGATGTTTCTTTGTTTTTGGTTCATGGGAGTTTTAAAACAGATGTGCGTTGAAGATGTGAGGCCTCGGCTGTTTCTTTTGGATCACACTTTCCAACTTGTACCAGTGAATCAACTCATTGTGGTCAGATAGAGAGGACTAAATCAATCCGTAATTTAAAGTAATGGGTTTTCATCACACTTCTGAGTGAATACCAGCGGACAATTTTCTTGCCAAACACTCAGTTTATTAATCATTCGACCTCTGAATGCTGTGTGTTGTTATTTTTAAGAATGTTGACATTGAATGTAAAATAAGTCTGTTTTTTAACCTTTTTTTTGGCTTTCAAATGATGTTAGAGAAACCATCCCCCAGTAACACATTTTGTGAGAAAAAGCTGAAATCCAAAAGGTTTGAGAGCCACTCTTGTAACATTATAACTTACATTAAGAGTCTAGTGTTGCCTCTCTTTGTTCCCTCATTATGTCTCCCTTTTTCACAGCCGAGAATCAGCTGAGTTTATTGGTCTAGTTTTATCAGTGTATGATGAGGCCCCTTCTGAAAAATTCTTGTAAAACACAGAGGCCCGCTGTAACAAAGAATGTTCATTTCTGAAGCTGCTCATATGCTGTCCATACATTCTCACTTACTGGAATGCCTTTTATCCACTCATGGGGTTCAAACGATGTGACGCCAACAGAGTCATCCTATATTCCAGTAACTAATTAGCTTTGATGTTGTAGATCTTGGGGTTTGGGCAGATTGTATTAAAGTCTTGTCCACTGTTATGGATATATACACATACAGCGCCAATAATATGCTGCACCTTGTGTTGCCCGCCCTCCTGCAGAAAGTGTTGTGTCAGCTTGCTACAGAAGAAGACGATACTGCAGCACAAGCATTAATGAAGCATATGGGCGTACCACCTAAAGAGTACCATCTCAAAGTCCTGAGAAAGGTATTTGCCCTTTGTTGCTGTTTGCCTAATTCTTGCTTGCATTGATACACAGTGTATGCAATTATGTGGACATATATGCAAATTGTGCTCTTTCTTGCATTTCAGAGGGTCGCACTGTTGCAGCAAAACATTGGCAAGGGCTGCAGGTCTCTGGACGACATAAATCAAAGGTACAGCTCAGTAGAAACTAAGGCTGCAGCTAACAATTATGTTGATTATTGATTAATATGCTTCTTTTGTCTTGTTTTTGATGTCCTACAAACCAAAACCCACAAATATTCAGTTTACAGTGCTATACAACAGAGAAAACAATGAAATATTAACATTATCAAAGCTGAAAGCAGAGGATTTTTGTCATTTTTGTTTGAAAAATACCCAAACAAATAATCAGCTATCAGAACAGTTGCTAATAAATTGACTAATTGTTGCAGCTGTAGTGGAAACTAGTTTCCCCCACCAGCTAGCATGCAGAGTGGTACACAATGTTGTGGTCATAAAAGTCTTAAAGGTCTTGTGTGAGAAAAAGGGATAAAAGGTCTTTCAAAAAAAAAAATTAACCAAGACATCCAAGCACATCCAAAAGTAAGGCATTTAAAGTCGTAATCAACTAACAAAAAGAAATTTAGAGACATAAAAGGTCATTCAGAAACAGCATGTAGGCCACCAAGTTAAGCATGCACATTGTAGTAAGTGGTGCTTGAAAAAGGGGAAGGTTAAAGACAGATGTTTGAAGTGTGTGAAGTGTGTAGGCTGTTCCACTGTTTGGGTGCACATCTGAAAAAAGTTGTATCTCCAGTTTTCTTTTTGGTGGGGTTTTGGTGGAAAACCAGCAGTGCCTTTCAATGGACTTTTAGGTGAAAATAGATTAAATAGAATGCATAAAATCAAGTAGGTTGTGTGTTTCAGAGCTTTGGGGCGTTAGGGACAAAACCTGCATCCCCAATTTTCTTTCGACTGTTGCTGGAATATCTTATTTCAGAATGGGAGGTTTGATATGGGCCTATAATTGCTTATGACTCCACAGTCAAGATCACGACAGCAGTTTTGGGAGCCTCGGGGCAGAAACCAGTTTCAAGAGATGTGTTAATGATTTTCAGGACAGAGTTTGAGATATTATTGAAAGCGCTCTAAAAGAGTGGAGAAGATTTTTTTCGCAGCCACTGGAGTGAGGGCTAGATGCTGCTAAACCCTACACACTGGCCCTTAAAGTCAGTTTAAATCTTTTTTTAAAATACACAAAAAGTATATTTTGCTGGAAAGGATAAAGGCACACAGATGTTCAGGGTGATTGATGAGAAGTTCCTGATAACACAGATTTTGTCTATGTGACTCTTTGCAGGTGTTCATGTGACAGCATTCTAGCCACATCAGAGGCTTGTGTCCCCCTGGTCACTTGTCCCGAGGCTGCTCCGCTCATTGCTGCATTGCTGCAGCAACCAGTGACTTGTGTCAGGGCAGCACTTAGTGAGGACTTCCTGCAGGCTCTGAGCTCTGCGTATGCTAGGTATGGTAAGGGGGCACACAGGTGCTGAGTTCCTGTTAGGTGGTAACATATATTTCCAGAAAGTATTTCTTGTAAGTTCTGTCCAAACACATAATCATGTTTGTAGTTGCAGTATTTCAGATGTGATGTGACGATCATGTCTGTGCTGTTGTTTTCCAGCCAGTGCTTGTCATTGGAGG
Organism: Chaetodon trifasciatus; assembly: GCA_037975065.1. Lineage (NCBI taxonomy): Eukaryota > Metazoa > Chordata > Actinopteri > Chaetodontiformes > Chaetodontidae > Chaetodon > Chaetodon trifasciatus. Next base: position 4,803,670 of record JBBMOE010000008.1, read on the forward strand.
AGCAGACAGTCGTCTCTCTCTGGTATCACAGCCTGTCCAGCCTGGAAGAAGCAGTGTTCAGCCTGCTGGAGTGTCTCCCCAGCAGGGATTCAACAGCTCAGAGGCTGGAGCAGCAACTGGCACAGTCACTGCTGGTGGGTCATTTATTGTGATGAAGTACAGTCACAACTTAGGAATCATTAAGTCATTTTTTTCAGTCATGGATATGATCAGATTTGCTGAAAATATGTGTTCATGTTAAACATCAGCTGGACACTGAATTGATGTCCAGAATCTAACTATTTTATTTCTTTTAGGGCTACAACTAACATACGTCACACTTTATTAATAATTTTCAGATTTTCTCTGTTAATCGTGTAGTCAAAAAATGGTGAAAAAATGCCTGATCACAATTCCTCAGAGCCCAAGGTGACATTTCATATTGTTTGTTTTGTCCAACCAACAGTCCAAAGCTGAATTATATTTAGTTGACAATGATATAAAACTGAGAACAAGAGAAAATCTTCACATTTGAGAAACAGGAATGTGTGATCTTTGGCATTTTTTGCTTGAAAAATGTGAGTGAAACAGTTAATCAATTACCAGATGACTGCATATGCATTTTCTGTCAATCAATTAATCAACCAATTGACTGATCATTTCAGCTCTGGTTTAGTTTATAGATGAAATGTCCGGTTTTGTTGCAAACCAGCTTTTTACAAGTGATGTCTAGGCAAGTACACAGTGAAACACATGGTTTGAATCTCATCTGGTTTACCTCATTTACCTCCATGAACAACAATTTTGGCAGCATTAAGATGGCAAGGAAGTAGCCCATTACAACCATGCCAAAAGCCTAAATATACTGTCCTGTATTTGAAGACCTGACATCGTGGTCAGATCATAAGAGCACATTTGAAGTGTATGAAAAATATCTAAAATCCACTGGTGATGCTGTTAGAGCTGGTGAGAAATGTGTAGGATATCGTGCTGTTGCACTGTGGCAATATCAGCCATTTTACTGCTGCATGAATTGGCAGCATTTAAGACTGTTGATAAATTGGTGACATATTGCTGCTGTTAAATGGGTTTGTTATGTACATAGCTTGACTCATCTGCCCTGAATTATAGAGTCTCACATCAGAAATCACTGCAGACTCCATATGTGTTTTGCTCGACTTTGAACTGCTTTGTAAACTGTGAAACCAAACAGTTTGACTATACGGCCTGCTCATTTTTATTATGAGGTATGGAGTTGTAGTGTTTTCATATGCATAGTTCTTGGAAGCATTCCGCCGCTTTTTTGGTGGATCTTTATTGACTGTTTTTGCCTGGCTAACTCATACCATTTGGCTTTGCTCTGCATGCATCTCACATAATTTGGCGAGCTCCAAACTGCATCTCACATCATTTGGCTTGTGCTACACAGCCTTTACTGTGCTGGGTAAGTACTGAACTCTGTGTCGCTTGAGTCCTTGGCCACTCCTCGCTTCATATAACTTAAGATCATGCCCAGTTCAAAAGTCAGAAGTGATTTTTGATTTATAGATTGTTATGACCAGTTTGTGAGGATGATTTCCTCATAACTACAATGCAATCAGAAAATACCAGCAGTAATTTGTGCTCCTTTTACTTGGCCACCAGGGCCTCCTCTTTTTTTTATTCCACAATAACTTGGAACACTTTAGACAAATTAGTACAACTATTGTGGGAAGAAAAGATAAGAATAAAATAATTAAATGTGTCACTGAAACTAGACAGTTCAAGAAAACACAGACAAAACACTGAAATTAGATGCAACAAAGTCCACCACAATCTAAACCGAGTAATAATTCACAAAGTAGACATGACATGAAAATAGAGTAGAGGGGAAAAGATTAATCCATGTCGACATGTTTTCTACATGTTGTTTGTGCCAAACGTCTGTGCCCAGCAATACAATACCATGTATGTACAGTTGTGAATGGCGTTTACGGAGGTTACTGATTGCACTGCCTTTGGTCGCTATAAAGGTTAGCAGAACGGTGGTTGGAAAGAAGAATTTACCTGCCTCATGGTAACTTGGGTGAAGTTTGTCAGTCGTGTCACCCCTGTTTTCCTGGAGTGATGGTCCACTTGAGCTGCACGCATAACAGCCTCGCAACACACACTGTTTCAGTTCAGGAACTGTTCCCAAAGCTGAAGATAGATTGGAACACACTGGTGTACATGTGTATGAAATACTAACACTGCATGTACAGGAATATACCTGGCCGTTGATTGCACTTGATTCCATCATCTTGAGTTTGTAGGAGCTATGTTGGAAAGATTTCTGTAAACAGTTGATCAAACTCTATTTATGTATAGTATGTATACGTGTGTGTGTGTGTGAGAGAGATGGATCTACAGGCAATGGTTGACTGTTTACTTGTCTCTTCCGTCATGGATCTTTTTCTTTATCCCCTCATCCGTCTCTGATTGACCTCTGTTTTTATCACCTTGCTAGGTCACACGCACATGTACACATGCAAACCCTGACACACATATGCCTCCGGTCGCTGTGCTTTGTTTATGATATTGCATCTGGTATAGCGTGTCTGTCGTTAAGAGGGTGGGAGGCATACATTTAGGTTTCACTTAGCCTTCAGGTTGTTTGGATGTCAGATGTGCCTTTCACACGTGTGTCTGTGTATGCGAGGCTCTGTTGGCGTACACGTGTGCAAGAGTAAAAAAAAACAAAAAAAAAACTAGAGGCGTCTGAGTCGACTGGCTTGTCTCCCTCCTCGCCTCCCTTTCACTCTCTTGTTTAAACTGCAATCAAAAATGGGAAACATGAAATTAGGTCCACATTCCTCATTTTGGCTCGTCCCAACCCACTGTGATCCAGTGAGAGACACAGGCCCAATAACAATAAACACTCACTTCCTGGGCCTTACTGCCAAAAACAGGATGTTTGTTGTGTGCTGTAATTGACCCTCCTTGAAGTGTTAGTGGTAAGGTATGGAGGAGGACGCTCAAAAAAACCCCCATCTGTTTTCACTAGCGGGAACCATGACAGTTCGCACACATGCATGCACGCTGGCATGCAACCCGCATACGCAGAATCACACTGACATACTTAAGCCATGTGCCAATGTAGGGCTTTGTTTGATTAATGCTGTTTTCTGGTCTGAGGGGACAAAAAAGAAACAGACATGTCAAAACTGAGGTTGAAAACACTTGATTTGTATGTGGGGATGTTGTAATGACACCATATAAACACTGGGTGGGGCTGTTTGGTCAAACTCACTATGACTGTAATTGGTCTGGCACTTCAATTTTATAGAAACAGGTTGTAGGTTATTGGTACATATTTGGCATTGATGTATTATAATCATTGTAATAGGCAGTTTACATTTTACTACAAGGCAGGTTTTTAATTGGTTGGGAGAAAATCAAAGAAATAGAAAGCTTGCTCATAACTGATTGTGGCCCTCTTCGTAGTCTTCCCTCTACTGCAGGATTCAAGTCTGTAAAGTAAGCTTCATGTGCTCCCCCCATAGTGGCGCATAAGTCCCTGTATAAGAGTGTGGGGGGTGACAGGGAGAATAATTAGGGACCAGAAGAAATCTAAACATGGAGAGGGAGGCAGACATGAACAGTGCAGCTGTTAAATGTTTGCGCTGGGGCGTTTTAGAATGTGTTAAATCTAAAACACATGAAGAGTGTGCATTAGGCAGAGAGGAGAGACTAAGTGTGTGTGTGTGAAGGCAGGACTGACAGAGTGGTAAACTGAGTGGTTAATGGGGGGAGACTGGGAACATGGAGGAGCCCCTTCATGGCAGGGAGGCTTGTAGACGATGCACCGGTGACACCCAGTGGCCAGTATTCTGGGGTTAACATTTGTGTGCTTTTGAATTAGTTACAGTGGATGCAGATTTTTGTATGTTTGAAGCAGCATGATTGTGAGGACTTGATAAATTGTGTTTTTGTGTGTTTCAGCCTAAAGCCTGCGCTCAGCACTGCTCCATATTCTTGGTTGTGAACGACATCTTCAGGTGAGAGCTGCTGCTTTTCATTGTGACATGTGTGAACATGTGTTGTCCTTCAGAAGGCTTGCTTTTGTCTGTAAATTAAAAATGCAAAGGTGTGTGTCCATGTGTGTATGTGTGTGTCACAGGTCCATCCTTAAGCAAGCTGAAGGGACTCAGTCTGTGAAGTATCTTATCCAAAGCTTTACCAGCCGTTTCCTCAGGGAGCTGGCGCGGCTGAAACATCAGGTAGGCCTCCACTTCTCAACAAAAGATCTGAAAGTCTAACATGAATATTTGTTTCTCTTAAGGGGCTGCAGCCAGTGGTTATTTTCATTATGAATTCATCTTTCCATGTTCTTTCGATTAATTGGTTTGTCTTCTGATTCATAAAATAGTGAATAATGACTGTTACAATATCCCAAAGCTCAAGTCTACAAATTGAAACTCCTTGTTTGCACTGACCAACAGTCCAAAACACAAAGTCAAAATTAAGAAATCTTCTGCCTGCATTAAGTACAAAAACATGGAGGTCTTTTCAGATGATGAAATCCCAAATACTGAAGTCTAGTGAGGTTATAAACAGCAGACATCTATTTTTATCACGATGCTGCAGTTCTAATGGTACTCCTGATAACTTTGGTGACTCAGTGCTTCAGAAGAAGAGACCTTCACCTACTCTAACAAATTCTGAAGTTTACAACAGTTGTCCAGTTATTCTTATCCACCATCTTTGGTGGAAATGAAAGGCTGGTTACTTTTGTGCCGCAGGGTTGAATGCGCACACAGGCCGATGAAAAATTACCTCCCCTCTGCAGGCAAATTCACTTAACATTTGATGAATCCTCCACATCATTATCACTTTATCTCCAGCCGGGAGCTCGCTGCTTTCACACAACACTAGCCACGATTCACACCTCTGCCTCCAAGACAATGGATGCAAATTGCTTTTAAATCATCAATTTGCAGATAATAAGTTTACGCAAATAAAACACCTGCAATGTGTGGAAACCACAGTGAGCTGTTACACTCAGGTGTCACTATGTACTTTTCAACATTTGCTAAACCCTCAGCCCCAGCAGATGCTCTCAGATATACATCCTGTGTGAGTTCAGGGCATTATCTGGCACTCACATGCCAGCTGTTAACGTCACAAGGCCAAAAAAACAGATGTGTTGCGACGTAGATGTGATGTATTACCTGCTACACGGCTTTGTGGATATAGCTCAACTCCCTTTCACCTCTATTAACCAGTAGATGGCAGTGTTACAGTGTATTTACTCTGGACTCAGTTTTAATGGCTGTTGTCACACTGCACTAAACGCTACCTATTACATGCTACATTACACATTAGCACCCACTGCATCACCGTTACACAGCCTCCCATTCAAAATGTCATTTTTCAGGCTTTTGGAGCACAGTGACGTCTGACTTCAAGATAAGTATGATTTACATTTATGAAGCACTGGAAAATTTGTGATTTGTTTCAGACGAGTGTACCTTTGAAGGCCTTCTTCCCACAGCCCCCTCAGAGTTTGCTGGCTCCTCTCTTGATCCTGCCGTCAGGTCAGTGTGTGCACTCTGACACAATGCACAAGACCCTGTATTGTGAGGAAAAGTCTATCCAGGTATTCTTTAACTGTGTGTCAACATGGTTTTCCTTCTGCAGACTGAATGGGCTCTTGTGTGTCTTGTTCTTGCTAATCAGTTATAGTTAGTTAAGTGTTTTATGTCAAATGTAGAAGTTGACAGGTGGAAAAGGAGTTAAGCTTAAATATTCTCAGAATGAGCAAAGTGTCGTTCCTCATGTGATATCTATACAGACGTTTAATGAGTTTCTTGTGTTGCATAAGCTACAATAATTGTGAATAACTGGAACCATTAATCGTCTTACACAAACAAACCAATTTACCTTTTTTATTTTTCTCATTAAGAAGAATCTACATTATCTGTACTGAATATGTATTGCCAGTGTTTATGTTTGGGAATCTTTACTACTGAAGGGATGCACAGTAGGTGAGTGCAGGGGCACAGCAGAGCGGTGCTTATCAGTGTGTGCCCAGACGGGCCTGTAGGCAGGAATGATTTACATGAATGGGGCCATTTAGGGACACACTGGAGCCCAGCCAGAACTCTGAGTTAATTATTACTGTATGTGCGAGTGTGTGTATGTGTATGTGTATGCATGTGCGTACACGTGCGTGTGTGTGGTGAAGGGCAATTTTTCAGCAGAACTGAATGGAAACAGGACTGTGAAAAGTAGAAGATTTGAGGTTTTATCATGATTTGTGCTCCCTCTGAAAAAGCCATAAATTAAGTCGAAGCTTTGCATTGTTACAACCCCGCCTGGGGCGAAAACCTGGGTCAAGATATCAAGCATTTGAAATATTTGTTTGTTAGTCACCTTGAAGTGTCAGTTCGGCGGGGTTTTAATGCAACATTTTGGTCTGTGATAGGAAAGTTATTTTTGACAGAACAATGCAGCATGTGACAAACCCCATTCTGGCCCTTTAAGCACTTAAACATAATAGCTGAAAAACAGGAAAAAAGTAATTGCGAGCAGTAGCTCAGTTGATCCAGTTCTGCTTGGAAAGTACTTGTACCTGATATTTAGAAAGTTGTGCAAAATTGACTTGACTTACCCTCTGAACAGCAGTGACTTCCCTTCCTGAGTGTGTCTTTTATTTGGATGTATTCTTCATCTTAACATAACAATAATTTGACATTTTGGGAAACATGCTTATTATCTTTTTTTTGCTCAGAGATCAGTGAGAAGATTTATACCACCTTTATGTCTGTACAGTAAACATGAAGCTACCGCCAGCAGTCAGTTAGCTTGGCATAAAGGCTGGAAGCAGTTAGCCTGGTTCTGTCCAAAAAAACAATCACTTACTCATGAAGTAACTCTCAAGTTAATCAATAATGAAAGTAATCGTAAGTTGCAGCTCATGTGTAAAAGTGACAGTTTGTGGTGTTACACACAGATACATGCTGGGACTATTTCTTGGTCCAACTCTGAAGCAATGACTTCTCGGTGTCATGACGTCGCCATCAGGTTGCCAGGCAACCAGCTGAGTTTTCAGGATGTTAGTGCACCCGGCCAACAAATAGTCGTGCACATAACCGTCCATCAAACCACAGCTCTCTCTTCTGTTTTTGTGTGTATTAAACAAGCATAAAATATACATGTTTGTCCGTTTGCAGCCTTTGTGCACAGCTAAGCTAACCAGCTGCTGGCTGGAGAATCCAGCTTCTTATCGAACTCTGAGACAGAAAGCAAATAAATGTATTTTTTTGATAGCAAAAGTACATGTATGTCTGTCTGTGTGAATGTGTTCTTGCAGAGATGCCTCAGGAGACTTGGAGGCATCACCTGAACTGGCTCAGCGGCTCATTACAGAGACTGACAGAGGAGGAAGAGGAGGAAGATGGAGACAGCAGCAGTTGCACCAGGTTAGAGTGAGGAGGGCTCGCAGAGAGTTGTGTTAATGTGCGTCTGTTTCCACCACCCGACTGAATGCCTGTGTGCCATTCTTATTTCCATTAGCTGCTGTTGAGGGGGTGGTTCCTCAGATATTTTCCCCTTGCATCGCAGCAGAGAGGTCCTGGTGCACTGCGTGGCTCCTCCAAGTGCTCATTAGAAGCTATTAGCTTGGGAAAGGGAGAGCTGTGGAAAGCCCAATAAGAGTGAGAAAAGGAATGTAGAAGAAGAACCTGAGAAGCAAGGACAAAGTGGACAGAGGAAAAGATGCCATATTAACGTGAAATCGAGCAAAGCAGAGAGTGAGGAGCCTCAGCTGGATTTAGGGAAAAAGAGGATAGAGCACGCAGATAAAAAGCAGAAAGCAGTTGATGTCCTCGAGATGGAGACGGCTGACTTGATACCCTCCAGCTGCGGTTTTTAACAGCGCCCATTATCCCCACCACCACTTCATTCTGGAGCTCCATGCAAAATTCCCGAAACATTGTTCCAAGCCAGCGGTGGGAAAGCAGTATGTTGTGTTCCTCTGAGCGAAGATGCAGCTGCCAGGGCCCTGCAGAGGGGTGCTGCTGTTCGTATTTCAGAGCCAAGGGGGAAGAGGGGAGATGAGGAAGACAGCTCTAATGATGGTATGAGGGAAATTTGAGAGAGAGATCCGTGTCGCTCCTGTAACTTCCAGTCATATACTTGTTGCAACTCTCTGCCAAACTCTCAGTCCATCCGGTAGCCTTGCACACTTTTTTTTTTTTTACATACATTTTATAGTAATCTGTGGAACTCATGTTCAGTCCAGTTTTGCCAAGAAAATATGTGCTCTGTTCTTGTTTAGGACAGAACATATATTACATGCTGTATTAAAGCCCAGTATGTAACTACTTTGGAATTTCTTTTAAGGCTGCAAGTAACAGTCTTTTTCAATACCAATTAATCTGTGTTGTCTTCAGAGAATATTGAAAAATGCCCATCGCAGTAGATGGTGACATCTTCAAATCATCTTGATTTTTCAGACCAAACAAGTTACTGTTAGCTGTCATATAAGCTGGAAGCACAAGGTAGAAGAAAAAACATTACACTCAACCAAAGGTAGAAAAAAGAGAGAGCTGCATTATGTATAGTCAGCATCCAAAAAGTACAAAAATAGTTTGCAAACCCAAATAAATCCAGTTTCCCCTTTATTTTAGTTATTAGTGGAATGCAAAGATAAAGGACCAGGAAATATTTGTCATTTTTGCTTGAATAACTTGACTTGTTGGTCCATTGACTCGTCCCCTCAGCTCGAGTCATGTTCTCCCTCTTGCTATCCCACTTTCTGTGCTCGTCATCCTTCACTCAGTTCCGGCAGGACTGCATGAAATTGAATAAAAGATAACTGATTTGACAAATATTCTCTCTTCTTGGTTTTTCCAGTTTTCAGCCACATCTCGTAGATTAGGTTTGTTCAGGTGTCATGTCGGCGGATTAGCTTTTATCATGTGACCCTAAAATTTCAGTCACATGAATCTCCATCCGCTGTTGAAGGCTACATTTGTCTAAATGTTCTGGAAAAATCAAGTATCTGGACCTTGTGATGAGAATTGTTTGAGTCAAAATTCTGTTTCCAAGGTCAAGAATGAATTTTTCTCCCCCTATCCTGTAGGGGGCACTACACTGTGTTTGAGGCCTGGTTCCTGCTGGTGCAGTGTGCCCACTGGGTGCAGGTGGCTGTCCAGCTGCTGGTGACATCGGGGCCTGAGGACTGTGGGCCCCTCCTGTGGCTGCTGACCTTCTACCACCACCCCACCAACAGGGGGCACCACAGAGACCTACAGCTGGTAAGAATTTCTTCAGGAAGAGGAATTATTTTCATGTCCTTGTAGCCATGCTAAAATACAAAACTAATGACATTCATCAGATAGGATGAGATCCATGAGGTTTTACTGGTGGTGAGGAAATTATCCGTTTTCTTTCCCCCAAACTCTGTTGTCTTATCATTGTGAGTGTGTTAGCATGCTGACATTAGCATTTAGCTCAAAGCACCACTGTGCCCAGACTCCCAGAGCTGTTAGCGGGGCTGTAGACTCTAGGTCTTGTTACTTCGCTGGAAATAATGCACCGTGTTGAAGTTCTGAGATCTGTTTGATATGACTGGAGAAGGCAGCAGTGTCGATATCATCTCAGGTAGCCTGTCTACAGTATCATAACTCAACAACACAACAACACGGACGGTCTGGTATTTGCTCTTGGCAGGTGAATCATCGTTTAAAGCCACAGAACAGATACAGAGAAAGAAGAATAACACATTAAAGAATAAATTATGGATGAACCCTATCTGAGAGGGAGAGAATGAGACAGTAGCGAGATACAGATGAGGGAGGGGAGCCGGGTGAAAAGGTGATGTAGTATTGATTTCCCACTGAGTGTCTGGCCAGCTGGCCTGAGTTTCATCTCTGTCTCCTGTTTGTCCGCCTCCTCTCATAACCCTGGGAGACTCGCCATCGTCGCCGCCATCTCTCCCATTACAACCGTGCGTTCAAATCACACAGGGTTGTCTTTGCTCATCATTCGTGAGTTACTAATCTATTGATTTTTATTTGCAGGAATGATACTTAATGCAGCGCGTCTTGATTCCTCGTGGTCTATATATACACATCTGTCAGCTGACCTGATTTGTCATGTGACCTCTGTTTCCAGGTGCAGGCCAGAGACGCGTTGGACCGCCTACACTCCCTTTTCTTGGTCTCGGCTCGTCCTCTTCCTGTTGACCGCCTGCAGGCATTGGTCGCTCTGCTGTCACCACAACCTCAGCAGCCGTCGCTGTCTCCGTTATTGATCCTCAACCTCTTAGTCAACTTTGATGTTTTCTTCCAACGGGCGCTGAGTGGATCGACAGAGATTTTTCAGGCGGTGAGGCAACGGTCTGTTTTCTAACCCCAAAATCGGTTCAAATCCTGCACAAAATTTACATTTTATTCTGCTATGAAATAAATCTTTGAGACTGGAGGTTCATTCTTGATGCTGAAAACAGCAACTGAAGAAACCATCTCATGACAAGTTCCACATAGTGAAAGCTACACATACTTTTTTTAGGTCTGTGATTTACATGAAAGGTTCCCTTAAAGTGAAAACATAATATAGTGTCAAGATTGTGCTTTTAAAATAGAAAATGCAAATAAAGTAACATATAATGCACCATAATAGTCAAACTTTGGACAGGTGTGTTATGCTTGTACAAACACTTTTATTTAATTTTTAGCTGAATATTATTTGAATTCTGCATTTTATGTTCGATGAACTGATTTTTAGAGGTAATTGTATGTGTTCTGCAAAATTCTTTTATCCAAATCTCTTATTCCATGTACACCGTCGCTTGATTTTTGGATGACAGATGGGCTCTAATCATTTTGATGTGGATAAAAAATCATGAAATATACAAACATGACATCAGTTTCCCTTTTCTTTTTTGAAATAATGCCTTTTCAGAAACCAAGTTTTCCGTCACAGTCACTATGTTTTGTCTGCTCGTGTGTGTGTGTGTGTGTGTGTATGTGTGTGTGTGAGTGCAGGTGGTGGATGGGTCTGGTCTGGTCGATGAAGCAGCGTGTGTCCTCAGCTCACTGGAGCTGAGACTAAATGAAGGAAGCTGCTCATCAAGCGACGCTAACAGAGTTCATCTCAGGATCAAGGCACTTCAGAACACGCTAACACATATGCATGCAGCATCGAGCCCAGCTAAGAACCAAGCACACACACTCTAAAACAGGTGGGAGTGCGTACCCCCGCACACACACACACACACACACACACACACACACACACACACACTAATCCACATAACCACACAGCGGTGAGTTCATCCTCACTCCTCTGGGTTTTTTCAGTGCACCTTTGCAGAATGACAAATAGCCACGCTCTTGTGTAGATATGCTGCGGTGCGATGACACGAGTGTGTCAAAACAGCACGGCGAGGACAGATTATGTGAAGAGGCTGCAATTATACACACACGCACACACGCATGCACACAAAACGCAACCACAAGGCCCACAAGGATGCTTGAGCAGTGACAGATCACACTGCAAAGAAGCAGCAGCTCGTACAACGTGTCTGAGTCCTCCCACTCATAGAATTGTCCCACAATATAAATCCTTCACACCACACACGCTGACTGAAAGACGCTCAGGTTTGGAGGACGGGACAACCACCTTCTTTGTATAATTATTATTTGAGCTTATATGAAAATCATATTCCGACAGCACTGAGTATATGATAAAATGTAAATTAACTGTAACGCCATTTCTTTCTCATTGAACATTTTCTACTGCTTCATTATTTATGAAGATGAATGAGTCTGTCCTTTTGTGTTTGATCCATAATTTCAAGCATAGACATTTAAAATTACCACTGAGGTCTTAACGTTTGAGAATACGCTGCTAAGGCTCCTGCATGACATCGTTTAGGACTACACTGCTTAAGCTGGACAGAAAAATACATTTACATTTTTTTTGTCACATTTATTTTGGCATCATTTGGGATCATTGATTATTTTTGAATTTTTTACATTATTATTTAATGTGATTTATGTGCAGATTTGTTTTCCACCCTTAAAAGTAAAAAGTGGGTAAAAGATTGGAGTAATTAACTGTCATCAGATCTCAGTTTAACAATTGGCTACATTTGGCTAAACAATTGTATGTATTATGATGGACTGTGGATTATGGATCTATGCTTAAAAGTGCAAAAATGATCTGCCCTCTCCCCTCATTTCACTGGAGCAGAAGGACGTTCTTGTTGCTGATCAGCAGCTGTTGCAGTCAGTGCAACAAACAAACACCTGTGTGAGAGGGAACATTGTTGTGTAGCAAAACACTGAATGTGCAGGAAGCTTTTTTAATACACAAATCGGCGTTTTCTTCAATGGATGTCTGAATAAAAATATACTTGGATTTCACTCACCTTTTCTTTTAATTACATTAGACAACCTTTATTTTCATACAGATGTCTGAAATGACAATCTGGCTCTTGTACTTGCACCTTAGTTGCATATAAAATGAGCATAACAGGCATGATACACTCAGCCGATGTTCAGGTTTCGCTCCCTCAGTGATGGAATAAGCTTAGAGAAAAGTGAGGCATTTATTTTAAGAAAGCATTTTATTTTAATATCAACATATCAAATATTTCAACTTAAAATCAGAGAGAAAAAAACATTCACACATATAGAAAAGCCCCGAGAGTCGTCGGCGGTATATTTTCCAGTGTTGTTACAGGTCCGAGTGAAGTAATTTGTTATGTGTAAAAACATGACTCACCTGAAGGTATTTCCAGTCTAAACTCTTACGAACCAGATCATGGCTTCAGACTAAACAGACATGAACTCACACCTACACAGCCTCACACATGCACAGGCTAATTTAAACACAGCAGCTCAGGTTGTTAAACATGGATGGAGGTGCTGTGTCTTTCCACGATCTATCACTTTAAAACAGGTGAAATTATATATTTTTTTTCTCTCTTACCACAACAATAATGCAGTCAACAACTTCATATCTCACTAGGAACAGCTTGTATGGTTAGTGGTTCACACACACTCACACACACACCATCCATTTCTTTAGACTTGAATGAACAGAACTGCTGTGCTCTGAAACTTGCCAGTTGGCCTTGGCTGTAGAGTAAGTGCAGAGCCTTCTGGTGTTCACACTGCTGAGCGATTCTGCAGCGTCCCCTCTCCTGCAGAGGAAGAGGAGGTGAGTGCTGGACCTCCCGGACACCCCCGTGTGCCAAACTCCTGTCATCTCCATCTGTAGTCAGCAACCTGGAAGAGAGAGATACATACCGATTGGAGCATTACAGAACAGTTGGTAGATGTCTACAATCCTCTGGCTGAACTGCTGGTGTCCACCTGATGTGGATGCAAACACTGACGACCTCATGTGTGTTCAGTCCAGACAAATAGTCCAGTTTACACACAGAACCCGACCAACAGTGGGCTTATGAGGTGGACACCAAAAGTTTAAAAAACTAACGAAAGATCGACCAATATATTTTTGATGAGAACCTCTTAAATTTGGTTAATAGAAAACTGTGGCCAAGAAATGTATTGCACAGGATGATTTACAGGTTTTAAGGTACACATATTCACCATTAACCAGTTGCTTATTTGCATACATATTAGTAGCATATTGTCACATAATAAGGCATTAATAAGTGCTTTATAATGACAAATAAAGAGCCAGTATGCTTCTAATATGCTTGTTAGTAAGCAAGTAGTTATGGTGAATATGTGTACCTTAATATATAGTATTAAACTTGCTGTCACCCCCTGGTGGACAAACTATGTAAAGCCAAAATTAAAATCTATTGATCTCTAAATTATTTATTCCATTAATAGATTAATTGTGTAGTCTATAAATGTCAGAAAACAGTGAAAAACGTCCCATTTCCCAGAAAGGGTTCTAAAATCCAAACAGACAAAAACAGCAAATCCTCACATTTGATCAATTATCAAAACTGTTGGCAATTAATTCTCTGGCAGTGAACTAATTGATTAATCATGAAATCGTTTCAGCTCTAGATATGTCTGCGCTAAGCTAATGGTGGCTATTCTCTTGACATATAGTATATAGTTCATCAGACACCAACACACACATTGTGTAAAGACTATGGTACCACCATGATCTCTGTCATCACATCGATCACTTCAAAGCCTGAACTCATGTAAAATTAAATCCCTAATAACTCAGTTGTCCAACAGAACAGTGGGTGTTGTATTTAATCTGTTAAAAGGGAAGGTTACGCCTGCTGAAACCAGTGCCAGTGTGCTCCGGTGGTGAGTGACTGGACTCCTGTTCCTGCTGAACTGAGCCAGTGGTTCTGTAGGACTGATTATCAGCTCAGTAGGCACAGGAGGCCAAGCCCAAATCTCTCTTTCTCATGAAGCACTGGCTGGCTATGAACACAGTTATTTTTTTCCTCTTTTCCTTGCAGTGTCTGTAATGAAGCAAAAAGCAATGCCAGCTCAGGCTGCGTGTCAGGCAGCGTTCCGCTTTGCCAAACCCACAAGAAACCACACTACTGTAGGCTCATTTAGACTGTTAGACTGTTGGACTTCACTCGCTGGTGAAAGGTGTGGTTGACATGGTAGAAACCCCTCCACTGTGATGTCAGCAAGACCACTGCTGGATGCTGGGAGCTATCCAAAGTGATTGGTACATAAAAAAGGACTATTTCAGGAGTCCAATCATAAAAATCTATCTATAAATCAATCTGAATCACATTCCAGCACCTTCTGTGGAAGGAACGCACACATACCGCATTACTTAAAATTAAAAAAGTTGCCATCGTACACTTTGAAATGCAACAGCTCCCTAAAATATGCCCAACATTAAAGAGACAGTCTCGTTGAGTTGTGTGAAGAGAAGAAGGTGTGGGTGGTGTGGGCTGAATAACTTTATTTTCGGTGTCTTTATACAATGTTGCTTTGTCCTTTGATGTGCAGAGCACCATTTCCCTCCCATTAGAGTGTAATAAATCACCTTTTAGATACGCGCTCTGATGGCAATTCCTCTCTTTTACAGGCCTTTGATGGTCATTACTCTTTTAACAGGCCCTAAATATAGGTCTAAAAATGGCAGGCTCCACATGGCCCTCATTTCTAATTCACACATCTGTCCTCGTTTAGTCGCCATTTTGTCGCTGTGAATATAGAGCGCCATAATACCTCCTCGCAGCTCATATTCTGATTTGCCAAAAAAAGACTGACCGCTTCTAAAATACATTTTCAGCCATCTGTCACCGTTTTGATTTGGGAGTGATTGGTCCCGTATAGCTTTGCATTACAATTAGCTGGTGTGGTAGTGAACTTGACACCCATGTCGTAGCAAAGGTTGCGCAGGAAGTTACTGCTGGTCAGTATTTGAAACTTGACATGCGTTATTCTTTATTGACAGCTCAGGTCTCAGCTGTTGAGTGAGGAACTGTCTGGTTGGAAGATGCAAAGTGGAAGTTGTTGTATCGCAGGTCCAAAACAAATCTATTCTTGCAACATGTGACAAGGACTGAGAGTTATTGATCATTGAGTTGGCACAAACATTTGGCAGTTCGAATTGTTTTCCTGTGTTTGAAGCTTATCTCGACTAATTTGGGAACCCTCCCTCCACACACGCTGTACTGCTTGAAACAATGCGTGTGGTGT
The DNA here is from genome assembly GCA_037975065.1 of Chaetodon trifasciatus. NCBI lineage: Eukaryota > Metazoa > Chordata > Actinopteri > Chaetodontiformes > Chaetodontidae > Chaetodon > Chaetodon trifasciatus. Next base: position 4,819,290 of record JBBMOE010000008.1, read on the forward strand.
AACCCAACTGACGATTGCTGCTTTTCTAGTATCAGTGGGTGTTTTTCAGGATCGCAGCCTTTTGTTTCTCCTATCTGAGACAACACAATAGAAGCATATATTGTGCAGTAAATCCACAGTAGAAACACTAAATAGTCCTGATAAAGTGAGACCGACATCCCTAAATGACAGAAAGCTCTAAAATCATTGCAAGATTTCCATCTTTTGACGCCTCAGTCTTGTTTTCCGTCACACTGTGGAAATGTGTTTTTTGAGAATTCGTCTGCTTTATGGATCTCTGTATCACGACTTCCTCAGGCTGAGATTAGATCTGAAATCAATGCAGAACAGCCAGGGATGCACGGACGGCACTTTTCCCTGCCAAAGTGATGTGAAGTTTAAAACCCGATGCACTTTTAAGTGCTGAAGGGATGGTTTCGAGTTAACCTTGCTGTAACTGAACTAAACCGTTAAGTTAAAGGAGTTGTTTGAAAATGTGCTTTCTTGGCTGGAGAGGAAGTCACAAGAAATATTTCAGCACATAACTGCCTGTAAACCCACAAGTCAAGTTATATTTACACTTTGTTTTTTGGCTAGAGAAGACAAACAAAATCTAATAAGTTTGTTAATGAACTTTGGAAGTGCTGGTAGGAAAAGCTGCTAGAGCTAGACCGATAAATCTGCCAAGCCAATATATCAGCTTACAGTTTATCAGTGCACACGTCAGCCCAACAGGAAACTGCATTATGGAAGGGCCAAACTGGGTTTGAGGTGATTTAGAAACACTGTCACTGTTGCGTAGTTTGTCCAGCAAAGAGCACTGACGAGCTGAAATGTAATGCAAGACACTTCAGATTTAACTAATTTATTATTATTATTACCATGAACCTTCTCCAAGTTGATTACTTACATTAAAACAGTTCTTTTTTGTATTTTTGTATATGTTTAAATATGCAAGTGAGGCAGTATCTAATTAAATATGTGCTATTCTGTGTGCATTTCCAGAACAGAAATCTGAACATTGGATAAAGCCAGGTTCAAAATTCTTGCTTGTTTTATTTCGTTGACATATTAGAGTCAAATGTTTTTTGATATCTCTTTTTATCACTCCAAAAATCAGAAAATACCCATAAAAAACAATTTTTTGCCATGTTTTAAGACTAAAATGTTCTGTACATCAGGCTATGAATGATAGATGAACAAACCCCTCTGTAAAAACATCCATAATTCTAAGCAGGTTATTCCTATGAAGTGTGCTCGCACTGGAAAAGTGACAAAATGAAGCACACTAAAATGACAGTACGCACACTAAATATGAACAGCCAACTTTTGAGTGCGCTGTCAGTGTACATTATTCTCCCACAATGCAATACACGAAGGAAATGGTATTTTTACCAGCTGCGAGCGGCTCACACAGCTGACAAAAAGTATTTTATCTACAGAAAGATGCTGTCTTTTTGGAAATCTAAACTAGCAGTGGCATTTAAAAGTTGCAGTTTGATTGACGCCCACAGCTCCCTCTTAGTATTCAATGGTAAAATATGCTGTTTGTTTCTGTGTACTAACTGTTAAAACTGCAAACTATGACTACATGTATGCAACAATACTGTATAGAACTAGAACCTGACTTTGGGACCGTAAGTGTCTGCTGTAAGAAGGAGAGAATAGCAGAGAAGGAGGACACTGATGATGATGAGGGTGATGATGGTGGCCACTGCTCCTGGATTGATGAAATATCTGTCAGCAGCGTTTGGGTCTCCCCAGGCCTCATTAGTACTGGAAGTACAGTCTCTCTCCTGAGGTACTTGGCTCTCACCTTCGCAAGAACTACAGAGCGTGCAACTGGCATCATCTGCAGGATTATCTTTTATGCTACGTCGCAAAGAGGAGGCAGGAGCAGAGGGGTGGAAGTAGAGAGCACAGAAGACAGATGAGAGACGATGGAACGACGGACAAAGCAGGAGAGCGTAGCGCGGCGCTCATTAGCAATGTCGCACAGCGTTTTGAATTTGTGAGGAGGCTCGTTTGTTTAATTCTTCTGAGAGAGAGTCTCTGCGGAAAGTTTTACAGACATGCAAGTGGGGCTGGGAGAGATGAGGTGTAGTTAGACCAAGCTGATGGAAACTGCACGATACGAGAGGAAAGAGGAGGAGAGTGAGATGAGATAAGAGAGAGACGGGAAAGGTGAGAGAGGAGGAGAAAGGGGAAGGAGATCTGGGAGTGAAATGTATAAACACACATTAGATAATTGAACTGAACTATGTGCTCGCAGAAGCGCAGCGCACACACACACACACACACACACACTGTAAAAACTTCAAAGAACATTTCTCCTCTCGCTTTTCTCTCACACCGACTCATTGTCTTCCTTTTGTCTGCTTGTCTGGGTCATGCTCTCCTCAGGTGCAGAACTTAGCCACTGTGAACAAAGAGGAAATCAATCACTGTTCACCAATCAGCTAAGCTCTGTGCCTGGCTGGAGAGAGGATACAAAACCTGCCTGGTGGACTGACATGCGCGCACACACACACACACACACACACACACACACACACACACACACACACCGACACAAAACACTCGCATTGAGCCCCTCTGGCTCCCTCATCATCCCTTCTTCCTCTCAAATCATCAACTCCTCCAACACAATCAAACGCACTCTCAGATAATCATGTCTTTAGTTTTAAGTTTCTGGGGGGTGGGGGGTGTGTGTAAAGGAGGGGCTGAGGTTGCCATGGCAGCCGGCTGGGTCAGGGCTGTGTGGTAATCCCTGGCAATGTGATTTTATCACAAGTCACAAATCAGCACGCCAGGAACCCTCACAGCCCAGACATGAAAGAACAAGATCTTCTCCCAGTCTTTTTTTTTTTTCCCCTTCCTCCAACTACATGCTCCAGTCTGGCGCTAACCTGCAACACCCATGAAATGAAAAATCTCCAACTTTCTTTGTTGTTTCTCCCTCACGTCTGCCGTCAGAGCGCAGTCATGAAAGAGCAGACCTGTAGATCCTCGCTCCCTCTCCCTCTCACACTATTTTCCTTGGTTGCCCCTCTCCTCCTCTCCCATTCGCCACGCTCGGCTAACCCGGCGATATGCCCCTCATTAAGCGGATCAAGAGGGATTCCAGAGGCATGTACCGGGAGAAGAAAAGAACGAGGGAGTGAGCGGGGAGGGGAAAAGAGGAGGAAAAAAAAAGACAGGGAGAGACCACCCTTCTCCTTTTAAAGGGTTGTGCTTTTTAGGTTTAAAAACACAGAGCAGGGAGTGCGCCTTGACAGACATGTTGTTTTCAGTTAAAACCCTCTCAGCCCGCCTCAGCCTAATCCCACTGTACTGTGGGTCTGCGTGTGAGGGTGTAAAAGGGTACATGGAGGACTGTTCCACTTAAGAAAAGACTACAGGGGAACACAAACTGAGCAGTAAAACATGAATCCGTCTCCCCGCAGTGCAATATGAAAAAGCAGTTCATCCATCATTTTAATTGGGAGAGAGATCTGGACCTGAGCTCAGCTGACCAGCATGATGCATTGATGTTTACAGAGGCTCGTTTAGTTCAGTCCAGTGGGAAGCAATAGTAAAAGTTAGGTTATTAATCTCTAAATGCTTCTCTTCTTCTTCTTCTTCTTCTTCTTCTTCTTCTTCTTCTTCTGCTCTTTTTTTTTTTTCTTAGGGGTCTTTGCTCCATTTCATTCCTCCTGTACTTGTAGTGAGGCTCCACAGGGAGGTGTAGTGAGGGAGTGAAGGATGATGACAAAAGATCTGTGGGCACAGACAGATAGGCGCTACATATGTGTGTGTGCGTGTGTGTGTCTGTGTGTTTGTGTGTCAGGGAGATTTATCAGGACTGAGCCAGATGCCGAGCACTTGTCTAGAAAGCCTTTCACATCCTGTGCAAATGCATAAAGCTGTCTCTGTGTGTGTGTCTGAAGATAAAAGCCTGTCTTGTAGTGGCTTGGTCACGGCCTAAAAAAGGATTTAGCGCTGTAAGTCACTCAGGTTGATGGGGACGAGTATTTAGCGGCACCTCCTGACGCAGCCTGTGTTGACCAAGGTCACGGACGTCTTGTTTGACCTCACGCTCGCTGAATTGGGGTCGTGCTCGATAATAACACAGCTGGTTAATTTCTAATGGGAACTTTGAAAGTTTGACAGTTGAGTCAACGCGAGCTGCTGTGTTGGAACGAGTTCCTTTCACACAAAACACTGAAATGAGAGATTTGAGATGAATCTCTACATTTGAATTTAACCTGTATGTTGCAACCAGTCACAGTGCAACAAGACTCAAACTAAATATTCATGTCAAGAAAAATACAGTTGGTCATCTTTAAACCATCATATCCTGTCAAACCACACTTGAGTCATTTCTTAAGTCTATTGAGTAGATCGACAGGAAATTAATTAGCATATTTATTGATAATCGATTAATTGGTGAAGGCATTTTTCAAGCGAAAATGACAAACATATGCTTCTTTTAGCTTCCAAATGTGAGGATTTGCTGCTTTTCTCTGTTTTACAGTGTAATAAATTGAATATATTTGGGCTTTGGATTGTTGACCAGTTGTCATTTTTCTACAATTTCTTGACATTGTATTGACTGTATAATCAAAACTATCAAATAAAAGCAAAATGCAAAAATAAATACATAAAATCTAAAAGAATGAAAAATCTGTAAAATTGTTCAGAGTGATTAAAAGCAGAGTACTTTCACAATACTCCAGCTCCAGCACTTGATCTGTATTACACTAATGTCTTGTTTAAAAGCTTTGAAGAGTATTGGGGTTACTGTAGTTGAATTGTCGAGCTGAGATCCGTTTAGTTGCCTGCGCTCATTATTCAAAGGTTAGTGTCTGCAATAGCAGGACTGTTATGAAAAGATCAGCAGCTTCAAAGAGGCCCATCCTCACTCCAGTCCCCCCTCCCGCTCTTCCTCTGCCCCCTCTTCTTTCTGTCGGCCTGTCTAAGACATAAATTCCTCTCTTCCCTGCATTTAGTGTGAGACCAATAAACCTCTCACTGCTCTGAATCGTAGAAAAGCTCCGTGTTTGATTCTAGCTGTGGTAATGCACGCACACACACACCGGCGGATTTTCAGGGTCAGCAGTATAAAAATCACCCCACATCGAGCTGAGACCGTCCCGAGCTCGCTGACCCGTTCTCTCCCTTTTTCTCTCTTCGCTCTCGTTTGTTTGAGGAACACATTCCCAAATTCCTTCTTTGACAAACACATCCTGATGGCGCTGCTGTGAAACCACGTAAAAGGCCCCATTCTGGGTCTACAAACACACACACGCACACACTCAATGGGCTCAGAGAGGAATGTGAAGTATAGGTAGCCAAGTGACTGGAGAGTGGACTGTCCCCTGATGCACATGGAATCTGGATCAATCCTGCACAAAGCTTTCTTTTACGGTCTCCATTTCAGACTGCAAGGTCCGACATGAGATAAAAATATTGTCTTTAATGTGCAGGAATACTTAGACGAAGGATAACAATGATGTTTGGACGATACAGAGTATTTGAGAAATTCTGCTGAAATGCTTTGTTTCACTGATGTTATTGGTTCTTTTCTCCGTGTCAAAGCATTTAGTTTCAGACTAAACTGCAAATATCAAGCAGCTGAAAACCTGCAAACTGACATTTCTAAATCGACTTGTTGGGGGCTTGTTGATGTGTTTTCGACTGATGTTCAGTGCCAGTGACAGCAGCTGAAAGTCTGATGAAACCGGAGAGAAGTTGAAAGAAATAAAAGTGCAGAAGAAGAAGATGAAAGTTTGAGTTTTCTTTGCCTCTGACACACCGCGTGGTCGACATGAATGAAAAACTGAGAATGAGACTTCACCTCCAACGTCATAGGACCATCTCCACCACCACTCTGCGTGCCGATTGGTCCATTTCTTCCTGGACCAATGAGAGGCAGCGTGAGGCCAGAGCCTGCTGCTCAGGGTCCTCCTGAACCATCAGCTCCCCGTACAGATACACACCCATGGCCTGCAACACACACACACACACACACCACAGTTAGTTTATCATGTTAAGGTTAAATCAGTATTTTCAAAGTGCTTGGAGATTTCATTGTATTTACTTGGTCATGGAGCAGAAAGTATTCCACGTCTTTGTAAGCCTGAGTGTACGCATGTTTGACCACCAGCTCACACCAGCGATGCCGCACCTGGGAGCCAAAACAGAGGGGAAAAAACACACACACCGTGTTAATGGAATCACAAACATAAAATATTCATTTAATTATTCTAAAATTGACCTTGAGATTGAAAATCTCAACATAGAGCCAAGAAATCAAAGAAAAGATGAAGCATTAAAAGAGGTTTTTGTAAACAGGGCTGGACTGAACAGTTTGACGCTTCATTCATCAACACCATTCAGATGCTGAGCAGCTGTTTTTTTCATGTCTATTCATTAAACCCAGTATTTCTGCTCAGTTGCAGATATACAGATACACAGTGCCTGTGTAGGAACAGCCCTAAAAAAAAAAAAAAAACAGTTTCTCACTTTAAGTAAAGCTTGCTCCAAAAACACCTGTTTGGAACATCCCACAGGTAAACAGGTTGATTGGTAACAGGTGATAGTATCATGACTGGGTATGAAAGGAGCATCCTGGAAAGGCTCAGTCGTTCACAAGCAAGGATGTTCCCTTTGTGAACACATGACTAACAATTTTGACTGATGGTTTGCAAATGATTATATTCTGTTTTTATTTATGTTTTGCACAGCATGTTTGTATATAAGGTGAAGTTATAGATGTGTCATTTCAGAGTTTATATTGTTCATTCAAAGCTGACGGAGCCGACCACACTGACACCCTGTGTGCAGGCAGTGTGACATTAGAGGGACTCTGAAACACAGTTCATACCACTAATAAAAAAAAAAAAACATAAAAAAGCAGAATGCTGTTGAAGGTTTTTCATCTGTTACTTTTATGTATTACTTCCTCAAAAAGTTGCCCTTTTGGCAGACATTTCATCTTGCTGCTTTTGGCCGGTGCACTCACACAGCGATGTGATCGGCTCTCCTTCGGTGCCAGTAACAAAAGACAAACGGCTCCTCTGACAACGAACAGATTCATCCAGAAACAGACGATTAACAGACGTGAACTTTGTTTCAGAGAGGAAACGTCTCAATCTAAAGCTCATGCTTCAAAGTTTGATTTAATTCTCCTGTGCATGTGTGTGTGCGTGAAAAGGTGTGTTTCTACTGTATGTGTGCATGTGTGTGAAAGGTAATGTCTGGCCTTTCTCCCAGAGGATCAATAGGAGCTCTGTTGCCGCGGTTACAGGGGAGATCAGAGACAGGCTCTGTCCCTGCCTCGGCCATCATCCTTCATCATCTGCTATGTGCGTCCGTGCACGTGCGCAGGCGTGGATATACACAGTGCACGTGTATATGTGTACACTCTGGTGGAAGAGATGAGCAGGAGGATGATAGAAGAGGCAGAAGAGCGATAAAGAATCCAGATGAAAAATCTTTTAAAGCTCTGTCACTTCTTTAAAGCCCGACAGTTTCCCTTGGCTGGTTTTTTCGTGGGTATTTCAATCTCCTCTATAACTATCTCCACACACTCCGGATAATAAAGTAGTCCTTTGGAGAGTACAGTGACCGAGCGTGGGATTCTTGGTGATTGATTCTATTTCAACAGCTCAAGCTTTGGGCATTTCTACAGCTCTTGTACAGATATTCATTTCGAGGCAGTACACGAGAAAAGAGCCAAATGGATCTACCTGAGTGCTGTGTGAATGTGAGCACACTCTTAATGGGACTTTTTACTTTGTTTGTTGGGCTGCCCTCCACCTGTTTATGCAGAATGAGAATGGAGAGCGAGCAATGCTCCATTGTGCAACAGCCACATTTAAATCCTCACATTACCTCTGCAACCTACTAAATAAACATGAGTTTAATTGGTCTCAGGAGGGCCTTCTAGTTCCTTAAACAACGTTTAAAATCTTCCTTTTCTCATATATCATTATAGTCTCTGCCTGCGTTCACTCTGGAAGGCTGTAAAAAACCTAAAGCAGACATGACAAAAAGCAAAGGGTATAAGTCGAGTGTAACATGCTAAAGGAACGACGATGTGTGTGTGTTTGTATTCATGAATTTGCACGAGTGTGTACAGTATGTGTACCCTCTGGTGCCAGCCCTGCCCTTCTGGCCTGCGTAGCCCAGCAGCTGTTCCCTGCACTGGGTTACATTCCTGGGGAGAGCCCTGGGGCAGAGCAGCTGCCTGGTGCACCTCTACTTACCCCTTTTTTTCCTTTTTTTTTTAACGGTTTCCTCTCGCTGGGCCCCTCTCTCTGACAGCACATGCAATAACACGGTGACATTCCTTCATTTATTACTGCCCCTCGCCCCCTCCTTCGCCCTCCACCACCACCACCACCACCACTGAATTCGACATACACAAACACTACAACTGACACTATGTACTCTGTGCACTCGCACTTACCGTGACAAACTCCTCATAAAATCTGAATCTTACAGACGGGACAGACACGTAAAGGCATGTGTGGAGTGAAGATGTAAATGCAGTGTTATGGTAGTCTTGACTTGTCCACAGACTGTGTGCCAGTACGGGCACCCAAACATCATAATGCTGATTTTCTGGCTGAAGAGAGGAAACACACTGTGAACTGTAAATAATCGAAACTGCAATAAAAGGTGGAGACAGCATTAACTGTTAAGGCATTTTTACTCTCTCGGTCTTTCACATAGGTCTGCGACAATTAATTGATTTTATGATTCATTTTGGTCTCTAAAATGTCAGGAGGTAGTGAGCTGGCATCTTCAAATTGCTTATTGTGTCCAGTTTTCTGTCGCATAAGACAATAAAAGCACCAAATTCTTACAAACTAGGAGTTGGGAATGTTTATGAAAAATTACAAAAACAATTAACTAATCAATTAATAAACTAATTGTTTCAGCTGTACTTTCAATATATTTGTGCTCCGTTATATTATCATTGTCTGTCATTACGGCACCTATTAGATGTGGGAGGGGATTTTCTCCTCTGTGCTTTTAAAGGCTGTTTTTGTTTCCAGTCTGTGAAGCCCACTGAGACTGTCACTGCGATGAAAGGCTACACAAACAAACTTGGGTTGACTCAGACACTCCTTGGTCTATTCTTAATAAGTCTGTTTCCTCTTTCTGTTGTCTCCTCTTCTCCGCTCCGCATGTGGAACCAGACTTGATGTGGTCCAGTGAAGTCTGCAGTCACTGGAGGAGTAAACCTAACCTGTGCAGAAACAGACAAAGCGTCCTGTGTGCTTGACCGACAGATGGCCTTCGACACACACAAGCATGCGTCCACGCTCTCACAAAATCATAAATGCGCTCAGGAAACTACACACATGCATGCAGACACATGCATGCACACGCGTGCATAGAGGCACACGGCATCTCACATCACATGAGGCTCATGGGAAAAGTCATGCACTCTCTCTCATACATGCAAACACATGCTCCGGCTCACAGATGCACTCACACACATATTCATGGTCACACACCGTTCACACAGCAGCCCCGCTGCACGCACCCTGGTGCTCAGCCACAGATTTCCTTTCACTGTCGTGTACATGCTCACGCAAGTCACACACACACACAGACTTTAGCTGGCACGCCAGTCTTCACTGCACCTTTAACCTCGAGACCTCCTTATCTCTTTCACTGCACCGCGCTATAAACTTCCCTGTACTGCTTTGAGTGAGACATGTTCAGCAACTAACAGGTGATGAAACTATATGTAACAGCATGCCAGGCTTCTGTCACCAGATTAAGCTGTGGTAATGAGAAAAGACCTCATAAAAAGGATTAATAAAATTCATTAAAACAGCAAATCAGGAGAGTCTGGCATTAATGTGGTATGAAATCATCATCAGAAGACTTGCTGGAGATTTTTACTGTATGCAGCTGAGACTGATAATACAGTTCTATTTTAAGGGTGAACAATCTGTGTCATGTTTTGTCGTATCACGATGCATCCCGAGCAGACACATTACCAACCACTCTTCAGAAGCCATAAGAATCGTTCCTATAATCCAATACCCATCCACGCTGCAAAGCTCTCATTCTCTATGGGGTAAACAGTGAAGGGCTGGAGAAGCTGAAGTGCACTCAGTATTGTATTTGTGCAAGATTTTTAAGCAGATCAATCATCAATCCTGAAGAGGATGCAGCACCAGACAAAGAAAGGCTGAGTGAGAAGATGAAAACAATCAGACCAGGAGACAGAAAGAGGGAGAATAAATGGCTCCGTTTATATGGAAGGACGTAGGTGATTAACCTCTTCTGAATGAGATTACTAGCATTAGGACAGGACCATTGGCTTCAGGCAGGTGCTTGCAGATGTGTTTGTGTGTGTGTGTGTGTGTGTGTGTGTGTGTGTGTGTGTGTGTGTGTGTGTGTTTTCATGCATGACTATGTGCATAATGGCCCTGTGTATTTTTAGCGAACGCTCAAAGTTTTTCCTGGAAATTGCAGATGAGAATCTGCTTTCATCTGCCAGGAAGTCCAACTAAAGAGGCCTAAACCAAAATCTCAACCGGAGGCCAAACGCAAAAGGGCTTCGGCTTCTGACCGCAAGGTTAATTAGTGAGTAAAGTCACAGAAACATTTAAGATTACAGGCTACTTTTTTTTTAAGTGTGAGAACTTGAGCAAATGGTCTGACTTTGAGTTCGGAACGTAAATAATAAAAACAACTTTTGGTGTCTGGATTCAACACAACAACCGCTCAATTGGCTCTGTACAGCAGAACATCTGAGCCCCATTATATACATTACTGCCCCAACAAAACAGCTCATATAATTAATAAGGACTTGTAAAAAACTAAATATGTATCAAATTTTTCTTTTCAAGATGAGCTACGTGTTAATGACGGAGGTTAGCGTGGACAGTTTACGGGCCCTGCCGCAGCTCTGTTTCCACACTCATGCTCCTGTACTGAGAGGCGGCACTGCACAGCAAAGACTTCTTCAGCCGCAACACACACACAGCTGCAGAGTCCAATCACAGACGAAAAAACACACACACGCACGTACTCGCAAACAACGTTAATAGTACCATTAAGGAACTTTGTGCGGTACTAAAACATGAAGCGAATACTTGTGGGATTTAGTCAGTAATGGTGGCTGTAAAGAAGAGAGCTGCTATTACAGCAGAATTTACTACACATTACTAAGCAGTGTGCCTTGGGATGGAAAGGGAGAGGGAACCTTCTACTTTTTATTATTGGAGGACATTATGGAGCTTGGATGCATACACTCACTTGTCTGAGCATGTATGTGTGCGTGTGTGTGTGTGTGTGGTCTTACCTCAGCGTCTTGATTGTGCAGGTTGTAGGCTCTCTGCAGGGCCCGCATTGTCGCCACGCTTAGCTCCTCTTCCTCGAGCAGAAGCTCCAGGAGCATCACTAGCTGCTCCGACGTCACCTGAGGAGGCAAAACAATTCATGAGATTAATAGCGCGAACTGACACGAGCTCCCTCATAAAATCAACTCAGACACATTATTGGATATTATGAGCAAAAAAAAAAGTCCCGTCCGCCTTACACCAGCAGCTTCAAACTACTAAACTAGCCAAATTATGAATATATTGCGTGCTATGAGTCTGTTCTCAAACACATTTATTTAAGTTTAATTTTCCTTTCAGCGGTGGGGGAAAAAAACACGTCAATATAAGTCAGGCAATTAATGCAGCCCTTCAAACGGAGGGAATGGTAGCATAATAAAACAGCTGAAATGGCAATTAAATAAATATGGTAAACCGAGTGAATCTTGTGCAACTGGGAAATATTACAAAATAGGCAAAAGAGGACAGATGAAGGGAAAATATTAGAATTTGAATCAAGGACAGAGAGAGAAGTGAAACAAAGCAATGAAGGTGTCTTTTTTGATACTGTCCTATTGTGGAGAAACAAAGAGAGCAGCACCGTTCAGGGACACACACTGCCAAAAAAAGACATTTCTCAGAACACGTGTTCTTTGTAGGTTGTAAGACGGCTCTGAAATCCCTGATTGCAGAGATGGCAGAGCTTTAACGGTGAGAAAAGAAGAAAGCTTTTCAGGATGCCATACTGTTGCTTCTTAATAGTGCGTGTGCTGATTGTGTTATCCTGAGATAAACCTAAAGGAAACAAGCTATTTTATTCCAATGACTAACATCTTCAGGGACGCTGGAAACTCAGTGGTGAATTTAGACGATCATCCTGGGGATGGATGTGGGCAGCGATATGAGCGAGCGACTTCTTCCTCTGGAGAAAGCTGTGCCCAGCCTTGCCTGCCTCTCCTGTGCATACACCCAGCACTCCCATCCACACTTTCTCTCTGCTCCCAGTCTGGGACGCAATTAATGGCAGAAGGCCCCGCTGAGGCTGATGTGAAAATAGGTATGAAGAGTGTGTGTGTGACTGAGCGAAGCAGAGCACAAGAGAGAGCGAGGGGAAAAAAGAAAGTGACGGAGAAGGAGGCAGACAGACAAGAACAGACAGACAAAACTCTTTTATTCAGGTAAACACATCCAGCAAGGAGCAGAGTAAATAGCTGCATTTGTGCGGCACATATTTTGTAAAGAGCTGATCCATTTCAAGCCGTCATCAGTAAACAACCTCCTTAGCGCTGCTGGGAAATACCTGACCTAAAACCAGGAAGTATTTCAGCGTGTAGCTGTTGGAGCTGAGGGAATAACACCCAGACTCTTATTGGCAAATGGTCAAACCAAACACTACTACCACCACTGCTACACACACACACACACACACACACACACACACACACACACACACACATCGGTGATCATCTAACTCTGTGGAAAATCTGATATCCAGTCTCCCCTCTCTCTTTCTGTCCTCCCTCCATTTTGTGAAGGCTGAGTGTTTTCTGAAGTGGCGTCTCCATCTCTAAAGGGTCTCTTTGGGGCCCACCCATGATCCTTCTTACTCTCCCACCCTTTGAAAAGTGAGGAGTCCACAGCAATAAAACGCCGCTCTCTCTCACACATACACACACACACACACACACACACACACACACAGATCCCGCCGTGCTGACTGTGAGGTCCTGTTGTGCCTGTATGTACTTATGTTGCTATGGTGGTAATCGATATGTCTGCACCAGTGTCTCCAAAAACAAATTCCTGGTCAATGATGGTACATTACTAACCAGTTTATATTGTTATTATTATCCACACACACACACACACACACACACACACACACACACACACACACACACACACACACACACACACATTTTCTGACAGAAACGGGACTGTCTGCCTCATCCCATGTAACATCTCCATGGTGAAGCCACCGACATCAACAGCAACTACACACCATCTACCTCTCCTCTCTACGAAAACGAAGCACATTTGCTCAAGTACAGCGTGTACTTTATTTGGGAATTTTTGCTTTATGTAACTTTATACTTTTCACTTCATCACATGCATGAATTGTTTCCCATGAATTCCTTGTGCTCAGGAACGCAATTTGAATCCTGTGCAGCAAAGACGGATTCTGCCAGTACAAGCAAAACGACTCAAACGCTGTCTTCAAATATTTCTTTCTACCTCTTCAGAGAGCAGAGAGCACCTACTCACTCAACTTGCTCCGTCTCATTTTCTACACATTTAATCCTTGCTGTGTGCACCTGCAACCTTGTGGCACTCGTGTCAGGGGGAATTTTGAACTGAGTGTTGTGGCTCTTACTCACGATGGTGTCTCCTTTATGTACTGTGGCCTGGATTCTACCTCATTTGTACACTTGTAGACAAAAGCATCTTCCAAACAGCTCAATGTAATGTGACTGCACTGCATGTGAAAATCTTACTATAGGTTTAATGTCATTTATGAAGTGTTCGACACCTGCTTTAAGGCTCCACTTTTAGGAAAATGTAACTTCACACTGATAAATGTGTTTCAGGGTAGTGTGTGTGTGTGTGTGTGTGTGTGTGTGTGTGTGTGTGTGCATGTGTGGGTGACAGAGGGAGAGAGAGAGCAATTGTAGGGGAAAAGGTGAACTCCATGGCTGAGTACTCCCTTATTAATGGGTAGAGCCTGAAGAATGGCACACACACACACACACACACACACACACACACACACACACACACACACACACACACACACACACACACACACACACACAGCCCCATGTCATGACCAGGTCATGGATAACTCTAACAATAGCCCTTAATAGTACAGTGCTGAAAGCACTTTACCACTGAAGGGGGAAAATGCATCCCTCTCTATGTCAACAATTCATGTGAAAAGATCCCCTCACACACACACAGACACAGACACAGACACACACACACACACACACACACACACACACACACACACACACACACACACAACACAGAAATTGGCCACATGAAAGGGGTATTTCATTCCCATACTGTCCGTCAAAGCTGAGGAATGCTAATGGTGAAAAAGACAGAATACACAGTCTCTCTTTCTCTCTCTCTCTCTCTCTCTCTCACTCTCTCTCTCTCACACACATACACACACACACACACACACACACAGAAACTGAATGTAATCTCACTCCTGGACATTCTATATAAAACAATGCACACACCAACACACACACTTCACTTCCGTACAAACCGCTGACACGGGTCCGTTGCGCCCACTCTATATTGAGTTGAGCCTTGCAGGGACCTCTGGGAAATATGCCTCTGAAATGTCCCCTTCACACACTGACCTCTAAACCTCTACAGAACAATGACGCTCACACACATATGAGTGTACACATGCACAAATACAGACTGTTTGCAACAGTGACTGAGAGCTCAATGAGACAAACAGCTATGGTAAACACAGGATATGATGTCCACCACACGCTATAAATGCATGAAAAGGCACATATAGCTGTGTACGTGCGTACATGCGTGTGTGCGTGCGTGTGTGTGTGTGGTGCATGGGAGTTGAAAAAAATGAGCGTTGATGGTAATAGAGAGAAAGCGTCAAAAGGAAGCAGCTACATTTTTTCGTGAGAGCATGTGTGTATGTGTGTGTGTGTGTGTGTGTGTGTGTGTGTGTGTGTGTGTGTGTGTGTGCGTGTGTGTGTGTGTGTGGGTGTATGGGACTAAGCAACATTAGTCATGCTACTGCTGCTGCATAACATGTTCGTGCAGCACAAAATGAATTGAAGCTCTTTAGCCTTTTGTACAGAATGTGTACACACACACTCGCAGCATCAACAGAGGCTTTATTGTGAGATTTCTGCCCTCAACACAGATCGAGCTGCAATAAACGATGAGTTAGGAGTTGCAAATAAATTGTTCCTGATAAATCTCTGACTCTCCGTTGACTCCAGTGCACTTCCTTCTCCCAGACGGTGCGAAAGATGAAAAAGGGTTGTCCAAATAATAAAAAAAACTGCAAATCTTAAATCTTTTTCTGTCCCTTTCCAATAATCCATCACTTGTTCAGTATTTCCATGGCAACGGCGCTGAGTACCACTCTGCGTTCTGTACAGTACATAGGAGCGCGAGCCTGTGTCCTCTTCTAGGAGCCTTTATGCATTGATGGGACTGATGCAAAAATATTTCTGTTTTCTCTATCTGCCCTTCACATTCTGCTCATCCTCTGTGCGAAAGAGGGTCACGATCCACATCCCTTGTTAGTCTCTTGCTACAATAAGAGGTCACTCGCCATTTACCATCACACCTCTACAAGAGCAACCTCAGATAACCTCTGCTAACTGAATCATCACTCTCCCACATTTCTGCTTGGACAAAAATAAACTGCTCGTCTTTTTTACCAGTATTTCTTTTTCAGCGCTTTTCTCACTGGACTGCTGGCTGTTTGGGTTGCTTGTCATGATAATCTGAAAAGTCAGAGTCGTTGTTATTTATTGGCAGTAAGACGTAAAAAGGGAAATGACAAAAAAAAATGTGAAGACGAGAAAAAGGACATAACAGACATAGGAAGCGAGACAAAAATGGCACCAGAGGAATTGTGTGAAAAAAGAAAATGTCAAAGATTGACCATAAAATCTGTATAATGATTCCAAGAACATAAGGGAACCTCTTTCTAAGCCCTTGGCACAGTTGAAAGGAATACAGAGGTGTTGCTAATGGTTTTTTAACCTCCCTTACCTCCACTCTCTTCCGTCTCTCACTCCTTGCCTCCGTACCACTGTGGAGAGTGTGCTGCTTGTTCAGTCACACTGCATTATGGTGGTTGGAGACACTGAATAACTGTGACATTATAAAACCAAACTGTGAGAGGCCATTGAATCCTGGGTGTGCATGCGTGTATGTGTGTGTGATGCCATTCAGCCGCTCGGTTGCCTTTTATTTCCGTCTGACCGCAAGCTCGTAAAAACACATTCTGGCACCAGCAGCTAAAGGCCTCAGCCCACGCCTCAGGTACTAAGGTTTCACTCATTCTTCCCCTCAAATCCCTCCCTTTCTCTCTCCCTCTGCCTCTGTCTCCGTGACTGTCTGCTCCCCGTCTCCATACCAACTCCTTTTTACTGGACCAAACTGCATGTCTGGCTCCTCCAATTATAAGCCCCTCCTCGCATCCTTTATCTCTCTCCGTCCGTCTTTATTTTACACTTGATTTAAGGGCCCAATCATTCATCTGCTCGAACTGCAGCGGCAAGCTCGGGTCCTGAGGAGAAACAGTGCACCAAGCAGCTGTTAAGATTCTCTCAACAGCCATGACAGCATAAATAGCATCACAAATACTTACACTTTTAATTAGCCTGTAACTGCTCTTTACAGCTGCACAGAATTAAAATGCGCAACAAAATGGGGCAGATGGTCAGGAATAAAAAAGCAAGCGAAGAGGCAAAAAACTGAAAATCAACTGATGTAAAGAAACCGTTAGGAGCTTGGGAATATTCAATTTTGACAAGTGTTTCAGTTCATTGAAATCCCTGCATCATCTCTACCACTCCTAAGTATTGAGCATTTCTAACCAGTGAGTGAAATGTAGGTGCAGGTTATTTAATTAACGCATAATGGTCACATGGTTGCGGCTCACACGGTAGCAGGAGTCTCTGCTTGCAGCAGCATGTGGGAGACTTTAGTAGAAAGCACAGCAGTGATGAGGGGACCCTATAAATATAAAACCAATAAATATGATAAGTAGCTAAAGAAAAATGAATTTATACAGTGTGGGGATATGATACTGCAATCCCGTGCCTTCACAAGGTCTAAAAAGACATTATAAAAAAGGCCTGCTGACATCATAGGTTTTGTAAACCAATTTCGGGTAATAGGTTGGAGCAGACACACAAATACACACACACACACACACGCTGACGCTGAAAGGTTATCTGTGAGTCACATGTTACCCTTTCAACTTATGAAATGGAGCTGTCTTCTGTGCTATCATCTCCTCAAATGATGTCACACCTGCATGATCTCACAGATAGCGCCGAGCACAGACCGATGACCTCGGCGATGACCTACAGCTACAAGCGTCTATCTGCAATCTAATCATTAACGGCATTCATTCTTTGTTTTTTCAATTCGGAAACGGCTCTAATTAACAACCACAACATCTACAGAGAGCGGGATGAGGGTGTATATTCGCCTGTGTTTGTGTGTAGATCTGGCTGTTGCAATCAGTCCTGAACCTAATCAGGAAGCAAAACATACAGAGGGCTTTCAGGGACAAGCAGTGGCACAAGAGAAAAAGAGCAAAAGGAGAAAGAGACAAAGCTTTTGACCTTGCATTCACAGTGACTTTCGGGATCGATTGTCTCATCAATGCGTCTTCTGACACAAGGACATGCGCTGACGACAGGCAGACTGTCAGGGATATTCACCAGCACGAATATTAGTATAATGGGAAACAAATATTCACAGCACGTACAATACTTTGCCAATCAACAGAGCCCATTCAGAAAACAAACAAGTCTATGTGCCTCATTTATGCTGTGTGCTGGATACATTTTTGAGTGCGCACCAGGCATTATGTGTACTTCTTCCCAATTCACCAGTATTTAACCCAGTCTGCACCCATGTTTGTGTGAATGCGTGTTTTTGAGTGTGCGTTTGATCAGCTGCTGGTTGTTAGGATGTGCAGCCCCTGGTAGCTGCTCTTTTCACCCCACATCTTCCTTCCTGGCCTTCAAGTTCACAGTCTCACAGCGGTGTGGGGTCACAGCGGGGTTGCGAGTCAGGGGTTAAGCTGAAAAAGCACACACAGTGGGCCCGGCGGTGGGGAGTGACTACTTTCTCTGAAGGGGAATCAACCAGGCGCACATACATACATATACATATACACACACACACACACACACACACACACACACACACACACACACACACACACACAGAGTGCACAAAAGCACACAGAGTGCACAAAAGCACACGTGCACGCACTTTCAGCGGGCATGAGGCATGTCTTTTCGGCTCATGGGATGGCTTTTCTTCACTGTCTCAACACTTTCTCTGTGCAGCCGCAGAAGGTGGGGCGTTTGTTGTGTAAAATTCAATGTTTCTGCAATTTGGCATTGATCATGAAGGCAATTAACATGTTTTCTCTCCTACTCACCACCGCTCTGACTCATTCACACACCTCCAAAAACTGGAGAAGTTTAATTAATCTCTGGCACTCTGGTTTGACGCAAGCCACAAATCTAACTGTCTCCAAAGGGTGCCTCCCTCGCCTCCCTCTTACCATTCCTCCTCCTCCCACAATCCGTTGTTCCAGTCCCGATGGAGACACAAACAACTCCTCAAACACACGCACACGTCAGATAGGCCTCCTTTTTATCTTTTCACCCATTTCTTCACAATTTTGGGAAGCACACATCCCCTGTAGGACAGTACTTGCCACCTCCTGTGCTTCTGTTGTTCTGGGACAGTACAGACAGACATGGCCCTCCTCCTCATTGTGTCACCAGGAGTGTCTTTTTCACCTGCCACCTTCACCAGAAGGATATTACAAGCCCCCTCAAACTACCCTCTGTGCAGCTGCCCCAACCAACCAGTAGGAGTCACTGCTGGGGGTGGAAACCAGGTCTCAGCGAGTGCTTTGCCCCTGCACCACCCGTATGCTTTTCAAAGAGAGAGGCCTTTGAAACAGAACTGGAACAAAAGGACTGCTGTTTGTGTGTGTGCGAGAGAACAAAATCTGTAGCATTTGTACTACAGTGACACATCCAAACAGCTGGACGTCAGCTCGGACAAAGAGAGAGGTGAGGAGAAAGGGATGGTGGAGAAAGGAGGGACACTGGATTTTGTGTGTGTGTGTGTGTGTGTGTAAATGGACAAACTGATGAAGACAGATACACTTCTCTGAAGGTCTTTGTATAGGATAAGTTCTATATTTTTCTTTTTATCAACAAATTCCATGAGAAAATCAATGAATTGATCCTACTAACAGGTGCTGTCTGTGTATCCAAAGCCTGACACAGTTAACTCCATCGTGCCATAGACCTTCACTGTTGTCCAAAAACTATTAAAAACACATCAGTCAGCCACACTGTTGCACTGGCTGACATATTATTTTATGATGATGAACCCGGGCAGTGCAGTTTATTTTGAGTCGATTCCACATCCTGTTGTTGTAAATACTCAGTACAGCAGCAAATAAAAATAGGGCTTTAGGAAATTACCCTTTTTTATAAATTGAAGTGTATACTCAGATCCTGTTTTTAAATACTTGTGTTTTAAAAAGGACCAAATGGGCTTTAGACTGTGAGCCACAGACTGGCTGTGGAAATATTGAGAGAAATGCATTTTTCGTTTTGGTCTTCTCATGGAAAATAACAAAAATATAAAATATCACCAGGTTACCGATTTAAGAACGTATCCATTCTTGTTGGTGTTATTGTTTTTCCATACTTCACTGGAGGATTTCGGTTTTGAGTCTATATCGTGCTTTGATGGATTTTCCTCCTGGCAACATTGTGAGGGGAATACTGACGTCTCAATCCATGTTCAACACTAACATGGTACATTCAGTTATCTCACAGATATCTGCCCACTCCCTGAGCACATAAGGCACGGAAGTATGAAATGTGACTAAGGCTGAAAATAGCAGAGCACCCAGGTTTAATTTCCTCATGTCATTTGTTCTGGCCTGATCCTGAGAGGGTGAGAGCAGGGTCGTGGTTAAATATTATCCCTCTGGCGTGGGGGGGCAACAGTGTTGCTACGGTAGGCCAATTGAACGAATAAATCGGCCATCAGCGATTGGCTGAGTCCATCACCGGTTGTGTCTATTTATTTTTTTGAGAGCGGGCGATTTTTGTCAAAATATTTCTGCTAATTTAACGGTCTGCCTCTGAAGAAGTAAGAGTGAGCTGTTCAGTTTCCTTCGAGGGGTTGAGGATAAATATTATGAGTGGTGTGTGCTGCTCTTGATTATAATAAGTCCTGGGGTTAATAGGGCATACACACAGGCACGCACACACACACACACACACACACACACACACACACACACACACACACACATAGTGACGTGTCAAAAAACTCTTGTATGCTCAATTGAAAGTTGCCAATTTTACCATTCAATTACATGGTGGTTAAGCTTTTGAACATCAACACACACACATGCACGCACACACATAACTATGCAAACACACAGGCAACAAGGATTTGCTCATTCACGCCGGGTTTAGCTGGATGACAATAAAAATGGGGGTAAAACACAAACATGCACGGGAGATGACCTCTAGTGTGGCACGATAGCATCTACCGCTGTTGAAAGATACACTGAGAAAGAGAGGTGGAGAGCCAGATTGGGAGGACGAAAGATGGGAGACAGGAGTCAGACACGAAGAAGGAGTGGCAGCGAGAGACAAGAGAGGAAGAGGAGACAGCAGAGAGGCTAATATAGCCCGAGCCATCAAACAGAAAGGTCATGTTCAGGAAGAGGCTCTGAGTGTGTCTGTCTGCATTTGTGTGAGCTGTGTTAATGTGTTTATTTGTTTGTTGGTCTATGTGTGTGTGTGTGTGTGTGTGTGTGTGTGTGTGTGTGTTGTCTCCTGTGTGAACTCCAGGCTGGCTGGGTTTAAGCAGTCTGAGCTGACAGAGGTATGTGGGATGGACTAAGCCCAGATATCTGTTGCACAGACAGACACGCACACACAGCTGTGGAGTCATGCACCGCCACAAAGACACACACACACACACACACACACACACACACACACACACACACACACACACACATAGGAAGAACAAAAAGAGGTAGATATTATAGAATAACAGAAGATGCCACAGAAACAGGAGAGAGATGGAGTAGGAGAGAGCATCATAGAGAGACACCAACAAGAAAAACAGATGGAAAGAAATTCAAAACTTGTTGTTTGCATTAAAACCACCGGAACACAATCCTTCTGTCTTTTTCCTGCAATAAGACTACATCTAGCTTTGGAACACATGATATCCCAGACAGGGGAGTGCGGAGCCGAAGGTGTCGCCTTCATTAATGCCTCTGCAATTTTAGGTCATAAGAGGTTTCTTGTGCTGAAACAAAGACCCCATTTAGACCTGGTATTAAAATGTGATCTGTATCCAGACACGTTATCCAGATAAGAAAAAATGCACGTCAATACAAGGTGTAAATCGCAGTGTGATTGCATCTGTCTGACCACATCTGGAGGTAGTCTGGATCGCATTGTGCTCAGATCGTAGGCCAGTGTAAATGCAATCCGTACTCTGTGCTGGCATTGCCACACAACGAAACACTGATACAGATTTTAGCTAACATAAAATATAGTTGTTGTTCAAAATTAGATAACAAGCAAGTGAGAATGCTGAAAGGGACAGACCTCTAATTATGTGCCTGTTTGGTACCATGAAAGAGAAGGATGCATTATTCAACAGAGCTGGGTGAAAGATGAAAGCAATACAGGTGGCAAATGAATGACATACAGTAAGAAATAACTGCATTGCACTCATCTGTGTGGCTGATCTGCTGTGAACAAGGCATATCATTTATCTAGTCACAGAGTAGCCTTCATGGCGGTGCTGCAACACACTGGGACAAACTGACACAATATTTTTTAGACAAAGAAAAGAATAACAATGCATTGCATTTGCCAAATTTGCAAGAGGAACAAGAAATAATTAAGAATTTGTCACACACAGTGTTTGACAGAGTTTACAAAGTGTCTGTGAACTCACCAACTCACAAAACTGATTTTTTTAAGAGAGTCTGGGGTTGATTTGCCACCACCCCTACTTAATGACAGGCAGATTTGGCTCTGGAGGACAGAGATCGAGCTCAATTAGGATAACGAGAATTCATTAAAAATACCAGGTGTAAACACAGAGGCAAGATCGGATCGTTTATCATCTGGATAACAACTTTGGATACAGGTCGCATTTTAGTTCCAGGTGTAAATGAGGTCAGAATAGACAATTTATGGATCAGTACAGTCAAATGAAAATTAATTCACAACTGTTACCCTGTTTGAACACCTCAGTTCCTGCTTTTTTTCAACTTATTTGATAGCAAATCGATTTCTATCTGATCTATTTGGACTTTTGGCTGTTTGTTGGCCAAAACTAGTAATTTCAGAGACATCACATTGGGATTTAGAAACTCCTGACGGGCATTTTTCACTATTTTCTGACTTTCTGGACCAAAGGATTAATCGCAAAATCAGCTTGTTAGTTGCTGTGCTGGAGATTTCAGTCTTATAAAGGCATATTTCAGAAAATAACTAGTTTGAAACATATCTTTCATCCATGTGGAATCAGTCTAGAATTATTTGTGCATTTGGGTTCTTTACAACAAGCAACTTCATTAAAATAATGGTTAGACCATCAATTTGTCTCTGCTCCTCAGCATTTTCAGATAGACTTAATAGT
Source organism: Chaetodon trifasciatus (assembly GCA_037975065.1). Classification (NCBI taxonomy): domain Eukaryota; kingdom Metazoa; phylum Chordata; class Actinopteri; order Chaetodontiformes; family Chaetodontidae; genus Chaetodon; species Chaetodon trifasciatus. The sequence continues at coordinate 4,842,068 of JBBMOE010000008.1, forward strand.
AGCATAGCTTACAGCGAAGAGAATGGTGCCTGTGGGACAAAACTGATCATATAGCATGAACATGACTGTGACCTCAACAAATGGGGAAAGGGCATCATGAGCCAGACAGCCTCTGTGAAGACAAGCTCCCCCCAAACACACCATCAGATTTCTTAGACACTTAGTTATTGGTTTCATGTGCAGGGATTTCTATAATCTTCAGCGTCTGTGGGCCTAGTAGCATACAGCTGATATTACTTTGCGTGCATGCAAGTGTGTGCATCTGTGTGCGTGTGTGTGTGTGTGTGTTTTTGACAAGGCTAATTGCGTCAGGGCTGTCTGAGAGTGCTGTCGGCTCCCGAGTCATTACCAGGAAAGACAGATGTTTTAGAACTCAGCACGCCGCATTCGTAAGTGCACACATAGACACACAAACATAACATTACGTACTGTACCTATGAAAGCAATGAGGTGACGCCTAAATCAGGTTTTATGTGAAAAGCACTGATTCATTTCCCACCACTAAAAAGCCAGCTCCATTTTCCAGCCCAGCCCAATATTGAACATGACCCTACACTAAATATCTGGCTAAAACGTCGCTGGGTTTAACACCACGACCTCCACGCTACAGTGTGTTTTTATAGCACTGCATTATACGAAATGTCTAAATTTGTGTTTGAATTGACTCCAAAATGAACAATGTGTATTTGTGTGAGTGACAAAGTGCTTGTTTTGTACGTATTGTGGCAGCCATATTCAGCAGGCTGTGTTCTCTCTCTCTGTGTCCCTGATGTGTTTTCCATGTGTGCTGGAAAGACAAACACAGCTGCACTTGAATGACACTCAAATGCTTCTGGGATTCAGAATGCATGAGTGTGTGTGTGCGTGTGTGTAAATTGGGTTGGGGGTGTCTGTGTGTAAGGGTGTGTGTTCTTTTGGACCATTTCAGTGAAAAGCCTGTTGAAGCTACTCTTGCTCGGTGTAACTACCCCTCACTCTACCCCTAGAACTAACCATCACAACTCACTGCTTCGCCTCTTGCATATGTGCACGTCTTTATGTGTGTGTGTGCATCTGAGCTTGCAATGCATGCATTCCTTGGAGAGGCATGAAGCCCTAAGTGGTATTTCGGAGCAGCTATGCTTGCCACGAAATGGTTTGTCGGTATCGTCAACCCTGACTGGTCTGGAATGATCTCCTTACACTCTCCCCCTTTACCGTATACTCCTGCATTCACAAACATGTATACATATACACATAACATACACACATGCGCGCACACAGACTGCAGGGAGTCCCCGGACGAGATGAGACAGGCTGTGAGCTTCAAATGACCCCGAAAACAGAACTGCTGCTGAGTGATAAATGAGACAAATACACGCTGGCGCTCTCTCCCTCTCACTTTCTTTCAGTCTTGCTCTCCCTCATTAACACAACACAAATGGAGCCATCTCCTCTTTCTCCTCTCCTCCCATCTCCACACATAAATCTTGCCATCTCTAACACTTGGCATTGCTGATAAATTTTAATTTTCTTCAAGCTCTTTCTTTTTCTCAAGCTTTTTACTACCTATCAGAAAGGAAAACAGTTTTCGCTCCCCATCAGCACAGATGTCAGAAACTTTGGATGCATTAAAACTGGAGTAATTGAGCGTAAAATGGCCTGATTTTCTATTATTTCTAGGATTTTGTAATGGGCCTGACAGAACTACGGCATAATGACGTACCAGTCAAACAAAAAGACAATTCTGTCTGTCATGTACACTTTTACAGACATTGTGCAGATCTTAGTTTCAGTCAGCTTATGCAGTAATGTGTGATGCATGAGTTTTACAAGTTAAAACTCTGGAGTCATACATAGTGGACGCATTACCAGCTACCATGTGGACATGTGTATATGCTGTCGAAGTAATGTGTAGATTTACGATTTACTGCATCAGTTTTGTCACAAAACAAAATGGTACAGGTGCAAATATTTATTCAAACAGTGGACTGACAAGTTTTATTGGCAGGTAATGTTGGATCAACAGCGTATTGATGTGAAGTCAGTGTGACAGAGGGGTGAATCAAACAGCGGTTGTTTACCACACTGATCCCTCGATTCCCACACAATCCGTTCCTCCTGGTCAGCACATTTCACAAAAGTCACGGCGGAAAATGACAAAGCCAGTGAGATACTTTTATTGATCTGTCGTTTTACTCCAGTGCTGTTGTCTCTTCAGATGTCCTGGACTCACCCTCTCTCCTCTGATTCTCTCTTGCTTTTTCACCATCTCCAACTGTCTGTCCGAGCTCACAAGTTCAGCTTTGAGAGACCTTTCATCTAGTGTGCTCAAAGGAACGTAGTAGTCCATTCTCCTGCTGCTACACTACAGTATGTGCATGTGCTTTTTGAGTCCGTACTGTCAGTCCATCTATTAGTGTCACCATCATGCAGAAACTAGATGAGAGTATGACTCTCTGCTGTCTTGCTCTTGTCCACCTCTTCACAGCGAGCTCAAGCTTGGGTCCAATTGTTAACATCGGACAGAGTAAAATCCAGTCACCTGTCCCTTCATCTTTTTATCTATGTCTGTTCATTCATCGTTTCATTTTGGCCACTTATTAAGGTCCAGTCACAAATTGGTACAGCGAAATTCATCAGTATTCAGTCATTATTGTGGCTGACCAGCTAGCTGCTAACACACTAGCTAGCCGAGCCTAGCGCAATTCAGTCACAAAAGCTTCTTTCTGTTTTCTTTGCACACATTAACTGTCTCCTGGCATTGTCAGGATTGGACACCATTTCATTCAATAACGAGGGGATAAAAGCTCTCTAAGCCAGTCGCAAGCTTGGTCGCTAATGGGACAATGACTTCATACAGTTTTTTCAAAGACATAATTAGATCCTGTCTGCAAACCATTCCTCTTTTGTGTAGCAGTTTACACTCAAACAAAGGAGGTTAAATAAAATGGTGCAACACAGCTAATAAGCTACAAAAGCTTCCTCCATTTTGGGCTCCCTGCTCCCTCAAAGGTCTGCACTGTTAACATGGTTTGCTGTTGGTCAAGAGCGTAAATTTAGTCGTAGAAGTTTCCCAAAGTTGAACTTGATATAAAACATTTGTTCAGATTTAATTCAGCCCCTGCGAGCAAATTTATTGATTTTGCAGCAATTTATTGCTGTTTATAATGCTTGTGTGATCAATTCTGGTTCATAGTGACAGCAGACTGAGTGGAGCAACATGCATATCAATCTCCACCTCCTCTGTACCTCTCAGTTGTTTGGACAGGAGCAACTAAAGACTGGGAAAGTTGTGGAATGCTCCAAAAACACCAGTTTGGAACATTCCACAGGTAAACAAGTTCATTGGTAACAGGTGATAGTATCATGATTGGGTATGAAAGGGGCATCCTGGAAAGGCTCAGTTGTTTACAAGCAGGGGTGGGGCGAGGTTCACCACTTTGTGAACACATGACTGTATAAAGAATATAACTGCATGAGCTCAGGAACACTGTTTTTATTTACGTTTTACACAGTGTCCCAGTTCTTTTGGAATCACGGTTGTACATTTCTTGTGAAGAACACCACAGTCTCTAACATAAGTCTCTATCATAAGCAGCCCAGAAGGATCTCACAATACAGGCTGAAGTGAGCCAAGAAAACAGATACATCGCTCTTTGCTTGACCTCTCACTGGAAACCAGTTTGCTATGGAAGTCCCTAATCAGGAGCTTGATGATTCACACAACACAGCTTCCAGTCTAACAGGTACACACAAACCGATGACGGTCTCGTAATATTGCAATTTAAATATTCAAGCAACGGGATGGATTCTTTTGCATGAACTCTATAAGTTCAAGCTTGAGTTTTGCTTTCATTTTAGGGCAATTACAGGGTTGTGGTTCACAGCAGTGGACTCTCGGCTGATCCCCAGTTGGTCTGATAATGGAGAAACACACACACACACACATGCACACACACACTTTTCTTCCGACCATTTCCCATCCTGATGTGATGAAGTCTGGCCGGAAACAGCCATTTCCCTGAATGTTCCCATCTCTCCTCCGGCATACTCCCTCATCCCTGATTCATTGCCAATAAATCACAGAGCGAAAGAGAAAAAGAACAAGAGAGACACAGCAAGTAAGAAAAAAGTGCAAGAGAGAAAGAGGAGGGGAGAAGGAAAGGGAGATGGCAGTATAAACCAGGAGACGGTGCACGGGAGATGAGGGAACAGAGATGAAGGAAAACCAGATGTGTGATGTGTCCTCGTCAAGTTCAAATTGCCAAATACGGATGAGTGCACTTTGTGGTGACGTCTCATCAAAGAAAACAACAACAACAACACAGATGTCATAAAAACACCATTACTAAGGGGAAATGCTTTATTTCATGGGCACTGATCAAACTCTAAACAAACAAAAAGAGAGGAGGAGGTAGATCAAAAAAGAAAAGCAGACAAGACTGTTGGATAATTTACCACTCATACTTTCTTATCAGGGTCACCAATTTATTACAACTTATGTTGGCAAAACACAGACCAGGATTAAATTCAGTTGTTTTTTTATGTTTCACAAATAAGCACAGACTGAAACTATTTCCACGCTGCTCTCCTGCCTTGTTATCTCATCCTCCACTTACAGAAACCTATTATGGCAGAGTAATGTAGTGTATGCCACCTGCAAACCCCACCCAACTGAAGGGTCTCTTTGATCATGGCCTCCCTGCTGTATACCCTCCCACAGGGGCTCCAGTTACCACTTCTGTCAAACCCTGTCAAACCATCGCACCTAAGCACAACACAAGGGATTTCAGTCACCACTCGAACTTGGTTAATTTCTTTGTGAGTTTACATTATGTCCTAAAATAGAACTTGGCATCTGTGTCCTTGTGGCAAAGCTCCGCTGCTTTAGGAGCAAAATCCTCTTTGTTATTTTACCTCGGAGGTCTTTAGCTTGACAGCAGCAGAATCAAAACCCTCCCCGATCCAGTCCAGACAGGGGCTTTTATTTCATGTTGTCCACATCTGCCTCTCCCCTTATTTCTTTTTGCCTCTCTACTATTGGATCAAATGAAGGCATAAAATGCTTTAAGAAATACTCTGGAAAATAATAAGATAGCCACACCCAACATATTGGTAACGTTGCCTCCAGAGTGAGACCATCAGACTGAGTTGACTGAAAGGGTTTAGTATGTTAAATTAAGATGTAAGCATTCATTCCTAACCGTGGAAACAATAGTTGATGTCTCAAAGATGTTAAAGATCTAATCTGAATCCCCTAAACATGTTATCATGTGACAAAATTTCTATACTTAGCTTGTGTGATGAACTATCTTCATGATAATAGAGAAATTTTCATCCATCCAGGAAGACCGTGAGACATGGCTGGAAGCTCTGGACCTTGACTTAAGGGTCAATGTGAAGATTCTCGGTCATCCAGGTCATAGTTTAGAAATGCAGAGTCCAAATCCACTTTGACTTAGCAAAAGATATACATTGAGTCAAACTTTTTTGGTCAAAACTGAAATAAACCTTTGTAAAATCTCCAAGTTGTCATTTCTGAATGCTTAAAATTGACCGACAATATGTATAAAACTGCCCAGCCTTAGTCAGACAACCTATTATTTTCACTTTTAACGACCAGATATTGTAAAGAAGCCTCCCGATCTGACAAATCTGACTTAAACTGAACCCTATCACGTTTGACAGATGACCCCGAGCAGTCTGATGACAGGCTGTTCCTCCAAACATTTACTCAGCCACAAACCTGGTGGAACATGTTTTCACAGTAACCTGTACCATCGACCAAGAAGGTGCAGACTGCCATGTAGGTGCAAATGAGGTGACAAAGTCAGACTGAGATGGAGGCTGACTCATCGTCCACCTATCCTGCTGCATCTGTGAAGTTACAGTGGTGCACAGAATGATATCCCTGATCTGAGATACATTAGACTCTGAGTGTGTGTTTATAATCATATATCGCTGTTTAAGTCTATAGAATTAATATTACAAAGATTGATAACATTAGGAGTCAGTCAAACAATCTCCAAAGGAATAATACAATATAAATCATATATTTGGCGATTCATATCCATAAAAATAACCCTGATTAGTTTGTGGACATAAAAATTGTGCAGGCTGTGATTCAGAGAGATGAGCACTGTAAAGTTTAAAATAGCGTGGTGCAGAACAATTTCTGCAGGAATGAGAAGAATTCAGGATTACACCATTTCCCGGATTTGTTTATCCAGAGGAAGAGCTATGTAAACACTTTCTATATACAGGACCTTATCACATCTGCACCAAAGGTGCGAGGATGTGTCACACTGTATCAAACATATTGTATTCTAGTGCAGAAATGTAAAATAGAACTACACTAATCTTAGGATTGGAGGTGATTTACCCCAACACCAGAACTTTAAATCAGCAGGTGAAAACATGATGTCAATTTTAACCATGCACGCGTACGACTTAAAACAATGTTATGTTGGAATTGCTGCATCTGTCAGCCATTAAGCTCATTCTGCTGGCGAGTTGTTCCATGAACTGAGAGTACTGAACACACGGTCTGGCAAAGCTGCACTTTGAGGTCTCAGCAAAGGTTTAGGTATGTTGTGATAGCTATTGATCATCTTACAGGCATTTTACCAGTTGGTCAATGTAAAACCCAGATCAATTACAACTTACAGACAGCATCTTAAAAGAGCAGAGGAGCATGTGGTTCCCAGGAAAGTTGGCCGAGGTCTTGCGCTATTCTCAGTTCTTTTCCCCTACAGGGTTTCCTGTCCTGATCAGCAGGGGCAGACGGACCCTCTCATTACGGAGACCGCAGATGAAAATGAGAGCAAAATGAGGCCCATTACCATGCGGGCGTGACTAATATCCCTCTACAGACCTCTCTACACACACTGGACACATGCACGCTCATCACATGCACACACGCAAGTTACACGTGCACACAAAAACAGTCAGACACACGCACTAAGATGCGCGCGAATCAATAATGTAACAGAAACAAAGATGAGGGGAAGTTGGTAATAAACTTTGGCCGTATTAAATGGACCAGTTCTTGGGTTGCTCTGTGGGGGGTGTCTGGCTCTCTCCACTGAGTGCATCTATAGGTTTTTGAGTGTGTGTATATTCCCTAATCATCCATGATGTCATTAGTGCTAAATGGGACCCTGCCTCAGCCCAATTCCTGCCCACTAAAAGTCCTAGCTTCTCAATTCCCTCCCTGGCCTTCTCTGTTCGTCTCTTGCTAACCGCTCTTACATCATCTGACCAGCCCTGTGATATTTCATCTCTCGTGTGCTTCTCTCATCTCTGCAAATATCCACTCTGCTCTTCATTTCCTCAAATGCCTGCAACAGATTCATTACCTTACTGGAATTCATAATCATCAACTTCTAACCCACCGCCAGTCTCGCTCTCGCTTCAGTCCTCAAATCCTCTCTTACGGGTTTCTCTTTTCTGTTCTGCTCTACTTTTCTACCTTGTCTTCATCTCTTTCTCTTGCCATGTAGTCCTTCCATCACCTATTTATTCTCTTTCCTGAAGAATCCTCTGCTCTTTCCTTCCCTTTATATTTTTCCACCCAAGTGCATAATTTTGTGGCTTGAATACATGTTTCCATTGCAATTTGAATTGATCTAAAAGACAACCACAGGGAATAGATAATGCCCTGCAGTGGCGTCTTGTGTTGTTTTTTATATTTCACTCTCGTTGCTCTATGCTCCAGTTGTAACTTTATCTCTGATACATCCCAACTTTTTCTTCCCCTTCTACCTTCCTGTCTCCTGTGTCTTAACCGCCTTCCCTCCTTTTCCGATCGGGTCTGCTGAGTGATTTATAGTCTTGCAACAGGCTGGTAGGCGCAAGGAAGAGAGAGGGAAGAGAGGTAGATGAAGAGAGGAGGGGCCGAGCAGAAATTGGGCTGTTCGGCGTTTGAAGTACATGAAGGAGTAATATAAAATACACCTGGTCCATCCATGGGGCACTCTCTGTACACAGAAACAAAGGGAGGGGAGGGAGACATAGTGCAGAAGAGAGGCGAGGGCTGGGCCACAGGGGAAGAGAGGTGGATGGAAAAGGGGGGGAGGGTCCACTTCGTGTTTCCTTTCAGGATGGCTTTTATGGTGTAACTTCAAACGCTGACCTCCCACACCCCCATCCCAACGTCCCCCCTTTCCCTCGCTCCATCTATCCGTCCATTCGTCCCTCCCTCCTCTTTCTCGCTATTGTGTATGGCCAAGTGGACAGTAATTGGCTATTCTTTCATGAGGCTGATTTCAGCACCCTTTGCCCCCCACAGGAAGAGGCCCTTTTTGCTGCCCCTTAGAATTAAGTGCATTTGTGTGTATGTGTGTGTACATTGTAAATATGCCAGACGGTAGGTATCAGGTGGTTGAAGGGGGCTGCACTGGCCGCAGACCTTATACAGGCATTTCACTCACTGTGCACTCCAAATTACAACACAGGAATTGGAGGTAATCTAATCCAGAAAAGTCATGTTCAGACACAAGGTTTTATGAAATACTCTGGATTTCAGCTGCAGCTTAAACACGTATACCTTTACTTATGAATAAAGCTTACATTACATCTGTTGAAAGCTGCGGTACAAAGTGTTGAAGGGAAACTCAAAGCCTTAAAAGTCACTGGATATAAACAATATTCTTGGGACTGAATGAGCGTTTATTTTTCCTTCCAAAATTTTATTGAAAGACAACCAGGAGCACTTACCTAACTTATTCATGCCATGAAATGTACCATACAAAAAGATGGGAGGCTTTGCCAATGTTTCCTACAGCCTGAGCATATTACGAGTGATATATGAAAGCTGCTCTCGTCTTGCTAATGACTTCTGGCCCTCTGTGGCTTATAGATCAGTGTGCATTCATTGATGGTACAGGCGTGTGTGCAAGTGTGTGTGTCAATTAGTGGGTGGAAGGAATTAGCCATCCCAAGAGAGCCCTAATTAACACTACACCCTGAGGCAAATCCATCTTTTTGGGATATTTTGTATGGCATTTTGAGCAAGTTATTTAGCAGCTAACAATTATTTTCATTGTCGATTAATCTGGAACATATTTTCTCGATTAATCGATTAGTTGTTTGGCCTATAAAATGTCAGAAAATGGTGAAAAACATTAATCAATGTTTCACAAAGGCCAAGATGAAGCCCTAAAATGCCTTGCTTTGTCCACAACCCAAAGATAATTAGTCGTAAAGGAACGAAGAAACCAGTAAATACTCACATTTAAGAAGCTGGAATGAGAGAATTTTGATTTTTTTTTTTATAAAAAATTATTCAAAACGATTAACTGATTATCAAATAGTTTACAGCCTAATCTATTTAGTCGTTAACAGTATGAATTGAAAGTCAACAAAGGTTCAAGGCCAGATTCAAACCCAGAATGTCGAGGCTGAATGGTTCCAACCCCCTCCAGACAAACACAAACATCATCCCACACACACATTGGCCATGGCCGAACGCGTGCACGTGCGCACACACACACACACACACACACACACACACACACACACACACAGAAACAGTGGTGGGTATGTGATGTATACAAGCTCTTAAAAGGTTAAATACGTGGACGATGACACAACATAAACACAGACTTAAACAAGTACAGGGTAGACTGTCCTCACAGACACAACACATAAACAGAACTGCGGATAATTGTGTTGTCAGACACATGAATATACTGTTCAGCTCAAGAATCACAGCCACTTTAAGAGAGCAGAAGTCCCATATAGATAGGAACATAGAGGTTTCCACAAGAGAAAAGGGACACCTCCAAGAGTTAGAAGTTGAGCGGAGGGAAGGTAGATATAGCTCTTAATACGGTATAGTGCCTCCTACCTCTTTGTAGTTCACCTTGGGCTCTATTCTCTTCCGCTTTCTGCCCTTCCCCTGATGACTCTGACTGAGGAGAATCCATTTTACAACCTGCAAGAGGGAGGACGGGGGGGTGAGGTGGTGAAGGCGGGAAAAAGAAGAGAGGGCAGAGGTAGAGGCAGACAAAAAAAGTGGCATTGTTTTGAGTGAACGGGATGAGACAGCGTGAAGGAGAAACAGAGAAAGAGCAGAGAGGTAATCAGAGAGGTGTAATGATGACAGAGGGAGAGGGGAGAAAGGAAAGGGTGTGAGAGAAAGAGTGAGTGGTCACATCCAATAGCAGAAAGTAAATATAAGCA
>JBBMOE010000008.1:4854734-5069127 GCA_037975065.1 Chaetodon trifasciatus
AGTCTTTTAATCCCAGAAACGATAACAGATAATAATACAAATTCAAAAACAGTACGTTTTTGATACCCTGCTTTAAGTGAAGAAACATTTTTTAATGTAAAAAAATGTAAGAAAATGTTTCATCAGATAAATAAGACAAACACATCACATTCAACAGTGTTTAATGCTGTCTTCACTCAACACTTGATAAGCTTCTGTAAATAGAAATCTATTATTCCATATTTGAATCAAACAATCTCATCAAAAATACCCAAATGAGACTAAAAATTTGACCAAGAATTTGGTGACAAATTTCAGGATTTTGCAATATTTAATCCTTAATGCTACAAACACAACTGAGTCACTATATTCAAAAGTATTGATTTTTACTTTTTATGTATGCGTCTATGGATATATATATATTTTATTTTTCATTTTTCCCTTTTGCCTGTTTGTTTTTCATCCTCTCTGCAGTTTATAGCTGCCTTCCTGTACGTCCTGGTGTGACTTTATTTTACTTGTTCTAAAACTGGATACGTGTCAAGGCAGCTGGAAACTGTGTATGGACAACGATGGAAAGTGAAATGATGTCAAAACTGTACTGCATGTGTGAAATGCTGAGGCAAAAATAAAACATATACTAAAAAAAATATCAGCCAATTTAGCTTTTTTGGTTGCGAAAAAAAGGCAATTATTGATAAGCGAGGCAGAAAAAAACGTATAAAATATTGACGGAAGTTACAGGAGTCTGGAGATGGTATCAGGCTGAAAGCTCTGAAGCTGTGAATCAAGGGTAGTCTTTATTTAAACAAAGTATCTCAGCCTAGATACATCATCCCAAAGGGAGTGCTTACTCATCTAAACTCTGAGGTCTAAAATAGGCCAGCAGTGGCCTTCCCATTGCACATCTTTTACTCCAGGATCAGTGAATGCCATTGTTTATTATTAGGCCAAACCATTTCCTGCCTTTCTCCAATTCAAGCACATTGTCGAGCGATTGGTAGGAGGGAGAGAGGGAGAGAGAGAGAGGGAGGGAGAGAGAGAGAGAGGGAGAGAGAGAGAGACTTAAAACTGTGTTTGTGCCTAGTGTACATAATACACAGGCACTTGCATTTGTAAAAGGTTTCAATCGATCTGGCTGATCTTATTAGCTGGTGACTGGCACATCAAGCATAAAAAAAGCTTCTGCAAGAACACTCTAGCCATCACCCAATCAGGTGTGAGAAAACAGCAGTCCCTCCACGCTGTCCTTCCCACCCTCAGAGGCCCCCTGAAAGGCTCCAGTTACATCATCACACACATAATCTACAAGGTGAAGGTTCCCAGACAGCAACACAGGCACAAACACACAAAAATGCACATACACACAGTGGTAATTAAGATCAGTTACCATGGAGATGGGAGAATTGAAGAAGCTGTTAAAGTGGATTGATTGTGTGTGTGTGTGTGTGTGTGTGTGTGTGTGTGTGTGTGTGTGTGTGTGTGTGTGTGTGTGTGTGTGTGAGTGTAGCCCTGCCATCCTACTATCTCTGACCGAGGGTCTTTCTCGATTAGAGGCAGAGCAGCTCTGCTCACCTCGTCAAGATTCAGTATCAGTTTGGTAACGGAAGTGATGATAATGACTCAACAATACGATAATAAAATGAACTGCATGAATATCTCTGTCAAGAACTCGCTGTGCTTACTAACCTGTGATACTTTACAGTGGAACTGAGTTCATCACAAAGATGGCATCATGATATCTGGTGGGAAACCGACTTGAAAAAAGTTTAGCAAATATGTTGTGTGTTTATGCTGTTATCGAGGAAAGCCATCACCGTCTCACAGTTTCAAAATGCCCACTGGCTAACGGTCACACACCATTTAAAGTGTAGGCTTTCTATACTTACAGCTATTTATTTCTAATATGAGAAATAATTTTCATTATGAGAGCGTCATTACACCGCTATTTACAGCTGCTGAAAACTGACGCGAAGGCTATACTGCTCCTCATCTAAGAGCAAACGCTTAGAGTGCATTCAAAAACACAGAAAAGCTCCTGTACATTTAACTGTATGTATCACTGATGGCTTTGTACTGGATCCAAACACAACACCTTAACCTACTCTGAAGTCTAGTTCATGAAAAACACACTGGTTCGTTATCAAAGAGGATAACCTTCAGGCAAATGCACTCAGTATGACTTCTGGCTTTCACATACAGCCAATCAGGCTGCAGATCGTACAGTGAAGCAGATCAGGTTGCAGTCACAGCAACGTGAAGTAAAAGTGAAGCTGTGGTACACAAAGTGGTGTGGATGTCTTAAAGTGACAAAGATGAGCCATCAGCCAGTTCAAATCAAGGCTGGAAGAAATGATATCTTCCATTATCAGAAACCAGTTTAGCGAGTACACAATGACAATGAAATTTTCGCCCTGTGTATGCATGTTCCAGGAACGACAAGATTACAACAAGTGCTAAATAACAAGTACTTTGACTGTCAGCATCAATAGGAGGAAGAACATCAGTAAAGTAATCACTTATTTTATAGTTAAAGAGGTGATGCCTCTGAGCTCTGTGGACAAAGAGCAGTTCAGAGAGCACAAAGTAATTAATAATCCAAAATCAATGGTGCTGAATTATTGTGCTATTATGTACTATTAGTTAACTCTGCACCCATAGTGATCATCCATTTTATACATTACAGTCAAGTACACGTGTGTTTTCAGTCTAAATTGATTCAAGAGTTAAATGTTTATTTAACTACATAATTTAACTAGGTGGCATTTAGCTTTTTACAGACATATTAATTAAAGTAATATTATCAAACTCGATATTTTGACGAATGACAAAAGAGAGCAAGACTCTTCATACCTTTGGAATTCCCGGTCGATCGAGCCAGTCAGCATAAATAGCACTGAGGGTGAGGCCTTTTCTGGAACACAATGGCACAAGTGTTAGTATTATTCCTATTATTATAGCTATGACTGTTATTGCACAAGACACCGTATGAAAACACGGCTCTGGGAAAATATTGTTAGGGTCATGGCGGACTTGAGGTTTAGACCAACACCTTAAACAAAAAGAGGGGCACACCCACTTCCCTATGAAAGACAGGCAAACAGGCATGTACAGACAATGAACTGGATTTTTATGTATGCATGTACAGTAAGCAATTGTGTGTATGTGTGTGAGTGTAGCTATGGAAGACCTCAAGTGAATGGTCATATATCCTACATAGAATATAGACTGCGGCAGAACCATCTTACAAACATAAACATGCATACAAACAAACATTTCATAAGCAGCTCACAGCGTGTATGCAAACAAAAGGATACAAGTCGAAGAGCAGTTTGACAGCATCATCAAATCATCAATCCTGACTGAGTCTGGCACATCTATTACCAAGTATTAATTGGTGATATTCAGCCCATTAAAGGGGTTATTTTGTAATGAAAAGTTGTAATTTACATTTCTATCCTCATTTTCTCTCACCTATGCTCTTCTGAGGCTAAATTAGCGATTTCACACATGTCCCAAATATATTCTTAAAGGAAATTGGTCCGAGAGGGACAGATAAGGGAGTCTCAAGTGAGTGCACCTAAGCATAGTTTTTGTCTTTACATAATGCTTAACATTGCTTTTGCATAGCTTAAAAATAGAGGGATAAATAGGTGAGTCCAGTAAAAGACCCCAGGCCAGGGAAAGCAATGACAGTGTTATGGCCACAAGTTTCTGGCAACTATTACATTATGTAAATGACTCTTTTAAGTGTTTTCTTTGACTGTATTGCTCACTACATGCCAGAAAATGTCTTAAATCTTTACCACTAATGGGGCAAGAAAGTGTTTAAGCTAGGTGCATTGGCCATTTAAGGACATCTCAGACTCAGCTTGTCAAGCTCAGATCTACATCAGTCACACTGTTCTTTATCCACCTCTCAACACTTTGAGCTGAAGGCTAAGGTTAGCCAACACGTTCACGAGTCATTCTGGGCAAACCGTGAACGTGAAATTTCGTGGCAATCCATTCAATACATGTCGAGATATTTAACTTTGGAGCACAGCGCTGGAGGGCCAATAGATCCACTGACCGACACTGGGCCACTCCACTGCTAGAGTGGCTAAAAATGGTTTAAAGGACTGGCATCTTGTTGCAAGGTCAAGGCTACGCTCCTTGCTTCCACACACTAATGAAGTCTGAGCCCCACTGCGTCATTTCCTATTGTATATTTGCTGGCAACTTTGGCAGATGGAGAGTGGGTGTTCAGTAAATTGAAACTCATAAAAATCTCTTTACACTCTACAGTGTACTAGAAGAGGTAATGCTGCCCATAAAGTACCAATTTGCCCAGAAAGTGGACATTAAAAATATCATCAGTGACTTCACCACAAGGATATTTTAGCACTTGGCATGTGGAGTTGAACCACAGACAGTATAATATATATGCATTACAATATATAGACTAAACATCTGCCACACCAACACTGAGACAGCATAAAGTAGGATTATATGGGATTGTGTGAGCATAGTTTTCTTGAGTGGCAAACAAAAGGTTAATACAGTTAATACACCACATGAACTGTCAAATACTGTTTCATAATAGGGCTAGATATAGAAAAGCTTTATGTCTCACAAGAGCAGACAAGACATGCATCTACTGGTTTTATCATGTTGAGCTTGGTGACTTCATTTCATTTGATTGCTTATTCACCTTAATTGTGATAGATGAGAACGTACCGTGTGTGACAGCGGTGCCTGTTCTTGTCAACTTGTGTTCTTGTCAACACAAATGACAATGTTGACGATTTTTATGTTTCGTCTTATAAACACTATGTTCCCCTTTTAGCATGGGGCAAGATACATGGCCTTGCACCCTGCACACAGAGCAGCCATGACCCTCAACAGTGAGTGTCTATTCTCGTCCAAAACGTTACTCTTCTGGTGGGTTGTTTACCGAAAGAGGCATCAGATCCAAATATTGACTGTCCCCAACTCCCCCTGTTTAATTCAATCAATCTCTGCTCATCCGGCAGCACTCTCCACATGCCAGAAAAGGCAAAAAGACAACATTCAGAGGGTGCTGAGGAAGAGAGGGGTAAGAAAAGAAGTGCTACTGGCTGGGAGAAGCAAAGTGAAAGACAGACAGGGAGAGAGAGAGGGACAGAAAGACAGGCAGAAGAAGAGGTTAATGAGGCAATCAGGAGAAATAGAGAACTGAATGATTAAGTGAGCGCAGAGAGGGAGAGAGAAAATTAGAGAGGAGGAGAGGAGGAGGAGCAGTTATCCTTTTACTCTTCAATTAATATAAGAGTGGATGAGACTGCTCTCTTAACAGGATTGGTGTTTGGAGTTTTCGCTGGTCATGTTTCCACAGCAGGACCAAGTTAGTCAAAGACCAGAGGCCAAATCAACACACACTAAGTATTTGACAGTAAATCTACTAACAAGTCACATCTGTTGGGGGAAAAAAAAAGTTGTAAGGCTAAGTTCAAACAGAAAACCGATGAAAAGCATAACTTTAATTTGTCTGGAACTAGAAACCAGGCTACCAATACTTGAGCACAAATCAAAGTGGTTTTAATGCTTCTAGGCATGTTTTTCATTATTCATGAGTTACACTGTGAGCATTATTCATTGGCACTTACATACCTCTCCATGTCGGGAAAGGCAATCAGCAGCATTTGCAGGAAATCCTGTCCAAAAAGAACAAGAAAAGACAGATTCTGTAGAAATGAAAGCATTTAGGGAGGTGTGAGAGGCAGAAAAAAAGACAGAGAAAGGCATACCTGATCTTAAGTCAGGAGTACAAGGTCAAACAGTATTTATGTTACATCCATTATTTAGTGGGAAGACTCAGCCTGCCACCGCAGAAACAGGAGCCAGGTGGAAGACATCACATATCACACACATGGACACACACAGACAGTACATACACACAGACTTCCAGCTGTGATCACTCAGCTCCATGGCCCCAGCATAATAAACATACAGTATGTGGCCGAGCTGATGTGCGGTCATTAATTTGAAATGCTGCTGGTGTATTTTCAACTTCTGTAACACAGTGGCAGCCTGAGCTTACATCAGCCTCCAATTAATTTATGGAAATAACACTGTTCCTCAGAGACAGGCCACATGAAAACAGTTCAAATCTGAGCTCAGGTTTTATTAACAGCCTCTCATGCAGGTGCAGGTCAACAATGAGATTCTACCTTAAGTTAATCAAGTAAAAATGAGTTTCCTAAACTGCAGCCTCACCTGAGATAAAATAAGTCGCCCGTGATATTTCTTCACAAATAATCTGAAGAAGTCGGTGAATTGTTGCTCTCCCACTTGATTTGCCAAGAACCTGAGGAGGAAGTAACCCTGGACAGAGGACAGGAGAAATAAAGACCATCAAAGACAACACAGAGAACCACTGCAACAACATCTAGAGTCATAACAAGTGCTGTCCCAACCACATCTACTGGAACAAAGGACAAAAACTAAAAGGACAAAATTGGACTTTTTCAAATAGTTCCCTTCCTTTCCTACTGCCCCTATTCATTTTTCTCCTTTCCTTCCTGTACCACATTTATCTCACCTTGAGGTAGTGGACTTGCATGAAGGCTTTGTCAGGGTTGAGGGCATGTTTAACTGTGGAGGAGCCAGACTCACTGACCTGACCAGTGTTCTCCATGTTAGGTCTGCAGAAAGACAAATAGAGCAGAGAAATAAGAAAAAAACACAGAGAAAGATAAGACAGGCAAGGAAATGGGCATACAACCACACTAAACCAGAAGGTGCACAGAAAATGACACATGCACTAAGGCTAAAACAGTTAGAGAAACTATTTTATCCCACTCTTGGAGACATTTTCATCACAGGAAAACCACAATTTCTGCAGAGCAAGAATACACTGTCAGCAACACTAAATCCAGCCACTCAGCCGGTCCTCTCAATGCCGAACATGTTGCCAAGATGCCATACTTTGCCCGAGGCAGGCTGAAAATCAAGCTGTAGATTTATAATAGCATGCTATGCTGTTTATATGACCTCACAGTGCTGTGCTCTGACTTTACAGCCCATGACTCACTGAGCGAACATATAACACTTCCACTAAAAAGCACCCTCGTCTGCAGGCACAAAGAGGCATGCTCGAGGTTTCGCTTTCCCTGTCACACAGATACAAATCATCCCTTCAACCTCCATAAACACACAAACAAACACGCAAACCAATAAAAGCCAAACAAACAGGCAGCTGACGTGGGATGCTGTGCAATGATAGTTTCAGTTAGCCCGTATTGATCAGGCTGAGCAGATTAACTCAGTGTGCCAATAGGAAGGCCTTGAAGGATCACCCTCCTGCCAAGTCGATACGCTAGGCGCCTGGCTCACCAATCAATACACCCTTCATCACTGGCTAGCACTTTTCCACAGGACCGCTTCATGACAGGGCCAGACACACACAGATGAGCAGGCAGGCAAAAACACACATTCAAAATCTTATTCACACTGATTTATGTATGATATAAAATCTAAATGTTTAATCTCTTGAGTTAGGCTTCAGCTATGAGACACAAGTTGGTCAAATATTTGATCGACGACTGCAATGCCTGTTCAAAATGCTCCTGTTTGGAATGAGCCCACTGTTTGGCCTCCAGCACTGCTACTTGAAGCTTTCTCGATATCATCAACCTGCAGACCAGTAGAGTCCCCACAGCTGTTCCAGACCCAGCCTTTTTTCTTTTTTAAACTTTATTAACAACACAGTAATATTACAATACACCACCATCTTTAGACAGTTTATTGAGGCGTTCCCAAAACATGAGCCACACACCTTCATAATAATAATCATTATTGTTATTTCTGCTTCGGGTGAATGGGTAAAATTCAGGGCTGGTGAGTTTGTGGTGGGTGTGGTCACCTGACAGTGGTGGGTGTGGCCTCCAGTACATTACATTCAGTGTCAACGAACAACGCATGTAAGATAAAAGTCAATGTTAAAATCATTTTTGTTCATGAGGTCATCTGTCAGTGTGTAAATCATTATCTATTACGTAATATTCATTTAATCAGTGCAATGTCTATAACATCTGCCCGCATGATGTGCACGTCAGATCACGCCTTCTCCATGGCTGCCTACCTGCAGTGCTACCGTCAACAGCCACAGCTCATGTAGGCTACGGATGTTTAAAAGAGAACGCTAAAAGAACATCAGCATTTGCGGGAGAGGCTGAAAGAAAAACTAACTTTAAGAAGCTTTTCATTCAAACATAACCGTGAATGAATGAAATCTTTACCGCTGTATCATTACTATTGATTGAGGCTGGCATTATTCATTGAAGGTGTCTAGCTAACTTTACCTTAATAACATTAAGTTAACCACTCTGTAGGATTGTCAAAATGTTAACATTACAACTCCAATCAGCTCACGGTTCATTAGGTAAAAACAGCATTGTTGAGAGAGAGGGGTAAACCCAACCCTGTGGTGAACATTCAAAATTGTGGATCTCGAACAGCTGCAGCTAGAACTGAGGGGGCTCTGCGGGTGTGCAGGGTGATATTTCTCAGCTTTCTTGAGAAAAGCTCATTCAAACTACTTCACACTGGACACTGCACTTCCTCGGGTCCTCAGCAATACACCCTCCAAGTGTGAAGTCAATCGGACGAACAGTTGTCGAGATGAACAGGATGAACAGAGATTCCTTCCATTTCAGTTAGATTTGAGTCTTTGTCCAGACATGGTGAGCGGAAGAGCAGGGACACAGGGGGGAGATGAAGTAGATTAGGGCTGAGCACAAGAAAAAGAGAAGGAGGAGAATGTGTGGGAGAAATTGAGGACAGGAGATAGACAGGAATGTTTGGTTTGCTCAGTGGACTGAGAGAGGAAGTCATCAGCTTCCTGGAATTTCTAAATTCGACTGGACACTCTTAGAAGGTCTTTCATCATGCAAATAAGGGCGTGTTCCTCCTTGAGTGCATGTGCGCATGTCATATATATGTTAGGCATGTGACAAATCACAACGGCAATGACCTGATTTGGGAAAACACATTTGGCACATCTTAGAAATGATGCTCAGTGTCTGTCAATATTCTGAGCCAGTCAGCGGATATATGGATTAACATTAAAATGCATTACAGCACAGGGAGCTACAGGCAATATCTGCATTATGAAATAAACTGTTTGTCTGAGTTGTTGGAAAAAAGACCCTTTTACTTATTCTCTATGTATCATGCCCATTTTTTTTATCATGAAGTTATTTTTTTTAACTTGCTCTCCGTCCAGTCTCCTGCCCGTAGTGCCCATGTCTGTCTGTTACTGCTGATAAGATGAAATAGACTCCTTTTAAGACAGCAGGACGTGCTGTATCCCTGGGAAATTGTGTGTGTGAGTGTGTGTGTGTGTGTGTGTGCGCGCATGTGTGTGTCTGTGTCAGACAGAGAAATACACAGAGAAAGAGGGACTGGGGCAAGAGACAAAAACAATGGCAGAACATGTATATCCAGAAGAGAAAATGTGTCGGTTTCGTGCGTCAGAGACACCAGCGGCACGGCACAGGGAGGAAAAAAGTTGATCCATCACTGCCGTGTTAGACAAAGGAACTCCACCCTTCCCACTGTCCAGACCAGGGATGTATGGATGTGTAAATCCCCGTCTTTGGCCGTCTCTCTTTGTCAGAGATGATTTACTACAGCTTTAAGAGGAATCGCTGCTCGCTGCCTTGGAGAATCACACAATAGCTCAATGTATTGCAGAATAAATGGTGCTCTTATCTGACTCGTAGGCCATGTGCGTGGGGGGGGTGTTTGTGTGTGTGCATGTGTGTGTGTAGCCATGCATACACCTGGGTGTGTCTCAGATCGAGAGACAGAAAGAGCGGGAGGAAATCAGGAGCTATTACTGACAGAACTTAATGTGAAATGTACACACACACACACACACACACACACACACACACACACACACACAGAGGTTTATAGCTCCGCGAGCCATATCCTGACAAATTACACTGGGTTGACTGTGGAAACCGGATAAGGTAGAGCAGCACTCCCAGCAGCCCAGTGAATCAGCAGGGAGAATGGCGTCTGGCCCAGGCTGCCCTAAATATAACTCATCTGAAATGGACTGATAAACACTGGCCACTGGGGCCCCTTCTGGATCAAGGGGTGTCGACTGTGACCCACTGAACTTGGAAAGCGCAATCTGCCATTTAGCCTTCATGTGTGTTTGTGTGTGTATCCCGGTGAGGTTTTGCATATCTCTCGGTACATCCCATTGTGCTTCCATTCCCTTCACCTGTGAAAACCAGTTTGTGTTTATTCTTATTGTGTTTCCCCACGGTTGTAATGCTAAACATTGGAGCCACATCAGGACTTGGACATACAGGCAGTCAAGCCCACATCAGAAAGTGGCATGGCCTGTTCCCAACTTTGGTGTAAACTAAGATCTAAGCTATATCTGACCTTCCAATAACTTTTCCTGATACAGTGCCTTCAATGACTACTTTTGTTAGTTTGTAATTCAGTTTTGCTTCAAAGCATGGGTTTGATAATGCTTAATTTTATGGGTCTATAATTTTTCTGAGTCATTTCTTAATGATTTCCTGGGGGTGTTCCTGGAAATAACTATGTAAATTTGTTCTAAGCATAGGGAAAGCAGAATTTCCTTGAAAGAACTGCTCTATTTAAATCCAAGTAAATATTCAGGTATTATTGGCAATGTTATTCTTTATGTTGACTTGTACTATTGGATATAACTGGATATTGGCATCAAATTACTTTCCAGGAAACGCATTAGAAATTATTCAGAAATTACAAACTCATGAAATAAAGCGTTACCCCACATTTTGTACAATCATGCCACAATACAACAAACTGTGCTTGACTCACAGACTGTATACAAGAAAATGGCATAGTGTAATAGAGGAGGGTAATGTAGCAGGGATCCTTTATGCCTATGCATGCTTGATCATTGCTTTGTGAGGACTAAAAAAAGGTTTTTCCCCAGGCGCCACTTCAGTAATTACTTCTCTTTTCTATACTAATGTCTCTCCATGTAATCTAATCAGTCAAAATGTATGCCTCCATACATTTGTCTGTGTATATGTGTGAGTGCATGTATTGTTTGCATTTTTCAGATGTTAGCTTTATGTTGTTGATTTAACTCAGTCAGGTGCGGAGAAACCTAATCCTGATCCTCCTAATCACCCCTGCATCTGCCCCATAGAGGAACACCCTGATAGACTGCCAGACAGACACAGCTCTCAAGTGCATGTTTAACCCTTTCAGACACGCGCAGCTTCCAGCAATTCAGCCGGCAAAGAGTTACATATTTCCAAACACAGCCAACCTTGAAGCACTCAAACCCTTTAAACCCATGAGGAAAGTCTGAGTAAAATCACTTTTACAAATACTTTAACTGTCCACTCACTCAGCTTGCACTATTCAGGAGAACGTGGATTGATTTGAATTCTTAATACTATTAGCGCTTCCTTTGTGTGATGACAACACATTGTAGGTGAAGAGACATAGTTAGAAGTTAGTGCCAAGCAGAAGTGCCATGAAATCAATAGCACATTGATTTGCTGTCACGCTCTGTATGGTCTCTTACAAGTGTGAATGTCAATAGCGCAGTATGCTACAAGTGTCATCTCCAGGTTTTTATTCAGAGCAAGAGCTACAATATGAAAGGCACAGTGCTAACAAGTGTGAACATCCCACCCTGAAACAGTTAACTCCAGGCTGTGGTTTACACCTATAATCCCCTGACGACACTGTGCTTCCACCGTGGATAAAACAAACAGGGTGTGGGTCCCACATTGTCAGGATCAGATGAAGAGTGTGTGTTTGTGCGTGCTCGCTGTGCTTGTGTGCAGAGCTTTTCTCAGACATGACAGTACAGTGCACCTGGATATACGCGCCACACCTGTACTCCTGGAATGCATATACCTCAAGCTCACGTGTGCGTCTGCACGTGCAGACACCAGCAAAAGCAGCATGACCAGCTTTTAACCAAAAAAAGACTGTCTTCTATGGACAATGAGAAAAAGACAAACATTTTAACTTTTTGTAGAGTAAATTCTGGTTACTGAAATGGAATGTGTTTCAGTTTTCTTTTTTTAAAAACCTTTTAGTCACCCTACTTTGGGATCATCATTTTGTACAGTAATGTGTGGTTCAGGCGTGGCGCTGCTGGCAGTGCAAAAGTTCAGTTACTCAGTTACAATGATAATTATAAATGACTATCTTGAACCAATATGAAATATTGTGTATTATTTGCATAAATTCTATGACAGTCACCACAGCACTAATGCACTTACTTTGAGTGAAAGTGGTCCTAATGCATATTTCAAAAATTATGAACAAACGATCTGAGAAAATTGATCAGGATAAAATGGATGCGTGCCGTTGAGGTCACTAAGACATGCAAGTCACAGAAGAAGTGCGCGTTTTAAAAATAATGTGTGAAAGAGAGCATTTCAAGCACTGATACCAGAGTAGCATAATTAAGTAGTCACACTGACTGCTGTTGGAAGATGTTGCCTCTTCTGTTCATATTGAATCTAGGCTGGTTTAGTAATCTACTGATCCTTAGGGATAAAACTAACAGTGGGGACAATCACCAGTCAGCATTATGGGTCAGCTTCATGTCTGTGTATAGTACAGTGTTCTCAAAACAGACCCACATTCAGCGCTATTGGCTACTGTAAATGCCAATCAATATCCACGCAGGCCTCTCCCAAGCTTCCTGTTTGTACAGGAAACCCATAAAAATGCAGAACCAAATAGCACTCTGCTAGCTGTTTCATGGGAATTTTAAGCATGTTTACTGAAGGTGAGGTTGCACTATCCTCAAGGAGCCATTTCCTCCACAGTGGTAACAGCTGTAAGATAATTAAAACAAATCTACTTGACCAAAAAAAAAAAACACGCACCTGAGGATTTGAAGTGCCTCCTCTGAGTTCTTCAACTCATCAGAGAGCCGTCTCCACCTCAGCAGTGCCTTCAGGTCAGACTGTTCTGCTGTCTCTTGTAAGGAGAGCTGGAGGGAGACATACGGAGAGTTAAAAAGATGTGAGGGAAATGGTTCAGGTAGAGCAAAGAAGTCAGAGGTGGGAAAATTAAATATGGTGAATTTCATCAGCAAGAGCAAGCAGTGCTGCCCACTATCTCTGTCACTGTGTCTTATTGATTTTGGCAGCAATAACAGGTCCGGTGGAATCTACTTCTTCAGAGTCAAGCTCATATCAGAAAGGTGACATGATTAAACAGCGCAGACACAAGAAAAACATTTGTGTAACTCTCGATGGTGTGGGAAAGCGAGAGGGAGGATTAAATCTGTATGCATATCAACTCTCCGATCAGGGCTGAAGTCAGTGTTGCAAGCAAAGGATTCATCCCCATGCTACATGCTCTTTCTTTGTAACCTTAATTACAAGGTCTTTATTAGAAGGACAGCAGGAGCAGAGCAAAGTACTAGTCTCTTTTGTCTTTACTTCTTTAAAAAGCTCACTTTTTTGAGGAGGTTTAGGTGGCAGTTGTACTTTTTCACAACTCTTGTGTGGTTCAGTTTAGTCCCCTTATGTTTCAGTAGGTCAGGAAGTTTGGGTTTGATGGTTTATTTTGTGGTTGGCCCAGGAACTTCTTTAGCCTTTTGTTTTGTTTGGCCAGCTCCTCTGACCTTTCAGTCGTAGTTTTTGTTTCTTGTTTGTGCTTTTTTTTGCATTGGAACTTGGATCGGTGCCTTTATAAACTGTTTCCTTGTGTGCTTGATGTATGGTTTTACAACACTGATGTAATGGCCAACTCTACTCGACATGTGTTCCAACCACAACAGCAATATTTGAAATCCTGGCACATAAGTTTTGCAAATGGAAGGTTGGAATGTCAACCAGTGTTTCCCCTGAGTTGCTGCATTATACCAGTGGTATAAAGGTGCCAGATCATACTGTATAGTAGAACTTCTAGATAATGACAAGAAAGAAACATACATAAATATCACAAATATTCACTTAATGATTCCTGAGGTTGTTTTTCATTGACCAATTCCCAATTCTAATACAGTGTTTGTCAATCTGCACTGAAAAAAAGACTTCTTTCATAAAATAGCTACAGAAAACTACAATTATCTGGCAGTGGTTGTACTGTACTTGTTGTGCTTGGGCCCATATAATGTCCTCCAGGTAGGTGGCAAAGCCCTCACTGATCCACTCCTCAGTCCAGTCTCTGGCTCCGATCACAAGTCCAAACCAGGAGTGGGCGATCTCATGGCACATCCTGGACCCACACAGAGACAGGCCATTCTCCCAGGAGCCAGGACTCCCAGCACCCAACACACTCTGGGACAGGAAGATTATATGGGGGCTGGGGATGACAAATGACAAAAATAAGGGATGAGCAAGAGGGATAAATGGAAGATAACGCAATGGAAGGCGTGTGAAATAAGTGAGGGATAAAAAGGGAACAAGAATTAGAAGATGGGAGAATAAAAATATTTTTAGAATCAAGGAGTTTCGGGGAGTAAGAGAAAGACAACACAGTGATGTAACCCTGAGATAAAAAGTGCTGGTTAAGGAGAAATAAAAGCCAAAGAGGAATAACGATATACTGAACCACCCTGCAAAAAGATCAGAGAGTTACTGAGGTAATGTTCCACACCTATGATTACAGAAAATTTAGCCTGAACATGCCACGTAAGACAAACTAACACATGTCCACACTAATGAGTATGCGAGTCACTGACTACCCATCCCTTTCTCCATCCTCTACATTATGTTTAGCAAAGAGCAGCTTACTCATCAAGTGCTCTTGCCAAACCTAACTTCCCTGCACAAACATTAAGCAAGAACACCATGTTCCCTGAACTAAAATTGTCAACCAACAATGGGTAAAATAAATACAATAGAATTAGCAATTTTGGGTGATTTTACAGTTCCCTCTCCTCCGCTGCCACTTTAACGAAAGGCTGCAAAATGTAGGTTTAAAGAGGGTCTAGAAGTTGTCATGATTTTTTACAATAAAAGTCAATTATAAACCAAACCTTTGCCCCTTTAAGTTCTTCATGGAGATGAAAAGGAAAGAACTGAGAACAAAGCTTGACATATGACTATATTTAGAAAACTATAGGCATTTGTAATCACTACAAACCCATGACTGATTTATTGAGCAATTTAAGTTAATTGAGATTTGCCTTGCACTCTTCTCAAGAGGAAATTAAACATATGGTTATGGTTATGATAAAAATTTAGATTACGAGCATTTGAAGTGTATGTAAATATAGCAACTGTCGCTTCCATCTGTGCCTTCTTGAAAACAGATAATATATGTGCAACATTCACACACATTAAAGTGTTTTGAGTAACACCAAAGATAAGGAGAAATTTAACAGTCCCACTGTGTGTGTGTGTGTGTGTGTGTGTGAGAGAGAGAGTGTGTGTGTGATTTACTCAACAATTCAAAAGCCTCATTAAGCTTTTCAACCAATAAGAGCAGTTTATCAAAGTTCTGAAAAAAATGAAGAGGGAATAACAAGACCATCAGCAGCTAAATTCCAGTATAATTGTTTGCAAATGTGAGTTCTATATACGTAGATAATGGTTTCCCCTAATGTCCATTTTAGATATCCGAAAGTTAAGAACGTGGTTTTCCCTTCGACTTTCTTCTCAATCAAGGAGGTACATTTTAGGTTTGATGAGGGTTTGGAAAGTTTCTTTCACTGCACGAGTCTCTGCCAGCAGAGAATACAGAGCTGCTGAAATAGGACTGGCACAGGCACGCACCTCATTCAGATACAAGTATCGAGGGTTGGGTTTGCTGGTAAAGTTGAAGGAGAGTGGTAGAGTTGTAAAAACATTTTTAAGAAACCGTGCAATATGTTGGAGGTTGTGTGTGAAAAAATTGTCAAACTATATCCATGAAAATATATTGACAAGGCTGAAAGTCTGCAGCCATGCAAGCACCTGTGTGAGGCTTTAAGCTAAATGCTAACATTATCATGCTCATAATGACAATGCTAACATGCTGAAGTATAATGTTTAACATGTTCCCTGTAGTTCAGCGTGCTAGCATTTGCTAATTAGCACCAAACACAACGCACAGCTGAGGCTTAGTGACAAACTAAAGTGTTGGAAAAAATTCAGTTTTCACTTGATACTTGAATACTTTGACTTGCTAGATGAAAAACTAAGGGACCACAAAAGGTAATGCCACTTGTCCTGTACCAAATTTCATGGCAATCCATTCAGTAGTCGTTGAGATATTTCATTAAATAAAAACCTGCTGGTAGCAACTGCGGAGAAGTCAGGGGATCACCACCAAGAAACACTGCCTTGTAACCATGAATGTACCATGAACCATGAATTTTACAGTATCCATCCAGTGACTGTTGAGATATTTCAGTCTGGACCAAAAAGTTGCACTGACTAACAAACTACCCAAGCGGCATGGCATGAGGGACAACAAGGTTATATTCGCCAGTTTGCAGTTTGAACCACATCCATTTCACTGTCTGAAACATTGACGTTCACATGGACACAGGAATACAGGACATGTGACTTTTAACCATGAGACAACGCTCGTAGAACAGCAGCACCAATATGAGAGCTCAGTCAAAGCCAAGGTCATGGCTGAAGACTTTTCTGGAGCATTCTTTACTTCTGTCTTATGTAACAGGCTCCGGGTGCCCTGAGGGGCTTAGGGCCGACTGCGTGTGAGAGGCAAGCTATTCTTCAACAGAAGAATGGGAGAAGGGTCACAGAGGTGCGAATGAATGGTCTCTTCTCTCTCTCCTCGCCCATATAACAACACAGGACTGTCTAGAATTCCTTTCACACTCTCTAGATCTTAAGTGTCCCAGCCACTATTGACCTGACATTGGTGGGAGAATTTATGGCAAACGGCAGTTTCTTACTGAAAAGTATTTTTCAGAGGGTCATACCACCCACTGCTGTGACAAATATGTTAAAGATGCCTCCAGACGAAATGTCTCTATGTTTCACTTCAATGTAGTCAGCTTTTTGAATCATCATCCATATAGGTTTACTAAATGTAAATACCCTGTAGTAATAAACCACACAATGTAGCACTTCCAGCTAAAAAGACATAAAGAGCGGTCTTACTTCTAACTGGTGAGACACAGTAACTCTTATTATTTCACCTGTTGGATTCACAGTCTACTCCCACGGCTACAGTAAGACCACATATTGCTGCCATCGATGAATTACAGTGAGCTGTAACATGAGCTGCTCTCATCAAGGAGAGATTAGCATCTTAAAACACCAGATGACAGAAGAGTTATTTTCTTTCCTTGCTATAACCTAATTATGGTGACAAGTCAATTATAAAGGAAAACACTGAGTAAAGACAAAGGTTAGGCTGGGTCTCTCAGACAGTCTATTTTAGAGGAAAGCAAAATCGGATATCAGAAAAACACAACTACTCTTTATTTCCCCCGAGGATTGTTTTAACAGATAGGAGGCAGGCTGTTGCCCTCTGTTATTTAGGAACATGTCAACATCATACAATAGGGTCTTATGGGCATCATTTCCGAGACAGCATCTCAAATCTAATCCCATGTTTTTCCTGATTACACAAACAAAGGCTCTCACTGGAGCAGGAGATGCTAACATTAGCCTTATGAGTTTCTTTGTAGCCTAATCTTATTCCCCCACAATTGGATAAGCACGCCTTTGTTGTCAGCTCCAGCAGTGTGCTGTGTGTGCGTCCGTGTGTGTGAGAGTGAGTGAGTGTGAAACACAAAGACAGCCTTTCAGAGACGGCGCTTGCACATGCTCCTCTGAGGGATGCGGAATCCATCACTACAGTGACAAATAGTGTCATCCCACCATGGTCGGGATGAATAACAACAGCATCTTTCACATTCACTGATACACTGACTGACATTAGTTGACATCAGGGACCTGTCAGGGATGCACGCATGAGAAGACTTTTACACACATACATAGATACTGTATGCAGCACCTGCACATGTGTATGCACCTTTCATCTTCACAGCAGATCTGAATCTAAGGTCTGCTGCGGGGATCAATGTTTGTCCCTGAATACTTTCAAATAAGGTACTGGACATTCATTCATACGCAAATACTGTCTTTGTTCCACAATGTGCTGCCGTATTCTCTGTTTTGCAAATTAGTAAACGTGACTCACAAAACAACTAAAGCTGCTGATTACACCAACAATTATAATCAATCAAGCATTAAGTGATAATACTGCAACTGTCAGAAACTGTGTAGATACATTATTGTCCATAATAATACTACTTCCACCACGTCTTTACACCACAGACTTGACATCCTGTGATCATAACATTTACAAAATGAACAATTTCTGATATTTTTGTGCTTTTCACTAAAATTGTAATGTTGCTTTTATTCATAATTGTCTTCTGGCAATTCTTCAGCTGTTGATTGTGATACCGTAGGTTTTTATTTTTAAACTCTGAAGGTTCACGGTAATAAAACTGGCCTTCTCATTTCATCACCTGAACAACACAGATATTGTGCTGTTGTCAAGTTGCTTTTCATAAATTTGACATCAGGATTTTTAATATATGACACCAAAATACTCCAATAAATTAAGAAGTTGCAGACAAACTTAAGCCCAATGATTCCCTCCACTTCAAAGAGTTCCCCTTTAACTTGTGCCATCACCTTTTTTCAACAAAAAGTATATTCAAAGATTTGTTGTATTTTACATGAACAGAAGATCAAATACACTCATAGAGAAAGAAACAAATTTAGTCTGGATCCTCTCATCAGGGTTACTGATCAATTTCTCCATTTAATGATGGGATGTTTGATTCAAACTTGACCACTGACACCTTTCACCTGTAAATGAATTCATATTTGCTGGTCCTGTCTTGTGCCTGTTTTTGATGTTTGTGATCTCTGTTTGCTTTTTTTGACTGCTAGCTGTGTAACAAATTGCCCTCTATTCGTCTCTACTTAGTCATGTTCTTCTAAACAATACATTAAAGACATGAAATTACAACCTGTGACACTTAATTGGATGCCACACATGAATTTTATACTCGATTGGAGTAGATGAGTTGAGATGATTTCTTGTTCTTAATTGTCTTCATTTGGTATGTATTAAGGCTTGAAGAGTGCTGCAAACTCACACACACATAAACTGATCATGATGAGAGGCTGTCTGCATATAGAATAACAGACAAAAGACCTGAGGTAACCTTAGATGACCAACCCCATTGGGTTTTAGCACACAAAATGAAATACTGATTAAAGCCCTCCTGTGCTTTCTCACACGTCAACCTACCGACTCTGAGTCACCCTGGGTGACTTGGCCCTGAGCCTCAGAGGTGTGCGCTAGGGCAAGTCTTCAATTTGGTGAGACAGAGACTGCAATAGTGTTTCGCTCCTCCATCTCTCTATTCATTATTCATCCCTCCATCCCACCATCCATCGTTCCTGGCTGTAGGCCATTTTTTCCCCAGTGGGACACTTCCATGCATAATGCAGCAAGGGTCCTATCATAGTCCTGTAATTGACATCCCTAGCCCAGCTAAGCTCATAGCTGGGACACTAGTAAAACAGCCCCATGAGACATAGGGACGAGAAAAAGATGATGAGCGCTGAGTGTGCACTCTATGTGTAAATGAGAGAGTGAGAAGTGATGTAAAGATTCAACAATATAGAATGAGAAGATTATCAGATACACAGCATATGTATGGGGGGAGGGAGAGAGAGACAGAGAGAGACAGAGACAGAGGGTGAGCATCCTCTCATCTGTCGTCTGTGAGTTTTTATCTTTCCCCAAGTGCAGTATTGACTCCCTGGTGTGATAACTATTGAACTGCTGAACCAGTGTGTGTGTTACAGCATTGCTGGTGAAATTTCACACATAGTGCACATAACTGCAGACCCATACAGAAACATGTAAACAAACACTCTAAAGACACAACAACACAACAGGTAAGGAAATGGACAAAAGCCACACGAAAGACAAGAACACCAACTGTAACTTTGTCAGTTCTTAACTATTCAAGCAAAGGTTGGAGGGCTGGCCTTTCCTAATGTCAGCTTACGGGGAGAAGCTTTGTCTCCTTCCCCTCCCTCTCGGACAGAGTCTGTGGGCTATTTCAGACACAGGGGCCTATTTGACCAAACTCCTACCACCCTTCGTTCTTTTTTAACAAGTCTGACTTCAAATGTCTGGCATTCCAGGCTGGCTGCAGATCAGCTCCCTGCTCCCAGACGGGGCCCCACAGGGCCAGGCCAAATGCCACTCCATGTAGGGCCTGATCACATGAACAGGGGCCAGGCTGGGGCCCCCAGAGAGCCGCCCCACCCACATACACCGCATCGCATCAGAGCCTGAAAATAAATAGCAGAAAAGATATCAGAGGTCATCAGGAACAAGGAGGCGACTCTGCTGCTCGAGTCTGGAGAAAATGAGGCTTTGTAGTGCCGGCACATAACAAATAAGTGGCAGGTTTCAAGGTTATACTGCGGTTTCTAGTTCTTGTTGAAGTGCTTAATCTTAAAAGCCCATTCATGCATACAGAGACAGCAGCTCTACGCGGGTCAAGTTTGTTTCACACTGAATTTGGGTCATAACCTGATGAGGTCAAGAACGCTTGTGTAAACACATACAGGTATACATGAAGATGCAATAACTGTATGAGGGTTAACAGAGCACCCACCTAAACTAGCAGAGAGTCACAGGCGCACACACACACACACACACACACACACACACACACACACACACACACATACTTTCAGCAAATCTACTTTGAAGCTGCATCAGCTGGGAAGTGATAGCAGATGTCTGATCCATCTTCTCTTAACAGTAAAACAATCCACAGTGCAGTTTGTTCCTTGTTTAGTACAGAGACTAAAGACTGATGTCATGCCAGAGGAATGTTCTTGAGTGTTTGTGTGTGTGTGTTTGTGTGTGTGCAGGATGCTGGAGCACAGATTTAAAACAGTATGGACACTGATTTGTCTACAACGGTAAGCTCTCTTTGTGTGGATGAATGCTGGCATGATTCCTATATATAGGAGACCAAAGCGCAACAAATCTTTGTGAATGACACCACAGGAAACACTGACACTTCCAAGAAGACGAACTGAGCAAGCAACGGGTGGCAACGAGGAAAGAAGAAATCTAAATGCACTTATCCAAAGACACAAAATCCTCGCATAAAGTTTCACAGACCTACAGCCTCTTAATACAATTTAATGGGATTAATACGAAGGGCGTACACAATGTTTTAATGAGTGCTAATGCAGTGCAGTATGAGTTCATCTGGCTGCAACAAGCCCCTGTCAATCAGCCAAAGGGTGGTGTCGACATGATATTTATGTGACATAAACCACATTCCTGTATCACTGTAGCTATTTGCATGCAAACCCCATCACTCATCACACAGCACTCAAAGCCCTCTTTTGGCTTCCACTACCGCCTCAATGAAAAAGACGGGACAAATCTATTTCACAGGATTATAATTTGAGACATTTCTTGCCTGTAGGGTAATAAACAGACTTCTTTCTCTCTCTCTTATGTAACGTGAGAGAATGAGACAGTCAGGAGATGGAAAGTGAGACCACTCAGTACTGCGGGGCTATATAAGAAGTGTTTGACAGAATGGAAAGATGGATGAAGGCGAGAGCGAAGTGAAATTAGCCAGTGAGCAGAGCTGTCTCCTACAGAGGTTTCAGGCTGCCACCTGGTCGGGCTGCCTGCCCGTCAGACAAAAACCTGCAGCTGATGAATATAGTGTGGGTGAAAGGTATTTGACGTAAATACTTTTGCAACAATCCACTTGCAATACACAGTCACTGGAAAAATGTAAACAATGATTATCACCTGACAACTGTGTGAAGGTATAAGAACAATCAGCAGGTATTAACAGGAGGAATGCAGCCCAAACTGTGACTGCACAGCAGAATACATGAAGGATAAAGGTCAAGCCAACAATGCATTAGTTCGTCTCCTTGTACTTTCCCAGCCTGTCTGTGGCTCTTAGCCCCAAGCTCACTGGTTTCTCCTGAATAAGTATATCTTTAAAAAAGAGTCACAATATATATATACTTTTCATTTTTATAAACAGTAGAATAATTGCCTAAACAGCTGGGCAGCATAGTTCTCATCAAACATTTCAAAAACAGGAGCAAATACATTTGTTGGGTCTATTTACAGCATCAGATTTAGTACCCTGGTGAGAATTTATGGTTGCAGGACAACGTATGAGGCATGGACTCTAAATAGACTGCGCACAGTGCCCATGTTCATCGCACAGTAGTGAAAGAACATGTCACCCTGTGATGTAACTCACTCATGTGTTTTTAATATTTTTTGGACAACAATGGAGCTCTATGACTCAGAGAAGTAAGCTAGATCAGGAATTGGTCAGACAGACAACCCTTAGTGAGAAGGATCAGTTCATTGTTGGCTTTGTTTTTTTAATGGGATTTGTTGACAATATGGAAAATATAGAATATTAACGATTTTCCTTTAAGAAGGCTTAGATCATGGAGGATGCATGCAGAAGACAGACTGCAGTCAAACATGTATTAAATTATTGTTACACTGTTCGTATCTCAAATTAAGTACCACTGACTATGTTTACATGCAAGAAATATCCTGGTTTTTGCTTTTATTCCAAAAAAGACAATACTCCTACTAAGCTGTTTACATGGCTTATGAAAATGAATATTATATTAATATTCCCCTTAAATGCAGCTGTGTGTACTCTGACTAATGAACAAAGTCTACCTCTTTCAATTGTTCATATAATCATTGTCTGGGAACCAAAGATCTAGTTTATACAAAATTTTGTGCCAATCCATCAAGTAAAGTCAGGGGATAAGTAAAGTCAGTAGGATTCATCCTTTGACTGTCCATTAATGTCTGTTTTTCATGGCATTTCATCAATTGTTGTTACACATATGATATTTCAGTGTGGACCAAAATTGTGGCTTGACCAGTCAACAGACAGACCGACACTGCCACCCATAGAGCCACACCACCAGCGTGGCTAGAAACAGCCTATTGTGAAAGCAACTGGTTGACCAGCTTGGAGCACAGCTCTCTCTCCCCAAGGCTAAAAGCAAAGCCAGACATCAGAGGCATTACCTCCGAGCATTTCATAGCACTTTGTTTCAAATATCTCATTTTGGCCAGTTCAGCACAGAGGTCCCACGGACATTAAGCCGTCTGGCTTTGCACAGACAAATGAAATTACCCTCAGCCTCTAGGTTCCAGTATCACACACACGCCCCAGGATGCACACTGAGACCAGCAAAAGCGTCCCCTACGCCATACAATGGATCCATCCATCACTCCAGGGAATGGGTCCTGTGGACTCATCCATTAGTTAGTAGAATGGGTGTGCAGTGACAGCCCTGTCTTGCCACAGCCTCTAATCCAGAGTTATGGCACAGTGTGTCTGTGTTACTGTTAAATGTAGTACTATATGCCAGCTGTTGCCAGCAGGTTCACATCTGAGGGCAGTTCAAAGCAACGCACCATCACTCACCAACTAGCGATGACAATAGAAGCATATAAGCACCTGGGGAAAAAAACAGCACACACGACACTGGTTATGATTTTGAGCAATGCGGCACATACATCACAGCAAATGGTCATAAAAATAAAATTCAAAAACTATCACGCATGAATTGTTTTCTGATTATCCCTGTGGAAAAATGTTCCTGACAAAATGTATAACCCTCTCCTTTCAAGCAGTGGACGAGTTAAAAGGTGGCTCCTTCAGCTATGAGAAGGTACTGTAGAGGAGCAGGTAAGCCTATACTTCAGATAGAGAAGGGAAGTTGAGAGGCCCAAGATAACTAGAAAGGAATGTTCCTGCAATAACAGAACACTTGCTAAACTGAACCCTGCTATCTTCATTGAGACCTGAAAAAGAAAAAGAGACAAGGAAGCAGGAAGAGATGGATAGTAATGGCCAACGCTGGGGTTTAGAGCTGCCCCATGTGTGTGTTCAGCTGGAGGCCTGCAGAGGGACAAGGAAGAGGGAAGGAAAAGCTCACCTAAAAACCTAACTGCTTAACTAATCAGTTTAAAAGTGTGCACAGGACACTCCCTCTCCTTCTGTCCAGGCGCAGGCATGCAGAGCTGCCTTTTCAACTCTTTTGTGTGGCTACAGAGGAGAGGGAGATCCACTCAAGGTGGTTAGAAAGAAACACCTCATCCTTGACTATTTGATTAACAGCTGTGTCCCATGCCAAAAAAGCCGACCCCCCACATCCCGCCCTCCCCACCCTGAACCCCCTAACTGCCTCCTGAAAGAGCCGGCCTGTGTCGCACACTTCTAGGGTTACTTCACAGATCAAACTGGAGAGGAGAGCAGAAAGGCAAGAAATCCACTGAGACATCAGAAGGAAGAGGGGAGGACAAGCAGTGGGAGGACTGGGAAAGAAATGCAGCAAGGAGAAACAGAGGAAAGGGGACGACACAGGTCAAAAAGGAGGCAGGAGGTGCAACTCAGTAAGGGGGCAAAGTGATGAGAAATCATGGCCAGTGAGGCAAAAGAGTAAGACTCATGTTAGAAACTGGGGCAGGTTAAGATTAACATCTAATCTTTTTCATTTGCATTCTGCGGTCTGCTATTATGTTTCACTTATTTAGCATTAAAGGTGGTAACGAGCACCAATGCCTTTCCTCAAAGTTAATGATCTTTCCTTAATGATCGACTTCATCTTTTAAATGCTTTTGGTTTTGCATGATTCACTCCATTATTGCTGACCACTTTGTCAAGTATGTGGAGGTTTCAGATCCTCATTTCCAAGGAACCGACAGTTTCCACTCAGTTCGGAATGCAATGAAAAGTGAGAAGCCATTGGTGCATGGTTGAGAGTTGGCTGCCATCAAATTCATATGTTTGTTGTCTGAAAGCGAGATGATAATACTAACAATAGGCAAACATGTATGCTGTGAAGATGATAATGTGAACTTTCTTCTTAAAAAAGTTGCTATTTGAAAAGCAGTCTTACTTAAACATGCTCTGTTGGAGCAGCATTGCCAGGCAGGAATAACATATGTAAGAGCTATTTCAACTACACTTAAATGAATGAAACCCATCTCTGTAAAAGTCAGGAAATCAATCTAAAAACTTGGAGCATGCTTTGGGGAAATGGTCGGCAGTAATGTGAAGTGCATGTGATTTCTAGTTAATGGGTTAAAACATGCAAAACCGCTGGTCTGGTCCTATAAAAGATGAAAACAAGCTCAGGTGGTGCACTAAAGAGCTCCAGGGCAGCGGGGGATTATCCTGCAGGATACTGACTCCCCCCGCCACTCCAGCTCCCTACTTCCACCCAACAGGGACCAATGGCCAATGTAACTTCCTGCTAGCCTATAAACAAACAATGCAGTCAACTGAAGTCAGGCTGAAAATCCTCCAGTGCCACTTAAGAGAGGTCAAGAGGTATACACCAGTCATAACTTTTACCTAGTGCCTGTGACAGTTATATTGCTGCCTAGTTTGGCTGTACTGCGAAAGGAACAAGCAATTTAAGTACTTGATCCCTTTTCTCCCTATTTCGTTAGCCCAGTGTTCATTTTTTCGACGCAACTTTTGACAATAAGTATTCACAGATGTCCTTTTATTTAATGATTAAACTGTAACAACAAAATAAGAATACAAAAAAAATACTGACAACAAAAATGAATTATTGGAATATCGATTAGTTTGCCTTGCTGCATTAACAAACTGTCCAATTTAACAGAGCCAAGCTAACAGTAAACATTACTCCTTTTAAAAGATCATTTTTGATTTCTAACAACTCATAAACAGACACTGACTCATTCGGTGAATATTTAACATAATTCAGTATTAAATTTAGCTCCATGTGAAGTGAAAAAACGTAATCTTTCCCAAATAATTTTGTCTGATTTCGAATATATTAAATTGGAGTTCTCCTGAGTGAAACATGTTGCAAATTTAGCAGAGGACTCAATAAGCAGAGGACTCAATAATATATAAAAAGTTTGTTTAGTCAGGTAACATTATACTAAAACAGCCTGTGACCTTTCCTGTAATGCATCATGCAGCGTGATGACAGAGGGGCTCTTTACAGGCCGATCATTTGATTACGATAACCTCGGTAACATCAGTAATGTTGGATGAGATTGTTTTGCCAGACCAAACATGCAGAGGCCATAGAGGACTGTTGTGTTATATATATATATGTATATATATATATGCAGAAAATAAATAACACCTGTGAAGGAAATATGATTGTATTGCAGTTTTTCTAATAAACATTAGCCATTCATTTTTGATACGAAAGAAGTATGACAAGTCAGTAACACTTTCTCAGCCTGGGTGACTGAATACACTCAAGATATGAATAAAACATTGATTAAAATTAGGCTCATCTAAAACTAACTGACTAAATCTTGACAAAAACAAAACTAAAAGACTAAAATATGACTTTAAGTCAAATCCATTTTTCAGTAAGCAAAAAAAAAAAAAAATCTAAAATTAACACTGCAGTCAGGCAGCCACTCCCTATGAGGTGAGAGTTGTGCGAAAGGAGTAAAACAAAACAGGAGGATGAGAAATGTAGTATCAGGGGAAATTATGTGTACAGTTGTAGAAGAAAAAAAAAATGCTGGCAATAAACACGTTTGCAGGAAGCCCGTTTGTACAGTGTGTTTGTGTTATTCTGCAATGAGACGTGCTGAGAGACTGATATGTTTAAGTACTGTACATATGTGTGTGTGTGTGTGTGTGTGTGTGTGTGTGTGTGTGTTGATTCATCAGAGCCCGCCATCAAGTGGTATTGGGCGGCACTCCCTTCCCGGTCACAAAAAACCCCAACAGAAACAACAAACACTTGCACATTGAGCTGGCTCAATGACAGCCATAACTGGAGGAGAACCCAAATGTCAAAAACATGTTAACTTACAAAAACGTGTAAAGTTCAGGAAAAACAGAAGATAACTGGCAATGACAAATGATCTGTGTAGCATTCCTCTGACGTCAGCCCACTGCACTAAATACACATCCTTACACCATTATTTGAACAAT
Organism: Chaetodon trifasciatus; assembly: GCA_037975065.1. Classification (NCBI taxonomy): domain Eukaryota; kingdom Metazoa; phylum Chordata; class Actinopteri; order Chaetodontiformes; family Chaetodontidae; genus Chaetodon; species Chaetodon trifasciatus. Next base: position 4,881,715 of record JBBMOE010000008.1, read on the forward strand.
ACAGGCATTCATACAAACACAAGCACAGGAATCTGCCTGTCTACAGTGGAGCAAAACAAAACCCACATCACCCACAGTACTAAAAGGCGCGTTTCAACACTTGTGTCATTTCTGGACAAAATGCGGGGAAACCACCGCTTTCTCAGGGACGTCGGGCATGTCTTCATTTTGGGCACGCTGCAAACACAGGGATCTTTGGGTTACATAGACCTCAGCTTCAAAGAGTGGGAGGAAATGCCGTGCCCTTCCTGTCACTCCTAGTCGGAACCAAATGACGTGGTCGAGATGTAACGAGGAGATTACACATCCCGATAGAAAAAGAAAGAGAATGAGCTCAGGCACACAGAAAATAAAGGCACACATGTACAATGCACACACACGCACACAGACATTACTAATTACTAATGTTCAGGAAAGAGTGGGAGGTCTGACCAAGGCAGCTCAGAGCAGGTTCATTGTATTTAGAGCTTTGGTTTACGGCATGTCCTTCAATCACTCAGGAAAATGAGCTCTTTTTATAAGGGCTGGAAACTGAAAGAACCTAAAGGGATTCCCCAACTGTGTTCACTGACAGCAACTCCTTCATAATGGGTTTTGATTCCTGTTATCTCAGACATCTCATCATCCCTTATCCATCCTCCTCTATCAATGTTTAACCGTCCTGTATTTTTCTTCTCCTTTTTTGGCTCCTAGATGTCTTAAAAGTTTTACTGGTAGCATGAACACAGCAGTGTTTCTAGTGAGCAGACAGACAAGAAGAAAGAGAAGATATTGGTTGGTATCTATAATACGCCTGTTACAGGCTAATATGCATCTGTTGATAACTTGGTCCTTAGCAACTCTTGGAGGCAAAGTTGAACATGAGGATTATGTTAAAATATGACAGACTGACGCTCTCATTGTTACACAGAATAAACAAAAAATCCTATGAACTGCTGACTGGCTTCTTTCCCTGGAAGCTACATTTGTGTAAGCCCAATATCCTTTATATGTGTGTGTGTGTGTGTGTGTGTGTGTGTGTGAAAATCAGAAAGCCCTGTGGGTGAACAGTGTACGCAGCACAGCCCTTGAATGCAGACCTGCCCTTACTTGACTCCTTAATCTTCAGTTTCCTGCCCTCCCTCTTCGTATCTCAGGATAAAAACTTCACGCCACTGCGTATCCTCCCCTGTTGCGCCTCTGCCCTCCCTTCTCCCTATCACACCACAACAGCTTCATACCTCCTTGCCACAGCTCCTCGTCCCATAGCCCCTCCACTCCTGCTGTTTCCACTGGGGCACTGCACAAAAACGGCACTTGGCTTGGTCCCAAGCACTGGGGCCCACATACCTCCCAATCTCTAGATTAAATAGCACCAGTCTCTGAAGTCCTTCCAGGGGCTAATGGCTTTTGTTGCTGGGAATAATCCACACATCCTCTCCCACATCCTGGGGGTCCGCTGGCCTGTCGTGAACCCCGCCTTTACCCTCTTCATCTCCCTCTCATCTCCATCTCAATCTACGCTTCCATTTTGGTTGACCTCCCCGCCTTCATATGGCACAACCCCGTGGTTAAGTGTGGAGGCATGCAGGACTGAACCACCTGCACTGAGGGAAGGATGCAGTGAGCTGACATTGGGTTAAGACCCATGCAGAGTTTTATAGGGAGTCAGTGCAGGTGCTGTCTGAAGCTTAATGAAGGCCCTAAATCTCTTCTCTGTCATCTGCGGCTAACTGGAGTCTAAGCATGCAGGGCAAGAGGGATAAGTGCCTGGGAGTTATCCTCATAAGGGAAAGAAAACATCCGTCAGGCAACAGCCACAGCAGAACAGCCTCTGTGTGCACTTGATGTCCGTTCAAAATAAATACAGCAGGGAGACAGATTTTCACAAGATGGAGGGGAAAGATTTTCTGTAGATCAAAGACAGCTCTGTATTTTATGTGAAGTAGTCAAAATAAGTATGCAGAGTTGAGAACTAGGTCCAGACTGTGGCCCTATTGTCGCTCTGTGCCCTTCAAAATATCTCTGATTGAGACCCCTTTTGGCTATACCGTCAGAAATTCACACGGAATACATATTCAGGTATGAGCTCATATCCTGTCTGGGGCACTATTCTCCAGGGAGGCCGCCAGGGGAGAGGAAAAAGGCAGACAGAGAGAAAGAGAGACGGTGGTTTCAGACCGCAGACACTGGGACAACGTTCACTGACCACCCTAATCAGTTTACTTTATCAACACAAGTTTAAAAACGGCCAGTCGTTGATGGTCTTTATTTGCTTGCAATTTCTAATTTAAACTTCATTCATATGACTTATTTGCCAGCTGAAAGTACTATATTGCAGAGAAAATATGAAACTAGATTTCCAGAGAAACTATTACTAGAATGCTAGAGGCCAGCCTGAGGAGTGATCGACCGCACACAGAAGTGGAGAGGACAGAGAACGATGGCAAACACAGGGGACTTGGAGATTTAGGGATATTATGAGGGCAAAGAGAAAAACTAAGTTGGGAGGTGAAAAGAGAAGAATAGGAGACAGTGAAGGGTGAAGACGTGACAGAAGCGGGACAGTACAGATTCTCAGGACAGAAGGACGATAGAAAACGGGAAAATAGGGTCATAAAAGTGGGATGAATATGGAGAGTGAGTGGAGGGGGAAAAAAGTGGGAACAAAGAAATACATAGAGGAGAATTATCTCTGGTGCATAGGACAGTGAATCTGTAATCCTGTGGCTTTGCGCCCACCCATCTTCCCTCAGACCTCCACTAAAACTGCACACAAACATACATATATAAATACACACAGATCTACTGTGGAGCAGAAAGCCTGCAGACCACCTGAAACCTCTGCTGGCAAAAAAAAAAAAAAAAAAAGAAAAGATACTGTATAACACAGCAGCCTATTGAGTGAGTCAATGACGCTGTGCCCAGAGAAGAGGTTAGCCACCTCTCTCATCAAGAGAGTCAGGGTTTGGGGTGAGGGCTTCGGGGTCTTTAAGGGTAAGTAAAATGAATTAAAGTAGAAGGAAGAGCCATGTTATGTTTGGAGGGAGGGATGGAGAAAATACAGTGTAAACTGGACTGACTTGGCTGAGAGTGTCAACTTCATGGCTAAAATTAAAAAATACATATATTTTAAAAAATGTGAATAGGTTACGATATGTGGCAGGAGGTCGTTGCAGGAAAAGAGCTGATTGGAATGGAAAAAGGGATGGAGGAAGAAAGAGGCAGTGAGTTTTGGAAACAGGATGAGGGAAGGGAGGAGTAGCATTTTAAAAAGGGATGAGGGAACGGAGGGAATAGAAAAAGTAATGAAAAGTAGAGGGTTAATTATGGGCTGATGAAAGAACACAAGGATGGTGTATGGGAAATGGTTTTAAGTAGAGGCTGATGATTGCTTTGTCTGCCAACTTTCATGTGTTTACATTTTGTCTGGTTTAAATCTAGTGTTGCTCGAGTATTTTAATGTTATTTTTCTTGCTGATAAAAAAAAAAAACATTTAATGGAGGCAGCATTCCATGTCAAATTCATAACTGAAACACATCTTTTTATGAAGGCCATGGACATCCTAAATGTCAGAAGAAAAGTCCCACAGGCTGTGTTGAAAGTGGTTATGTTGAGGGAAAAAAAGAAGGGATGACAAGTGACTGCTGAGTTTAGAGGGAGTTACAGTTGGACTCTTTAATTCTTTAATAAAGTGATTCCATTGTGGAAGATCACCACAAAGAAGACTGAGACAGAGTGAGGGGGTTTTGAAATGTGAAGTATGCCATTAATCACACAGCCCAGAAAACCAAACCAGAAGCAGCAGGATAAAGTTGAAGAATAATAAAGTGCTGGCTATAGCTTTGTTGTGGCAAATCTTTGACGTTCTGTTTCTTTCCAACTTGTAAATTATTGTCCAAAAACTGGCCAGCATACACCTACTTAAATAGAATACAGAAACAATGCAAAGGCACAACAACAAAATCTTAAAGCTGCTCCATTCAATATTTTGCATTAACAACGTATCCCTATTGTGTAACGTGGAAGTTGTCTCTTGTAGTAATGAACCCATAGATATAACTACTATCCTTAAAACCCACAGGAGGATTTTAATCCTTTGCCATTAATTCCTTGAACACCTAATATGCAAAATACCTCTAAAATGTATCTACGTCAACAACATGTGAACTCACGAGCCTGTTCACAACTCGTCTTCTTAACTTCCTTCCCCAATCTACACCTTCCCCCATCCTACCAAAGACCTAGGTGTCATTACCTGGCCATGCCCAGACTGGAGAACCCTGCTGGGACGATGAGAACATCAAGGCGGGGAAATGGATGAACCCCCAGAACATTGTAGGCTACAGCCAAACATCGAGGCAACAGCTGGAGGATAGTCTGCAAAAGGAGAGCAACAAGTTTTTCCTGAATTAGATATATGTATTTAATGCAGATGCACAGGATATAATAGTTTATTAGGACATATTATGAGTACAAACACATATTTGTTCTTCCACATAGTTGTGTATATCTATGATGGTTCAATATGGTCCAGTTCAGAGAATATCTAGAAGTAATAAGTTTAAGTTGACTGCACTTACTGTCCTAACAGGCATCGTCAGCTCAGAATTAACTAAATGGGCAAAATCCTTTGACTTAACACTCATAAGTGTTCTTCCAGTTAGAAATTCACATTTAGAGTACGAGGAATGTTATAAGTGGCCCTCGTGTGAATACAGTCTCGTACTTTCACCCTTCTACCAAGAGATAGCAGTTGAAAACCTCGGGCATAATGATGCAAACATTAACTGACGATAACTGTCTCTTCTTATCATATAAAATATAATTAGCTCAAGTCTCCATGGCTCTTTGTCAAAACTCCACCTGGGCCTTCCGCAGCAAGCAGACAGGGCCAAACACACGGTGTGGAATCACCCGCTGGGACCTAGCCGACTGCTCAGCAAATCGGCAAGGGTAGTCACCATGGGAACAAGAGATGCCGTCATCCACCATGCCTGAGTAATCAGTTACAGAGAGCCCGTCATCCTCAAGGGAAGAGTAACAGAATGCAGAGCCTGAGCGGGTGGTCTGGTCTCCGCTGTAGCAGATTAAAACGGGGAAGAAAAGTTTAATCCAAGGTTAATAACGGCAATTTAATGAAATTTCTTATTGAAAGAATACACAGTTCTTGAGGTGGTGGACCAAATATGGTACAATGTGTCCCACTGCATGGAAATGAAAGCAGTGGAAATATGGTGTATATATACGTCACAAAAGCAAACCACAGTGATCCCAAAAATATCTAGGTGCCGACATGCAATCTCAGTCACTCTAAATCCAATATCCAGCACTAACTCCATCCTCAGCATCAGGACTGTTCCAAAGGTTTTCGAACGACATCCAAGTTTCCTTCCAGCCATTCACTGAAAATAAAGGCCTTCCTTGTAGTGGGAGATTCCTGGGGTCTGCAGCAGGCTACAGCTGTGCTGCTGCTGGAGGAAAACTGTGAGGGGAGGAGGAGGATTACTGGAAACCACTGGCAGAACTGCCAACCTGCTGGCCAGCGGAGAGGGAGACCCCTGCCCAACCCTGGCCAGCCCACAGTGAGCCAGGCCTCTCTAATACCCCAACCTCCACTCTATATCCTGTACCCCCATAAAATTTATGTCAGCTTTACTTTTTTGGTCTCCAAAGATAATTGAGCCCAGTGTACTTTGGTGCAAGCTTTAAGGCACTTGTCATAAAAAGCTGATTGAGTGCTACACTCTATCCATCACACTAACTTCACCTACACCATTTTTGGTATGGTGAAAGGAAAGTTTGACCATGGAATGCTAAAGGGCCAGACTTGGGTTAATAACAGTCTGGAGAGAAGGAGGTCTTACAAGAAGAAAAGAACACAGGAAAAATAATAAAATACCTGCCAGTCTGGAGTGGAGAGTCCTTTACTACTTGGCTGGTAGAGCTTCCAAGTGCAGACACGAGCTCAGCCTCAGTCCACTCCCCAGGTCCAGCCCCGAGTTTGGCCAGATTACCACAGTCTGTCCTGTCCCTCACCCCTGCTTCCAATGCTGGGGGAATTTCTACAGTGACTTGGCGCCAGTGGCCCACTGCCAAGGTGAAGGTGGAGGCAGGCATGGGCATGGTGACGTAGTAATTCCAGATTAAACCTGTAGACAGAAGAGGAAGGGGAGGACAGAAATGATAAAAATGCCAAAAGTAGAGAAGTGGAGTTTAGATAACAGAGAGCGTGGAGGGAGAAATCAAGAAAAAAGTTGGAGTAAATATTCAATTTCTGTTTGGTCCTCGCTCATCAGCAGAGAGCGATGCATCTCTCATGCCAACATTTCAGATGACACAGATCAACCTGTACAGATGCATTAATCTCACCCATATGTATCCATTTGGCTCTGACCCAGCAAGAAAATGCTGTCATTCTTAATCCTCCTACAGTACAAAGCTCTGATTGGTTCAGTTGATACTCAAGTCCAGGCCCCAATAATTGAAGAACTTTTCAATAGCTTGCATTCCCTACAATCTCCTTTTTCTTTTAACAAAGCCAAATTCCTCACATGCATCAGTGTTCAATGCCATCTCAACACAAGCAGCTGTACAAGAACGTGGCCTAAATGCAGTTAAAACTTGGCAAAGCTGTCTGATTTCCTTGTTTAGATCAGGAAACAATTTAGACAAGCCTAAATACATTTATTACCAAGCGTTCAATGCCAATTTCCAATACTTGACACTGGAAACAAATATGTATTGAGAGAAAATGCTTTTTAATTTTTGAACCAATAGCCAATTAACTATAAGACACATTTTCTTATCAAGGGTCTACAGAGAGAAGGTATCGTATGCTGGTGTGCTTACGTGTGTCCCCGTCCTCAATAGGTACAGTCTGCTCCTCCCCACTCATCAAAACCACACACTCGCTGGGGGCCCGTACTGTTGCCTGCCATGTTGACATGGCAACAGGCGGCTCCTGGCAGGGGAAGAGGGCTCGATTGTTGATGGGAGAGCCGGCAGTGTAAACACACACCCTGGAAGGGTAAACAATGGTAAACTATAAACAACCCTCTTCTCAATACTCAAAGGATCCACCAAATGTGCACGCACAGACACACACACGCACACACACACACACACACACACACACACATTTAAATCATCCATACACAAAACAGACTATAACAGCCTGAGGCATGTTTTGTGAATTAATGAATCAGAATTATTCTAGTCTAACACGGCAAGCTCAGAACATTACACTGTAATTCGAGTGACAGAAATCAGAGCAGATGTGCCGTCAGTTGCCAGTTTTAAAATCTTTGAGACGGAGTCTAATCATACAGTGAAACTGCTGTTTTATTAAACGTTTTACATCCTGAGACGAACCTGCTGTCCTGGTCTTTAGTCCACCTCACAGAGCCTCCTGTCGGCCTCGTCTCATAGCAGATCCTGAGGGCATGAGGGAACTCCTGAGGCGACGCGACCCCTGTCTTCCTCACCTGCAGACTCCATTGGTCTCTATGAAAATGCAGTGAGCTGCCATCCTGAATACCAGTCGCACGGCTACACAGGGAAAAGAGCTGGTTCCTCTGCTTCCATTGGCTAGAGGGCATGGAAAAAAGGTTCTGGATAGAGGTTGCTTGTGGGTTCCCTGAACTGTCCCCTGACCTGTCAGATGCAACCCCTGGTAAGAGGTCAGATATGGCTGACACAGAGGTGATGTTCACTTCCTCAACCTTTGACACATCCAGGTCACAGCAGTCCAGCACTAAGGTGAAATCATCATCACTGGTGGTTTCCCACAAATGTGAAGACTGAATAGTTTTGGTTTTAGCTGCGGTCTGTGACTCAACCCCAAACACAGTCTGAAATTCAGCTCCATCTCTTTCTCCAGTGCCACACATGTCCTCCATCCTTGTCGTAGTCTTTCCAGTCCCGTCCTGACTCCCTCCAGGCTCTGAAGTGCCAGCTCCCACACCAGTTCCAGGTCCAATGTCATCCTCAGCCTTAGTCCCCAGTGCAGGGCAAGGCTCCAGGAACAGAACAACACTACCGCTGATGACCTTCCTGTCAAAATGAACAGTCAGGTCCAGCACATAGTGTCTGACAAGTATGTGGTTAGTATTGGCTCGGAGTGGAAGGTCATCTGTGTCAGGGTTTAGGTCCCCGTCTGACTCCATGTCACACAAATGGCATCAAAGTTTTGCAGAAGCTGGCAAAACCTAGGAAGCAACACCAGAAATAAAGCTTTATTTATTTATGTTTTTGGAGTTACAAACTTCTGAGTTGCAAATTGAATGAGACTACGTTTATTCAAGTTTCAGACAAAACTACTAAACTATAGCTTCCTGTGGACTGAGGTACTTAGTTTAACTTGGAAATTAAGAGCTCTGCCAGTGCACCGCGATGAAGCCAAATCTGTCAGGGTCTGTATGCTCAACTCAAACTTAAGTGTCAAACTCCATCTGTTGACACATTCCGCATATGTTTCCAAACAGGAAAGCATTTCATGACCCCCATTTTGATCTGTGTTAAGACAGCAGTAATAGCAAAGCACCTCAGCCCAGCACCAGGAACAGCTAACTGTCTGCAGTGGCCTATATTAAAGCTCTCCTGCTGTACAGTATATGAGAGCTTTTGCTGTCACAATCCTTCCATTTAGCCTGCTTGGGGCATGTAGCAGGCTTGGCAAGACAGATGTGCAATTACCATTTACAGCAGGAAATCCTCAGAGGTTATTCGGTGCATGAGTATATTCATAAAACTACATGCACAGAAAAACAGCAACAGGAAAACGCAGAAAAACCTTAATGTCACCCATTTCTGGCTGGCTAAAAGTACCTACCTCTGACCTGTACGACCACTACGGTTCTAACAATGCTGCTGAAGTGAGTATTGTTGTGATTATGTTGACTTTATTTCTTCATACTATTACTATGGAATTGAATAACAAAAGAGTGGCTCCTAGAGTTTTAAAATGGGTTGCACTGGGCTTGGAGGAATAAATATAGAGATTAAATAGTAAAAGGCTCTACTGAAGGTTTACTGAAAGACTCTTGTGAACGTCTGAACTGTGGCACGTCAGGACGCGTCGTGTCCTTACATGCAAAACAGGTCAGACTTTACCTTTCATGCATGCTAAAGTTAGACCAAACAGAATGCAACGTTACTGCTCCCATTATCAGGAGTGAGCCGTCATTTTAGTTTCATTACTTTACAGACTAAAGAGCAAAAGCAAACATGTTTATCAACTTTAAGTCATGGATAAGCACCTTGAGAAACATAAAGTCATGTGACAGCGGAGTGAAACGTTGTGACTCGTTGAAGACAGCACAAAAAGACCAGTCACTTTGAATCAACGTTAGAGCTTTAAATTTAAAGGCGCTGTGAAGCTAGCTGCGAGTTTGGCACGAGAGGGTTTGGCCAACTTTACAAGTCTTTAGTCTGCTATTCAAAACTCAACGTCCGAAACAACAACAGCGGCGCCGCCAGAAATAAACACGCTTCACTGCAGCTAAAGATGTATTTAACAACACGCCGAAAAGAAACTGTACACAAACGGCGCTGAGAATCACAAGCAGACGGTTGCTGTGAAATCTACAACTGACCTGTATCCGGCATGTCGACGGCGCGCAGTGATGTCGTCACATCGACGCGACAGCGGCAGATTGTAGTCTTTCCCTCACGCTCTTCCCGCCTTTAAAACTCACTGTGTAGTTAATAGTATGTATTCGGTTTATCTAAGATTAATGGGCGAAAAGGATGTTTACCTGATAAATGTTATTAATCAGTGAGAAGTTGAATAAACTGTAATAATCATAATGCTGAGATAGAGAAAACTGTAACCCTAAAATGTGGACAAAACTAGATATTAGAAGTAATTGTAGTGATGGTATGGCATTTTGATGACTTGAAAATTAAATCTAAGTCTACAATTAATTACTTGCCAGTAATACGACTAATAAATTATTATTATTATTATTAATAGTCACTGCACACAAAGGTGACAACATGTGCATATATTAACTTTTATTCAGGTGCTTCAAAAGCATTGTATGCATGACAAGTTAAAATTCCACATTTAATAAAACACAAGTACGAACATAAGACATAACTGATAAAGAAACAGAAATGCAGTCTCTAGTGGTGAAATGCCACCAATATATCTTATAACACCAACTTTCTGCAATATACTTTCAAAAATAGGTATACATTTTAATTCTCACAATTAATACACCCACTGTTTGACTGTTTTCATCTTATTTAGCCATTTTAAAAACATTCAACAGTTCATAAATAAGAGATGTACCTGGAAACGAAGCGAACAATATACACGTGAGTATTAATAATGTACAGAAAAATGTATACCCACTTTTGAAATGCTGAGAACATTTACATTACTGACACACAGTACAAGCTGCAACATAACACCAATGAATTGAGCCATTTCATGGATGTCAAATAAAATCAGGTTGTAAATTTCTCCTCTGGAATGTATTCTGAAATATGCAGTAAACACTGTTCACACTGCAAAGCACAGCTGTGTGGAGAGACTTTTTAAAATATTGCATTTCTAGTGAAGTAGCCTATCTTAGTTCCTAAGTAAATAAGGAATTAAATTTGGCACCATGTGTATCGTAGGAAGTGGTCTATTTACAAACAGGTACAGAAACTACTGGAACATACACTGAGATTGTTACAGTACACTTAGTCACTGGATCCTGCCTACTGAATAATATTTCCAATTAATATCATTATTGCTTCTATTTGTCTAAAAAATACATTTCCATAAAATAAAATGCAAAATAGTTTTTCATACCTTTGTAAACATCTTTGCAACTATCTGATGTGATGCTATATACAAAATGTGGATTCAGAGGTAAGCCACATGTAATTTAATCTGCCTCCTGTGAAGTTCCATCAGATAACTCTTAATAAGTTAAACTCCTCTATTAGCTACATGGCCAGGTGTTGTATGTCCAAAAATAATAAGACAAGACTGGCTTGAAGAGTTAAGACAGGGAATTGTGTCTATTTTTCCAGTGCACAAGCTTGCTGCTCTAACGGGCACGTCACGTACAGACGCCCAGAGTGGAATTTCAAAGGCGCTTTAGCACATAGCAGAATCAGTTATCATCACCGTGTACAAAGTGACTACAGTTTGGCACCAAAATCTTCTACTCCAAACATTATCTGAATAAACACACATCCATTCACACATCTATAGACGCATACACGCAGGGCACGAGCATTATTGGCACACATACAGGCCCTGGGCCGGAGAGGGACTCTAGTCTGCTTCTATACAAACCCACAGGAAATGTTTGCAGCATTATTAGGACTTGAAGATATCTTAAAAAAAGGAAATCAACAGAGCCAAAGCATCTGAAGATTTTACAGTGAAATGCTCAATAAGCTACACTTTGCTTGTGATTCCCACCTCCCTAATTCTACGTGCTCACTCTCCTTTTGCCTCCTGTAACGTGAAATCATAAAAGTCGACATGCAGCAGGCTTTAATAAACACTGCTGGGCTGTTGAGAACCTGTGAGTCCTCCATTGTGGACACAATGTACTACTCCTGCACAGGGGAGTGCAGGGGTATCACCAGCAGTTCCTCTCCTCGTTTTTCTCCCCTTTCATCTCATCTTCTCTTTTCCTCTGTCGGCCGTGTGACAGCCTCCCCTTCCTCTCTGTAGCGCCCTCTCTCTCTCTCTCTCTCTCTCTGTCTCTCTCTCTCAGACGAGCTGTGGCATCTCAGGAGTTTTCCTCCGGAGCTCTGCGAAAACTCAGACGTTTGAAGGAATCCCTGTGAGAGGGAGAGGACAGAGGATGAGGGAAGAGGGGAAGAAGACAGAGGGAAAAGATGAGAAATGATGATGGTGAGGAGGAGGAGGAGGAGGAGTAACAGTCAAGGCAGATAGGAGTAGAGATGTAAGGTAAATGTTTCCATGAGCAAAGCACAAAAATAGGAATTTTCATATCAATTACTCACTGTTTACCAACTGTGATGCCTCTCAAAGTTTTCAGTATTAGTCATCGTCATACATGAGAGGATTCAGTGTAAGATATTGAGGTTATCGCAACTTGCTTTATGCTTTTTTTATATCCATGTGTATATATCAATTTGTGTTGTCATCAGATATTCTTAAACTTTAAAATATCAAGAATCAGATTTTTTATTTTCCTAATATTTTCACATTGTTTTGCGAGTGTTAACATCAGTCCTCATCCTCTCTTGAGAATAACTGATTTCCAGAGGACTTTGGTATCCCTTTGAAATACATGCTCATCCCTCAGCACTGCCACAAGATGCATCAGGATTATCAAAGTTGCTCAGAAAAGCACTTCAGCCCAATCAGCCTTTAGTAATAGTCCAATCTGGCCACGGAATTGGTTAAACGCTCAATGTGTGCACTGTGGCTCTGCCTCAGCTATCAATATTTGTAGAGGTGACACGGACATTGTGAATGGATCTCTGCTCAATTCCATTTGTTCTGCCTTTCCTTTAGGCTCAGCAATCATACGGAGTGATGAAAAGATCAATGATACATCTCTTGTCAAAGCGGTATTGGCTGTTTGACTTGGTGGCCCCATTTACCTGTTCTCCAGCCGAGGCCTGATGATGGGCTTATAGAGCTCGGGAATCTTCCTCTCCAGCATGGGCCTCAGGCTCTCTCTCAGACGGTTGTAGTTCTTCTTCAGCTCCTGCTGGTACTCTTTCTGGTCCGATGTGATCAGGTGCTTATTCTTCTCTACGGCCTCACCACACCTACATGACAGAGAGTAGAGCAGGGTTTGGATCAGCTTTATAATGTGTGCTCTTAAATGTCCATGAGATCAAAATGCACTTTTGAACTTTTTACTGCAATAGAGTTAAACTCGAAAACATATTCAGCAACGATTCTACGCAAACTAGTCTTGCTGTAATCCCCTCTATACCCTCAATTCTTCACAAACGCATTGCTCTGTTTTGTGCTAACAACATCCTCTAACTACTTGACATAAATTGGACTCCTTTGCATGCATGAAGCCTAAATGAGCTAACAATGTACTTAACTGTAAGGAACTCCTATATACCATTAGATCTTTCTAAGTACCACCGCTGGAATATGAGCTAAACCGTGAATGACCCTCAAGGCTGTTTTCAAACAGAGTTAAAAGGAACAGCAGAGGTAAAACTCCAAATCACAAATGACTAACAAATAAAAAGGAAAATGCTTTATGGTGAAGAGGGCGCCACAAGATCTGAGCTCAACTAAGAGCAGAAAGCAGGTATGGGGTCTCCCCATAGTCCTCTATCAAGACATGTATAATGGCCAACATACAGAGCAGCCTGATGGAAATCAGAGAGACTGGGGTGATTGCTAACACATGTCAGAGTTTATCTCTTAGCTTTTAATGAGGATAATATGGAAACTGCAATGCCGTGTAACGGTATACAGTAAATACAGAGGGCAAAGAGCATTGGGGACAGTTCACACAATTAAAAGCCAAGCCATAAAAACATCTCCTGGTACTGCAGCTCTCTATCTGAATTTTTAAAAATGAATTCTACTGATGAGTATCTAAAATATTTATGTGTCTTAATTTTAAAATGGACTAAATGAGCTTTCTTCACTGAAAAATATGCACGGCTCTTCTTGTGTTTGTAAGATCACCCACATCTTTGTCAGTTGCTGAAGACAGATAATCCAAATTAAGAGCAAAGGGGAAGTAAGACGAGATGGCAGCAACACGTCAATCAAGCAAACAACCTGTCCAAACAATCCTCTCTTCAAACCTTAAATCTGCAAGACAATGTATTTTAGAAATGCCAGCAGACATTAGCTTTTGGGGTCGATTTTGCAGAACAAATAAAGTGACTTTGACTTTTCAAGAGAGAGGAAGAGGATTTTTTTCTTGACTTCAATATAGGGAAACAACTTCTGCTAACATCCTGGTCTTTGTCCAAATGAATGATTCCAGGTGAATCTAAATTAAAAATCAACAAATTAAGTTATTAGATTTTAATTTTACCATGTGAGCTTTGTCTGATCATGTAAAAGTACTGAAGAAATATTCTTGCTGTTGTGATGTTGCTGATGCAGCCATATTTTTGACCGACCCTGAACATCACAGTGCATCTGTTCACACATAATGAGCAAGCAGTTGAAAAGCAGAATTTACAGTAATGTGTTGAACAACAGATGACAAGTTTGGGTGTGAGACAAACTCTGTGATTGCAGAGCTTTCAGTCAGTGGGGAAAAAGCTGACCCACTTAGAAAACAGTGTTTTCTCGAGTGGATTTTTTCACAACGTCACTGTCAAGAAGATTGGCACACAAAAGGTCCGGTGCCAGCTTGCCTGGATTTAGGATAGAAAATAAACCTTTCCGAAATTACAGTAAATATTTGCCAACCTGCTTGTAGCAATCAAGGCAGCTGGAATGTGACATGAGGGTTAGAAAATGAAAACCACCTTTTGGAGGCAAGCGGCACATGCCCATGAGCGCAGGGCACACACATACAAATACTCACACACACACGCGCCTGCGCCAGTGACACACGTCTTCTGCACAAAATCAGCATATCCTCACGCCCCCTAAATTATGTTCTGAATATTCAAAATATAATGAAACTCTTGGGACCAATAAACCTTTGCAGTTCTAGAAGGAAAACTGCTTAGTGATGTTGTGAGGAAAAATATCTTCCTCTGTCATATGGGAAATGAAAAAATATCCCCGATCACAGTAGGATAAATTACTCACGTTCCTCTTACTGTACCTGCTTGGTTTCTTTAACTATTATCTGGTATGTAATTTGGAGGAGATTATGAATTCCATCTCTGCATGTAGACTGACACTCTGCTTAAACAGCAGGATATCAGTCTCCATCAGTCGCAGTTGTCAACGGTGCTCTTTTATCTTCCTACACTGACACAAGTACGGTGTATACATAGAGCATCCTGCAGAAGACTTTCACTCCTTCTGAGTCAAGTCTCACAAAGATACTGAATCTTCTACTTAGAAATCTCTTTGAAGTATTGTTCTATACTTCCACCTACTGAGCCAGTACCAGCCATTGGGAGCAATAAAAAGAAGCAGAAATGCAAATTCAAGTAAAATAGTTGGTGAACTACTTTAAGTTTACGGCTCACCATGAAAGTTCTTGTTTTTGGGGATTTTTGTGGTGTTTTTCCTCATTTTTTTGCATGACTTTAGTGCCTTGTGTGTAGTCACTAGGTGGTGTTTCTTTGATCGCATCTTACCTCATTATAAACTCTTTGAAACACAGGCGCAGTTTATTGTGGTGACGGAAGAGCTTCGGGTCCGCTGGGATCTCATTCAGGAAGACCTGCGCCACCTCCAATGGGCCCTACAATGGAGGGGGAGTGCAGAGAGGAGGAAAGGGACAAAAACAAGGAGACAGAGTCAGAGAGACAAAGAAAGAGAAAGCAAAAACAGAGCGGAGGAAGGAAAGAGAGGAGGTACGAGAGGAAGCGTTTGAGAGCGCACGAACAAAGGAGGATGAGAATGCCCCTCATTCAGACAGGGGGAAATGACTTCCTAACTGAATGCTTAATGGCAGCTACAGGCCAAGACGCTGAACTAGAACATGAGGAAGATATCAGATCAGAGACGGAGCCATGATTAGCCTCCTGCATTGCTAATGTCACCACAAACCCCGCATACATCCACCATTTGGCTCCCATTTGCCCAGTATGAGATCTTGTTATCCTAACTTATATTCATCATAAAACCACAGCACGCTTGCACAGCGCCTACATCACGACAGGCACAGTTAAACAGCTCTGATTAGCATCAGAAACGCATTGGGCCTCAGTCCTTGGTCTGAGCTGCGGACCCACATGCAGAAATCCAGCCTCCTGTGCTGATTACAGCTGAGAGTTATATGTTTACGGAGCTGCTGAGCATTAGCGTTATGTACACAACCATCACTTCGGAGCAAGGGACCTGTCAGATTAGACGCTGGAAGATAAAGCATAGGAGGAGGGAGTGCAGACGCTGTAGCTAGCTTCATCATTACTCCAACATTCACCATGCTGGCAGGACCTGGAAGCTATCAGATCAAAGAGACCTCCGGTTCAGCACGCCGTGCAGCAGACACATGAAAGGAAGAGGGGCCATGAATTGACGTTTTAACTAAATCAGGGGAAAAGCAAAGGAAGGATTAGGGTTATGGATGGGGTGAAGGCTTTGATGTTTGATCACTGTCATGTCTCCCACCTGCACTCTGTGACTACAATGGAAACTGTAAATGTGATAAGATAAATAGAGGTAAATTATTCAGGTTTATTTTCCCTTGCACATTAAGAAGGAACACTCAGGGGGACAAAGGGGCCGTGTGTGATGCAAAGAGCAATCATTTTGGCGGAACTGCCATCATTTGGTTAAACACAAAGTAAGAGATCATTTCAGCTATAACAGGAGCAGACATTAGCGGAAAGTAGAAGCAGTGCCTTCGTACACAGAAAATCCACAATGCTCTTACCTGGTTAACAGTTGCTCCCACAGAGCCTTGAAGCAGCATCTGTAGCATCTTAGCATCAGGCTGTTCTCTATGCGTGGCCACTGCTAGCTCTCTAGTCTTCTTCTGCATGTCCTCTATGGCCACCTCAATTGGAGTCAGGTCAAACTGCAAACAAAAAAAAGAGGAATGGACAAATTTATTACCACAATCATCAAGCAACAAATGTGGAAAAAAGCTGCTCCATATTCTGCACCATGAGGTCGACACTTACCTCCTCTTTCTGGATGACGTTGATGCGAGTCTTGACGTAGGGGAAGGCATGCATGGTGGTGAGGATGGTCTTCCTCTTGTACTGCTCGTTGAGTTCACCCCGCGGCCGCCCGCTCTTGGTGAAGGGCGTGGTGTACATAAAGCGCCGCAGGTTGAAGTTCTTCTCAAAGTTTGTCATCCGGTCTTTCATCTCGTAGTCATCAAAGAAGGGCTCCACGTAAGTGATCTGGATATATGCCTGGAGAGGAGTGGAGTTTACATATTCATATTTCATACCTACTGTATACTATACTGACTACTTACTATACTATATGTACATGTTCATAGTAAGATGATGTCAGTTTTTGGTAATGTAAAGATTAAATTCAACCAGCGGGATCGTTAATATCTTTTAATTACAGTACAGACATGAAGCACAATCAGCGGTGTGACCTTACAGTCACCTACCTTGTTGGGGTTGAGTTGTTTTCTGTTCACTGGTGTAGAGTCCTTGATCATTACTAATGTTTCGTCTCCAAAACACTGACTGTAGAAGTTCTAGGAGTGGGGGAAATTGTGTAGTTAGTACACAGTGTTTTTCCGAATATAGTCAATTGTGATTTTTATGCAAATAGAAGACAGATTTCATTACCATTCGAGGCTGTTCATGCAAGAATAAAACGATAAAAAACCTCTTGAAAGCATAAAATAATTTAAATTTCATTTAGCAACTGATTCACTGTCTTGTTTGATTCAAGAGTGAGGCTGACATTGTATTGTTCTAAATGACATTATTTCTCCTCTTAAGCATGCAAATGAATTCCAAGTTTTCCAAGCTCTCTGAAAAACTCACTCAAAGCAGATGGATGATTGTGAGTCTTGCCCTCAGTCATTCTGTTCACTTAAAGTCTCTCAGTCATTATCAGATTCAACCAGTCCAGCCAGTCACCATCTTCCCCTTTCACTCCACCTCAATCACACATTCATTTACAACATGCATATGAGCGCACATACACACACTTTCCTCTCTCTCGTACCTCCAGCCTGTGTGATATCTCAGGCAGATGTGTGATCCCTGGCTCCTTGTAAATGAATTCCCGTTCGTCCAGGTCGCCGAACTTGGCCCCATAAAAACCGACCCGGAAATAGGTTCCAAACATCCTCTTATGGCCCTGAGGGGAACCAAAGAGAGGATTTTATATTAGTTTCTAATCAGAATGACATTGTTAACATATTCTATCTCATTATACTAATAGCTTTTTATGGGGTCTTTATTGTGAAGAGCACTTTGAAGAGTTCAGTTTAAAATCTGCTCTGCCTGCAAAGCATTTGAAAAAAACAATAATGTTAATTGTCTTTTTCAAGGATCTTAGTTATCCAAAGTCTTTCTAAAGGAACAGGTTCTACGTACTTAAGAAATACTGAATAAGGACATTTAGGCTTTCCATTCTGCAAAGGATCTACATGATCTACTACAGTATCTCACTGCCTTCTTATTGCTACTTTAATCTTAATCGAATAAACCAACCCCTACAGTGCCATACTGCTATTACCTTCTGGATGATGTTATCAAAGGCTCTCTGCAGTTTGTCATGAGTGGATGCCAGTTTTCTGAAATCTCTGTGAGCCTCTAGGATTGGTATGATGATCTTGTAGACCTCATTCACTGCCTCGTAGAGACCACCCTGATGAGACAGCCATCACTGCGGGTTAGCATGACCGCATACAGTATAGAAAGAGGGAATATTTGCTTTTAACACAAAAAACATCAAACCAGATGTTCCATGGCGTGACCGCCCTAATATCTACCATTACCAAAACATGTGCAAACATCTGCTGTACCCGAATTCCATACTACACACTGTATTGTTAACTGTCAACTTCATAGTTACTGCATTAAAACTACTTTAAGGAGGACAGAGTCTTTTGTGTAACACTGTGTCCACTTTAATTCCTGCTTGGAATTATGTAAATCATCCTGTAAACATTTCTAAAATAAGGTGATTGGCACAGCTAAAGGTTTCTAGGTTAACACTGGATATGATCCTAAATATCAGTGCAGCCTCATTGTCTCACATTGCTGAAGAGCTCAGCAGCCTGCTCGAGCAATCCCACCAGGCCGCTCTCAGTGAAGTAGCGTCCCGAACACACCCCGTCCTCGTCCGGGGACAGGATGTCATCTGACACTGCCGACTCCTCCAGCACATTGGGGGAGATGTTCTGAGGAGACAAACAGTCAGCTAATCAATCAATTAGCCCTCCTAATCGAAAAATCAGTCACATGGCTGACTTTAAAAGGAGATGTCCTACAGTGGGAAATGGAACTAATTTGATGAGCATCCGATCAATGACCTGCTGACTGCTGCAGGTAAAAGTGTCCTGCACCAAAGCACCTAAGAGGTCCTGTGTGTGACACAGCTCATCAATATCAGCATCTTCATAGTTGCTGTTATAAGTGTTTGTTTTCAGTTCAGGGAAACCGTCTGTTCACATGTTCCCACAGGAACACATTTGCCTTTTTCCCCCCCTTCAACTTCAAAGGCGCTGTGTTAAGCAGCGCTACCAGGGGACCATATTTATATGTTGACGTTATGAGTGTACAGCTCCCCCCTCTGGACACACACACCCAAATTTGGAAATAATCCGTAGGGAGATGTGTGATGTGATGTGTTGTGTAGGGGAGGGTCCGCCAGCAAAACAACCAACTGTCATGACAAACAAATGATGAATGCTTATTTTGTGTGTTTGTGACTGTTCCTGTTTTCAGTCTGAACATGTGTCTGCTATTAGTTCCTTGCTAATTTGGTGAGTCTATCTGTATTTGTGCTCTCTACCTGGAAGGTGACGCTGCCAACAGGCAGATACTTGTGATCCTCCAGCATGCTGAGATACTCGGCCACGAGGGCAGCAGCGTGCACCAGACACATAGCCGACTCAGTGTAACACTTCCTGTTGTTGTGTTTCTCTGCCATGTTCTGCAGCCAGGTCAGACGGAGGTCAGGAGATGTCTGGTAACCCTTTGCTATCCTGGGGGGGAGGGGAATATTGTTAACTTTCTTCTTTTCTTTTTCATTTATTGGAACAGGTAAAGACTTGGAACCAGTTTTAAGATAATAAGTACAACATAAACAAGAGACCAATATGCACAAAAGCAGTAAAGACGCAAATACAGGTTTGAAGAATTTTATATGAAATGGGTTGCTCGTTCAAGTGCTGCAGTCCTGATGTAATTAGTGGCTTTAGTGGCAGAAGACTTTACTTAATAGTATCACAAGTTAAGTTTTATCCCCTTTTCTCCAGTCCTTTTTGGCATTTACAATGGCTGCGGATGGTATTCTGTAGAACACAATACATGTAGAGATTGAATATCGAAAAACAAAATGAGTGCATGAGTGTAGCAGTGATGAAAGTATTTGGGTCGATTAGCGTTTTTATGGGCAAGAAAAAATATGGAAAATGTTTTCCTGTTCCTGGAATGCATGAATAATCATTAGCCTAACAACATGGGAATAAATCTAAAACACTGAATGAATTTGTTTATAAAGCAGGTGAGTCACTATACTATACTTACAAATGAATTCAGGC
The DNA here is from genome assembly GCA_037975065.1 of Chaetodon trifasciatus. Classification (NCBI taxonomy): domain Eukaryota; kingdom Metazoa; phylum Chordata; class Actinopteri; order Chaetodontiformes; family Chaetodontidae; genus Chaetodon; species Chaetodon trifasciatus. The sequence goes on from JBBMOE010000008.1 coordinate 4,901,989, forward strand.
ATCTGGAGACCAAATGTCTTGTGCATCAATGACCTGTGTGTTTGGGAGATTGGAGGTGGGGCGTGTCTAGGTATGGCTGTAAAGCTAATGGGTCATTCTGTGCAGCCGCCAAACACTCACCAGGTGACTGGGACCAAAACCCAAACAGAAAGGTGCATGATAAATGGCACATGTAGGTGACATAGAGCATGTGGAGGTAAAGTGCCTACATCAACATACAGCACATGTATGCTCTCTTTGTCTCAGTGTTTCCCCCTTCGTGTTCTTGCACACACTCATACACACACTGTTTGCATTTGCATATACACAAAGCGGGATCAGAGGACTAAACTGCTACCACATGGTTACCATAGTGAGGGCACCAAATAGAAGCAAAACAGCCCAGACCACAGAGAAATAGGAAACAGCAGCGCAACATAGAGAGAAGCCACAGGGTGATGAGAGAGCGAGAGAGAGAAGACACTGAGGTATTTAGAGACACTGAACACAGAGAGAGACAGGGAGACAGCCTTTTACTGGTGATGCTTTCGGTTTCTCACCTGTACATGAGGTCCATGAGCATCTCAGGATCTTCCTGGAACTCCCTCATCTTCACTGTGTCTGACAAAATACTGTTGAGGTTTCGTAGAAGCTCATCCACCTGAAATTAAAGACACAAGAGGCATTTATGAGGCTACAATACGAACAGTATCAGCAACCTTGTGCACGATTGTGGGCATTATTCTATACCTGTGAGGGCAGCTGAGTGTTCTGCATGTCCGTGTCCTCCTCTGCGTAGGCCAGGATGGTGCGGAGTGAGCGTCGTAAGTATTCCTCCTGGAAGTCTGATGACTTGCCCACCAGTGAGGCCAGAGACATGGTGACCTGCATCTTCACTCTTGAGAAGTTCTGACGAAGACAGAGGAGACCACAGTGAACGTCAGCATTTAACAGTTTGCAGAGTTCATCACACAATAAGACAAAGTGCAGTTCATGCGATTAAGGATTTCTCCAAAAATGTCAACTTTTTTTCCTTTTGATATGTTCCCTGCAAGCTAAAGAAAAAAGCATAATACATTCAATGGCTAGAAATGGCTTACTAGCATACAACAGACATGAACATCATTTTTTCTGGCCCAATTTGAGTACATTTTGCCTCTAAAATGCTTGTTACCATAAAACTTCCAGTAATGTTCAGGGCAAGTATTTACTTCAACAAAAGAGGCTCTTTATCAGGCACAGTCCAATATGTTTGTTTGTCAGTTCATAAGTACCATATTAGTCTTAAAATGTACATTATTTAATTTCCTTTTTTATTCTAATGGTCTATTATACCACTTGTGTTGGCAACAGATATGAGATACAAATACTGCTGTTGCCGTTCCTTCAACTACTATGACTACAACTACTACTACAGCTGCTACTATCAACTCTATTAGTTATTTCCCTCCCAAAATTAACAAATATTGGGCAGAACTATGATTCTAAATAATGCTCTACTTTGAAAAAATCTGAACAAAAGCTATTATAATACATGGGATAAAAAAAATGAATCAAATCTTTTCTGCCAGTCTGTATGCTTAAAACTACAGACAAACAAATATGTATGCTTAATTGTATAGAATAAAATGATATTTCTATCCCCTTTCTGGTAATTCAACCATTCTTTATCTGACCTTCAAGTTCCCAACAGAGACAATATAAAATCTGAATAAACTACTAAAACAGGCATAAACTGAAAATCATCAAATGTTGGATGTAGAGAGGATCTTTTCTTCTTCTTCTTCTTCCAAAATCTTTTCAAACTCATCATCTTTGGAAACACTTTGCTCATGCTATGCTCATTTCACTTATTCTATCGCTATTTGGCAGCACACAAAATAAGAAAGCTGCGACAGATATGTTGACACAATTAGAAAAGAATAAAATTGGTGAGCTGCTCTTGTTTTTTTCTGTCCTCAATCTTTGTCCCCTTGTCCCCTCCCTTTCCTTGTCTCTCCATCCTTCACACTACCTGTCCGAGATAACAGGCCTGACAAACACCCCTCCATCCTCTGCAGTGAGGTATGTGTGTGTGTGTGTGTGTGTGTGTGTGTGCATGTGTGCGAGAGACAGAGTGTGCTCGTGGATGTGTGAAGTCCCATCTATCTCCAGCATGACCAGCTAAGCGGGAAATGATCTCCCATTAGCAGAGACATAATCACCCATGGATCATCTCTACGGCCCCATTCTGTTCAACTGAGCATGGAGCCAGAGCCTAACCACCCATCACTACCCTCTAACTCAGTGTGTACATGTGTGTGTGCACTGAAAAGTAGCCTAAATGATAGCTTAAGTCAACACATAACCCTCTTTGTCTTTCTCTCTCCCTCTCTTTCTCATCTGCCCCCTTTTCCTCCAGCTGTCTTTCCAACCTTCCCATAACTGGACACGTTTTAACCGCAGGTATCTGCTTCTCAGTGATTTGTTCCATTTCTGGAAATGCAGCCGGGTATTTTTTCTTTTTATTACAGCAATCTAAAATGAAAGTAAATGACGGAGAGAGGGGAAAAGTGTGTGTGACAGACGGAGAGCAAGACGAGGGCAGATGAAGGGATGACAACATAAACAAAGGAAGAGGCAGAGAGTAAGTTCTGTGTGAATGAGTCATACGGCTGCTACGCTAATTCAGATCACAGCTCCCTCTGTATACACCATATAAACAAACATATGCTGGGACACGCAAATGGGAAATACTCTCTTTAAACTGGAGATACTGTGTGTGTGTGTGTGTGTGTGTGTGTGTGTGTGTGTGTGTGTGTGTGTGTGTGTGCGTGCGTGTGTGTGTCAGTGTGCTCCACAGGCTGGTGTCTGACTTTCATTAAAGTGTACAGACTGTAAACACAGGAAATATCGACTGCAACAGCAGTTATCGAACGAGCAGAGAAAATGAAAGAAGATACTGTATCCTAAACCTCCTTCCCTTCAGATCTGTCTCTTTTCAATCTTTTTATTTCCCTCCATCACTGCTTCACCTCTGGCAAACACACTCCTCTATCTCTATCATGATTTCCTACTTTCCGCCCCTTCCACATTCTCTCTCTCTCTCTCCCAGCCCTTGAGGCACATATACTTTCACACATATGTGCTGAAACACACACACACACACACACGCACACACACACACACACAGAGGTCTGGCTGTCATTAGTTAAAGAGGGGTAGGAACATGGGGAGGCAGACAGTGACATATCTCTCTGCTCTCTACTCAGAGACACATCCTTCAGCAGAAACTTTCTGCGGCACGCTCAAAATAGACATGGAAAAGACATTAAAGCCGAGCAGGAGAGGAAAAGTGGAGAGGATAAGACAGGATGTGTGCGACTCTGTTTCTATGTGCATCATAAGCAGTTCTCTCATGTGCACTTAGATTAAATTTAATCTGACATAAATGCAATTTATTCTGCAATCTTAGATGTTGGATAAGGTTTTATCTGACAGGAAGGTTAACACTTGCCTGACATTTGCTTTGTGTGGGTGTTTAGATGTATGTGTGCATCTTTACAACCCACTGAAACATGTGCACAGTACCATCTTTTTTGTGTGTGTGTGTGTGTGTGTGTGTGTGTGTGTGTGTGTGCTTACACTGGCATTGCTGTAGCTGTATCTCATGATGAGGTAGAGGGTGGCACAGGCCTGGCTCCTGTTTTCATCGACAGGGCTGCTGCAGTACTGAAGCACCTTCTGGCACAGGTCCGCACACTGCTCCGCCTCCTCCTCAAACAACAGGTCCCCAAACTACATACAAACACACACACAGACAAATGAAACCACACTCAAGGTGATACACACAGACAGACACACACACACACACACACACACACACACACACACACACACACACACACACACACACACACACACACACAGATACACAAATAATTCAGGCTTGTATCAGCAGTTTGCCGCCCCCACAAGCAAATAAGGACATTTAATTTAGACACAGATAGTGTTTGTGTATACACACCCACCCCCACACACACCTCCTCCTAAATTTTCACTTAGTGCAACCAAACACACACACACACACACACACACATTAGGTTTTCTTCACTTGTGGGGCCATTACATAGACTTAAATTAGTTTTCTGGAGACTAACTCATGGCTAACCCTAACCTTCACCGCAGTCGTCATTCTAAACACACTCACACACGCACACACACACACATTAGAAAACAGTACCTTGACCACAAGACCTCTGAGTGTGCTGAAGGTGTGAGAGAGGAAAGTGGTACTCTGGTTGCAGGTGAGAGAGTGGAGTAACACCTTCAACACCCCGCCAACCACGCTGTCCTTACACTCAGCCAATGGCACTGCCTGGACAGGAAACAGATGAAAAAAATGACTAAATCATAGCAGACAAATGGTAATACTGAGAGTACACTCGGCAGCCACTTGAATGCAAAACTACACAGATACTTTTCAGGCTAAGAGTGAAACATGTGACATGTGTAGATCGCATCACATCACGTCATCTTTGTGCTCAACACATTTCATGTCTTTACTCTGAACAATTACAAATATTTACCTTTACATTCAACCTGCTTTTTTTTTTACTCTGTTTTATGGTAACTACATGACATGCTCTGGTTTGGAGAAGCTGAGTACTTTCAAACCATTCTCAAGAAAGCTGATCAGGGTTTGCTCAAAAACCCTCAAAAGAATTTTTTAATAGGGATTCTTGATGAAAGATAATCTGTTGTTGACTCTTGGATCTGGTTGCACCTGCAAAATATTATGAAAACCTGAAGAGATTACAATCTAATACCAAATGCCAAACTGCCAAAGAACTGCATTATATTTTTTACGTGTTCATGTTCTGTACATGCAGTGTTCAAAGATATTGCATGACCCGTACCTGTACAATGGTTTCCAGCAGGTCCAGCACTATAAGGTTACTCTCCGTGGCTAAGTTTCCACTGATCAGAGCCTCCTGGTCTAACTCTGCTTTCGTCCTGGTGGGAGGTGGTGAGAGTAAGGCAGGTATTTAGAGAGGAAAGGACAGACAGTGATAAAGCAAGAAGAAATCAAGCTGTAACTTACTTATCCTGTTTCTCATTGGTTTGTCTCCACTGAGTGAGGTCTTTCCTCCATCGTAGGTGCTCTCTCTGACCCATGGTCCTATCCATCCCTGTGAGGGATTCAACAGCTGATCATTTGGCAGAAACAGCCAGTGAGGAAACTGATAAAAGACCGACTAATAATTGCTGATAAATATTAAACAATTAGAAATGTATTCTCACAATAACCAAACATTGACTTGGTGTCCATACATGCAGAGTATATTCATATTTGAAATGTTCAACACAGACAAAAATCCCTGAGTGCCGAAGCAAAGACTGTGTCACCTGAAATTGGTTCCTGTAGTGACTTGCTGACCGCACATTTATAAAATACTGATAACATTTGTGTCCACTCGTTTTGGAGGGAGTTCATGTTCAAAACTTTGAAATATTGCAGAAAACGCAGATCCAGATTTGACAGACACGCAATCCAGAGAGGTATTCCTTTAAGTGCAAGGAGATACACTACCTCCAACTCGTTTCATCATTTCCCCGCGGGCTCCCATTCCTCTTAGCAGAGCTTCTTCCAGCTGCAGCTTGGCCTGATGAGATTTCTGTAAGGCCTGGGTGCTCACTTTGTCAGTGCTCTGCTTACCCTAAAAGCATGCATAAAAACACATGCACCAAGTATAAACACAAAGCGGGTGCAGTTTTAATATTTTATGATAGATGCATTTAACCTTAAGCTGTATGATAAATAAACATGCAGACAAAATACACAGCCACGACATGCAAAGTTTCCATCTGTATTTATGTAAATGTAAAATTAATTCAAGTGACTGATGCACATGAGCAAACTGACCCTGTACTCAAAGCAGGACACACAAATAGTGAGGAGCTCCAGCAGCTTGTTGAGCTGGGAGGGAGGCATATCTATGGTCCAGCGCTGAATCAGACTCCTGTCAGCGTTCTTCATCACCCACAGGAAACACACCAACAGGTGGCGACTGGTGTCTGCTGCCAGGGTGGCTACGGATTTACCTTGCTGTGAAGGGGGGAGGAGACATACAGCACAGTAGTTCAGTCTTTCATACCCAATCATGATACTCTCACCTGTTACCAATCAACCTGTTTACCTGTGGAATGTTCCAAACAGGTGTTTTTGGAGCATTCCACTACATTCCCAGTCTTTTGTTGCTTCAGTCCCAACTTGTTTGAAATGTGTTGCTGGCATCAAGTTCAGAGTAAGCAGATATTTAGAAAAATCAAGTAAATAAGGTAAAACATGAAATATAATGTCTTTGTGCTGTTTTCGAAAAGGATTACCAAATTATCACATTCTGTTTTAATTTTTGTTAATGTTAAAGCTGCAGTAGGTAACTTGTATAAAAGTAATTTTTTGTCATATTTGCTAAAACTGTCCCTATGCCCAGACAGCAGTACATGAAACATGTAATCTGTGAAAAAAAAACAGCTTCATTGGTCCCACCTACTGGTCCTATTGCGCTTTGCAAGAATCCACCGTGCCCAACACAAAACAACCAATCAGAGCCAGAGGAGTGTCTGAGGGAGTGTCTGACATCTGTCAATCACTTCTCACACACGCTGCAAACCGCCCCCTCCCTCCGCTCATGCTGCTTGCTGCCGCTCAGTCAAACAGCTCTGTGAGCGGTGTCAGGAGGCGAGTGAAAGCTATGGAGGAGCAACAGCCACCGCAAAGGAGAAACTGCCCATACCGCCGCTGCCAACAACAGCATAAATGACTAAGACAACAAATAACCATACAGCTAATATGGTGATTGTTACAGTAACATTCCGCAGCGCGTACAGTATATTAGCAACTGTGATGTAGCGGCTGGGCAGAGTTAGCTTGTTTCCGATGCTAAGGCTAACGTTACTGGTTGTCACGACAGCTGTGCAGACGCCGCCAGGAGGAGGGGCTTGGAGGCAGGGCATGAGTGCAGCGGAGAGGGAGGGGGAGTGACGTGGAACTTGTGTTGGTTCAAATTTTCAGGCTAAGTCTGCTCTCTTCTCCATCTTACCTACTGCAGCTTTAATGTTAATGTGCCAGAAGTCAAAAATCAAAGTGATGCATACAAAACAGGGTTCCATTAGTATAGTATATACTAATATATATAGAGAGTATATGAAGAGTGCATCTAACAAACTAATAGTATATCATTCACAAACTTCTCTAAAGCACAAACATGGCTGGTCACTTTCCACACTGGTTTTAGTGAAGTACGGTTCTCTTCCCCATCTTCATAGGCATTAAATCTACAGCAGATTAATTTACCTTCATTCGTGTGATGATGAATCGCTACTATAGAGGGCTACTGCTGCTTCACTGTGTGGCAGCTTTGATAAATGTAGCCATTAACCTCCTAGTGCTCTAGGTGTCCCACCTAAAACCTGGTTTCCAGGTCTCTGTTTCACAGCAGGACTGAGTGAAGCTTACCAGAAGCAAACATCAAACATTTGTAGCATGCAATCAAAAGCATCCCTTGTTTATTTGAAAATATCTTTCATGTGTAAAATCATTTCTGTTGCTAAGAGTAAAAGATTCAAAGATTGTTTGAAGGGGAACTGCCTGAAAATGAGCAACAAGCGATCTGGCAGCCATGTTTGGATTTGTGATGGATACCAGGCCGATGGCTCAGTTTCGTGAAAATCAGTTTTTCCGCAACAGTATTTCATGTTACAGTGTACAAAGAACCGATTCATGTCTTGGAAAGCAGCAGAGAAAGAGGAAGAGAATGGCAGTGCTCAGTTTTAGTACCTGTGTTGTTGCTGTAGCTACATTTGATGGATGTGTTTGTCAGGGAGGACGGCCCTGTTCACTTATGATGGCAATGCCTGCCCATAAACCATCTCCGCAGAAGTGTGTGTGTGTGTTTGTGTGTGTGTGCGCGTGTGCATGTGATTTTTCAGGATGGATGAAGTGTATGTGTGGCTATGACAGCTAATCAATCTACCTCAGTGCACCTCACCTGTTCGGAGGCAGAATACTCACAGACACACACACACACACGCCGACGTGCACTTTTGAACTTTGAAACACAGTGAAAAGAACACAACAATCATGATCACCTTAAAATTAACAATTTGTTTTAGATTTTTACCATGGATGCCATGGAAACCAGAGCGTTACGTCCCAGCGTGTTGAAAGGGTTCCCAGCAATTGCCATGGCAACAGACTGATTGATGGGTGGGACATTTTCAAGGTCATCCTCAGGTCCGCCCGTCTTGTTTTTCCCGCCTCGCGTGTCAGAAACTATGGAGATGAACAGGAGTCAAATATGTTAAACTAAGGCTTCGACACTACTGAGTCTTTATCAGAGTTAAAATAGGAATCAAACATTAACACACGCCTGATTCTTATAGTTCCTACATACTCTACATGGACTATATGTGAGAAATGACAAAAGGACTTGAACTTTATGAGTGAACAAGGACTTCAAGTGCATGTGACTGAATGAGCATGCATGCATTTATGTGTCAGAGTGCTTGTGTGTATATATACCAGTGAAATCCAGATAGTTGGTGGAGTCGATGATAATCCCCACCAGAGAGAGGTAGAGGGCAGCCACCTTGGCTCTGACCTCGGGTTTAATACAACGATGGTCAAGATCATGGGAACACAGCAGGCTGTAGATGGCATTGATGGCCTTTCTTTGGACCTTTCCCCTGTCCACACACATATATATGTTTCAAATTTTATTGAATCCACCAATTACATTACAAGTATACACGATTCAATATTTACAGATGTTCTATATATTCTTTGGCACTTTTAGTTCAATTATGTGGGAACCTTGAAAGAAAGTCAACAGAACTTTACGTGCATGACAGCTCTGTAATAACGAGGTCATAAGGAGGTTAATATCTTATGTGTCCGTACCCCTCTGACTCCATGTCTAGAGCAGCACTGAGCTCTGTCAGTAGCAGACCCGTGAGATAGTGCTGCTGCTTGAATTCTTGAGAAAGCTCAAACAGCCCCAAGATCCTCTGCTGCTCCTGGAAGCTACACGAGCCGGAGCTCTGAATGGAAAGAAAATACTTTTTGAACAGCTGTTTCTAAAATGAATCCCATCAAATCTCATCTACTTTATTGAATAAACTCCCCAAATAACTCTCTGAATTTCCTTTAGTGTCAATGCTTAAATAATTACCTGAATGTCTGAACTACAATATGCATGAGTGCAAAATCTGACAGACAAGTTGGCATACCTGAGAGGAGATAGATGGACACGGTGAGGCCGGAGCAGAAGTAGGGCTGCTGAAGAAGAGGCTCAAGTTGAGGTAGTGCTCGTGACTGCACAGGATTCGCAGGAACTCCAGACGCATGCTGATCAATGTTGGCATTGACACACTCTTAGCTGACATCTTGAGGGGAAATAGAGCAAAAAAAAATCAATTGATGCATGACAGTACCTCAAAATATACAGAGAAGGTAAATAAAATGTCTTGGAAACAGTTTCAGAAAAACCATATTCATACTCATGGAAGCCTCTTTTTCAGAATAAAAAAAATGTTCCCACTGGGGAACTGACTGAATTCATGTATTTAAAGATGCATGTTAAATGGCTTTGGTGTGCGCTCCCAGTGTTTTTCTACCTGGTTGCAGTAGTTTTTCACCAGCTGAAAGACAAATCCTCGGTCCATGAGAGACAGCAGGTCGTAGAGGAAGAAGGCCAGGCTGATGTTGACTTTCTCTGCTTGCTCTACCTCCTAAAGCAACAACAAGCAACAAAGAGCTATCAGTAAGCTGCACTGATTGGATCTCGCCGAGCATCTCGTTGTGAAAGCTTTTGATCCTACACAGGCAAATATAATTAGCTCCTCCAACTCCTCACTTGTTAGGAGGGCACTGACCCAACTCAGAAGAACAGAAGGCAAACAGGGGCTGCGGAAAGTTCTGGATTGGACTAAGTTACACTGGTCTGAGATACTGATGAGCAAAATTCATTAGCATCATTATCATACTCCTGACCTTATGTTGTTTGACAAGGATGGTCCCAATCTCAGCTGTAACCACAGAGACAATGGTGGTGATGTCATCTTTAAATCGGTCAGAGAAGCGGCTTCTTCGAGGGACGCTGTTGTTGTCGAGATGAGACACGTGCTGAGCCATGCTTTTCACCTGTTCGAGCAATCATACATCAACACACACACACACACACACACACACGTCGCAAATGTGAATCAAACTAAAACAAAGGAGGTGAATGTAATGGAAATGCATGTTAACTGAAAACAAGAGTGATTATGCAAGTCAATAATCTGTCAAGTAACCTGACAGATGCAAAATTGATTTGATGAAAATGATGACCTGGTGATAAAAGAGTAACTTTTCATTATCTATCATCACTTCCCATCCTCATTTTTCATTCAAATTACAAAAGATGCCTTTTATTAACTAAGGTGAGCATCCTGCAGTGAAGTTATTGAAGGAGGAAACATAAATAAGTCAGATGAACTGAAGGGATGAGAGTGAATATGAGTGATGATACACTTCCAAAACTCCAAAAGAGTGATAAATTGTCAAGCAGCTCGATAAATTACAGACTACAGCGATTCCAAAATGTCCCTTTTATACACCACACATTAAAACTATCATTAATCTTTTAAGGTGTGTGGCCACGAGGTCATGCATTGTTTCGTGTGACTCATTTTTATTACTTCATCCATTTTTCATATCAAACGTCCAAAGTAGTCCTTACTTTTTCCTCTTATACAAGTGTCAACCATAACAAAACACAGTCTGTAAATGAAAAACAAAAAAGACACTGACCAGCAGCTCAAAGAAGAACCAGGCATACTTATACGCATTCTCTCTGCAGACCCCAGTGCTGACGACCATCTGCAGGGCCAGCTCCTCATGAAACTGCTACAAGAGAGGAAATACACAAATGATCAAGAGGAAACAGCCTCCCTTTACATTGGAAATAAGAATATCTGCAAGTATTACAGTGAAATCATTTTGAAATTCTGGCTGAGCTTTGAACAGGATAGCAAACACTGACCAAAACCCAAACAACCACAGTACAGTGTCCCCAGTGTCACACTCCCACCCTGTGGTTACAAGAGGGTACTGGTGGCTGAAAGCTCTGCTGATTAAGCTTTACACTGGGATGTTTAAAGTCTGAGTACTGTTGAATATATGCAACAGTCTGAAGTAAAGTTGTTTGTGTTAATTAAGAATAAGACACACTTTCTAGATGAATGCAGCTAGTTATGCTTATGATATCATTATTTAATTCAATCATTTCCAGGTCCATGTAGACACTGTAAATGAGCAATTATTTAAGCATTACCGACTACATCCATCCTAATATAAAATGTATAACCATATTATACTGCAACCTGCAAAATACTTAATTAGAGGACAAGCCTCAATTAAAATCATATACTGGGACTTCTCAAACACCTATTCGTAATTCAAAACCATTTCTACATCTCTGCTATAAATTGGCTATATTAACCACACAGAATTATTGTAACAGTACAGACTATTTATGCTTTATTGATGGCTACATAAAATTTTAAAGTCACTAAGAATTAACCTGATTGATGCTTCCTTATGGCATTCTTTACCTCCATGTTTTCTCATATCAAGACATCTCAACATGCACCATATTATTGTACTGTATATACTCAGTATATATTGTAATGTCCATCTTCAGTGAACAAATGATAATGCCACGTAAAATCTTCAAAACAATTCAGCTGATTTTTTCCTTATTAACACACAAATGTCTGCAACAAGGTGCTCAAAACTGTACCTGTGGTGTATTATCTCACACACCACATACGATGGCGGTGGCAAAAGAAAAAGTTTTTTACCTTTCTGTTGGAGGGCCGGGTGCTTCCTGTGGGGTTCTGGTGGTTGCTTACATCCACATAGGTGGACATGCGACTGCCTGGGTTGTTGTGGCCCTGGAGACAGAAACACACAGGTTCCATCACGTTGAATGTGATGGATGCATTCATTAGAGTGGGTGTCAAGTGGCCTATTAAAATACCTAATGTACTGTGGGGATGAATAGCAAATGACTGTTTTGTGTGCATGTGTAATCATGCTAGGATATTTACATACTGCACTGTGTGTGTGTGTGTGTGTGTGTGCGTGCGTGCGCGTACTCGTGTGTGCAGTTTGTTAAATATATAAAACCATACAATTGCCTGGTGAAATATACACTTCCAGCAAAAATGAGGGCAAATCTAACAAAGGTTTATATCATATGCCTTTTCAATCAAAGTAAATTACCCTCTTAGAGTACATGAATATGTTGAAGCTAGACAAGTTCACAAAACTGAGCTTAATTCATGTGACACTAAAACCTTTTCTTTGAATTCACTGCAAATCAAGGTTTTATAAGGTGTGGTGACTGGTCTTCCAGAGAGATTTGGTTTGAGGAAACCCTCTGTACCTTGGCAGAGAGGATGTTTTTCACCTCAGCGTCTTCAGCAGAGGTGTGTGGATTAGGGATGTCAGGGTTGCTGCTGCTGCGGACTCTGGACTGGAGAAGCATAGTGCCGACTGTGGCTGCCGTGGCCCGACCCATGGTGCTGTACCGGCTCTCTGCTGAAGGTATCACACTCCCTGAACCTGAGTCCATGGACACACAAAAAAGGTCAGTTCTTAATTCTTAAACTCATAACAGCAACTATGTTGGAAAGAAAAAAACAGAAGAAAAAAGCAAATTCATACATATAAATCCTTATATCAGTACCTGCATTCTGCAGGTCTTGAGGTGGATCAGGCAGACGAAACACCCAGTAAAGGTAGGTCGCCAAGAGGCTGTTCCTACCCTGCTGGTCCCTGACCAGCTCCTGACTGTTATGAAGACTGTTGACAATAGACACCACTGATTCGAAGGCTATCTGGGCCAGATTGGCTGTAGGAGAGAGACACAAACATGCATGCAATAATGTCAGAGCTATAATATCAATAACATAATGAGACAGAATATTATCCAAAATATCATCACGACAAATGGAACCCTATCGTTACCATAAAAACTACATTAAGCTGCGTATTACAAACAATCAGTTAATGCTAAAATGATCAGTTGCCTAATCTAGTGCAGGCTGCCCAGATTGGGGCTGGCCCACCATAAGGCTCAATTTGGCCCACCAGATGTTTTTCTAATGAAAAAGCAAAAAGAAAAAAAATTATTCTGTTTTCTCATTATTGTGAACAGGCGGCATAAGGACAGACGACTGGATCAACTTTTTCCTTATTCAAGCAATACCTCATGTAAACAAATCCCCAACAAAATGCCCCCCCCCCCCACCCCAGTCTGGGAGTAGTTTTTTATGGTATCAAGCCCACAATGGGCCAGCCACCTCTTGTAAGAATCTGGGGGTGACTCAAAGCTATTTATTTCAAAAATAATCAAAGCAAATAATTAACTTATATGCAAAACAATATGGAAAACATGCTTGCAGTGGTGCAACAGTTTAAATTTCATATCAATAACTACAAAATGAAACTCAACTGGTTGATCGTACTGGACTGACCAGTTCCCAGACTGTACCCCGATCCTGTTGTTCCTACGACTGACTCTATCATCATTGTTGCTATTATTACTGTTATTATTGTCATTATTTGTAGTAGGTGTAGTAGTAGTAGTAGTAGCAGTATTAGTGGCAGAGAAGGTAGGATTAGTAAGTGCATACATTTTTTTATTTGTATTATTTTTAAGTAGCAATCTTTTATCATGAAGAATCATTCAAGTGAAGTATTTTTGTCAGCAGACAAAACTAGAAATCTGAAGCCAGAGGTTTCTCATTAAATTCTCACATTTCATACTACAGACTAACTGAAAAATGGAGAAAATTTACTGAGAGACAATGCTAATAATCAAAATAACTGTTAGCTGCAGCCCTACAATCAATGCATGTACCTTTTAAAATTTCCATGCCAAAATATCAAATTGTTGATGTTGAAGTATAGCACTTGGTCAGAAGTGTCATGTTTTTGCTGGTGCAGGTGGATATTTGACATCCTTGCATGACAAATAAATAAACTGATTGCTAAAAACAAAAAAAAAAAAACTGAGCACCATGTGTGACAACCAGAGATTTCCAAAAATATGTAAGACTCCATTTCTCCGCAGCAACAGTGACCTCACTCAGTTATTTGAGTCAAGCGAACTCCTCACCAGTCTGGCCAGCGATGACCATGGGCTGCATGATGAGGGTGAAGAGTTTATCCATCACCAGATGGAGGAAGAGGACCAGAGGCTCTAAACTGGAGGACGACAGGGAGATGATGCTGAGCTTCAGCTCATGCTCCAGCTTGTTCTCTGGGATCTTCTCCTCCCTGACCCGCAAGGGGAAAGTAGCGCCACCCTCCAGGGCATGGCAGAGGGTGAAGAAGCGCTCCAGGTGGTTGTCCTGGTACAGAAAAGGGATGATTTGTTGCAGTGCTGTACTTGCAGGGGAAGCAGAGCAATAAAAAGTGACAGAGAAACAACGAAAGAGACAGCGAAACAAATGCAACAAGACAGGGTGCGTGCAATGCTCCAGGGTGGATGTCTTACTACAGCAGAGAGGACACTTGTTGTGCTCTGTGTGTGTGTGTGTGTGTGTGTGTGTGTGTGTGTGTGTGTGTGTGTGTGTGCACATTCATGTTTAGTCTACTTGTGTGCATGACAGACAAAGAGAGAAAAACAGGGTCAACAGAAAAGACAATGTTGTGTTTGTGTGTGCAACCACTACTCACCTGTGTGTGTACAGATGACACTGCCTGAATCTCCAGGTTGAAAAGGCCTTTATGGCTGTCCATCCATTTGACTGGAGGGACCTGAAGAGGCATTTTCTACACAACAAAGAAACAGGAAATATTACTGTGTGTCTATGTGCAGTCCTTAATATGTCTATACTTTTACTCCTTTACACACGCACAGTGGCATGGACATGCAGAATGATGTAATAATAGATGTGCATACCTCAGGCGTGCTCAGTGAATAATTGACAGGTAGTCTCTCCAAAGCAATGGGCAGACAGAACTGACCAGCCTGCAGTCGGTCATTATTCAATATGGGCAGCCACTAAAAGAAACGTGAAATACTGTGTTACTTAAATTTAATTCACTTGTAGGTTTGCTTCAAAAAATCCTTTTTGTTTCTGTGTGAGACTCTTCAGCCATGCTAGTTGCTCTGTGAGGATGTAAGTAGACACAGCAGTTCTTCCAGGAAAATGCTAATATTAGTATGCTAGCTCATTTTCTCCTGTGTGTACGTTTAGAAGTATGGTTGGGAAGTAAAGGACAAAATCTCACAGAGTATCCAATGAGCGTCTCACAGCTGTTGTTCTGGTTCTGTTTCTGCTGGCAGCTGATGTGGTAGAAGGTGAACAACAAGTGATGCCTCTCTGTCAGACGGGCTGGAAGGGCCAGCTTCACTTCCTCATGGAAGTCTGGGGACCTGAGAGGGACACAGGGAATAACAAAGGAGGAAACACAGAGGAAAAGAGTGATGGGTGAGGGCAAGGATGGAGGGGGAGAGATGAGAAAAAGGAAGAAAACACAAGGGTAAGAGTAAGGACAGACTTCCTCAAACTGTTTTTAAATGACAGAAATAAGCTCTCAAACAGTATTATATGACTCATCAATGTGTACTTGCTTGTTGTGGTAGGTAACAGGGGTGTAGACCTCACGTAAAAATTCAGGGCCATTTGATTTCCCAAAAATGACCTGAGAATGGGCAGGGGGAAGAAAAAAAAAACATTAAAAGGGTACAACTTCTGTCCAACAGCACAACATTTGCATAATACATCTGTGTAGACTGAAGCGGGCAGGGCATCTATAATTACAATTAGTTAATTACAGCAAGAAAAGCCCTTCCAAGGTTCATACAGATACCGGACTATTGTTTTTAGACTAACTTGAAAGAACATATATCTTCAGTCTTTTTATTTATTAATGTTACCTTACTTAAATTATGCAATAGACACACTTCCATGAGCAAATCCAGTGGAGTTATCAGGTCAAATCACTTTCTTTGTTATAACAGTGCTGTGAGATTAAAGACAGCAGCACTCACAGGCAGAGCGCAGCTTACGTCCTCCCCGCTCATAAACTGGATTTTGATGGTGATGTTCCTTGCTGATGTGAGCCTGTTGACAAAGTTTAGCCTCTGGGGGTAGACAAAGAGCAGGTTCCTACAGAGAAATGAGGAGAGAAAGAGTGTCAGGCAGACTTCCTGTTTAATTAACACATGAAAAAATCATGCAAAACCATTTTGTGTATAAAATGAAGCAGTACCAATATATATCACTAGATGGCACTATCTGTTTGGCAACTTCTTTGTCATGCAGAAGTGAGGTGACAGCAATGTCACAGAAAATTCCCAACAACCAGTAATTTAGTGTGACCTGTGGTTTTAATACAACACTGTAATCTGTCTTGAAACCTGGAATACAGGGGAATACCGCAGCTCCCACTGAACAAATGCTCAGAGAATGTCAGTGTGTAATTACCATGCAGGGGACTTGTTCACACATGAAGTTACTAATGTTTCGTTACAAGCGAAACCATTTCAGAATTGAGTGCCGATTTAAACCTCTGCTCACAGAGGCTGCCTCCTTGCTGTTACACTACGAGGCAGTTTCACAGGTAGCCTGGATGGAAAGGCCTAAAAATAGGCATGACACTGAAAATGAGCAAAACATGAGTGATGAGTACAGCATGACTGTTGCCTCTGGCCTTTCAGAGAAATAAGGTGTCTGTGTGAGCAAACAAACCTGTTTACACCTCAAGCTATGAATCATTTGTTTTCGAAAACCTCGTGTGTATTCATCCTGTTGAGGTGCAAGTTTTGTATAAGAGACGTAAGGACAACATTTGGATTAAAAAACTAAATCTTATTTCCTTCCTTGCACTGTGTTGAGTGGCTATGTGTAAGAAAGTAAGTTTATTACGCTTTCTAACCCACCTGTAAATGTTGTGAGGGACATAAACCTCGCTGGATGGGAACTCCAGCACCTCTTTGACTGGCCGAATGTTCTTCTCAGCCACAGGTATCAGAGGGATGAGCTCAGTGGACAAACACGCTGGTGGCGTGTCGTGGACTGGAGACATGTCCAGTTTTATGGAACCTGAGAGACACCAGTTAAGTCAGGGACCTGCATATGCAGCACAGTGCATATATCACATGATATCACATCATGCCATATGAATTCTTTGAAATTGTGGTTTTATGGGGGGTTATGTGCCATTTCTTGGCCAGGCGCAGTAACGTCCTGGAGTCTCTCTGCTTGATGCCTGGTAACATCATGGTGACAACAAAATTCTAGGAATGTACTGCACCCAGCCAAGAAATTGTCCACAAAACCAATGTGTAAAACCACAACATGTTGTGTATACACTTGGTTTATTACTTTTTTTGCGCCACACTAAGCTAACTGGCACCCAGCTCCATGTTTAAAACAGACATGAGAGTGTTATCAGTCTTCTCAACTCAAAAAAGCTGCCATTCCTGCAATGCAGAACTATTCTCTTGAATAATAAAATAAGGCAAAATCCCAGAATGAGTGTTTAGATGTGATGAGAGATGACCTGGTATTGTCTTGATTCTCCTCTGTGGAGTGGAGGTTTTCTTGATCTCGGACAAGAACTTCAGCAAGTCCTCATCACTCAAACGATCTCCCTCCTGACACACACACAAAGTCATAGTTTTATGGTAAAAACATTACTAGAGCTAATGGAATGGCATATTTGAGCAAAGAATGAGACGAGGCCAAGCTGTAACTACAAGTTTATCTGTCTGTCATACTTTATGGCCTATCTCAAGGAAGTAACAGATTTTTCACACACTAGTCTGTGTCTTTGTGCGTGGGTGGGGAGGTCAGACCTGTTTGAAGATGGTGCTGATAGTAATGGTAGCAGGTTTGAAGGCAGAAATGTTGCAAAACTGATCATCGATGGTACTGTAACGTTCAGAATTCCTCCTGGGAAGCTGTGCTCTCCGGTCAATGCTGCTGGATTTACCTGGAAAAACAGAGAGTAAGGGTCACAGGTCAAATGATACACACACAGCTCTACACAATCTATGGAAATGCACACAAATGCATGCAATTATTGCTTATTAGAACAAACACACACAAGCACACACCTCCTTTCAAGCTGTCGGAGTCGGTAACATCGCGGTCTTGCATGGCAGTGGAGATGACCTCCATGACATTAACGGTTGCCCAGGCAAAGGGCATGCGATAGCGGCCCAGCCTATGGCAGAACGTCTCTGCCTGACCTCGCAGCTTATCAAGCTTGTCCTTGTTCTGAAAGACCAAAAGCAAGATTAAGTTTTAAAAAATTAATGTTACGAATGTCTTCAACTTCAGAACATAGCACACTTAGCGCGCATGTTTACAAGAGGATGGTATAAGGAAAAGATTATTACCTTTGCAGAGTCACATTCCCTCAGTGTCACGTAGGGTTCAGCACAGTCACTGATCTCCCCCTGCTGCAGAACCTTTTCGATCTAAAACGCAGAAAGGAAGTACATGAGGCCTCAGTGACACATGCTGTTCTTAGCATTTCATCACAGGTGCTATGGACTTCAGTTTTACCTTGATGACCAGGTAGATATCTGGGGAAGGGTAGGTGATGGAGAAGATGCCAGATCTGGCCATGGTGGACTGATCCACATGTGGAGTGTGAGTTTTCAAGAAGTTTTTGAACTGTTCTATGTTCAGATCACAGTAGAAGTTCTCGGATATCTGGACGAACCAAAAAAATGACTTGTTGTTACTTTTTGTTGATAGAATTTTTTTGGACATCAAATTCAGGGAATAATAAAATGCAAAACGTCATTTTAATATTTTCTAATGACAGATTGAAGGAATCAGTTCAGAAAAGGCTCTGGGACACTGCTTTCATGCAAACCAATGCTGATACTAGAACGCCATCCATTCAGTCCACGCCACTATTGCTCTAAACGCCTTCCTAATGACCTCAGGCTAGGAACACAGCCATATGTCCTAGTCTGGCTTGGCCTGCTGTGTGTCATGTGATCCTACTGACTGGAAAGCCATTAACCACTGTCCTGCATTCTGCTCATCCCATAAGACCTCCATCACACTGACCACACCAAAGCGTCCCTCCAGTCTGCCAAACCTGGCTGACTTGTGAACTGGAATCATGTGATCAGATTGCACACTCGGACGGGTATTATAGGATGATCACTTTTGGTTTATTTCAAATCTGATTTCTTTAATAGTGGTCTGACAAACCAGAAAGCCAAACTCCTGCAACAACAGAAATGACCCTGTTCACTTTAACACAAAGCACACTTAATGCAAGAGTGAACGGTCTCAAAAGGCTGCAGAGGAGGAGACCAGCTCTTACTGACAAATGGTGTCTTGGACTCACACATATCACTTCTTAATAACCAAATCCAGCTGACACAAACAGCATGTTCAGCTTCATATTGTCATTAAACAGAACAGCCACGTCAAACAAAGTGTTCACTGAGTTAACATTTCAAATGAATTTGAACAGCATTCACTTGTGAAAGTCAACCTTCAACATTCTTCGTGTTAATGGGACACGAGGAGCGCAGTACTCCTTTTAACATTACGTTGAGTACATTAGAGGCTATGTATCTGACTCACATTGTTTGAAAGCAAATGCTTTATATTTTCTACTGACCACCCCAGCGCTGCCAACTTACCATCTGTGTAGCAAGCTCTGGTGTGTTTTAAGACCCCTTTAACGACTTTATTCGAATATGACAAATTGTGGGGGCAGACGTTAGCCACTTTCCCCACAAACATTCTGCAATACAAGTCCATGAATCTGCAGTTATAGTGCTTACTGAAGGCTGCTGCTTCAGTAAACAAGAAATGCCTTTTCAACCAAGCAACAGACATACTGAAATGCATAGATGACTAGTGTGTATCTGCTGTATATCTAAAAAAAATGATGTGTCCTGATCACAGATTGTGTCTTCCCAAGGGGTTCCGTCACAGTCCAGCAAAAATGGGCTTGCCTGGTCTTGTATTGTCACAACAAGAAGAGTACAAATGCCTGGAGAAAACTTGGAGAGAAAGATATATTTCTTCTCAGCCACCTTTTTTACTGTGAGGACATATCTGTCTGTTGGCATGTCTACACTAGACCTTCCTCTGTTTATATTCATGAATGTGATATCATAAGTAGGCCACTTGCTGGGTCAAATCCCATGTCTGCACCTTGGCTGATGGGCCATGATTAATAACTGGAGTATTATATGGAATTATGTGAACATCTGCTGCAGATTTCACAGATGTGAAACAACAAACCTGATGTGAACAAAAAAGCAAACAGACACAGCAACAAAATTCCCATGAGGGACAACAGTAAAGGATGCAGGAAAAGAGAGAAATGAGGCAAAGAGGCAGCAGGAATGTGGCAGAAACACTCCAGAGGAGGCAGAGAGAAAGAAACAAGTGTGCAGAGGAGAGCTGGAGAAAGGCAAAGTGAAAAAAGGATGCAGAAGCATAAAGGGCTCAGAGATAAATGGGTCAATAGCAAATGCTTCACAGTTCCAGTATGATTACATTTAACAGACAGAACAAGCTTGATAGTTTCTCATTCACTCAGACAGAGACACATTTCTTAGCTCTTTAATAGTCTGGATCTTCCTCTGCTCTACGTAATAGGCAGGAAGTTGTATTAAGCTCCACAAAGACACTGCGGATCAACACATAACATAATAAGGCATTTTAAGTGAAATACACTGTGACAATGAGACACTTCTCTTACAGAATATCCTGTTGCCCATATGTCAACTCTCTGACATATAGGAAACACATGCTTATGTTGTGCCAAGACCGTCTTACATGCAGTCCCTTTTCAAAATTACAGGGCATTAAATTGCTCCATCTCACCCAGCAGATGATCTTAGAGCCACCGTTCTGCAGACAAGCTGGAAAGCAGCTGGGCAGCCCTGAGGAGAGGGCAAGGCCCGTGGCTAAAGCCCTGTCTCATCTGAGAGATCCATGAGCGCTTAAGTACAAACTAAATCCTTCCAACCCTTTTCACCCAAAAAACTATCCGGCTGTGTAAATCCACAGAAAACACACAAACAGCCATGGCTCAAAGTGGTTGACTGGGAAAATGCGGCGCAGTATTAGTAGTTATAGAACCAAAACATGACGACCCCCATGGGCATGAAAATGTTGGGATGATGAGACATTAAACCTTGTAGATTACACTGATCCCTCACTACCACGCCGACCGCCAAAAGAAACTACGAGACCTCCCTGCACCACCAGGAGTCACATGACACACAAGCTAGCATGAAACAAGGGAGGGAAAAATGACAGCAGCACTTTACAATAAATCAGATTTGCAATTTTGATGCCATCTTTGAAGCTTATAGATACCCGTCAGGTTCGATTTTTGGACACACACTCATTCAGACACCAGTGGAAGCTAACCATGTTTATCTGCAAGACACTGGCCATCAGGAATAATTGGATTTCAATGTTTTGTACTACGAATTATGGCCTCAAAAATGGCCTCAAAAATCTTCCTGGACTGTCTCTTATTAAATCAGACATATAGTTCTCATGATGCAACCCAACAGACCCAACACCAACTTACAAACACACTCTCCACAACAAACACACGTAATGAGCAAACTGGTATTTACTGCAGGGCTACTGCATTGTAAGCTGTTTGTCATTTTCCCTGTACTGTATGTGGCAAGGTGAACATGTTACACAAGTGTCCAGGATGGAAGTTACAACATACTTTTAGTCAACATTAGAAACACCATGAAGACAACACTAGAAATTGTCAGGACAAGGCGAGGCTAAGCTTTTTCTTACCTTTTTCTTCTCTTTCAGGTCATACAAGGCCATAGAGGCAAACATGGGCTCAATGTCAATCTCAAACCTATGAAAGCAAGAAGGAAATGGAAATAAGTAATTCAATAATGGCAGGAGAGACGAATACTTAACGTACTCATTTCCATTTACTGTACTTAGCTTCATTCTATTTTTTCCTTTTCTGCTCTATTCCTGTAGATTATTGTTGCATTGAGAGACAAGAAAATGTAATACAGTAAGTGATGACATGTTTGAACTGAGGGTTAAAGGATAAGGGGATGGATCTGCCAAACCGCTGCAAGCAGAGAAATGAGTTCAACTAAAACATGTGGCCGTTTTATGGGTTGCAAAAAGGACGAGTGAGATGGAGAGTCAAAGGCAGAGAAAGTGTGTGTGTGCGTGTGTGTAATAGAAAGAAAAAGAAAGACACACAGAGTCAAAATCCCACAGAGAGAGGGAGGGACAGCGATTTTCTGAGAAGAACAACAACCACTGCACTGCAATCCTCCACTCTCCCACACTACTGTCCGTCACATCTACTGCAAAGCCCTTTGTGGAACAACGACTCACTCTTAAGTTGATCAGATGCGACACATAAAAACGCACTGTATGTTAAACGCAGAGCAAAAGGTCATTTTTCATAAACAACAGGGTGTTGGAATAATTTCCCTTCAACACAACTGTTGGCTCCTTGTCCAAGTTTTAAGAGAAACAGAAGGCAGCTGTTCAAACCCGACCCCTCCACCCTGCAGTATTATGAAAATGTATGACATACTTGATGGCCTGGCATCGGATCAGAATGCGGTCTCCAGTGTGTTCTTTGGGGCAGTCGGGGATGGGCCGGATCTCCACTGCATCTTCCTGGAACACAATAGAAGAGAAAAATGTTCAAGTTACACAAAAGACATGGAGAAGTTGTCAGAGGAGACTGAGGATCTTAAACAAGATTTGCAGGTGTTTACTGATCCACAGAAGAGAAGAATATACTTTAAGTGTTAACGAGGTGCAGAAGAAAATCCATTTACAAGCAAGAAATGTTTAACCTGATCTCTTTGGCCTCTAAATAGTGAAATCATTTAGAGTTTTGTTTGAAAAATTAAATGATTTTCTTCAAATGCTTATTCTGTGTAACTCTTGCTGTTGAATAAAGTCCACTTTTATACTGAACACAGAGAGAACTGGGGTGCAACTACTTATCATTTTCTTTATAGATTAATCTGACCATTATTTCCTTGTTGGTCAGTGGAAAATGTACCTTTCTATTTCCTCTGTCATGCCTTCAAATTGGTTGTTTTGTCTGACCAACAGCATAAAATCCAAAGAACTGAACAACTGAATCTTGGGAATGTTTTTTGATCTTCTATCTATATTCTATTTATTTGTATTTATGGTAATTAGCATTTCTCACATTTCATGAATGGTGTATTGATCGACTGATTGTATATGAAGAAACAGTCATCTCTCACCCTGATCAAGACTATATATTTAAAAACATTCATGGAGTAAAGCGCCTACATGGTTCCCATATGCATGAATGCACTTGTGTCTTGCTTCATGTGAGTACCAACTCTCTCCATGCTACATCTCACCTCATCAGCTGGTGGGTACAGGGCAAACAGCTCAGGGTGTCTGTTCCCCTGCCGCGCCTCCTGGTTGAAGCGGTCCAGCTCCTCATGGCTGCTGAAGGCCAGCAGCCCCTCCACTCTCTGGTCTGGGGTCAAGCACCGCAAGTCAAAATCGGAGGAGGTCAATGTGCGGCCAGAGTCATCACTCAGCCCCGCTAGAGTTGGAGACTTGACCTGGGGTGACGACAAAAAGAGAGGGGTAAGGGTGGTGACGGGGTTGGGGGTGGGGGAAGAAAGAGAGAAGAGGGTGAGGGGGATAAAGAGAGGAAAGATGGAGCAATAACAGAAAAACAAAGGATGAGCAAAATAAGAGGGTATTAAGGCAGAATATCCAGAGGGATGTTATTAAGAGGAAGATCAAAGAAAATGGGTGCAGGGTAATGAATACCATATTAATGGATATTCGGTCAAAGCCTGTGCTTCTTCTGTTTAAATAATATTACTTGAATGGGGTTTGAATAAAAAGGCATCCATACTTGCCAACCCTATTGAATTTCCCAGTAGACGTATGACTTTAGTCCCCAGTGTTCCCACATAGCTTTAAATATCCTTTTCCCTTCCAGTGATCAAATTTCAGAATCTGCCTGAACTTTAATGTATTTTTAAGCAAAAAATATCAAGCCTATAGTATTTTAAGGTCCGCCCACAACATAATGTACACTGAAAATGCAGCCTCCATGATTATGCTGTACGCAGACACAACAAACAGTTAGCGGCCATTTAGGCAGTCTAGACAGTTTCTGTTTTGGCCTGGAGACAATAGTAGTCACTGTTTTCTTCTGATCAAGGCTCACGCTTTGTGCAGAACACACGACACAGGCTCATGTTGAGGTTTTGTGTATGCTACAGAAAGCAGAATAAGCCCTTATAGAACAATGTTGAGCAGGTGCTTCCTTCTTCTTTCTAAATAAGCAGTTTTCTTGCCTTACAATCATAGTAATGCACATAGAAAACACACCAGAGTGCAGGAAATACAGCAACTCTGAATTCTGACATACAGTTCACCCTACTGTATGAGCTATTCGTCACTAGTGATATCTATGCATTGCACATTAGCCAATCAAGTTCTGCAATCAGAGGTCGATGTTTTGCAGACAAAAATGATGGCAGCAAAGAGAGCAGAGCCGACTCAGTGCAGTGGCAGGAACAGCATTGGCCTGCTGGACAAAAAATGAGCACCAGCCAGAGGAATGAGCTTAATGCTTTAAATGAACTCACTTAATAGGATATGCAAATGCACTCAAATGTGTCCTCGCAGACGCCCTGGAGTGAGAGCTGAGAGGAGAATTAAGCAACAGAAATGCACAAAAGATGTCTTCTGTTGTACATCATTAAAATATTTATGTTGCCCTGCGGCTGCTGTTAGCTCCACCTTGTTTTCTGCTGTTTTGCTTCAAACATACAGGACTCTTACAATCAGCAAACGTCCGTGAATGGATATCACCAACTTCTACGGCCTCATATGAATAAATCCAAACTCTGACATTAACATTAACACAGCTTGGCTTTAAAATTCTCCCTCCCTTCGGACCGTGGGGAAAGGGAATACGTTCTATTTAACATATCAGGAGCTTGTATTAATATCAGTTGATTAGAGCATCATCTGCCCATCGGTCAGAGATCTCGCAGACTGGCACTGGCCCCACATGGAATTACTCAGACTCAGCTACAGGGCAGGGCATAACCTCCCTGCTCCCATGCTACACAAAGCTTTGAAAAATCCCCGTTGTCACCCCTGTCTTCTTGTCTCCTTCATTTTCCATCAATCTCACATCTCCACTCTCCAACCACAGGCAAGGACTGACCGAGCTTCCACCCTTGTGAAGCTTCACCCTGCTGAGGCTCCATGGAACCATCACACCATGCTCCAAGGGCTATTGCTAAACCAGATTGGACCAGAGAAGAGACCCATTAAGTGCCTGAAGGACAATAGTGCTGTTCTTCCCCTGTCTGTCACTCTCTTTCTGGCATCTAGATCATGGGAAGCCCACAGCCTGTAATAAGGGCCTTTTGGTTTGGGTGATTAACCAGAATTGGCAAGGATGAGGTGACAGGAGGGGGCTGGTGAGACTGGCTGGGACAGAGGCTGGGAGTGGCGCTAACTGGGACTTGGATTGGCCGGGACTATCTGATGCTAGGAGCTGGGGATTTGGCCACTATGAGACAGAAAGAGCAAGAGAGGGAAGTGAGAGAGGATGGGAACTTGGCTAGAAGCGGTGTTAGTGGAGTACTGAGGCATGGAGCCATGATGAAAGGACTGAGGCATGCAGACATAAGCAATTGATTTAAATAGCAGAACAGGAAAAATACAATATATTTAATCATCACATCTCTGTCTAAACACATAGAGGTGAAAAGAGTTATAATATTCAGGTTTATTTCAGTGCAAGCTAAGCTGAGCACACTTGAAAAGAGCCACTGCCACAGTGGTAAGAGTGATAGGAATAACAAAACACTGTTGTGTTCAGTGCTTGCCCCCACCCCAGTCTCCCACTCCTCCCTCACACTCCACATTCAGTATTGTTGTCTGTCTCAAGCCTTGATCAGTATGGGCTACCATACTGCTCTCACTTAATGGTCTTACTCTCACAAAAGACACTAACTAAGTGCAACATATTAGCATTCAAGGACAAAGTTGGAGAGTAGCTCTACATGTCGCGCTGCTCAGGAAGTAGAACATTTTGGGATGTGCACCTATTTGCTTTCTTGCCGACATTTAGATTAGATGACCAATGCCAGTCTGATTAATTATGGATACAGAACATGGATCATTTACACATTTTACCTTATCATTTTTTCCATTTACTTTATAGTGTTAGAAGAGATACAGACAAGACAAAGGAGAGAGAGTGGTGTCATAAAGGTCCTCCAGCAAGTACCGAAAAGTGGACATTTCAGTTATGTGGTATGCACCTTAACCAATAGGCCACCGGGACGCACTGTATATCTTGTTTATTGAATCCATACACAAACAGAAATGCATAAATGACAATTTGTGGTTTAACAGGGAGTTACGGAGCGTAACAACAGTTCATCGGTCTGGACAGCCCTTTTAGTGCAGTGCATGTGCTGTTTGCCAACCAGCAACCTCACATGACACCAACATTTATGTAAATTACAACATGCAACTCCCTGCGCAGCTACAAATAGTCATTCTGTTCTCTGTAAAAAATAAACAAACAAGATATAACACGTTGACTTGTGATCTTTACTGGCTTGTATCTTTGAACTTTGGATACAGCTAGGCTACCAGTTGTTAAGGACAGGACTGACTAAAGCAGGAAAGAAGTCAAGAATGACTCCAGTGTAGCAAGAATGACTCTGAAGAAGGCTAATACTTCTCCTTTGTTGAGCAACACGGTGGTGGTTAAGACACAGGCTAAGTAAAACTTGTACATATAGAAGCTAGTTAATGTCCTTTACCTAAAAGACTCAGGTTTGAATAAGGATGTTGGTAAGCATAAGAAGGTGAGTGTGTGTGTGTTAAATGAATGGTTGGCTGTTTTTGTGGTTCTTACTGGCTTCTGTGGGTTCTCTGGCTGGACGTCGGACTCAAAGGTCTGTTTGCGGAGGAGTTTATGTAGTCCTGCTCGCTCCGAATACGCACTCCAGCCATCCCCCTGGCACCTTCACACACACACACACACACACACATACATACATACACAGAGTGGTGTTTCCATCACTTTTGGGGACATTATATAGACTTACATTCATTTCCTGGAGACTTACCCTAACCGTAACCAATACTTGGCTAACCCTAACCCCAGTCTTCACACCAAAATTTAATGATTTACATTATTGAGACTTGCATTGTATCCCCACAAGTACAGTGAGTCCCCACAATGTGACTGTATGAACAGATTTATGTTCCCACAATGTGAGTAATACATGGGCACACACACACACACACACAGAAGGTCAAAGACCCAGACAGGGACACACACATCGAAAACAACATAGGACTGATACACCTCTGCACTTCTAATCAAATCAGGTAACAACAAAAACAGAAGCCTTGCACAACAAACTGTCATCACAGCATAAGAGAGACATAGAGCGAGCACTACAACACATCAGACAGGAGATGCCAGTGTATAATCTTTATCTGGCTCTCTCGGCCCTCTTGTTTCCTGTTTCACAGACATGTGCAACTTCTCAGACAGTTGGCACCTGCTGCACCGTCTAGCAACTAAAATACCAACGAGGACATTAATCCACAACACACAGATAGACACTGTACATCAGGGAACATCAGATCGGGTACTATTTCCACAATAAAACATCCAGTTTTCTGAACTCCAAAGATTCAGTTTTGTCATTTTGAAGCATCTGTCAAACATGTGCTGTGCATCAGCTGCAGTGCTCTGAGAGTGCTGAACACTTGGACTGTAACTGTTTCTGTAGGAGACAAGTTACCTTCTGGAGACCACGAGCCACGGCTGGATGTAACTCTTCACACAGTCTCTCACATGTGGATCTAACTCCAGTCTACAAAGAGAGGGACAAGCAGGACAAGAAGTCATGAGCACACACTCTCACGCAGACATGCATGCAAACATTCACAGACTGAAACCGACATACCTCCTCTATCTTAATATGTACTTCATGGTCAAGGTGCGGGATAAGTGAATGCTGCGGCTAAGATGACATGAGTGGACACATTTTATACCGACAACAGAAGGCAGTTTAGACAAATGACTACATATTATGCTACTTGTTAACTGCAGAGATTCTCCTGAAATCTCCAGCTAGCATCTTTTGAATGTCTACAACTGATGTATGGGTAAATAAATAAATAAATAATTTTGGCACCTTATTTGACTGCCTTTTATCCACACGTCTGATCTTATTACCAGTCTAACTTATAATTCTCTATATAAATGTCATTATTGTCTGCCCTGTTTCTTTACTCCTGATTAAAGTCTTTTATTCTGTTGATCTTTTTGTCAAGAAGCTCATCGTAACCAAGGTCCAAGGATGGGTTAAAGGCAGAGAATAAATTTCACATATGCATGGCGTGTGCAGTTTCCCCTCCCCTCTAACTTCGCATGTTGTGTGTAAAATGTGACTAATAAAGGGATTTCTTCTTCTTCTTAAGATTAACTTTCCTACATGGACTTGAGAATCATCTCAGAGGTGACGTGTGAAACTTTACTGTAAGCAAAATCAACCTGCCAAACATTTTCCACACTGAGGATTTAGTAGCCGAATGCATGAGGACCGACAAACTGCAGTGAAACACTCTCTTTAATTATTCGTCACTATTTCACATTTTTCCTGGACTATATTTTTACCAAACAGGTCTGACAGCTTTCCAATTTAATTTCAGGGAGAATTTTTTTATGACCCACCCATCTTCGGGGACAGGATGTCGAACCGTGCGACACTCCTTCTCCACCTGCTCCACCTTCAGGTCATCCTCGGGGAAGTCTCCGAGTTCCTGCATCAGGGCCGCGTCTCCACTTCTTAGTTGTGACGTCAGGAATTCCTCCAGGTCCAAGGGCTCCACCGCGTCATACGACTGAGGCTGCAGAACGAAGCGTGATGGAGTTAAGACACAGCACCAAATATCACGATATGAGGAACATATGGGAAGTGATATTTGCAGTTAAGTGCAGTTTAAGAATCTAAGAGTGGAGTGGATGATCAGGAGAGCTCCTTAAGGGTAAATATAAAGTAAAGTATAATGTAAATCGTGCCAAGACGCTGGCTCAGAAGTGTTTGATAAGGTTTAATGTTAGTGTAAAAAAACAAATGAAACCATGGAAGAGATAATAAGCAAACAGCAAAAAACATTAATCATGTGTGAAAAGCTTAAGGGTGATTAATAAGTTTGCACAGTGCACAAAGTGTAAAGGAGCACTGAGGAAAAAGAAAAGCGAGGAAGGGAGGTGAGACCAAACATGTTGAATCATGACTTTTTTCTAATAGCTCATACCTGACAAGGAACAAAAGAGTGGAGCACATACATAAATAGAAACTGGAACAAACTGGAGTGTATCAGACAGGCAGGCCTTTTTTTTCTGGGAACTTATTTTTAGACAGAAACTCTATCAGCCTACACTCCAGAGCTCCTGCAGATCAAAAGCAAAGCTGTAATCACTTTTATGTACAGTGCAAATGGGCAGAAATTTTCATTTGGGCCTTCGAATCAGTACATATTGTTCAAATCATCAGTGCACACAATGACACAAAATCCCATTGGCACTTAAAGGGGAAGAACAGACATGCTTTTCATCATTAGAAAGAGCTCACGGGGGGGAAAACACAACTGATGAGATAACACATGTCTCTTTTGTGGTGCCCAGCTGGCTATGGTTGTAAAAGGGGAACCTGCATGGAGCAGGTGTTTCTGTGAAAAGTGGCAGCAAATCAGGCAGGTCTCCAATCTGATTACAGTCTGCAGGCTGTGGCTGATGTAGGCAAATGCTTGGAAATAAACTTATACCACAATGTCATACTGAAAGACTTCCTATACACTCAATAATAACAGTCTCTCGACTTATAAGACGCAGTGTAAAGAACAAAAATCCACGTTAGCACTATTCAAAAAGAACATTTAAGCCTTTAATCATGCATGCCGTCTCACACAGGCAGTATTTGCATGACAAACGGGTAGTGTGTGATAGACTGGATGTGAGAGAAAGTGTGTATGCTGGAGACAGAGTCAGAAAAAAGAAAATGCAGAGCCAAACCAGCCAATGGCAGACACACCAAGAGATAAAATGTACGCACAGAAGAGGTAGAGATAACTGCAGCAGCAAGGTGAGTCACTGCTGTGCTCAACTTCTAAAAGCAGAGCAAATTCCATTTGCTTTCAGACGTGTTTTTGCACATCAATCCACCTGAAGGGATATTTTTCTCTGCTGAGCACTAAAGAGCAAACTGTACCAAATGGGTTTGTATTGATGGTTAGCATGCAATACTAGAAGTAAAGAATATGGCCAGATGGAACTAATGTATCACTATTATGTAAAATGACACGCCTACAGTATAGAAGAAACCCTCTCCTCCTCCTTTCTATAGACGAGGCGTGACCCTTAACAGTGTCTCCGCTGTGGCAGCCTTCTCTATACGTGCATTTCTCTGTCTCTCGGCCTCAAAGTTCAAACAATCATTGAAGCATGGCCTCTTTTTCTCGTTTAATGTGGAGGCTAACGAAAACAAATGAATGCAAATCTATGCATGCCTCTGATCAGCGCCTGCTGCTCTGTGGAGTCATGAGCAGAGCTAGCAAGAAAGCTATGTCCCCCTGCCAAATCAACTGCAAAGACTTTCTATCAGATTACTCAATGGTGATTTTAACAGTGATATGATAACAGAGATTTTAGCTAGTAGGAAGCACTGTGATCTACAACAGAGAAAGTTAAAGCAGACACATGCAACAATAAACAAATAAAATAAATTTGACAAAATTACACATTTCTAAAGCCAACAAGTGTTACAGCAACCACTGCTGCCACAGGCGCCTAAGTAAGTAGCATTCATCCATTTAAAAAACAATGTGCATCTACCAACATCACTGTCTGTCAGTGTGCACTGGCAAAAAAAATGTGCAGGCACAGAAAGCAGACATGTAAAAAAAACTCATGACAAAACAATGCTCTTACAAACCACAGCCGCATTTGACCTGAAGCACCATATTTAAGACAATAAAGTTTACCAATTATCTCACTCAGAGGTCTCACTAAAGGACAGCATTGCTCATATAGATATTGGAGACTTACCCGGCTGAAAACTGAAAACTGCACCATAAAGAGGAAGTGTACAAAATGGCGCACTCCGGATATGGGAACCTACAGAGCGCACTGACTGACGCTGAGCGCTTTTCGTTAAAACCAAGGCAGAACGCAGTGCACAGATCCTCTTTAAACTGATCCTCATATTCCTAGACACTACGAACTTCATTGGCTCTGAGAAGAAACAATCAGCATTACCAACAGTGGAAGGGGTGTTTATAGCCAGTCAATGAATGTTTAAGTTGAGTCTGACCATTTGAAGCCACAGAATGTTTTTATTGCAGTTTCCAGCGTTCAGACAAAGTGTCATGCAGCTTAAAGCTGAAGGGCAAAAACCACAAGACATTAAAAGGAAGTGACATCAGCAAAGGCGTCCCTCCATCAACTGGTGTTTCAACAGACAGGAACAGAAACCACGCACACAGACACACGTGCATGCTGCTTACACACACACACAGCACACATGCACAATGACATGCAGCTTTTCCTCTTAATCCCTCAATTTGTCTATTAAACCTACTAACAACACAGATCAGTCCACATTCCTCATATTTAGGCTCTAAAAATAGCGGTAGAGTAAGAGAGAAGGAGTTATGATCAACAAAGTGACGCACATGACAACTGCAGCAACAAACATGCCTCCCTCCTCTCAACAAACACCCCTCCCTCATCCCTGTGCTAGACGCGACTGCTGAATAATGGGAAACTATCATCCCGGAGATTATAGTATTTAAATCCCTCTCCCGCATCCCAAATCCGGCCATATTAAAGATTTGCCCGTGTAAGCTGCAAGGTAAGCAGGCCCCATCCAGTGCCTGTCAGTGGCCGAGGCGCTGACCCATTTCCCAAGCAGGTTAGAGATTAACCATGTTGCCTTCTACAAGCTTGAGAGGGGATGGATGGTCCGGGCGCTCCTCCTCAAACCCTGTCAGCTGACGAGCTCAAGGATCATCGCTGGGAAAGTATCAAAGGGCTTCGGCTCAGTTAGTCATGCACACAGATATGTCAGGAGACTTAGCGCCTAAGAGCTTTAGAAAACTTTAAATGAGAGAGATGTAGGGCGACAGAGAGCGAAGAAACGTGAGGGAGACAGAAAGAGGAAATAAAGCAGGAAGACTGATATATGAATCTGGGAGGCACAGACAGAGGTTCAGAGGGTGCCACAGAGAGAGACTAAGAGTGCAGTGGGAACAAATCCCGACAAAGGATTACTGTGCATCATTCTGTCTGCTTGCTTGAGAGAGCAGGAATCACTCTAAATGTCTGCTAGGCTTCAAGTGAAGAGGCGAGGAAACAACCCGTCATACTGGCATTCAATCCTCGGCAGAAACTAAGAGGTACTAGCTTTTCCGTGGCCTGTTAAATGAAAGAACAAGACGAGTCAGCCCGGTTTTTAACAAAAGCATGTTAAGCCGTGACTAAGTTCTCATCTCATCCATTGTAAGAGGAAGAAAGATTCTTCCTGAAAAAAGACCGGCTCTTTTGCAGAAATGCAGACGTCTGTTTGTGCAAAAGCATTAACTTATGCTGTGGCAGAATTTCTATGATTCAAATTATAATCTTCCAGACTAGACCCGACACTGAGTCAGACACTCTCAGCACTAATGATGGCAAAGAGGATGTGAAGGAGATATGCTTATAGCCCTTTGGTGGTGTAAGCACAAATACTAAAGCTGTGTGTGTGTGTGTGTGTGTGTGTGTGTGTGTGTGTGTGTGTGTGTGTGTGTGTGTGTGTGTGTGTGCAGCATCAGAGGAAAACACTTCACCAAGAATTTCTCCTCAACTAGCATTACATCACTAGTGTTAAGTGAGGTAAACAGCATTCATTTTTACTGTGCTTATCTTCTTGAACCCACTTAACATGTTAGACAGCTGGATAAGCATTTTCATTTGCAAAATTTATTTAAAAACGAAAACTTGCTCGCAGCTAGTGTCACATTAGCTCAAATGCAAACAACTAATAACCATTTCGTTCCAGGTAGCTGTGAATAAATTAGAGATATGTATACTGGAAAATGTGACAAATCCCTGCTGGATGAAAATGACTAAACTGCAGAAGCAAAGGTGTCTTTTTATAGAAGGGAACTCACCACAGTGAGGTACCCTGTGGCCGAAGCGTTGGAGTTGGTTCGGCTGTGATGAGAGCCATAGCTCCCACTGAAGTGTCGTCTGATCTCTGCAGAGGAGTGCCTGGAAACACATACACATTCATAAGGTTCAGCAGGCAGAGAAAAATAGTTGCATCACCTATATACCATATGTGTGGGCTATTTGACGGCTGATATTTATATAGAAACAGGCATCAAACTAAAGGGAAAGCCGTAACTTTTGTACAATTCCACCAACATGCACACAGTGTATCTTAATGAGAGATGCAACAGCAATTCCACCATTGTTCCCATTCGCACTAGTTTGAATTGGTCAGCCATGGTGCTTCCATTCAAACTATTGTTCAGTGTCTACAGAGGCACATCTCTGCTGGCTGTGTAAAGGCTTTGTCATGCTGGCAGCCATACAGGCAGGGGAATAAATACGGTGTCCTGATTTAAGGGTCAGGCTGAGCAGGAAATCAACATGACATAGGAATGGAATAGTATTCAGATATATTGGGTAGATGAGGATGGTGTGTCTGTGTGTTTGTGTGTGTTTGCCTGTAGCCCTCTTGAAAAAAAGGGAGAGCAGAGAATGACAACAACAAAGCCAGTGTCCCAATTCGTTACCCACATTTCATCTCTGTGCAGCGCTGAGCTAATGCACTGCCCATTTCTTTGTAATTAATCTACCATATCATTTGAGCCGTACCGAACTCTAAACAATAACTGCTTTATTCTCTGCGCTGCGATGACGAAAGGCCCGGTTTGAATGCATGAGCGTGTGTTTGTGTGGAAGTTTTTTGTCTGCGTTGAAATTGCTCATATTTGTTTGTATTTTTGCATGTGAGTGTCAGAAAGAGTTTATTGCAGCATTGCCACACAGGGGAGAGTTAGAGGGCAAAGACTTAAGTAAATAGGTCACATTCCTGATCGCTTCCCTTGTGGTCAGTCTCATGGGTTCATTAAGTCCCCGTGGCCATTGTTACGACAGCCCTGTTACTAATTACCACCACAAACCCATAAACACCAGTGCAATTGAGGAATGCCAGCATGTCACAACCACTGAGTCTGCAGAGTCATGAAGCATGCAAAATCCATGAGACAGCTTCATGCAAACAGCTAAAAACTAATATTATGAATGTTCTGAAGCAGCACTGAATCACCAAACCAGTTTGCTTTTCAAGAACAAATGCTAGTTAATATTTCATGTGCACACATGCATTTTTGATGGTCTACAGTTCAACTCAAACAGCCATAATGAAGAGTACAATACTTGATTTGAGTCTGAGAGGTTTATGACACTAACCCACCCCTCCTGTCAATCACGTAACATGCTGAGTCAATACAATAAGTGAATGTCGGCAAAGGTTAAACCATGGGTGGGAGAACAGTATACACAATTTACACAATGAACAAAGTCCGGCAGTGCAACAACGTTTTATCTAAACTCATGCTGCTCCACTGTCATTTCAAAATAGAGGCACTGAACTGAAAATCAACAACGATGCAAGAATGTATTTTGCAGAGATACACGGCTGCAAAAAAAGACTAAACCAAATGGAGCACATGACAACATGCATGCTGATGTCCACAATGACACGCACATGCAGGTATGCTTGGCCACATTATCAGCTTTTACTCTTTAATTGCTAGCAACAACGCCTTAGACGCAAGTCTAAGTTGTGCAAAAGTCGCTTTTAATCTACACAGTTTACAACATATATCCTCTTTATATGATTCAACAAAGAGGTGGTGCAAGAGACGGCTGCTCAGTGGGATCACAGTGATTCACTGCTGGATGGATGAGTGGGTTTATCAGAGTTGTATGTTTGTGCCTTGAAAAACAGCATGTAGAACTTGCTTGTTGGGGGATCTTGCATATAAACCTCACCTTGCACCTGCACATCAGCAACTTAAAGTCTCTGCACACTCACTTTGTCCACTGCTAATGTCTACAGGTAAAGTCCTGAGTTACTCCTTGTAATGCAATGAGGCAAATCACATAATCCCGTGGAGCTTAAAGGAGCTGTGGGTAAGAAACTCAAGCTCCAGAAAGCTTCAGGCCAACACAAGGAATAGCACTCGTCACAGCTCCACCTAACCAGGTATGTGGACAGGAGGCCAGAGTCATGACTTCTGCCTCTGCAGTCAGGCGTATCTGATGATACATACTGCTGCTTTAACTTGAGCCAGTGCAAAAGAAACAGGCCTGTGGTTGACAGCGTATGCAGTCAGATTAGTTTTTGCATGACTTTGACGGTTCTACTCTGACACAAGCAAACAAAAATACTTTTTCTTGCCCGAGGGCAGATTGTCTGCTGGGTGTATTAAGCTTGCACCCAAGGCAATTTAAACCTTGTAAAACCTTCTCATAAGTTGACTTCTAAAGAGACATGCCCTTCCCTGTTTCCTCTAAAGAAACAAGCCCTACCCTGTGTGTACAGATGGCGCCCGTTACCACTCCAGCTTGTGCCCTATTCTATATCTTTCATTACCACTGGAGAGACAAAGCTCAGGCAAACCCACCTATACGATTACAGAACATACACTGTCTATATAAAGTTTGCGTACGCACATATTCTCACATACATGCACACATGGGATTGCTTACTTGCATTCACTGACACACAGGGCCTGTCTATAAAAAGGCCAAACAAGTAAAACAGTAATCAGCTCTTGCCAGCAGAGGCAAGTAGGCATTATTTTACCAGTAGTAGACAAACAGCTTGTCACAGCAGCATCTGTCAGTCTCTTTAAAGGGCCTATGTCTGCTCTTGTCACGAGGACAAATGGCAGGGCTTTGGATTTTTGTCTCAAAAAGCAGCTTGCATCATAGCCTGAGTATAAAGCAACATCCTGATAAAGACTGAATACCTTATGAATTCTTGCAATGGACAAACCCAGTCACAAATATCTGACTGCCACCACAACCTGCAATGCCGTTAGCTGAGAGGACAGAGAGGTCAAGAAGACTGAATAATAAGAGTTCAGTGAAATATGCTACCACCATCTTGTTCTGAGACAGATATGATCTGTAAAAACAGCTGTTATTCAAGTTGACAGCTTTGGTCTTGAAAGCAGCTTGCCCTCTGAGGGTTTTGTGCCTCATCAGGGCACCAGGCTTCAGGTCTGAGATCTCTGAGAATGACCATAGTGGCGTTACCCGACAGGCATATTTGTCACCACTCTTTCAGTGTGAGGATGTTATCCTCAGATAAAATGTGAGCAGGCAGTGAGCACAGCAGAGTGACCAGAATTTAAATTTCATCTCACTCTGAGAGTATACTGTGCAGTTATGTTTTCCTAGTTACTGGCAGTGCGGTCATTATTATCGCAGCATCATCTATTACAACATCCAGTAATAATCACTGTGCGTATCACTGAACATACGTAATCCATGGTTCTGCAAAAGGTCAGGGTAAGGGTGGAACTTAAATACCATTCTGCTGCATTCAAACACAGTTTTAAGGTATCCAGGTTTCTATAGTGAACACATCTGATTTCTTGTGTAACCTGATACCTGTGAGTAACCTGATGTCTTTTGTGCATGTAAACATAATGATTGTCTCTTTATAACAGCCATCAAAGCCTTGAGATGAAGCTAAACCTTAGAAAATCAATGGCAAAATGTCAATAAGTGCTCCCTCTTTGAGGTAGAACATTTCAATTGCCAGAAAGAAAGCACTCTCCGAGCATGACGACAATAATTACCAGCTCCCATTGTCTTTTTTTTTCATGAGATATAATTAGAAGAGGTAATCAACACTGATGAGGATGGCACTCTTAAAACAGCTGCTACCAGGGAGCTGAGCGAGAATTACAACTGACAGCAGACTCCGGCTTTGAATCAGGGCTGATAAGAGATGAGGCAAACACATCGAGACTCAGCACATTTTCTGGCACAATTATCCTGTTGATTGTTGAGAAAAGAGCTGAAAATATTTGATCAATCATATCTTGGACATCAATAAAGTATTACTACATCATGCCATAGCACTGATTGGGATGATAATTAATCAGCTTTTTTGGGTGATTACTTATCTCTTCAGTTCAGAGGTAAAAAAAAATAAGTTGTTAGATGAACCAGACTGTGACTGTTAGCAGCTGTGAAACACTGCATCATATTAATTACTGCCTTCGCTGAGCAATGGTTACGATATACTCCGATTTTGTATCCACGCTGTTTTAATTAGGTCATCCTGCATAAGAAAAAAAAAAAGAGTGTCTCTCATTCAAAGACAATGAGCAAGACCACGTGGCCGCAAGATTTTTCATCATTTATCAGAATGAAATTTGCCAAAGCAGCTTTGTGTGTGACCCCATTATTTTAAGTATGTATGAGCTGTCAAACAGACCTCTCATCTGTCACCACTGCTAGACTTTGAATTATGGAGAGTCATTTAATGTGAATACTAGGTACCAACAGCTGCCAAACAGCTGTTTTATGTTCCTGTGACATTATTACAACCCCGATTCCAAAAGAGTTGGGTCGCTGTGTAAAACATAAAACAGATTGTGATGCTTTGCTAATCCTTTTTGACGTTTACTCAACTGAAAACAGTACAAAGACAATATATTTAATGATTTACCTCATCAGCTTCATTGATTTTTGTAAATACATCCTTATTCTGAATTTGATGCAGCAACATGTCTCAAACAAACTGGGAAAGTTGTGGAACGCTCCAAAAACACCTGTTTGGATCATTCTACAGGTAAACAGGTTGACTGGTAACAGGTGAGAGTATCATGATTGGGTATGAAAGGGGCATCCTGGAAAGGCTCAGTCGTTCACAAGCAAGGATGGAGTGAGGTTCACCACTTTGTGAACACATGATTGTATAAAGAATGTTACTACATGGAGTCAGGAACATTTGCTAATGACTGCATTCTGCTTTTATTTACGTTTTACAGCGTGCCAACTTTTTTGAAATTGGGGTAAGCTGAAAGGTCTCAGGACTCACACCCAAGCTGAGAAATCTTCTTGTGGGTTCCAGAGTGAAAACCTTTTACCGCCCCCCTCCCCACAGAAAGAGGTCGGCCTCTTTTCGTTACGTCATGCTGTCGATGGCAGGTCTGCACTTGCTGTGTGTGCATATGGAGTGTGTTCCTGTCAGCATTTCTGGAATCATTGGCCAAGCATTCCTCAAATTGAGTCCGGCTCTAAGCTGCAGTTTCACAGCCCCATCGCCCAGATAACCAAATCTATAATTTCACTCAGGATTGTCTGTATTTAGTCCGTGTCGTGACTTCCACCAAGCAATCTGCTCAGCCAGACAGTCTCCAATTATCCCTATTATCATCATTATTATCAGGTCAATCCACTAGAGGTGGGTGGCTCCTTTAGCTTACATGTTATGGCCAAAAAAACCCTCTCCCATAAGCCCTTTCTTCCTCATGAAAGCCGAGAAGAAACACAGGAAAACCGACAGCGGTGTGGTGTACATGACAAGAGGGGGGAAAGCAGACCAAAGGGATGCCCCGACCATGTGTCTCATACTATCATATGTCTCCAGACTTAATGGGTCTTACTGCTATCAGCACCATCACGGCTCAGCTTCCTGTCAGAGGGAGGCACGCACAAACACAGCAGCCATTTGGCAGGACTCGGGTCACAGACAGCTCCGAGCGAGAAAAAGGAAACTTTGAGCACAACTTCGAGCTGAGTTTGAACCACAAACCCTAACGCACAAAAGTGTTTTGTGAAGCTACGTGTCTTTTTTTGACACCCCATTACTCAGTGGCCCACCAGCAGTCACAAGGATTAGCAGATGTCACTAACCAGAGCCCAGAGGAAATCAGATGTAACTCAATCTGCATCCCCCTGCCACTTAAGAGCACTGAACAACGGAGGCCCCACATCCACAGCTGTCCCCACACCTGTTACCATATGCTAGTAAGTCACATCATGTTCAATAGTGAAGTATTAAGTGTTTAGCTACCTTCGATCTACTCACCCAAACTGAGCGCCGCTCCAGTCTTGGTATGTTAGCATTTTGCATTTCTGACTGACACTCTCACGCTTCTTTTCCATTCCCCTTTTTTTTAATGTGTTTATGAAGAAACACACATTTCCTGATTCAAAACTGCCATGAACAAAAAGCGAAGTGAAACCAGAGCGACACAGTGTCCACAGTGAGCAGGATTTCCTTCACACTCCATCCTGATAGAGATGGAGAGAGGAACCGCTCATGAGTAAATAGAGAATATATAAGGGCTGATAAAGAAGATCCCTTGTTTAACCCTGAAGAAACTGTCTCACCTCTGCAAATATGGGATGTATCAGTTTGCAGTTTTCCAGCCTGCTGCAGACCACATGCTTCAGTTTCAATCTGTGACCCGTGTTCCTCTTTGTCAGTGTGGTTTGTATGAGTCTGACCATTGTTGCTGTGAGTATTTAGGTTGTTTCCCTTCACACTGACAAATGCAGCCAAAATGTAGGTCATGATTCTTTGCAATTTCATATATAGGGGGTGTCCTAGTAGCCTATAGGTGTTTTGAAAGCAAAAGGACTTTGCTGACCTTAATAAAAACAAAAAATGCCAAATGAAAATCATGCATGTCCACTGTAGCGATGATCTGATCTTTTCTTTAAAGCTTACACCATCTGACATTGGACCGCAGCTTCAGAAATCACTGTCAACGAATGCAGTTTGTGGCCTATCATCGCTGACTGGCTGTGCTATCTCACACTTTGCAACCACATATTCCACAACACCGCGCTTTGCTACAGTGCAGCATCCTCCATGCAGCCTCTGTGCTGGCTCATGGATTCAGGCTGTGACCCGAGATCCCTCACATCCCTCTGCAGCTGAGCTCAGCTCTGCTCAGCCCAGCACAGCAAGTATCCATGATTTCTCCTGGCTATTAAAAACAAGAGTGTGCTGCATTCACTGTGGTGGGATACTGTGTTGAAAACTGTACCTGGGCTGATTCATTAAAAGTCTAAATATGAATCTTACATTTTCATCCAAGCTACAAAGTTTATGGTTCACTAGTGAGAGCTTGTGAAAGCTGCAGAAGCAAGGAAACAGATTTTTTGGTAACGAGTGTTTTAAAAAGAGGATCCAGTGGGATTAAAACTGCTGATTGTGGATGAAAAAACACCAAATGTAAGTGTAAACAATTTGCCTCCTCATCATCCACCATCCTATCTTTGACCGGAACTAATCCCTGCACCCGCTCTGCCCTTATCCACTTCCACAGAGTGAATGAACCCAAGTGCACCATTAAAAGTGCTGCAACATCAGTACAAAATGTACAAAAAGTCACTCAGTTTGACCGGTCAGCCCGGAGGAGTCTTATGAGCCTGTGCTGCTAATCAAAGGAAGTACTAGAGTATTTGTTTTAATGAGTCGCACTACAGAGGGGGCATGGTACACAATAGACTTCCATGTACATACTTCCTCCACACCTGGCCAGTGTCACAGCAGGAACTATGACCACATCCCTCTCTCATTTATAGCATGCTTTACAGGCCGGGCAGGGCTTACACACCACGGGAAATGATCATATTAGAAACACTACATATAGAGTCAGCATCCTCATCCTCTCCTCTCAGGAAATGACACTGACACAATATAGACAGAACAGATTTGTCATCTATCAGTTTGTGTGAATAATGAAGAAAGTAGTGGATGCGTGGTTGATCACGTGGTTGCCTTATTATCAGAAGTTAATGGTATCCCAAAGAGAAAGTAGAAGAAAGTTGTTTTGAGTGCTGTAGGCTGTCTTTTTTTTCTGGGATAGAGTGAACTAACCTGCAGCATTAACATTCACGACATGTGGCTGCCTGTTCCTCTGTGGAAGCCCGTCCTCCTGTCAAGACACGGCTCCCTCCTGTGTCTCTGCGGAGGCGCCAAGAGTTCACGCTCTCTCCTCAACTAAAGCTGATAGAAACCCAACCGCAGCTTCCTTCTTACCTGTTGATTTTCAGAGCAAAAGCCCGTCGGTCCGCGCTGCCCATAGTGGCCATCTGTGAGTCCGAAGTCCAGTTCGGCGGCGCTGGCTTCGGTGTTTTCCTGCGGTCTCGCCGCCTCGCTGTCACCGACGCACCGCTTCTTCCTCTCGCTACAGCTCAACTGTCATGTCAACACTCATCTTGGCTTGTGGCGGCAGCAGCTTGACTGGGTGTAAACTTCCGCATTTGATTTTTGAGCCATCCCGTGGAGAGCGCGCGGCTCTGAGCGCACCAGAGGCGCGAGGGTGGGAGGGGACGATGGGACAGGCTGGATGAGGCACGCGCGCTGCCTCGCTGCCACCCCCCTCCGTCGTTTTCTGTGTGTGACAGTGAGATTGAGAGAGAAACATAATGAAATTCGAGCTTCTCAGTAAAAATTAAATACTCACAGTGGTGTGTAGTGCCGTTTCTGAACATTTTGGGGCTGTAAGTGCCCCCCCCCGTCCCGCCACCCCATAATACTACCACACATCTGGCTGTTGCTTCAAGCTCCCAGTCATTTTAATACCCCTGAATGAAAATGAATGGCGAGGCATACACTAATATCAATTAAGCTTTTAATCAATAAGTAAAGCACAATATGGAAACAATAAATAACTGGTTACAAAACTATGTAAATGAAATAAAAAAATGGAATTACACAAATATCAGTAAAGACAAAAATACAAACCTTGGTCTAAATTACAAGATTGTTCTAATACAAAAACAATATTCCAGAGAGAATTTAAAATGATTCAAACATAAACTTCTAAGTGGACTAGAGTTGAGCTTTTCCCTAAAATAAGTAAAAATAATTACTACCGCAGGTCCCCTGGTGGTTAGGGGCCCCATTGCAGTCACTAATGATGCATATAGGTAAAACTGCCCTGATAGTAGGGGAGCTGGTGCAGTTGAAACAAATTTGCTGTATGTAGCAACAAGTTTGTGTCATGTCACTCATCCCCAGGCCTCCACACATGTTTTCAGACATATAAACATACTCTGCAAGTAATCAAATAAAACGTTAATTAACAGTTCTTAAAATTCCAATCCTCCCTCACCCTCA
Source organism: Chaetodon trifasciatus (assembly GCA_037975065.1). NCBI lineage: Eukaryota > Metazoa > Chordata > Actinopteri > Chaetodontiformes > Chaetodontidae > Chaetodon > Chaetodon trifasciatus. The sequence goes on from JBBMOE010000008.1 coordinate 4,944,297, forward strand.
ATGAAAAATCCAGTTAATTGATACGTAAATATTGCTCATTCCAAAGGTTGAACTACAAAAGATTTTTTTTATTTTCAAAGTTTCCTTCACACTCTTGTGTGAGTTGTATATTGTATTATATTATCAGGATTGTACGGTGGCCCTGAGGGTTCAACACACTGCAGTTCAAGAGAACAAGTGCAAAAAGACAAAACATAAGCAAATTAAGAAATCATCCTCATCAATTTGACAGCATTTAGAAACAAAGCTGCAGTGAGAAAACACAACCAAAACAGGAAAACTGCAAGTAGCTCAGAAGACAACAGAAATTGTTTCCAGGGGCAAAGTAATGAACATTGCTGGGATGCTTGCTGTCCAATTTAAAGCCAGTTTGACAAGAAATAGTGTAGGTAGAGGTGTCGGTATAAACTACAGGAACTAGCATCACCGGTAATTTAATATTATTTCACAAGTTTTCACTTAAATAGCTTTGTATCATGCTTAATTGTCAATTCTCTCATTGTTCCTGCATTTGCTGCACCCCTCCTTCTCTGCTGCCTGTATTGTGTTGTTGTGCATTCATATAAACAAGGATAGAAACAATCAGTTTTTCCTTTACGAGAGATCAATCCCACCTCCTAAGTTATGGCTGGACACTGCAGAGTGGCACACATTCCCAAGCCGAAGTTCAGTCAGATGTCACTTATGAAATCAATATTCTTTAATCTGACAAATAGTCTGCCTGTCTGTCTTATTGGGACGACTAAATGGAACAAAGCAGTAATTCATGTTGTTAGTGACACACTTGTTCCATTTACTGTGGAGCGCTTAATTCCTGCTCTGAGAAAAGTCTGTTGGGAAAGTCTACTGTTTGGGGTTAACATAATAAATATTTTTATTTGACAATTAAGCATCATTGAATAGCACAACAATAGGCTAGTTAAAATAGTATCGAGCAATAGCAATAGTTATGCTTTAGTTGCAGCATCCATTCATTCCTCCATTTACCACTGGGCAGTAAAATATATATGTACCATAGCATATTTTTTGACTGATCTGATCTGTACACAGACGGCTTATATAAGAATATGAGCTATATAGTTTGCACTTACACTGGTTGCTCCTCAGTTTTTTTTACAATGTAGCCAGCCAATTTATATTATTTCTGGTGAGCTTTTTTTTAAATTAAATTTAAGTTTAAGATTTACTTTATTGATCACTGCACACACATGCTTCGGGGGGAGACTGCACACACGCCATGCTTCGTGAAATTTAATGAGTGAAATGTCACTATGACAAGAATATCCTGTGAGATTGTGTAAGGTTTTTTTTTTTTTTTAAATGTTTGCATTCAGGGCATAAATAATGTGTAATGCATGCCACAGTCTAACATCTTATCCAATGGACCTGTCAGAGAGTGGAATTATTTGTACATGTTTATACTATTGTACAACTAAGTTCCTTTAAAAAAGCACAAGGTGCATCTGTGGTATTCAACATTGAGCTAATGATTTAAGTTATACATATTATATATATATTATTATAATGTCCAGAATCTTAAAGGTGCTTCAGGATCACTGTATTTCTGGTGTCAGGTATTTCTGGCAGCATTCTCCTTACAGACTCTTTGCCTTCCTTGGCTTCTGTCGCCCTCTTATGGTCAATTTCTGCCATCACACCAAGATTAGTCTGCTCTGAGAAACTGCTGCCAGGGCGGAGAGAAACAAAATGTTTACATATATACTGTCATAAAAAGGTTATAATTATCTTCTCTTCGTTGGTAAATCGAATCTCAGTTAAAATCTTCTTCCCGTCCTGCAGACTTTATTCCCGATTGCCGTGGGAAGCGGAACCATTAATCGCCACTCGAGAGGTGCACGGAGTGTTTATAGTGTAGCGCGCTGTCAAAACGTAAAGCAGCACCAGTGCAGAGAAGAACGATTTCGGCAGAAAACTTTGAGCATCTGTATCCACACGAGGACCATCAGGTAATTTGTTTACAGTCGTTGTAAATCAAATAAATTCGGGTTGTTTTGGTGTCATGGCGTGTGGAGCAGGTATTAAGAGGGGCCACGGCTAAATATGCTAAATGTTGGCTAAGTTCATTCAGTGACAGCACACTTTCACTCAGCGCTAACACTGTGGCCACCGACTTCATATAGTTCCCTCAAGTTTTCTGTGTTGTATAGATCTGAAAGGATTTTGTTTAGTGTAAAGCAACCAAAAGCAAGTTCATCCGTCTTATTTGCTGAATATCTGCTGCCTCCTTAACACTGATAAATCATTAATCAACCTAAATCTCACTGTATGTCAGAAGAAGCTGTGTGACATGTATGAAACAAATATGACTGGTATTTGTTTTGGTCCAAGGTTTTCATCAGAAGTGCCATTATTACTGGAAGTCTTATTCTTTCTCCTTCCTGTACTGATTCATGAGAGCAGATCCATCTCGCCTCCCTGCTGACAAACACTATTTCTGGTTATGGAGGAGGAAGATGACTGTCCAGAGTTGGTGCCCATCGACATCCCGCTGGGTCCTCCTGCAGAGCAGATACCTGTCACCATTATCACAGGCTACCTCGGTGAGAGAGATCTGTATTACTCACAGCTTTAATTAGCTTATTAAGAAGATTATAGTCTCAGACATTTATCAGTACATCCTCACCACAACCAGTTTATAGTTCTATAGATTATATTGTTCACTTTTGTCATGATTGGGTTGTTTTACATCATCAAAGTGAAATGGCAACTGTTGAACCTGCACTTAATGATTAATTTGCTTCATATGTCCTCATTGTTTGTATGTGCTTGTTTCTTTCTAGGTGCTGGAAAGACTACACTCCTGAACTACATCTTAACAGAACAACACAACAAGAGGATTGCTGTTATACTCAATGAATTTGGGGAAGGTGAACAAATGAATGTCCATCATGAAAATCAAAAGTAGCTGTAGTTTAAACTCATTTAGCTCAGTCCAGCCAAAGACGCTCCAAGCTGTACATACTCTGATCTTAAGGGCTGAGTGATTGCTGTTGTGGTATTTCCTCAGCTTTCCACAAGAGGGCAGCATCGTAACAACTTTGCCTGGAACTGAAAAAAAAAAAAAAAAAAAACTCATAAACGTGTTTCTTTGCATGTATCCAGGACATTATCATTATTTTGTATTCACTCTGAATTGGGCTGGTTTGGCCAGTTTTCTCCTCTGTTTGAATTTGCTGAAGTCGTCTAAAAATATGTCATGTTTGGCTTTTTGAAATTTGTGTAAATCTTGAAAAAATATACAGACTTTGATAGAAATTGCTCAGTTGTTATCATCTGGTCTTATTTTGAATGATCTTCCCTCCTCGTCCTCCACCTGCAGGCAGCGCCCTGGAGAAGTCTCTGGCTGTGAGCCATGCAGGAGAGCTGTACGAGGAGTGGCTGGAGCTGAGAAATGGCTGCCTCTGCTGCTCTGTCAAGTATGTAGAATAACAGTGTTTTTGTTAAAACAAAAATAAAGGTTTCATCTTGTTGCTTTTGGCACCACAGTTTAAATTCTTCAGCTAATGTTTCACCTTTTGCGTGCATGTATGAGCTGCTGTGGTAATGATACAAGTACACTGTAATAATGCTGTACATTTATTTTACTGTGATATAAGCGCGTCTACAAGCGTCACTTACAAGCTGTTCTTTCATTTTTCAGGGACAATGGTCTTAAAGCCATCGAGAACCTGATGGAGAAGAAGGGAAAGTTTGACTACATCCTGTTAGAAACCACAGGACTTGCTGATCCAGGTATCACACACTGGATCTGTGACACTAATCTTGGGTGTCCACCTTGAAACTGTGCTCATTGTAAAGATCTTCTGTGCCGCTGTGCAGAAGATGTGTGTGAAGCATCCACATTTTACAATGTGTAGCTTCTTTGCAGCAACATCCACATTTGAAGCATTGTATTTCCACCACAAGCTCATGTTGAGCTTTTGGTGATTGTCCTTGATACCTTTTACTAATTCCTTCAAAGTCGTCACTACATATAGTATGTGAATGTGGGCAGACGTGGATGGAAACCGCAACTTATTCTAGTTAATGAATGTATCCAGGACTGAAGTAGTATTCATGATTCATATCTATGAACAACCACCAGCTGTAAGCCATGGAGCCGTGTAAGAGTTTACATGTTGAATGTCCTCTATTCATATTGCCATACTGGACTCTACTATATATGTATACACAAACACACACACACACTATTTTGGAGTGACCTATGGATCGAGCAATGCCATAAAGGCCCTTTTATGTGTGTAAACGGTGGTTAATCCCCTGTAGGTTTCTTTGTAAAGCCCACATCAGAAGTTAAACATTTTGTAACTCTGAGGACCAGACGTGTTTTGCTGTGACAAGAGCATCCAAGGAACCCATTTCCATCAGAGCAGCAAAAAAAAAAAAAAAAACCGAGCTGTCCGTCCATCTCTTAGCTTCGAATCAGGAAATCAATATTCGGCCGTTACAGGGCGAGCGCTGTGACAACTGGTGTGTGTCGCTAAGTGACAGGTGTCAGGAGGCAGCAGCATGGGCGGACACACACCACTTGTCCTCGCAGACAGAACCAACAGAGCACGCTCAGACTGGGCCTGTCCTCACTTCCTCTGCCGTGTCATTGGCTGAGACAGGCTTTTTATCGACTACGACAGGTCTGTCATTGGCCCCGGCAGTGCTGTCAATCAAAGAGGCTCCCGGGGGACTCTCCTCTTCCATTCAGAGAAGAGGTTGGATGAGTTATGTGAAACGTGCCACTCAAAAACAGTGTTTTCATTACGCAGCCATCAAATATTTACAGTGCTTTCTTATTCTCGACTGGCAGTTTGACAAAAGTGCATTATGTGAACAAGCTGTGGCTGGCATGGGAACATAGGGTCTTGTAATAACGGCGTGCACAGGAAAATAGAAACAAACCAAATGTACCAGCAGGAGATAAACAATTGAAAGCTTCTGATATTGGTTTTATCTGCTTCACAGAGCTCAGCCAGAAACATGAAATGCATGCAGGCTTTCAGGAAATAGTGCAAATCTGACTTTAACTACAAAATCTTCCAATGTGGACATCAGTGAATGAAGGTCATTCATTTAATGCTGAAATTATTAATTATCAACGTATAAATTCATCTACAGTGATTTTGATAAACTATTAATCCAGTGTCACTTGTCCAGTGAAAATGCTAAAGGTTTGATAGTTTCTTCTTCTTAAATGTGATCATTTGCTGCTTTTCTCTGTTTTATATTATTAGAGATTGAAAATCTGTAGTTGTGGATTGATGGCACAACAACAAAAAAAAAAACTTTTTATAGTCTAAATGCTAAAAAAAAAAATATTCTTGTGTAGTATGCCAGAGTAACATGCATGTTTATGTTTTTTTTCTATTATTTTGAAGGACTTTTGGAGGGAAAAAAGGGAAGAATATGGCCTCTATTACCTGCTGGACATCTTGAAAACTTTTGGATTTGTTTGTGTGCATTTCAGCTGTTTACAGTCTAACAGCAGCTCATGTCCTCTGGCAGGAGCTGTGGCCTCCATGTTCTGGGTCGACGCAGAGCTCGGCAGTGACATCTATTTGGACGGTGAGATTTTTAACGACGCAGTCTGTCTTTGTCCGTCATGCAGTGAAATTTGCTCTTAATCTGTTTGTCTAGTGTGTCAAACTCCTCTGCACTCACTGGTCGGACTGGTTTAACTAAAGGGGAATAATGCATCATGATGGTGCCTTTTAAACACGTTCTACTGATAGAGGTGTTGTTATTTAAAGTCACATTTGAAAGACTGACAGTTCTTTACTAAAAGACGGATAAACTTGTAAAATCCCAACATTAAAGATCAGCTTCTGCTGAAAGTGCTCCGATGAAAGATTTCTAAATTTTTTTTTCTAACTTCCAAATTATTGCCTGTCTTGTTTGCAGAGATGACATCTTTTCTCGTTTGTGTGTCTTTTTACTGTGGTATGTGTGTGTGTGTGTTTGCGTGAAGGGTGTCTCGCTCCTCACACTAAATACTCAGCTGTCCGCTCTGTTGTGACAGGCTAGCAGACCAAAAGTGTACTCCAGATAAGTCAGAGAAAGTGACTGAGACAAAGGGACAAAACCAAACACCAAAAGGCAGAAAAGAAGGCGCCCAGTGTGTTTCACTGCATTGATTCACTGATCACAGTTACTCTGTTCATCCTTTAGGCATCGTCACTGTCACTGACGCCAAGTATGGACTGCAGGTATGTGCTAAGCAGATATTAATTTTAGGAAATATCATGTTTATCACAGCACCGAATCAACAGAAACAACAACATTTTGGGTTGATTGATTATTGAAAACACTTAGGAAGCACAGATGTTAATATAAGCTTAATACCATTCATATAATAATTATTAATATAAACTCTTCACGTTTTCTGTGTAAAAATCTTAATTTGCATAGTAACTAATAACCTAGCTGTCAAATAAATATTGCAAAGTAAAAAGCACAATATTTCCCTCTGAAATGTCGTGGAGTAGAAGCAGAAGGAGCCATGAGAATGAAATACTCAAGTACATCAAATTTGTACTCAAGTACACTACTTAAGTAACTGTACTGCCACCACAAATATGAAACTTAGCTACTACTTATCTGTCTCTAAATTCAGTGTCTCTGGGTTCTGGACTTTTGTTTGGACAAAACAAGCTCCATTCACTATTGAAAGTCATCATTAGTTGCAGCCCAAGTCATCCGGTTGCCAAACTTAAAAGCATCAGCAGCATTTTCCTCCGAGCAGTATCTAAATAACTTGTGTGTTTTTTGTGGCTTTAAATCCAAAATAAGCTGTTAAAATGTGAGATTGTCCATAAAACCCCCCAGTGCATAGGAACACACACACATCCTGCCCTCCCTGCGGTATTCAAAAGGAACAGGCCAAGTGACACCTAGATAATGGGCTCTAATTTGAAGGTGTCACGCTCGGCGAGGTGACACATTTCATGGCCGAGGTGCTGCTCAGTCTTCTCACTGGAGGGAGGCGAGATGAAGGATAACTGATAGTGAAGGAGTAATTGATATCAGAGATGTGACCATTGAAATAGGACTGTCACATCCACTCACCTGCCTTACCCTTCATCCATCCCATAAGATATCCATCCATCTGAGGGGTTTCAAGCTACCCAGAGCCCCGGGCCCTCACGCCCTCTGAGAGGCCCGTGTCTATCAGTACAGAGGTCATTGGAAAAAAGCAGCAAGTGGCCATTCTATTAAGTTTTTTCTAATACATCTCTGTCATTCATTCCTTCAGAGATGAAGCAGTGGTGATGCACGCAGTGACAGATTAACGTCAGATTGACAGTCAGGGGTCAGGATCCAGATTAACACCTCCTGCTCTGTCTGTTATTACGTATTAAAGTGTTTTGGAAAAGGCTGCGTCCCAGGTGCAGGCTCAAGACGCCAGCAGAAGATGAAGAGTGGTCTCCTGTGGTTTCACGTGTTCAGAAAGTCAGTTCACCAAGATGAAACACGGGCCGTTCTTTTACCAATTCATCTGTCACATTTCGCGTTGGCTGGTGCAAACATTCGCTGAGTTTTACTGTTTTCAAGCGTGTGCTTAAAGTTGGAAATCTGTTCGGTCAGTCTGAGCAATTTTGCACTTTTGAGCTGAATTTTTGGTTTCATGTGCACATCATGTCCACTATCTCTGCTTTCTGTAGCAACTAATGGAGGAAAAAGCTGATGGACTCGTCAATGAAGCAGCCAGGTATGTTTGTTGTAGGTGTTTTTGGAAATAAAAATGCCGAACTATTCCTTTAAGACCAAACAGAGCGCCCGCACTCGGCCTCATGACCGTACTCTCGCCACCCGCCGGTCTGTCTCCCCGGGCGTCTCTCTGTTTGTCTCTTCCAGCAGCTGTGTGGCTGTTGTTGTTGAACAAATACACCGATGAAGAAAGACCAGTTGCATGACCTTCTGCATTCTTGGTCTTTGTTTGTGTTTTCACCTCCAAGCTAAACAGCGCTCAGCTCCCATTTGAGTTCGGCACATATTGCCCGCTGCCACCCACAAAAATCACACACACAGTTGTTAAAGGAGAGTTTTCTGATTAAAACTGTGGACACGCAACTTCACGTGTTGCAAATGTGGACACGGCAGGGACTTCCTGGTGTAGCTGGTTGACTGTTTTACATATGATCTTAATTTTGTGTGCAAATTGGTGCAAATTCCTGCATCTGTTGTTGCTTTTATTCAAATTATGTCACTTGCCACCAGATAAACGCGCCAGATGTTGCATTTAATGTCTTTTTAGGCAGGTTGCTGTCGCTGACCTGATCATAATCAACAAGACAGACCTGGTGAATGAGGAGGAACTGACTCAAATCCGAGACTCTGTCAGGTCAGCTTCAGATACTTTTACTGCTTATTATCTCCCTTTTGTCTACTATGCTGCTTTTGTAACCTGTGTTCTTATTACTGAACACTGTATGTAACACATTTTGACCTTTATTAGGTCATAAAGAATGAAAGAAGCTGTAGGGGGACAGGTTAGTCGGAGCGAGGTCCAGGTTGTCCATTATTAATTCTTTCTGTCTCATTTCAGGTCTATAAATGGTCTTGTGAAGATTCTAGAAACTCAGAAGTCAAGGTAAGTCACCTTTTGTATATGTAGTTCCCTGCTTTGTTTAGTGTAACAGATGAAGTCCACGCGCCGCTCCTGCTCACGTCTTTGTATCAAAGATGAAGCTGCCAAGCGTGACATTGTTCAAGACAAAGCTCTGCACACACACGCACTTATACATACACAAACCGCAGCACCCTGAGTAAATACCAAACCTTCAGCGGTGTCCAGTTACCCACAAGTCTGTGCTCTTTGACCCTGGGTCTTCAAGCAGACATGGTTGCATTTGCGTGCATTTGTGTGTGTGCAAATATGTGTGTATGTATATACTCCCTCTGTGTTAGCACGTTATTGGATCCAGGTAGCATCTGGCTAACACAAGCAGTGTGTATCAAAGGTTTGGGTGTGTTTTGGATCTGCTTTGCCCCCCCCCTCCCCCCGCAGAGTTCAGAGCAGGGTGAACAGATGAAAGACGTGAGGGGTTAATCGGAAAAACAGCCCCGCAACATTTTGCTCAGGCCAGTTCACTCAGTTTCCCGTCATGTTAGTTTAAGCCAACTTGTGCCAAAAGCTGAAATGTGTAGCTTGATTTGTTCGCCACAGTGGTGGAGTCAGATTTTAAATTGAATTGTAAAAAAGTGAAATAACCAGTGATCGTCTTTCACAGGGTGGATCTCTCTGAAGTGCTGGATCTGCATTCCTTTGACAGCAAAACAAAGTGAGTTGGTTTGTCCCGTTTAACTTTAAATGCGTTCATTCAGAAAATGAACTTACTTTAAATAAACAAATAATGTGTTTTTAATCCTGACATCAGTATTGATATTTCAGTATTTTAATGGAATAATAATATTTCATGTCCCTGAAATGATCCCTGAAATTTTGTGATTAAAGCAGCACTGTTTCTAAATAACACATTAGAAATTCCAACATATTTCTTTAAAAAAGGGAAAAACTGTATGTCAGCGTTTGTACTGACACAGGCTGGTAAATAAAGCTCCACAATAGAAAAAATGACCCTGATGCAGCTCTGCTGTCCATCATTTATCAAAGAAATACACATGTGATACAGCTGACAGGTACATGTGTGCAACAGTTTTGCACAGACACACTGCACCTGCGCTCTGAATGTAGAGTTTCATTGAAATGTTTTTCTTAAAAGATTAATGAATAAAATGTATTAAGTTTAATGAAGGTGTCTTATCGCACGAAACGCTTTTAAAATGGAGCCAAAACTGGATGTTTGAAGTGGATGCTCATACTGATATTCAAGAGTTTAACACATGTTACAGAGCTATATTTGCTAATATTCCTATTCATTTTTTGTTTATTTTTTTTGCAAAAGCTGTGGAGACAAAAAATCAGTGCTCTCTGTTGGACAAAATATGGACCATATCTGGGATTTTTCCGCTGTCATTTATTGGTTGACGTACAGCATGTGCTGAACAAACGTGTCCGCTGCTAACATCGGCTGTTCTGACATCGAGCACCTACAGTTACGGTGAAAGATCAAGAACTCATTTTGACTCCAGTCATGGCCTCTGTCTGTCTGAACTGTGCACCCAGCGGTCTTTGATACTGTTGCCCACCATGTTCCTCTCTAATTAACAGACTCTTTTATTGAGCGTCCCCCTGTTGCACCGCAGGATGGTCATCATATTGTATCCCCTGCAGAATGTCATTCTCATGAATAAAGTCAGTGTTCATCCTTTCATGTGAATGAAACGGGCTGCGGTGTTAAAGCTCTCCTACATGCCCTCAGTCAGTGTCTCTGAGACCAGCTGCAGAGGATTAGAACTGTGTGTGTCCACTGGCTCCTGAGGAGTCCCCCTTGTCCCAACAGATAGCTCCTTTCCCCCTGCCTTTGAGAGTCCGGGCCCCTCCTCCCTCAATCCCACGCTGGCTGTTTGAAGCGGCCCCCCGCCGCTCCGCCTGTGTGGTACTAACAGCACGCGGGGCTCAAGCTGCTGGACACAACATTTAGCCTCCTTGTGAGGTCAGGGAGAAGGGGGAGGAAGAGGAGGTCTGATGAGGAGAACAAGGGCTGTAGTTTGTTTGGGGGTGCTGGTGGGTGTTTTGTGGGATTTAATTGCCATTTCTAAAGTTTTCACAAGTCCATTCAAAGTTGTGTCATTAAGCACTGATACAGCATGTTGTACTGTGAGACAAAACACCAAAGCAAAGGCTGTTTCCTCAAGCAGAAAAGACAAAGACAGGAAAAAATCTCAAGTATGTTTACTGCGTCAGAAGAATCTGTTGATCATGACACAGCAATTTAAATGATTGACACTAAAAATAGCTCAATCAAAATAAGATTTTGTCCCCTTGGTTTGTGGTTTAGAGTCCCAAAGAAGTAAAATGATACAGCAGTGTATCCAAAAGTAACCCAAAAGTTAAATAACTCAACAAAACGATGAGTTAGCGAGGCTAACACATCAAGATTCTCAAATACCCACAGATGTCAGCAGCCAAGATTTCAGTTCCCAAAATTCAATAAGTTATTGTTTATTATTTATTAAATGATAAAAATCCCAAAATGATAAGTGATATAATAACATACATCCTAACACAATGTGCAGAACCAGCCTGTGTGTGTGACAGATGCATTTGTTCAATGATTTTTGAATGAAAATAAGCGTGATATGACTGATTTTAATTAAGGCAGTAAATGCTACATGGGCATCTTTTGAGTCTGTTATGTTGGATGAAACTGGAACAAAAAAAACATGTTGTTTAATCCTCTCTCTCGTCTGAAAGTCTAGCAGAGAAGCTCCAGCTTGTGAAATCCACACGACCACATCTTGACAAGGTATTGTCTGTCAGCCCCTCTGTAACTTTAATCTTTTATTCAGTAACTATCAATATGTACTCTGTGCCTCTCTTACAGTTTTCCTTGTTTTGTTTGCTAATTTCTTTCCACACATCATTTCCTGCAGGATAAAGACACGCATTCTCCTCGGGCTAACGTCGTACCTTGCATTCCCCCGGGCTGTGACACTGTAGTGAAAACTCCCTCCCCGCTTTGGTTTTTGTGTTGAGATGAACTCAAGGCTTTTGATGTTTCCTTGTTACGCCGCAGATAGACCCGGCCTCAGTCATACACGGCAGCATAAGCATTCAGCAGACTGCAGTAGCCTCTGTGTTGGCTGGACCGACGAGAGTCTTGGCTATGTGTTACCGAAACCAGAAGTCATAAAATGTAATACACAGGACACATTTCACCATTTAATTAGCAACTGAATCCCAATTAAGTCCAGTTCTTTTCACTTGTGATTAAAAATATTTACTCCAGGATTAGTCTCATCCTGTTTCTCGGGCTTTAGATCAAACGACTCATTTTTAGGCCTCGTCTTGTTTTCTTTTTACCTGTCAACTTTTATCACAGGATGAGGAGAGATGAGGGTTGTTTGTGTGGGTAAATAACAGCATTGTTGTCTGTTTTCTCCAGGTTCCCTTTCCCGCATGAAGCTCAACCGTCCCTCAGACCCTCCCCCTTTCTCCCCCCCTCCTCTTCTCCGTGTTGCTCTTTTCATGTAAATGAGAATGCTGTTTTTCTGTTGTTATACCAAATGACAAGGAAGTGTGTAACCTTAACACTTCAACACAACGCCCCCAAATATCTACAAAGTGCCCTTTTAATGCTGTAAGGAAGTATGGAGAGGAGGGAGTGTGTGTGTGTGTGAGAGAAGATGGTGGGAGATAAAGAGGGGTGCCGTTACCGAGTTTCAGGTGACGAGTGGAGTTGTGCTTTTCGACACGGTCATTGACAAAGTCATCAGCCCGGGCGTAAAAACACTTCTTTTGTGTAACGTTCATAATGACTTTTCTGGTTTCAGTGAGCCAGAAGTGTATGTTAGAATGTATTTTAAATAAACGCCGTCAGTGGATTTAAGTCCTAATAACAGCCTCAAAATATACGTTTCATTAAAATGAGCTCCACCTTGACAACATTAACACGCTGCTTACATGTTAATGAATCAGGAATAATGTTCCAATAATGATAAATATAACAATTCCAAGTTATATGAAGCACATTTCAGTGGTAATCAGGGCTGCCACTAACACTTCAATGTGTTTTCTTAACATCTTCTCTCACACAAAGTGTAATTTCTCTGCATTTCAGTGAGTAAAATATGTTGAATGAAACAAAACTACAAAATGTCTCCTCGGTTGTGTGTACTGATGACGCTTCCATGTTGCATTTAATGTCATCCTCAGAGTATTTTAACTGTGACGTTTGAAGTGGCTGGAGATCTTTCTGAGGATGCCTTGAACATCTTCATCCAGGTACTCTCACTCTGTATTATTCAGATCCTCCACATGTGCTATTACTGATTAGCTCGAACACAATACAGTCCTTTGTAAAGTAAACACCGGTTTTCCACTGTTTTAGGACCTGCTTTGGGAAAAGATGTTCAAAAACAAAGAAGGGCAACCCATGACTGTCATTCGGTTGAAGGTACAGTATGTCACAATAGTCAGCCCAGTGGCAGCAGTGATCAATAAATGCCACTTTATTATCTCCATTAATGCAGTTTCAAAGGCTTCATTCAGCGTCGGTTAATGTGTTACTCGTGACTTGTGACGTGTGTTTTTGTGTGTTTTCAGGGCATAGTATCATTTGCAGGTAAAGCCCACCAAGTGATGCTGCAGGGGGTCCACGAGCTCTATGACCTGAATGAGACTCCACAGCTTTGGGAGGAGGACCCGCGGATCAACCGGCTGGTCTTTATAGGTGAAGACACACACGTCTTTCACATGTGACTTATTTGGAAAAAGTGACGCGCTGTTCATTCGGTCTCATTGCACAGAAGGTCAGCTGAACATACAAAAGTGAAATTTGACAACACACAAGCACACAATGAAACAAAATGGAAAGTCAAGTTTCCAGAAATAAAGAAGTAACAAATGAACATTTCCTCAGGTCTCAATTGAGCTTTTCTTTCGAGGGAGATTCTCTGGAAATTAACAACTCAACACAACTAAGTAAACTCTGAAATCACAGTATTATAACTTGTATTATAATTAGTACCGAATCGTATTGTTCTTTCTAGTGAAAGTTCTAGAAAAGTTTTAAGAAATTGTTTGGATAATACACACCCAAACCCTAAAATAAGTTGTTGCCCAGGCAACACAGCTAACCCTGACCTTGAGAAAAACTGTCCAGAGTAACACATAACATACACCATATGTACCTATGTGTGTGTATATGTAGCCATGCTGTGTTAATGCTAATATTTGTCTCTGCTGTGTTGTGCAGGTAGGAACCTGGACAGGGACATTCTGCAGGAGCACTTCATCTCCACAGTGGTGCAAAGAGAAGAGAGAAATCAGCCACAAGCTCTTGAAAACTCTTGATTCTGCTCTAAAATCTGTGGCTTTGGCCATCCATAAATCTGGGACTGTGTTCCAGATGTTCCAACAAGAGCATGAGGTACTTCAGAGGACGGTTACAGTAGCGATCAATACAGTAGTTTGCAGTTCTGATCATCCCTCACTACCTGCTTTAAAAGCTGCAGTATGTCAAAGAGTGTTTATGTTGCTGTAGTGCCTGAACTAAATGCTGCGTGTCACTTCTCCCGGGCACGACCTCTAAAACGTTGCACAAAGATGCTACAAAGGGCCAGAATTTGAATCAGTGATCTTGTATTTTTTCTAAGGATAACTTTGTAAAATCTGCAATTTTTGCTGGTTGGGAACCCGAGTAGTGTTGGAAGTTGCAAATGCTGTATCAAGTGTGGTGCTTTGTAAATGAAGTAGCCATGCTTGAGTTTCTGGCTTTTAACATCCTGTTTTTTATTTATAATTATTCCAAATAAAGTTTTGCTTTTTTTCTGATCATCAATGACTGCTCTGATGTACTTAAACAAAATGATGTTTTTAACCTTTACTAAAAATGGCTAGCTCTAGCTGACAACGGCAAATGATTAACATAAGAACAGGGACAAAGTGCCTTTGTCTCACAGCGGTAAGTTCACTATGAAACTCAGCAAAGTGTGAAAAATGCCTCCAAGAGCATTAACAGCTTAGCAGTCACTCAGTTGTTACTGGTTTTGTTTAATCTTACATTGGAAACTCAGTTTTTACTTGTTCTCAATGGAAATGTAACAGTCTCCCTGAAGTGAGTCACTTTTAAACCATCTACTTGTCTGTGAAGTATGTTCCCTCATTTCAAAACACTAACTTTTGCAGAAATCCTTTTGAAATATGAAATATAGTTATTTCTCACTGTTGGCTGTGATTTCTTAGGATTGTATCTAAGACTAAATATGTTGTTTGTTTGTTTGTTTGTTTGTTTGTTTGTTTGTTTGTTTGTTTGTGTATTGTAGCGCTGTGACGTGCTGTTAACCTGCAGCTTGTAATATTTCACCCATACAGACCAAAGCAACAATATCAGAAAGTAGCATGGCTGTAATTAGTACAGTCATGTGAGAAGCATCCCGCACACACACACACGCACACACACACACACACACACACACACACACACAGTCACTCCACCTATTTCGTCACGCAGTCAGGTGACGAAATAGGTGGAGTTTTCCCAACTTGGTCATTTGCAATGGAGATAGTTCAGCAGCACAGTGTAATCACACATCCGTTGTGGGACCGGTTTGCTTTGAGGATGGCTCTGCTTATTCATCCCGGTCGTAAAGCCGAGCTGAGCCCCGCAACCCAGGGCGCACCGTGCAGCTGAGCCGTTTCCTACTCGATTCTGATGCTGATGGCCTCGTTAAGGCGACTATTACTCCTTTTCTCTGCTGGCTGCGGGAAGCCCTACCACGGCCATTTTCATGGTCACACCACCCGCGGGCATCCCGAGGTGGCAAACTAAACGAACCCGCGGGGGTCTGAAGTGGGAAACACTGTTAGGCGTGGTGTTAAAATTCCCAAGGACATCCCACCTCCTGCTGTGCAGCTGTACGATTTGTAATGTCAGATGATTAAAAAGTCAAGGTTTAACTTAAACTTCGTGTAAATATATTTTGGTAGCGTGTGGCAGACACAGAACACTGCCTGCATGCACGTACATACATACTTGTACATAAGGTGCTCACCAACCATTGTTCACTGTTCACTGTGCACGTTATAGTGATTTTGTTCATGTTTAGAGCCCATACTCATGAATGTATTGTTGAATGTCATAATAGAAATATATGTAAGCTTTGAAGCAGTAAGCTTTCTTCACTTTTTCTTTTTTTTTTTTCTTTTTTTGGAGATTTTGTTTTATTTTGTTTTTGCGCTGACACTCACTCCAAAAGTTTCGCAATTTGAATGAAATGCATAAATTCTTCACATATTTGCTAAAAAACAACAAATTTTAAACCTATGTCCTATAAATTGGGCTTTCTTTGCATCAATAGGCCATGAGCACTGCAGGACTCAATAAGCTTGCCTTCTCTGGCTCCCCGCGGTGAGGGGCTACTCTGATAGGTCCAGAGGGTTAATGGGACTGGCCTTCAGGGCAGCAGCCTCCCAGCATATAAATCCCCAGCTTTCATTTCCTCAACGAACAGCTGATGCACACGCTTTGAAAAGAGCTAGACGGTAGATGCGCTTTTACGCACGATTTAAGGCATTTTGGTTTTTACGCACGGCGCACCATTTATGTCTCTTTGGCACTGTTGAGGTTTTACGCGTTTTTGAATAGTCTGCGTGTGACTATGACTCTCTCCAGTGAATTTGAAACTTCTCAACACGCTGCTTTGCCTCTAGATGAGGATGAGATTGACATAGTAGGCGAAGATGAGGCTAACCACGGGCGTTTGTATCGAAACAAGTGCTCTACGGACTCCGGTTCCTCAGCAGAGTCTGGCGCTGAATGTGATTCTTCAGAGGCAGAATCCTCGGGGGAAAGTGAGAACAGTTTCTGCGCAGACGCACCGCCGTCCAGGAAAGCCCAGAGCAGCTCGGTAAAGCCCCCTTACTCCTACATTGCCCTAATCACCATGGCCATCCTGCAGAGTCCACTGAAGAAGCTGACGCTGAGCGGCATCTGTGATTTCATCAGCAACAAGTTTCCCTACTACAGAGACAAGTTCCCCGCTTGGCAGAACTCCATCAGGCACAATCTCTCCCTAAACGACTGTTTCATAAAGATCCCGAGGGAGCCTGGAAACCCGGGAAAAGGTAACTACTGGTCCCTGGACCCTGCCTCAGAGGACATGTTCGACAACGGCAGCTTCCTACGGCGGAGGAAGCGCTTCAAGAGAAACCACCCCGAGGTCGGCAAAGACGGACTCATGTTTTATTCCAACTTCAGCTGCTACCGGCCTTATGGTCAACCATATTGCGTTCAGGGCCAGGTGAGCCCTCCGCCCGCTGCTCCTCTCCGGTACGTTCCCCTGCAAGATGGCATCATGATGCCCCCCTCTCCCTACCAACTTCTACCACAAACTCTGAACAGTCACGGGAAGTGCAGTGGGCCCAAAGACCTCAGGACGCAGCTTTGCGCAACAGAACCCACTGATCCAAGGCCTGGCCCGCAGGCAAAGTGCTCCTTCAGCATTGACAGCATTATGAGCAAACCCTCTCCCACCAGTCAACGGAACCCAAACCCACAGCGGAGCCGCCACAGCGATCTTGGGTACGCTCATCTCATGTCTGGTCCTGCTGCATGTTTGGTTCCGACGCTCCTGCAGGCTCCCAGGACTCCATTCTGCCCTCCTGGCATGCTGAGCACCGCTCCTTTAATTAACGAACACCTCAGACTATCTTACCCTCACTGCTGAAGCCTTTGGTCATAAGAAATTTACAGTGTCTGTATGTTTGATATGTGAAGACACGTTGGTGTAGCTCATTTCTTAAAGAAATGTTTAAATTGCATGATATTTATGTGCGTTGACATTCAGAGTTAAGTCTTAAAAAGAAATCAGTGTAAATAAGATACGTGGTAATATATTTGTGAAACTTGCTGCAGTGGAGACCCTCGTTTTTGTTATTAATTAACGTTTCAAAATAAATGTGTAAAAAATATCAGCCATTCTTGTTGTTTACATCTCTTTATTTGGTTTCTTCAAGCAGACAGTTGCATTTGTGCACCTGATATAAATGCTTGTTTTCCCACATCATGGTCCAAAATGTGACTGTTTTGAGCTGATGCATCAGGTGTCTGTCTGTGGAAAGTTAGAAAAGATAAAAAGTTCTCAAATTCTCACTAAGCCTCTCTTCATCTTTTAAAGTCAATCTTTTCAGCTAATATAGACCTATTCCTCCCGGTAAAATGGCCTATATTCACTTGTGCTGTCAATAATTTTAAATGTTCCAATCAGCAGATAAGTCAGGACAATGCCAGCTCTGAAATGCAAGTTCCCGTTGATGAATGAGTGAAACTAAAATTAACGTGACTAATTTTAATTTTTTAAATATAGACTTCTGCATTTATTCCTCTTAACTGAACACATCTGTATGTAATGGAAGCATAGGAATGAGTGTCTAGTTAAACATCACATACCTAAAGTTCATTTACAACAAAACATGGAATATCTGCTTGGTTATTACTCCAGTTCGTTGTTGGGCCAGTATCATAAGCGCTCTTTTAAATGTGTCGTGGTTCAGTTCCT
Organism: Chaetodon trifasciatus; assembly: GCA_037975065.1. Taxonomy (NCBI): domain Eukaryota; kingdom Metazoa; phylum Chordata; class Actinopteri; order Chaetodontiformes; family Chaetodontidae; genus Chaetodon; species Chaetodon trifasciatus. Next base: position 4,962,432 of record JBBMOE010000008.1, read on the forward strand.
TCTCCCTGCCTCCACCAGGTCGCACTGTTCACTAAATATTAAAGCAGACAAACGGCGCAGATTTCATGTGAAGGCCTTGCCCACTCGTGTCGTGGGGATTGAAATGTGATAATTGCAATGTCACAGATTCGATTCATTTTTATTTATTTATTTGTTGCATTTAAAAACTGTATAAACATATATATGCAGAGAAAGGACAAGGCGAGGTGAGGAACAAAAGACCGTGAGACAAATGTAGCTCAAGTGAAAAAGGAAAAACCTTGCTGTTGAGGAGTGAAGCTCGGCTGTCATTTGTCACTTATAAACTCCATAAGCGACCACAGCCGCTGCTCATGCCTTCATACCGGACAGCACAGACACAGGCGGTATCCGGTTGCAGACCGGTCCCGACACAATTCCCCTCTACCATCAGTCAAAGGTCTATTTTTGGCCGGAGGCTCAGCTGATTGTGGGCCTTGAAGATTCTGGCCCTCCCTGATTTTTTTTTTTCTTGTAGTCAGTCGTTCAGGCTTATTAGGAGAAGAGGGAGTTGTCTAACAGCAGAGGAGCGTTTTGCTGAATGTGAAGATCAGTGCTGAGGGATGCAGCTCTCTAGGCTTTAACATAAGTTGCCGAGGCGAGAACATTTTCGGTTTCCTTTCATTCTAGTCAACTCATCCCTGTGGGGGGCCGCTGTCACTGCTCTCCTCCTCGGCAACTGTTTGCAGGCTTCACCTTTGGGCTGTTATTTCTCCACACTACCGCTGTCTTTCCTCTGTGGACGGATACCACCAGCAGCAAACTCCTAAACTAACTTCAACTTCTTTCATCGGCGTCCTCCCGTTGGGTCCCGGCGAGGAGGATGGAGACGAGCCCGATCCCGGTGGTGACGGTCCAAACCGCCCCCTTCGAAGACCAGCGGCCCGGTACCAACGGGCTGCGGAGGAAGACAGCGGTGTTCGAGGGGAAGAAGAACTACCTGCAGAACTACATCCAGAGCCTGTTGTCCTCCATCGACCTGCGGGACCGACAGGGCTGCACCATGGTGGTGGGCAGCGACGGCCGCTACTTCAGCCGAGCTGCCACCGAGGTGATAGTGCAGATGGCAGCTGCCAATGGGGTAAGAAGGGAGGGGGGCGACCACCAGTCTTAACATGCAGAAGCATTTGTTCCACTAGACCATCATACTGCAAACACTTCTAACCTTGCATAAGATTAAGATCTCTGTAAATTCTGATTGAAGTAAGGTGAATCCACGTGCACCTTCACAAGGAATTATTACAAGTAAACATATAAAAATGAAGCCAACTCGCAGTCATCAGTGAGGTAGATCCTAATTAGATTTTAGCAGTTTATCACTGCAGTGGAGAACAAAGATTTAATGAACCTGCCAGGGATGGTTGTGAAAGTTTAACCAACAAAAGTATCACACTTCATATTTCTTTGCTGATGCCCAGAGGTTTCTAACAAGGGGTCAGGATCCCCAAGAGGGGTCGCAAGATGAATCTTAAGGGTCATTAGAGTGCTGGAAATAAGACTATTGTTCAGACTTTTTACAAATCTTTGCTTTTTCTTGTAAAATATGTATAGCCTCACATTAGGTCAGTAAAACTATTAGAGAGAAAGAGAAAAATCACTCTTCCACTGAACTGCTCGCCACTCAAGACGTGCAGTCTGTGATGAGGGCTCACAAGAAGACCTACGCTGTGTTTTAAGGGGTCACAAGCAAGAAAACTCAGCAAGAACAGGGACAGGTGACACAGTGTTCCACCATGAAACATGGTTAATAGGACTTTAGGGTCTTTTCTGACCAAGTAAAAAATCAGAATTTTATAATTGCATTACATATTCACATATTGCATTTCACAGTTTGTTTAGCATTTCAATCCTGACCGCATACCACTTTAAGCTCACGCTGTTAAGTTCATTTTAGGTGAAAGTACTAGCACACACTAATGTTGTCACCCATCCAAAATGTGCCTGAACTCTTTAAGTGTCAGCAGCAGATAAATGAAAAAAGGAAGCCGAAGTGAGAGAGACAGAGAGGAGGGAGAAATCCCCACCGCTCGTTTTGAAAGGCTTGCCCTGAGATCTCTGTGATTGATTTGGACAGGTTCCAAAGGAAAATCTGAAGGGAATATAATTTGTTTTTCAGATCAGTCCGTTTTTTTTTCCTGCTGGCCCAGCCAAATGTCTCTTGATGTCAGCCTTATCAGCACTTCCATCCATCCTGCTCTATTTTCCTGCCTGTGTACTGTGAAAGTAGGAACTGAGAGCTGTTCCACCTCTCCTGAGACAAACTTTATGCTTTGGGGATCCCCTGTCACATGGCACTCAACCAGAAGTCAGGATAGCTGCAACACTTGGAGATAACCCACCCTTTGCATGGACTATCCGTCTTACGCTATAACTGAATAAAATTTAAACATAGTGAGAAATAATGGGTTGTTTTATACATGTTCTTTGGTTATTACACACAACTTTAAGCAGGCTAAATGAGTGCATTTCTCAGGGTTTTCCCTCACTTTCCTTATCTGTCCTTTATATACACATACAGCATGGCGGATGTTAGGAGGATACACTGACGTCAGGAGAATAAATTCCTCTCCAGTGAGGACACTTTTATTTAGAATAGCTGATCTGCAGGGGAATTATTGGATGCTGGGGGTATTACCGCTTTAAAAGTCGTGTAGAAAATATAAATAGAGAGTCCAGCTCTGGTAGTTGGGCACCCACTTGGGGCAGATCATTTGCTGTTTAAAGCTGGCTGTCAATTAGCCACCTATAAAATGATGAGATGCTTTGGGCCAGTGCTGCTTTCAGGTCCAGTTAGACAGATGGGATCTTGAACATTTTCAGGCCAGGATAGAAAAAAATAAGGGTTTTGTTTTATGTTTTGTCGCAGCCAGCTCCATAAACACCACCTGACGTTTTTTTCTGCTTCACATCCCTGGTCAGTTTTTCCACACTATTTCAAATGAAGCCTAATCTCGTATTTACACAGCATTCAAGAAACATCCAAGGCAGCCACAACAGAGAGCAGATCCCCAAACTTTCATCTTATAAGACAGTTGTAACTGATCAGAAAACATTATCCTGGGTTGATGTGCAGCTGACGTTGCTCCTCGTTAACATCTGTGCTGTGCAGATTGGTCGTCTGGTAATCGGCCACAATGGCCTCCTGTCCACCCCTGCTGTTTCCTGCATCATCAGGAAGATCAAGGCCATAGGGGGGATCATCCTCACAGCCAGCCACAACCCCGGAGGCCCTGGTGGAGACTTTGGGATCAAGTTCAATGTGGCAAATGGAGGTGAGGAAAGAGAGTCTTTTTTTCAGATTCTGCCTGTTAGTTCTTCCTGTTGAGAACGTTTTAAGTCAAAGGGAGTTTAAAACCATTTAAAATCAGGGATGTTTCTTAGCAGACAAAAATGAAGGCCAGTGTTTAGTAAGTTTACACTTCTGTCTTTCTTTGCATGGCAGGCCCATCACCGGACACAGTGATGGAGAGGATCCACCAGGTGAGCCGGACTCTGGAGGAGTACGCCATCTGCCCCGATCTCCGCATCGACCTGTCCAGGCTGGGAAGACACGAATTTGACCTGGAGAACAAGTTCAAACCATTCAGAGGTGCAATGCTCACTCACTCATTTGTCTTTGACTAATTAGTACATATTAAATAATAAAATAGCCAACTAAAAATTTAAATGTTAAGACTTTTTCTAATAAAGCACTCTGTATAAAGGCTTTTAATTTTGTAGCAGTGTCATTAAAAATGTGTTAGTTTGTTGTTAGTTGCACATGCTTCCTATATAAATACTCATTATTTAGGCACACAACTGTATGTACTGGAAGCACACTGGCATTTGCACAGCCTGTCTTTCTTTAATGCACAAATGCATAAAGGCAAACAAACTCACCATCATCCAGCAGCAATCGTCTCTTCTCTGTGTTTCTAGTGGAGATTGTAGACTCTGTCGAAGTGTATCTACAACTGCTGCGAAACATCTTCGACTTTAATGCCATTAAAAGTCTTCTCACGGGACCAGATCAGCTCAAGATACACATAGATGCCATGAACGGAGGTGAGACAATTCATCATCTGGCCTATGTACCCCCTGAGCTGCTGTTAATGATGTTGGAGATTAAACTGTTTATGTTTTTCCTCTCTTCTCTCCTCACATTGCGTTAAAGTGATGGGCCCCTATGTACGGAGGATCCTGTGTGACGAGTTGGGAGCTCCTGCTAACTCTGCTGTCAACTGCGTCCCTCTGGAGGACTTTGGTGGCCGACCTCCAGAGCCAAACCTGACTTACGCCACCTCTCTAGTAGATGCCATGAAAGGAGGTGACTTCGGTTTTGGAGCTGCCTTTGACGCAGATGGGGTAAGACGTCGGATGTCGAAGTGATGCTTACGCTCAAAAAAGTCTTAAATTCACCTGGATGTAGAACCAGTATGTGGTTTGTCTGTTAGGGGCTTCTGTAGAAACATGGTGACGCAACATGGCGGACTCTGTAGAAGAGGATCTGCTCCCTCTGTAGATATGACGAGCTCATTCTAAGATAACAATAACAGTTCTTACTTTCTGGTGATTATACACCAATGAAACATAATTATGGATATTTTATTCCATTTCTGTCAATATATCTCCCTAAATCCTACACACTGACCTCTAAGACTAAATCCATATGATTGAGACTCAACCGACAGACACCAGAAAGAGCCTCATTTGTTTCTCATTTGTTTTTGTTTGCCCATTGATAGCAGGAAGAAGGGAAATGGGAGCTGAATAATACTGTATCCATGATGATCCAACTAGCAGCTCACTTTTTCCACAATGTCATCCATTAGTCATTTCTACTGTATACACACACACACACACACACACACACACACACACACACACACACACACCCTTTGCTAAGTCAATTAGGATAGCATCAGGAGAATTATGTCATATCTGCTCAGTTTCTCCCACCAGGATCAGTATCTGCACAGTCATTAGCACCGGCGGTTGTAATCTTAGGTGGTGAATGCTTCTTTGTTGGAGTCACTGTTACAAAATACCACAATCAATATCTTCCAAACTCTAAACAGTAATGGTGATTGTTGGCAAATCATACTATGACTTATTTGTGTCTGATATTGTTCTCTACAGCAGAAATGTCCCAAGAGGAACCACTGGTGGATTGCAATTAGCTGCAAGCCCATTTATTCCTGCTGATGATGTACAGTAAAATATGGTCACAAATACATAGCTTGTTATTTTTAAAAAGAGCTCAGTTGTTTCCTAAAACAGCTGCACACAGTAGTTTTAACCAAGCTTTATTCAAATGGAATACACAGGGCATTTGTTGGGGACTATTTTCAGCAGTGGATTCATACACGTGTTAAGCTAGTGATTATTTACAGCGTCAGGATTTACAGTCTCCATGGTCATCGTAATAAGGGAACATGTCGCTCAGTGCAATGGTATGACTTATTGATGTGTTTTTAATAGTTTTTTGATAACAATGGATGAATGAGGTAGTAGATTGATCAATTCAGTTTAGTCTGATTGCAGCTCTCTTCACGTTTTCAGGACCGCTACATGATCCTTGGAGAAAACGGATTCTTTGTGAACCCGTCAGACTCGGTGGCCATCATGGCAGCCAACCTCTCCACCATCCCCTACTTCAGACAGCTGGGAGCCAAGGGCTTTGCCAGGAGTATGGCCACAAGCACCGCCCTCGACAGGTACAACACACACTAACACACTTCTACACACACACACTCTCAGTAGATCTAAGGGCGTTTTGCCGTCTCTTGTCACACCACCTCAACCTCTGTCCAACTCCTGCAGCAGCCCAGTCTCTGGAGAGGGACGACACTCTCAGATGAAGACTCACCCACTATGAATAAGAGTCTGAGATCACATACGCACAACCCCCCCACACACATTTACTCACAGCCTATAAATATTGTCCGTTATGTAAGACTAGAGCCGAGCAAAGGGTGCTGAGTGAGAGGATGTGATCACAGCTAAAGTCATCCCCATTAACATTGTTCCAGTAGGAGGGATCCCAGCACTGCACCCCACTGAGGCTTCAGCAGAATGCTGCTCTGTGGAAATGTGTCACTTAATACAATGAGAGATCCAGAAAAGATCAGCTATAGTTAGTTCAGACTATATTTCAACAGAGTATTGTCTTCAGCAAGCTAATATAGATTCAGTGCCCATGCACTCAGTAGTTTTCCCCATAAAATACTAACAGAGTCCATTAAACCTATTCAAAATCTATTGAGTCATTGCATTTAAACTTTTCTTAATTTGATAAGAATTTCACCTGCCCACTCCAGTAAGTGTGTAAACAAACCTGTTTTTGACCTCCTCTCAGACTTTTATCACAGCCTCACCCTTTAAAACGATCTTCAGCATATTAGGCACAATGTTCACATTATGCATGAAGTTTCAACTTGACTAAATCTTTTTTCATTGTGACATTGGCAGTCCTGGACTTCCATAACAGAGCAGCTGAGGGACAGCAACTAAAATTGCGTAGTTAAAGGCACTATGTGCAGACATTTTTAGAAGATTTCCAATTACTCTGCTGGTTTAAGTTTCTTGATCCTTGGTGAAGAGATGGTGGCAGCATTGAACATTCAGTATATCACTAACCAGAATTGTTGCATATGAAGTAGATTCATTGGTTGACCTATAGAGAAAGTCCCTATAAGACAGCCTGTCTTTGTGTGTACATGCACATTGAATGTGTGTGTGTGTGAGTGAGTGTGTGTGTTAGTATGTGTTAGCACTGGCAGACATTGAGGAAGTGACCTCACTGCAAATCCTGATCTCTCTGGGTTTCACAGTTACAAAGGAAAAGTGATGCTTAGACATATGAAGTGGGATGTTATATCACACAATTTGTGGTCATCTTTGTTAGTGTAAAGCCTCCTACACACACTCAGACGTGCACGCACACACACACACATCACGTGGACACTGTGTTTTGTTGCATAGCTCCTTGCCTCAGGCTGTGTCTTATGATGTTAAATCATAATGATCACACTGAAAAGCTGCTTGAAAGTTTTGCTCACACTGGCTGCTTGCCTCATCTCCCTCTCTCTCTCTCTCTCTCTCTCTCTCACACACACACACACACACACACACAGACTGAGCCCTAAGACACATAAATGTCACATGACCCACTACAAATCCAAGCCATGGACCTCTCATACAGCACTAACACCCAAAACACTTACACTTAAAATGGCCTTTTCATTAGTTACTGCTAAAAATCTCTCTTTCATCTTTTTCTTTGTTATCAGCATTTGCTTTTTTTGCTTTGATGGCTGGTGTATAAATTTAATTTCCTGAAAGCTCTAATGCGGTTGTGCAATCAGCTAAGAACTAGAGTTACCTTACAGTATGATGTCCGTTACAGATAATGCTTAAACTACAGATGATATCATGCTCTTGGCTGTCTGAAGAGCTGCAATAAATTCCACTATATAAGATTTTCATTTTGTTCCTGTTCCTGTTGCTGTTTGCTTGTTCCTTATACAAAGCACATCTACTTCTTCTATGAGCACTTACTGATACTTATTGACATTTTTGCAGGTCAGGGTCACTTTGTTAGCTTCATAATCACCACTTAAGTTCCTAATGCAGCACTACTACTCTCTGGACATGTAATGTACGTATCTGCACATCTCTGACAAACTCCAGGAAGTGTTGAAGTACTTAGCAGTGTGGTGCTGGACCCTGGAGTTGGCCCAAGCTTAGGCCTTTTTAGGAGAGTGAGTAGCCTGTGTGTGTGTCTGTATGCTGAGTGTTTAGACTGAGCAAACCTCCCTGCTGCGTGTTTATGCATAGTCAAGCAAACTGTGTTATAAAAGCCTTGATAAATGTGACGGTGTGTATACTGTATGTAGCTGTGTGTGTCCAGAGAGAATGAGGGAAAACAACTGGGAAAGAGAACATGGTAAGATGAGCTGAGGATATTTTGTTGTGCACGGTTTGGATAGGAGGCTGGAGTCACAGGTGTTAAATCTTTCATTCTTGGATAGGCTGACAGTTTCTCTGTGTGTCACTGCACATTCTCTAAGCGAGGCCTGATGCAGGGAGCAAGGGCGGGGTCGGAGGAAGAGTGAGAGGGAGGCAGATTTTGGTAAAGGAAACATCTGCCTCTCCTATAACTGTTCCAGGGATGGGAGGATGTAGGGAGAAGAGAGGGCTGAGCCACTGGGGTGCCTCCTGTTACCAGGATGAAGTCCAAGTTCTTGTACTGAATCGCTGATTAGCAGCGTACGGTAGAGGGGTCAAATGTTTAATGTTGAGCTGTGGCTGAGCTGTTTTTTTTTATTGCTGTTGTGCTGGTTACTAGGATGACCAACGCAATCAGAAGACTGTATAGTGTCTCATAGCTGCCAATGATCTTGTAAGACTTGATGCGCTACTACCACAGGGTGTGTTTTATGGATTCATTTTCACCCCCAGCGCCCCTGAGCACTCAGTGTTTTTAATGATGTTTTGATAGAATGAGAAATAGAAAAAGTAAAGTAAGAAATTATAATCTTGATAAATAGTATGTAGGATATTTTAATTATGATGTTTTAATTTTTCAGTAGGTTTGGTCAAGTTTGCATTTGTACTTCGACCACTTATGACCATGTATGCATCACCTTTAGCTGTCTGTTTCAACTTCCTTTGTCATTTGCTCTGTTTGAACCCAACAACACCATACCAGACCAGTTTTGGTTAGGCTGGACTTGTGTTCCCATGCAAAGTTGCCAAGGTTTTAGTTCATTTATAATGCTGAAAAAAACTGAAATAAGAACCTCCTAAGAAAAACTGTGAAACGCTGTCATCAGGCTCAAATGTTGTATTATACACAAATATTTTGATAGGAAGCGAGATGCAGAAGGTAGCCAAGTTAAACATTGGCACAACAAGCTCACTTTTCCCCCTAATATAATATTATAAGACAGTGAATATATTTTTGACACAGCTTTGGAAAAGCCCAGTTTTGAACTATTTTGATACTTATTCCACAAAATAATGTAAATAACAATTACAACCATTTTCAGAAATCATCTCCAACTTTAAGTGTTAGTAAGCAAGTATTTTCGGTGTTGGCCACTATAGCAGCATCTCCAGTGTATTAAACTAATGTATTGCCCAGTTCAGGTCAAGATGAACTCACATTTCAAGCCCAAGTAAAGCTCCAGCTTGCTGCACTTTTTGTCTGAATGCCAGTCTCAAGCTTTTAAATCCAGGCTGAGCTCTTTTCAGAGGGGGAGGTGAGGAAAGAGGGCACTGGATGCTATGTTTGGGTAAAATATCAAGCCAAGACCCAAAGCTGGCAATATTTCACTCTGCAGATGTAGAAGGACCTCATCCCTCGCATTACTCCCCAGTATTTGCTGATGCACGAGAGAGATATGCACAGAGATAAAGGCAGCAAGAAAACAAAGGAGATATTAGTTGATTAGTGTGTGTGTGTGTGTGTGTGTGTGTGTGTGTGTGTGTGTGTGTAAATGTGTGCATAAGTTTGTGTGTATGTTTGTTAAACTGAGCTTTGAGATGATGGAAGGTAGACATAGCTGAGCCTGATGAAATCTCTGTCTGCTCTTCACCTTATGGGGGCAAAGCATCGAAGTCATTCTCATGACAGACTTTTTTAATTTCATTTTATCTTATTTTATCAAATTGTCAAAAATACCACACATTGTATAGAGAGTGCACCACTGGAAAAAAAAACTTGATTAAAATCACTTTTTAAGATAAGATAAGATAAGATAAAACAAAGCTTAATTAATCCCATGCTAGGGAAATTGTTACAGTCATAAAAAGGATAATAAAAAATAAAAATCCACTATATATATGTGTGTGTGTGTGTGTGTGTGTGTGTGTGTATACACACGCACTCACACACACACACACACACACACACACACACACATACATTTTAACTGTGTTTATGTGTACATTGTGTACAAGCCTATATGAATACTGTTGCTCATATTGAATAGCACATGAGAAAAATACTGTTGCCTAAATAAATATTGAATTGCACATGATCAAATATGGAAAATAAATACAGTGTTTTGCAGAGTAGAAAGAAACACAGTAACTCTGGGACTCTTAACTCCTTAAAAAGAATTATTCTGGTGGCACTCTCCAGCTTCCATACAGTCAGTCCTGGTGTCGAAAACTGACTTGATTTAAAAACTCAACGCTGCAGTTGAATTTTATGCCTTGAAAATGACTTGTATACGATGAAGGTGGCTGACCACACATCGACTCTTTACAGAAATTCTTCCTGTTACCAGCAGTGTGAGAAAATGGACATTGCAACGCTGCCTGACAGTTGAGAGATCACACCTACACACGAGGGATTACAGACCTAATTAGAAACCTTCCAAGTTTATTCCTCCATCATCATACTCATCTGTCAGAATTTTTTGGTTTTGGCAAATGCTTTTGGAGAGAGAGGCAGCATCCGCTGAGCCTGGCTGGCCTGAAACAGTGTATTGTGTCTGTTTAAATATGCATATGTTGGTATTTTTGCCTCCATTACTTGACTACAATTGTGTGTACTAACCAGAAAATACTTTAATTCAGACTGTGTTTGAGGAATGTCATACCATAAGTACAGAAAAGGCAATGCTGAACTTGTTTGTTGAGTGTCTGCTTGTTTCAGTCAGTCTTAATCTGTGCATGAAGGCTGTGTATGAGTGCGTGTTTTTTCCACCCTAGGGTTTATGCTGTTGTTCAGCTAAAGCTCAGCTGCTGCAATCATCAGACTTGAGAAAACGGGATTCTCAATATTCTCACACTGTTTTGTCCATGCATTTTTGCAACATGGTTTGAAAACTGAGCACTGGTAGGGTCAGTTTCAGTGCTTATGTTGGCCGTGGACGTGCCGTTTAAAACGTCAAAAGCTCATCAGAAGGCCAGAGTTTCTGTTTTCTTTCAGGAATGCCAGGCTTTCCGTTCCAGCTCTCGCTTCCCCAGAGGGAAATAAAGCTGGTTACTCTTATTTGGTAATTTATCCCATCCTCATGTAAACAACTGCACAGGGCACCGTGGGGTTTATTTATGTGCATGTTGATTGTGTGGATGTGTACCACCACTTAAAAACCCTGAAGCCCACCCACATCCACACATATTGCGCTGTAAATTCCTACAGCATCCCACAGTGCAGGCATTTGAGATTGACAGCTCTACATGTTTGTTTCTTTGGGAGCAATAACTGTTTTGTTGCAATGGATATTTTGGTCAGCAATTCTTCGCGGAGTCCTGGGAATTGTGTTTACGTTTTACAGTGGTCACTGAGGAGGTGTGGATGATGTGGCTGAGTGGTGATCTGTGGGGAAGGGGAGGACACTGGGTAGTTATTTTTGTTGCAAACTGAAATATCTCTGCAAACAGGCTTGGGTTTGGTAACTTTCAATACGTTAATAAAGAGACAAACGTGAGCTTAGCTCTTTGTGGATAATCATATAAGATATATGATCATTGCCGATGCGCATATAACGATCACTCTCCTTTTAGCTCTGTGGTTGGTCTCCACCAATTCCTGAGGGAAATATCTGGCTCTTTATAGCGGCTAAATGCTGGATTATGTTCACCAGCTAGTCGCTAACTTTGTCTGCCTTTTGTTGCCAGACAGGTAGCAGACCATTGCCTTTAGCAGAGCTTTTTTTTTTTGCTGAGAACAGGTGCCCGCTGCTGCTGAAAACTGTGGCATGAGAGCAGTGAGAGTGAACCAAACCAGCTCTGGATAAAAAAAGCTTAACAATGAGCTGAAAGTTGTTGAAGTGCTCCATAGAACTGAGGGGAACTGCAGAATTCGATGTTAATTCTCAATGGGTTTCACACTAAGAGCGACTCCTTTCACATGTAAGTTGTCATTTCATCCATTGTTATGTTAAAGATATTGATCATAGCGCCTTTAAAGTGAATGGCAGAATGGCTGGAAAGCTTTAATACATCCACCATGTATACTTTGTGCAGGAAATGGTAGAATGTAAACTCTCCCACATCCTCATGAAAACCTTCAGTTTCCAGAAACAAAAATGAGAACATGATCTCGGTGTTCTTAATGGCAGCGATGACCTTGTCCATGAGCCAATGGCTGACTCATATGTATGTTATTACTGAATGCAAATCGTCATGCTTATAATGACCCTTTTAGTTTAGAATATGGACAGAAAAGCACATGAGCAGCTTCTTAGTTGATGCTAGTACAACATAGAACAGATGCTAGCTGAAAGAGGAGGTGGGATTGTCAAAGTACTCTGTTCCAGGATCTGATTATTTTAATTGCTGCTGATTTAGTTTATTTAAAATTGCGTTATTTTTATTCTCATTTTTGTCCAAACGTGTCAACCCTTTCCTAAAAATGCTTCGCCTCATGATCATGTTAGTGTAATTCCATCATATCCAGCCTCTTGCTGTTCTCTAAATTTGTACTGAAAAGTTTTATTAGACTTCCTCTTTGCTCTTTTCCCCTCTAGTCTGTTTCTTTGGTCTCCCACACTGTCAGCACCTTCATCCCCGGGACCGCAATGTACACTAGATTCACATCCATACACACATATACATACTCCCTTTCCTCCTCTCCCTATGCGAGTACATGGCTCAGGTTCAAAGCAAACATCAGCTAAAAGGTTAACTCACTTTGTTCTTGCTGCCTTTGCCTTATTAAGTTACTGGATGAGCTGCTGGCAGATTATGCTTGTCATACAGCATTTGGTTTGCTTTATTTCAAAGGTCAGAGGATTGTTTGTAAGCGTATCTCGATATCAGAACTGGGAAAGACTGGCATTAGATATTAGAAAGAGACTGTGTGTTTGTGAGCATAAAGTACTAGCTTTGTTTTTGTTTCTCTCTTTCTCTCTTGATGTTTGTAGGGTAGCCAAAGCCATGAAGCTGGCACTGTATGAGACTCCCACAGGCTGGAGGTACTTTGGGAACCTGATGGATTCTGGGCGTTGTTCCCTCTGCGGGGAGGAGAGCTTTGGGACAGGTACAATCTATTGAGCCACAGCACATTCACTCACAATCCAAACAACACAGGTTTGTCAATGTTGAATGTCATCAGATGAGTGCAGATACAAGGCAGGAGCAACCTTTTAGTGTGTGAAGAGAAGGTCACAGATTCGAATCCCTGGACCGGCTTGGAAAATTTGAGTGGGTGTGTGAGAGAGAAATCCCCTCCCCTCAGCAGCAACTGTTGTTGCTGCAAACAAGGCCACTGCTAGAAGACTGCACTGGCCAGCTGCTGCTAACTGTGATTATGCACCAGGGACTGTGCACTGAAACACTCACACAGCAAGTCTGTCCAGTCAACACTCCCACGAAATTAAAGGGAAAGTGTGGTTTATTCCAACGTGGATCTTATTTTTGTAGTATTGGCCATCATTAATGTTGGCTATGATAACACTGTACTCACCAAAGTAATTACAGAGATCTGGGAACTTGGTGATATCACTACAGTGAAGTCCGATGGGACAAGAATTCAGTTGGTTACAATCTGCAATCTCACCACCTGCCTCTCAATCCTACTCACTGGTCCTTTAAGGTGAGACAATGAAATACGACCCAGAAAGCCCAGTTTGATGTATCAAACCATCAAACTGCGTGGCCGCTTGAATAGAGACAGGATTTAACAACTCTATAGTTGTATCCTTCAGGAATCTTGCACACAGCACAATGTGCTGCAGGAACAGTTGAGCCACATTCAACAACCGAATGCCATCTGAATCTGTCACTGCAAAGGAAAACTGCATAACTACAGTCAAGACATGTCACTTATCTATACATCTTAAAATCACAAATTAGCCTGAAAAAGCCTGAAAAAGTACAATCTGTACAGCATATGACCCGCTCCATGCCTAGGCCCTTGGCATGGTAAGTAGAATAGGTCAAACTTGAATCAGGAAGTCATCATTATTGAATAATTGTATAATTTCACTGATTGCTTTTTTTTGCTCTCAAAATAAGCTTGACTAGCCTGGGGGTTTTGTTTAAAACCTGTATCACTGTCTGACAGCTCAGGTTTCTGGAATTTCAGTGATTTTGCCAGATCTCGTTAATTAATATGCAGCGTACAATGTTATTATTACTGACTGGAATGATGACTTAAACTACAGAAATAACATCCAAGTGTTTCAGAAATCACCATTTCCATTTAAAGGTGAAAAGTCTTCTCACAGTCCTCCTGCTCCTGTCTCTTCCGTGCACTCACCAGCCTGTTCCCGGTCTTGAGTTGTAAGCAGAGCATCCTGACTGCCTGTAGCTCCAGTCAGAGACGCGTAATAGATGAGAGGGCTGTGACCCTGACTGCATGTGTAAATAATCCCCATTCTTCTGCTATAAAAGGAGACAGGGGCTCCCTGAATCACTGCACAACATACAGACAGGCCTCCAGTGGCAATGTTTTCTATGAATGCAAAAGCAGACACACATATACACAGTCAGAAAATATAAACAATGTGCATCCACAGATAATACACTTACAACTCCCTCTCTGCTTCTACTGCCCTTCTCCTCTTTTTTTTCTCTTCATCTTTTTACAGCTCTGACATATTTCAATTTCAGTTTTTATCTTTCTCTGGTTTTCTTCTTCTCTCAGACTCGTTCTTTTAATGGGAGATGATGTTGAACTTAAAAAAAAAGAGGGAACAAGGAAGGAAAAGCTCAAAGCGGGAAGAAAAATGTTAGCAGGTGTGAACAAGAGAGTAGAGAAGAGAAGCGTGTAGGAAAGAGAGCAGTGGGAGTTTGAAGAGTCCAAATATGAGAAGTATTGACGAGGAGGAGAGCAATGGAAGGAGCAGAGATGCAGAGAGCTCAGAGGACTACGGGAGCTCCCTAGTTGTCTACCCATGTAAGGCCAAAAGCTCAGAGAGAGCCCTGAGTAGTAAATCATCAGAGCTGTACACCACTCCTGCTCTTTGCTAACTCTAATACACTTTCTCTCTCTCACACACACACACAAACACACACACACACACACACACACACACACACACACACACACACACACACACACACACACACACACACACACACACAGCATGAATTAAGTGTTTAGTGTTAATTTGGCCAGTTCTGGCTTTTGCTTTGCAGGTTGAGCCTTCCCAGGATGCCCCTTTCATCATGATGCTATCACCTGTTACCAGTGAACCTGTTTACCTGTGGAATGTTCCAAACAGGTGTTTTTGGAGCATTCCACAACTTTCCCAGTCTTTAGTTGCTCCTGTCCCAACATGTTGCTGCATCAAATTCAGAATAAGCAGATGTTTACAAAAATCAATGAAGCTGATGAGGCAACACATTAAATATATTGTCTTTGTACTGTTTTCAGTTGAGTATATGTCAAAGAGGATTAGTAAAGTATCATTCTTACAGTGTCCCAACTTCTTTGCAATCTGGGTTGTAATATTTCTCAACCAGCAAGGATAGGTTTGACTTGAGCTGAGAAGAGAAGCTGTAATTCTGACATATTTTACAGTGTAGACAGAAGAGAGCTGATTGAGCTTCGGTTGTATAATAATTAAATTTGCACATTTTACCAAGTGACCCCTCTGTGTCTTTCTGTGTCAGAAAGTGGGACAAAGGAGGACAGGCAGCGAGTCAGGGATTAAATAATAGCTGTCAGTTTCCTAACAGCTGTATGCTGCCAGAGCCGGACACAGAGCGAGGAAGTACACGTCTTCTTCTCTGAGTTTGATGGGAGAAAACAAAAGCCAAGATATGTGTTTGCTATAAAATACACATAATGATACCATCAAAATAAGTGTCCACATAACTTAAAGTAATCCCTCACAGTTGAGTCCATTTTCTGCTCCAAGCTCCGCTGTGGAAACATCACGAACACATTCCATCATATTTGAATGTCAAAGTGTCCCTTTAACAGATACCTTTACTGTGCAGCTGTTTTGGAGCACAGATAGATGGCTCCCCAGTGAAGGAGGCTGAACAAGGGTGTGAGCCTTTCCTCTCTTTGTGTGCACGTGTGTCTTTTAGGGTGTGGAGCAGGAGACATTAGTTATGCATTTCCGATCCCGATTACTCTTCCTGACATTCTGTTGCATACAGGAGAGTTGAATACTGAGCTAAATTGAACTGTCTTTCATAACTTGTGGATCAATACATCGTTCTGTGGACAAAAATGTGAAGAATCCAGGTCTGTTATTGGGGTTTTCCCTGGATTATAATATTGACACCACTCTCATATCTGTCTTTTAAGTATGGAGCTGGAGCCAGAAGATGGTTAGCTTAGCTTAGCATGAAGAATGGAAACAGGGGGAAACAGCTTGCCTGCCTCTTTCCAAAGATAAAAAATGTCTACACTTACTGACTATTGCATTATGTTTGCTTTGAGCTATGGGATGTTATATGCTGGACTTTTTCTTGGCTAGGAGCAGTGACTTGGATAGAGCCAGGCGAGTTACTTCCCCTTGTTTCCAGCATTGGTGCTAAGCTAAGCTAACCAAAGTTAGATTAGCCACATAGCAGAGTTGTGTTGTAGCTATATGTCATCTCTCATCCCCTCGGTTCAGCTCATTAAAGTGTAAGAAGTTTATGAAGAGTTGTAGTATTTTTGGTGTTGTCTTTCTCCCCCAGGTTCAGACCACATTCGTGAGAAAGACGGCTTGTGGTCGGTGTTGGCGTGGTTGTCCATCATGGCCGCCAGGAAACAGGGTGTGGAGCAGATTGTCAGAGAACACTGGGCCAAGTTTGGACGTAACTACTTCTGCAGGTAAAAGGACTAAATAATGTGAAAATGCATTTGATCAGATGCCATCATTTATCTCTGTATTGGTCTGTTCTTGTTTTAATCACGGAGCCACTTTCCTAAGCCATTATATCCTGAATTTATTTAAATCTACAAGCTCTGGGATTCTCTTTTCCCAAAAGTCTCAATCCCTCGTATCCCACCAAAGCCAAATATGTCTCCCAGGCCTTCACCTTCGTCTATTTCTCCTCTCCTCCTCCTCACTGGTTGTCACTTGTTCTTATTTTAACTTCTCCCTTGTGAGAGTCACAGATAGTTACTGCAGTCAATGTTCCCACTGACAGTTGCTGCAGCTTTTCATGTTCCCACAGAGAGGTTTCCTAATCTAATGCAGATTTCCCACAACATGTAGATGGAGAGGACATACAGGACAGGCCAAGGACCAGAACCCAAAAAGTCCTTTAAACATAAACATCTGTCTTCATTTGGAGGAAAATCAACCAATCACCCTGACAGACCTCTCGTCTCTTGCAGTTTAGGGCCATTTTAAGCATCACTGTATTACCATAAATTGCCTTATTGTGTTTATCTCCTCTCACTGTGTTCCAACATTAGCCATGGTTACATTGCATTCATGTGTTTGTGTGCCGGTGTTTGTCAGGTTTGACTATGAAGGGCTGGACCCACGCGCCGCCTTTTACCTGATGAGGGATCTGGAGGCGGTAATCTCAGACAAAGCATTCACCAGCCAGAAGTTTGCTGTAGGAGACCACATATACAGCGTGGAGAGGGCCGACAACTTTGAGTACATCGACCCCGTGGATGGAACAGTGGCTCGAAACCAGGTCAGTGTGGGCGAAGAGAAGAGAAGAACTTCTCTTTCTTTTCTGTGTTTTATGTTAAAGGATATGCAGTGAAATCAGGGGAGTGAAAAGGGAGATTTACATCCATAACATTTTCAAAACTTGAAAGGAAATTAAATGTGGAAGATGTGACATGGCATATAGATAGATCTAACAGTTATGGCTGCTCTTTCTACTGTAGATCTTTCTAATACGTAAGAAAAACGTAGAAAAACGTAAATCTAGATCTTTCTTTTTCTTTTAGATTTACTCATTTCTAATTCATTTTTATGAGTAAAAGATCAAATGTGTTTGATTCCCAATTATGTGATATATATTCCTTGTCTGTTAGTTCAATGCTAACAACATATGCGCTCATGCTTACAGGCAAGCAGCCATTAACTGTTGACTTGACATTGCTAACTTAATCTGTGACTGTGCTGCTTCAACCCTATGCACTAACTAACTACAGCAACTTCAATGGGCCAAAACTCAAACTTAAATTCCAAATGGGTTTTTTTTCCCCAGATACAGCCACCACTAGGTGGAGACATTCATCCACCACTTCTATAAGCAGACAAGTCCAGGTTATTGGAAGGACTGTTTTATGCTTTTCAGGGGCTCTATTCATTTTGATATGAGCAGGAACAGCTAAATGTAGGCGTTTACTTCAAAAAGTGTTTTATATACCGTTTTTAGAGGCTGTATAGCCATGATGCTGCTGAATGAAAACTGAGACAGACTGACATGTTTTGCGTATTGTTTTTGGAAATATGACTCATGACCTACAGTTTATAGAAGTGTATGATTCAACTTTTTCACATGATCTAGTGTTCAAAAAGTGGTTGCAATAAATCACCATATTGAATCTCAATACCTAAGAATCACAATATATATTTGAATCAGCACCCAAGTACTGTGATAGTATTGAATGGAGAGTTAAGCCTCTGTAGCAGTTCTCATGGGATCTGCCCAAAGACATCGTCCGAATGTACACCCAATCACACCAACACGTTCTCTAGCAGTCATGTACTCACTCATCAGCCTTTTTGCGAGCTAGACCACCCACGAGGCTTCAGTGATGTCTCATTAGAGAGGTTCCATGTTTAGACATGAACGTCTATCTTCCATCTTCAAACCATAAACATATACATGCACACACATTACATACAGCACACATGTCCCTACATACACCGAAGGAAACTAACCTCGCTCGGTTAGCCTACTCCCAGTCCTCCACCTCCCTCCCCCCTCTCCTCCCCCTCAATCTCTGTGAAGTTTACCCAGCTGACTCCCTGTTCTGCCCAGAAATGTGTGGAAACTCATCGCTGGCGTCGACACTTCTTTGCCTCTGCCCCACCTAATACCACATACACACACACACACTGCTATCTGTCAGTTGTCCCTGTGCATAAGTGTGAACACGTGCACATGCTTGCACGGCCCGCACATGTTCACACCTGTGTTTGGTGGCAAGGTTGTGCCGACAATTTGTCGGTACACTTCACCTCATGTACCTTAACAGCGCTAAAGGTCTCGCTGTCCCGCTGTGAATTACTCCACTGTGTTACCATGGTTACAGCAGCCCCACAGCTAGTTAGTCAGTCACCCCAGAATGTCATTTAACCTCACTGGCAAATCCTCAGCATCCCAGTCGCCCCAGTGTATGTTATTACAGCACACATTCCTCCCAGGACAGAATTATATCAGCTGTCGTCTCACTTGCTGTCTCTCCACTGCAAGTGTGTTTGAAGGGGGATAAGTTGGCACATACAAAGACACACACACACACACACACACACACACGCACACACACACGGTATTAGGGATTTACACTGCAGAGGCATGGCAGCCTTTTGTAGTCGACTACTGAATTCATTCTGCATTGTCTGCATATTTCACACAGTTAGTAGGTAGACGAATGGATAGATGAATAGAAGAATATAAATCATAGAGCCTAAAGAATACCCATATGCAGATACTGCTCTATGTTTTTGGGTAATTTTTGGAAAATATGTGTTCAGCTTTCCTATCCATTTAAAGTAGCTGAGAAAGTAAATGATGTTTTGATTATTTACAGTCCATAGATTGTTGAAATGACTATGATTGCTATTCATACGATGTGATACAAATATAAAATAAAAATGTAAATATGTCACTAAAACTATAGTTCAGCCGCTGAATAACATAAATTACACACATAAGCTTTAGCTTTAATGCTAACCCTTGCAAGCTCACTAGCTAGCTATAGTGTTCTTGCTAGCTAGCCTAAAGTAACATTAGCTAGCTTGACGCGCTCTCAGGAGCAGTGCAGTTGCCAGATAATTAGACAGCCAGGATTCAGTTTTCATAGAAATTATACATATCTGTGCTAAAATATTTTTTTCTAGTAAAGTAGATGTCAAAAAGTCAAGTTCAGGTTCTTAGCCTTACTCAATTTTGACCAAAAAGTCACTATGTTTTGCCTTTATACAGTTAGATAGACAGACACACTGTGGCTGGTATGCACTCCACTCAAGGCCCCTGAGCTTTGCAGCCGACATTGTTTTTTACAGGCATTAGTCAGCCTCCTGATAACTGCTGCTCTATTGTTAGAGATGAGCTGACACACTCACAAAAAGACAGAGACAGACAGGCGGACGGACATCTCTTATTATCGCTGTCCCTCCTCACCCGGGCTTAAACTCCAGAGCCAAAGTCAGATTAGGAGTAAGGCGAGTGGACCAGAGTAACTTTGCTTTTTATCACCACAGTCTATAAACGATGAAGCTGAGTCACTCTTTGAAGAGGTTAACAGCTATTGGTCTGAGAGAGGGTCCCTGCACAGGGCACCCACTTGACTTTTTACTCCTATAATTCCTATAATACTCCTTAATCCTATGATAGTGAATGTTTTGACAGCACTGCTTTGGGCAATTACAGCAGAGTCCGTCAAGGTGATCACATGACATGTACAATGTGTCTCGGGTGTGTTTCAATAAAGCCACTGGGACATTTCTCTTATTCATGCTCCTTGTTTTCTCTCAAAACATAGTGCTGTCTTTCCCCTTGAGCTTGACTTTTGCTCTAATGGGATGAGGGAAGAGGCACTGTGGAATTTAGGACAGATAAGAGTCATCACACATCCATTCGTCAAAGACTCTTATCTTCCTTACGTCAGACAGCAAGAGTTGTAGTTGATGCAACAATATCCTGTTTTTCCTAAAAATGTAGAGATTAAGTTCAAAGCGTTGACAGTGGAGGCTGTTGAGGTCTTTAAAAAGGTTTTTTATTATTATTATTTTGTTGTTAAGAAATTGTTCTTCACTGTCAGAAACTTAAGGAAACTGGAATACGACCTATATGAGCTACAGAAGAAAATCGTCAATTGTCAAGCTTGAAATCAATTCAGCTGGAGTTCATAAAGTTTCTTGGAATAACATTGAAGTACTGGAGTGGTTATGACCTTATATAACTTTATAGACAGTACTAAGGAGGATTCAAGGGTTCACAGATTGTAAAGAATCCTAAAACACACAATGATAGTGACATCTAGTGGATATTCTTAGTTACTACATCTTAAAGAACTGGTACCTTTTCTGCAGATTTTCATTTTTACTGACTCCATAAACATTTTTCCTGTATTATAAGACCAGTGTAGCTAATTTGCATGATTGGAAAATAATGAATAATGAAGTACCCCATTTAAATTATAGAAGCAGATAAACTTTTAACGCTTCATAATCAGATACTAAAAGATTGATGTTGTATGATGAAGCTCATCATGGGTTTTTATGCTGTATGTAAAATGAGGATGTAAATTTAGTTTAGTATGCAGTGCTAATGGGATTATTCTACATTAGTCATTTTGCTAATTTATCAAGCAGATGTGCCAAAAACTTTTGCTTTGGAATTTAAAGGAGTTGCTTTTCTGCATTGCACGGTGGCACGGTGGAACAAGTGGTAACACTGTCGCCTCACAGCCGGTTCGAATCCCGCTGTGGGCGCTGGGGGCGTGTCCTCCACCATGCCTTCAGTGCCTGCTGCTTGAGTAAAAAAGGGCCTTTCTGTGTGGAGTTTGCATGTTCTCCCCGTGCTCACCTGGGGTATCCTCCATAAAAATACCCCCACTAAAAACATGCAAGAAGATCACCACTTGACCAATGGTGACAAAAGAGATTGGGTCCCCGGGCGCCGGTTGGATGGCAGCCCACTGCTCCTGGTCTGCTGCGGAGGAAGGTGACCAGGATGGGTTAAAGGCGGAGGACAAATTTCACCAAAATTGCATGGTGTGTGTTGCATGTATGTAATTGTGTGACAAATAAAGGGGATTGTCCCTCTGATTCTTCTTCTTGTCCCTCCGATTCTTGCATATTATTATAAACATAATATTTTATAGAAATATAGAAATATTTGGTACTGGCTGGCCTTTTTAGCTGTTTGTGACATTAGTTATTGAGTGAAGGGAAAGTAAATCACTAAAAACAAAACACTAATAGTTAAATTGATAATGCTGATTTGTATGTTTCCAGGGTTTAAGGATCATCTTCACTGACGCGGCCCGCCTGGTGTATCGGATGAGCGGGAGCGGTGGAGGGACGGGTGCCACCATCCGCATTTACGCCGAGAGCTTCGAGAGAGACCCTGAGAGACAGAGCAGAGAGACACAGGTACAGAGGGAGTGTGATGGTGTGTCTGCAAGATTTTATCTGACTCTGTTTGTGTGTGCGCGTGGAGCGCATCCACCTCTGTTTATGTTTTCTGTGGAAGCGTCGAGCAGGGCTCTGTCACTTTACAATGTTATGGCCTGAAACGTTTACTCATTCAGAACGAATCTGATAATTCAGCATTCTGTCAGGTTTGTCACCATAAAACAGATAAAATCTAATGTTTATTGACTGATATCAGACAGTATCAGGACAGGAGTAATGTTTTATGATGAGACAGTGCTCTCTCTTCTATATGTTGTATTCTGTAGGATATATAGATATATCAGTTTAGTTTGTGGTTTGTATTAGATTGAACAACAAGGAGAAAATACATTGATCTTTGCAGCTATGGGAGTTGCAGTACAGCCTTTGCTGTGATGGTGAAATGCCATTTCATGATCATGCAGTAATGGTGCCTAACGCAGCTTCATGTGGCACTATTGAAGCTGAATGACCTGTAGACTTTGGATAGATTAGCAACACTAGCCTCTCACGTTGTAATGGATATTGGAATAGGTAGTGTACTTTAACCATACCCAGGGGTTGTAAAGCTGCAGTCATGATTGCTAAGCAGCCTTATTTAGATTTGGCCACTCGACCGTACAACTTCACCAAACGTGTGTGCTTTCACCAAGACTGATAATCCCATTTTCTGCCATTCTTTCCTACATCTACTAGTCGGAAGGCAAATGATGTCTTCATATTGCGGAGCTATAAAAATGCAAACTTGAGCATCAAATGCATTTGAGCATATGAGCTACAATTTCAACTTAACTCAGGTGCAAGAATTTCAGACATACAGGACAGCACAGCCATCCCCTGATTGTGTATTGATTTAGTATCTAAGTGGTATCATAAATCCAACGAGTCCCAGTTTCTGTCCCCAGGAAAAGTGGATTCATTCATCAAGCATGTTTAACATTGTCATATTTTCCTTGTCCCTGTTGTGTGACCTTTACCGAACTCTTTGAATCTATCATTTATATTAGATCAGAAATTCAATTCATAATCATTCTTCCCCTTAACCCGTCGCTTTATGAATCACCAGACATGACATGTACATGATTAGACAACATGCTTATGCTAGGTTCAAGGCACTGCATAATATCCTTTCATATACTCAGGCTGTATGCTACATGACATCATTAGAATCCTCTTTTTCAGTGTTTCGTGTGGTTTTACACTGTTGTTATGTTTGCATCCTTACTGTACATGATATAATATGTGGTGCTATGTTCTACTCCATCATTCGACCCCGTGTAGCAAAGGGTTAAAAACAATACCATAACACATAATTCCTCAATCAATCATTCTCATGCAATGTTAGTGCACACTAGCAGCGTGAATATATTTATATAAAGTGCTTTACAGGCTGTATAAACATCCTGTTGTTTATTCTAAGTCTTGTTTCAGTCTTCAGAATATGTGCATGTAAGTTTAATACATGTTAAACAAGATATTTTGCTCCATGTCGCTCAGGTTGTACACCTGTCATGAAGCAACTCAGCACTCCCTCATACAATTTCTTTATTACACCGCAGTGTTGCCATTGCACAAATTTTATGAATGACTAACTGGACTAAAGGCTTTGTAAAATGCTCCTGACATCCATGTTGAAACAGTTTTTGTAGGGCTCGGTTAACACACATCAAAGAAGGTTATCTGCTCCAGAATCCATTAAGCCATCAGTTTATCTGCATCATGTCTTTGAAACTCACATGATATCCACCATGCATGGCTGCCTTGCACAAGAAAAGAAAGACCAGGTCGATGTCTACTCGAGGATGTACTCGTGACAGCCTCACTGTTAGGATAGTGTCTCATAGTTCTGAAGTGATTAAGCTGGCTGGGGAGTGATTTCTGCTATAGAAACAAACAATATACAGAAGCAGTGCAAAAGAACACAAAGCAACAGAGACAATATGAAGAAAAGAAAAACTAGACTCCTGACTAACCAGCTGACCTGAACTCATAGAAACTCACAGTGATGCTACAGGTTTACAGGGTCATAAACAGTAAAGATTTATGAAATCCTGTCATGCACTGACAGAGGTTTACTGTGCGCCAGCAGGTGGTCACAGCTAAAACGCAGAGGAGCCTGATGGTTGAAACCTCAAAGATTAGAAACACTTTTGTAATCCTCCAAACTCCAAACTTTCCCTCCTGCATGTTTCAGAAGATCTTTTTGAATCATGACTGCTGATTGTTTCGTGGTGGGTTCCTCTCTGCAGGTGGTGCTGGGTCCTCTCATTGCCATCGCCCTGAAGATCTCCAACATCCACGAGAGGACAGGGCGCCGCGGCCCTAATGTCATCACATGAGCAACCATGCACACACACACACACACACACACACACACACACACACACACACACACACACATGCATCTACCTGCTCACACAAAGAAAAAAAACTTCAAAATACTCTTTCCTGTGCTTATTTGCCTTTTTTTAAACCCACTCTCTGTGGCTTCATTCTCATGTTTCATTTTCCGTTAAATGATGACTAAACTGAGGGTGCTTTATCTCTCAAAATGAAAGTTAATGTTTCACACTGTTCTCACTATTGTTTACTGACCACTGTCATCTGTCAGCAATGGAAAACTTCAAATTATTCAGTGTCTAAACCAGGGAGGCTATTTAATTATTGCCATGGATAAATAATGAAAAATATGTGAACAGTGGACATATTTTGAAAGTGACTGTTAATGTTTGCAGCTTGCTTTTATCAAGATTTATTGACTGCGGGAGCCAAAGAGAGTTATTTTTTAATTCACTACACTGTTTTTGTAAAACAGTACAGTGTTCACTTTTCATATTGCTTGTAGCAGCCCTCTCATATACTGTATGTCACAGTGTTTTGTTTTTTTCAACCATTTCATACAGAAGTAATCAAACGTATCAGTGTAAAATAAAACAGGCTAATTCATATATCAGTGAAGTGAACTGCAATTAGTTGATGTTTGATTTAATGTCAATGCATATCTCGACTTATGTTTACTACCTAAGGACAGAGCATTCAAAGTGAAAAATAACATAGCAAATGAAGTAACAGGTAATGGAAACAGTCTCTGAATAAAATGTTGGCATTGAACGCTTCTGCAAAACACGAATGTTAAATTTGTGACAGCTTGGTGAGACAACTGAACCCATTTCTTGTGACAAAACTGGGTATTTTAAGCCAAAACATGATCTTTTCCTAACCCTAACCAGGTCGTTTTTGTGCCTAAACCTAAGCAGGCCTCAACACAGCGTTGCCACAATTTTAAAATTAAAACTTAAATGTGAAGAAACGTAAAGTTTGAAGGTAAAGATCTG
Source organism: Chaetodon trifasciatus (assembly GCA_037975065.1). Classification (NCBI taxonomy): domain Eukaryota; kingdom Metazoa; phylum Chordata; class Actinopteri; order Chaetodontiformes; family Chaetodontidae; genus Chaetodon; species Chaetodon trifasciatus. Next base: position 4,987,990 of record JBBMOE010000008.1, read on the forward strand.
TGGTTTGCAGAAATGTACAAGGCCAATATTTACTCTGGTGGTTGGGTTGCAGATGAAAAATAAATGTATTTCAGAATTGTTTACTTATTAGGCTTCGCCTTTTATTTGATCAGTTTAGGCCTTTGGGAATGTGTATAACCATATTTGAATATATTACTTCTTTTTTTTTAATCCCAATAAACTTTTTGTGTGTAGTACTTGCCTTTTTTAATTGAATCGGACAGGTCTGATGGGGAAAAATAAAAATACATCAGTGTGAGATACTGTATGTTGCCCTTAGGCATTTTTGGATTTTAATTAAACAAATTCTTCATAATTAAGAGCACTGTGTTGTGCCGGTACTATATATCATGTGGTGATTGAACATCCTTGAGGAAAAGGAGGCTTTTGTTTGCTGAGCGCAGCACCTGCTTTTGAACCAAGTGTGAAATGTGTTGAAGCTGTTGTGTTGAGATAAGAAATGAAGAGGGTTGATCTTTACACGGCCTGAATGAGACACGCAGAGTAGGAACTCATAAACACCCTGATTACCGTCATTATGAGTTGAGGATATGCCAGTGGATATCCGTAAGGAAGTGTTCACTCAGTCAACCAGACATTACCTGTCAGCCGTTACAGGTTATTGCCCCATCCAACTGTTTTATAATGTCAGAGGTTATTTCAGAGGTTGGTGAGGATCACTGACACTTATCAGTTTAGATTTCAGCTGAAACTGTTCTTATGTCAGAGGTAAGTGTCTAATAGGTAGGGGCATGATTAGATGAATACATATTTTCAAAGCACTTCAAAGTATTTAAGATCCGCCCTTTTCGTTTTTATAATGTGCACAGAAATGAACAAGCGGCAAAGTTTCAAGACGTTGTTGCTCCACCTGTGTCTTTATTGTGGTGAACTGCAAACACTTTCAAGTCAAAGACATTATTGTCCGTGGTCACGACCATAGTATACAAATACATTATAATAAGATACTCAATGAACCACCGTCACAGTTGAAAATAATTTTTAGTTTATATCCAAATTAGCTCCCCTGCTCATAAAGCCATTCTGAGCAGACTTTCATTAGAAAGTGAACAAAAATATTAAGGCAACGCACCTGTTTTTGCTCCCATTTTTCATGAGTTGAAATAAAAGATCTGAGATTATTTGTCTCTGCACACAAAGTCTTACAAATCTATTAAAATCCATGTTAGTGAGCACTTCTCCTTTGCCAAGATAGTCAGCCCACCTGACAGGTGAGGCATATCAAGACGCTGATTAAACAGCACGACTGCCGCACAGGTGTGTCTTGGGCTAGTCACAAGAACATGCCACTCTACAATGTGCAGTTTTATCTTGATAAAACAAAACATTTATAAGGCACTGAACTATGGATTTCACATGACTAAGGTTACAGATTTGTGTTTTTTGCATCAGCTGTTCGGGTGGCTGTGGTGGCCATTCCTGCAGGCAGCATGCAAATTGCACACTCCCTCAAAATCTGCAGCATCAGTGGTGTTGTGTTGTGAGATAAAACTCCACATTTTAGGGTGGCCTTTTATTGTGACTGGTTCACGACACACCTGGGCACTAATCATGCTGTTTAACCAGCATCTTGATAGGTAACAATTGGTGGTCTGACTCTCCTGGCAAAGGAGAAGTATGTGCTGAAGGACAGATTGTAAGAAATTTGTGAACAAAGTTTGAGCAAAATAAGACCTTTGTAGGAGCGAGAACAAAAATATTGGGTTTATATTTTTGTACATAACATGTGCAAATGTATTTCACACTTTTCTGATATCATGTTTTTTTTCACTATCTTTTTTGTATTGTGTTGTCTGCAACTTTTTATGCCTCCAAATCTGCCTTATGAAAGAGGTTTTCAACCTGTGCCATATAAAATCAAACAAAAAAAGCACCTAGTATTTGTGTTGGCCAATAAGGGCCTAAGATGTTGTTGCATGTTGTCTCTTTCTCACTTCTTTCCTTTAACTTCAACTCACTTGATTTTATGTAATTCAACAAGTCCTTGAACAAAGATTTATGAATTGCTCTGAGATGTCTTGAGCAGTGTGAGAAGACATTGTCATGATTTACAACACAAAACTAGTCCACCAAGCATTGACTATATAATGAGAAATAAACATTTTGAACAGAAGCACTGCAGGATAATGACATGATATTTTTATTCCTTAACACAAATCACCCTAGAACAGGGGTACTATCACTAACTCCAATTTTATTATACTTGCAAACATACAGGAGTGTTTGATTTGAATAGTGTACAAACTGGAGCTACTGTGCAAATAAAACTACAGTAAGTGCTGCTTGTCAGTTCAGACATCCATGGATCCAACTGGATTAAGCTGTTGCAACACCAAGCAGTTTTGTAGCTGAAATGTGCAGCTCATCCTTGCTTTAGGAAGCCAGAGACAAATCCATTAGAGCAACATCAACATGAAAACAGTTCAACCTGACAGGTCGTGCCTCTTTAAGGACCTCTGGGCTAACACAGACCAGGGTCAGCACAGACATTACAGTCCACAGGTGGAGCGCTGGGTGCAGACTGATGGCGCAAAAGTGATGTCGCACGTCCCTGAAGTGCATGATTTGGAAGCAATCCAAGCACGTTTGGAGATATCTCCCATTTTTCTGCAGCTTTCTCCCTTAGCTTAGTCAGGAAATAAATCAGCAGTCTCCATTCATCCCTTTTCTCTCAGCCAGTTAGGCAGAAAAAAGTCTCGTCCTTCAGTGTCCGGGCGAGGCCTCCCTTGCCTCGTCTGCATGCACCTCCCTCTGCTGAGGAAGACGCACTACCTGACTGTACTGAGGAGGCTGCTCCCAGCTCCACATGCAGTCTGGAGCCTCCGAGCTATCCTGGCTGTACAGAGGAGGAGCGAGGCTCATCACCACATCCACCCCATCAACCACAACCACAAGCTCAGGGGCTGTGTCAGGACACAGCTGGCTGCCTTGGGACTCTTCATATGATGGAGGGAAGGAGCTTGGTCTGCAGAGGAAAAGAGATAAAAGACATTAGGGACATTAGCTTTGCTTGGTTTAGTTTGAACTGTTTATTTGACCAAGACAGTGCTCATGAGTCACTCACAGCATTCATTTGTGTGGTGAGATTGAATAACTACTTTACTAGTTTGATATTCATTTCAATTGTTAAAGTAGCTATACTGCAATATTAATTCAATTGCATAGAAGTAAATTGCTTAAGTGTTGCCTTTTTGTTACAAAGAAACGTTATTTTCCAAACATTCTCCATGTATTTGCAATGATTCCTGTAAAGCTTGCTGAGGTGCAGTGTAATTCAGTGTTTCAATACAAATCAATCTGCAGTTTTTCCACTATTCTTAGAGTTTCTCTTTTTCAGGCACATCTATGGTCACAGGTGGTCTTACCTTTCTATAGTGTAGACCTGGACGTGCTGTTCATGCCTTCCTCTCTGGTACATCTTGCTCCTCGCGCTGCGGCAGATGGTCCAAAAGATTCCGATGAGCACAAGCAGGAAGCCAGACAGAATCACGATGTAGGCAGCGACGGTGCTCCACGTTTTCCCGGTCTTTGTCTCCAGGGACATCAGGTAGGCCCCCATGCAGGTCAGTGCAAGTCCCACAACAGGCAGGGCCATATGGACCATGGGCCACAGCCACTTCTTCATATTCATGATCATTCAACCCACTTGTTTCTTCTTTCTTTGAGTCACCAGTTTCTTCTTTTTCCTGTCCTCTGATGGAGAGAAGCACCTTCACAAGTCTTGATGACACCAGTATCAGGCAGGAGGTTTTTTAAGGAGTTTGTGGTTTGATCTCTTTGGTACTTGTTCAGGGACAGTTGTAGACTTGCCTAGACATGAATAAATCCTCTTACCAAGTTTGAGTACCAACAGATGTAGCTGCAGTTGAAGGTGTGTGAGTCTTTGCCTCAGCAGACATAAGGGGAGGTGGCTGGGATGTTCCTGCCCTCTTGGTTGTATATTAACACACTATTAATCTCTGGTCAGACGAAAAGACCTTGATTGTGGTTTTATGGTTTTATGTGATTGATGAATTCATTTTAAATGTTTGGTAACTGTCATTTCTGCTCAATAGAGTCAGGAGGAGGAACAACAGCAGCTGTCCTACTCAGTGGCTGTTGAAGCATAATACTGCATGCATACATACATACATACAAAGGTAATGATACTGTGATATGTACTACTGTACATATGTACTACTGAATGATATTTTGTGCAAAATACAAATTGTAATATACATGCAAGGCTGCTACTACTGCTATTACTACCAACAATTATACAATACTGTATGTATTTATTCTAATTTATTTCATTTTATTTAAACCTGTATATTTTTAAAATATTCAGTAGTTTAAGTCAAACAACAGCAAGGTCTCAATTCTGAGTCTTGACTCAACAAAATATAGATATAAAAAACACAAATACAATTTGATATTTTATCACAAGTAAATCCTGTGCACACGCTGCCTTTCATCCATGCTGTGAGAGTGAAAAAAATTATGGCTCAGTTTTTTTTGTTTTTTTGTTTTTTTTTCATACAAAAGAAAGATATTATACTGGAGCCCTTAAGTTATGTAGATTTTAAATCTTACCAATTGTAGTCCAAATCTATTACTGATAGTGGCACTGAAACAAGCAATACTACAAATGGACCAACAACTCCTGAACATTTTACAGGAGAACATTATTTTTTAGTTATTAATCCATTGCAAACACCCGAGGCTCGTCACTTAAAACAATAAATAAATAAAAGCAACAATATTTTAATAGATTTCAAGCAGGCCATGTGCCCTTGTCCAGGTAAGCGATTCGTTTCTGATGGACACTTAGCCATCACGACAGCTGGCAGTGAGCCTGCAGTGTGAGACAGTTTGTGTGATAAAATGTTGAAGTGTTGCACAACATGTTTCTCTGACACAGTGCAGAAGTCACAAGATACTCCATAAACCTGTGTTCATGCACCTGGAAGTTGGTGCACATGTGCACAGCATGGCAGGGCACAAACATGAAAACTTAAGACAGTTTGGAATGAAAAAGATTTTATCAGCTTTATCATTATCTTTCATGTAGTTATAGTTATTTAGAAAATGAAGTGCTCTTAAGTGGCTGTGTAATAATTATACTTTATTTTATGTGTAATTCTATATGTTTTTCTTTCATTAAACCTTTTCTTTTTTTTTCTTATCTTTCTTCTGAAATATGAGATTATGTAAGTCCTATCCAATGGTTTATATCCTTAAATGCTCTGCATGTACTTTGGCCTTGATGCTTAAATAAAAAAACGCCGTAATCTTTAGATATTTTTACAGTGACAATATGACTTCCTTGCGACATAAAGCATGTAATTAACTATGTGGTAAACTGGCCACATCTGAAATAAGGTCAAGTGTTCAAAACACCAGTTCTTATATTTCTTATTAAAGTCCTCTGTTTATCTTTTATGGCTCTTTCATATGGATCTTGCATTTTCAATGTGACAAAACAGCTTTAAGCTTGTTCATGTGCTTTGATTTTATAGGACTATATCAACTTTTGTACAATTAAGGGAATTTAGATGATTGCATTATATTCTGCTGTGTGACATTATGCGCTGTTTGTATTTTGTCCTTCACCCACATCCTCAACTGTGCACCTTGTTCTTTGTTTACTGACATTTAATGACACTTCATTGTGAATGGTACAGTAGGCTAGCACAGTCATCAGAGCTGTTATGAACCTTATCTGTCTTATCAGTGTGGAGTAATCACCTGAGCTCAACTTGGTTAGTATCTAGATATTGCACCACGGCGGTGTTTTCCGACAGATTAAAATACCCCTGTGTCTGATGCCCACGTCAGAAACCGTATCAGCTTCTTAATAGGCAGGAATTAGCAGAATTAGCAGAAATGAGTGTTAAGAGCAGCAATAATAATTGTTCAGCAGATTCTAAATGTGGCTGATCTACTCATTCAGCAGTCTGATGCAATACACAACTGTTGTACTCTAAACAATACAGGTAGGCCTACTTTTTTCTGTTCTAAAGACGATGTTAGCCACACGTCCCCAAAGATAGTACAATTTTAACTTTATCTTCAGTGCTGTTATCACAAATCATCTGGCACAAGTGAGCTTGTGAGAGAAAAGAGGAAGAGAAAATAAACACCTAAAATCAGGAGAATGACACTGGAGTACACTGCATGTACAGAGCAGATAGTCAGCAAATAATCAGAGGGAAGGGTTCACCTGTGCCGTGGTTTCATCTTCATCTGGGAATGCATTATCGCTCATGGGGATTTCAGTGTCATTATACCGTAACAGATACACTGTAGGTAAGAAACGCTATTTCAAAGTGTTTTCCTCCGTTCCTCTGGAGGCTTGTTTCATTTGTATAAAATCACTGTATGTGGTTGTGTGTTTTGGGACCTTCAGTGGCCACATTGGGGGGAGCTGCTGGTGATCTGATATGCACCTGTTTGGCACACTACTGGAAAATGCAGGAGAAAAACCAAGCAGTCTCGTAATGAGGGTCTTTATCATTAACAGATTAGCTGACATTATCTGTGGTATTATGAGAGCTTTACAGCTGCTCTGTACAGTAGATACCAGTGTTTTTCCACACATTAAGTTAACTTTAATCAAAAAAACTTCAAGGGTTGCTCCACCCAAATGACTGATCAGAACTGGATGGCAGTTGTGTATCTGTTAGCGGTGCTTCTCTCAGCCCTCATCCTGGAGAACTAAGCAGTATATTCCAGATGACCCCGGTGTGGATAAACTCAAACAGGTTCTCCAGGATAGTTTTCCAGTTCAGCTCCTCTCTGGGTAGAAACAGACTTTTGCCAGAGCATGGTGCCAAACAGATCCTGGCTTGAGTACTTGAGATGCTGCAGACTTTTCCCTTGTAGACAGTTTAGGGCTCATGCATCATTGGATTTAACGTTTACAGTAAAAGGATGAGAGAACTTTTTCCCATTTTTAGAAAAAATGTGTTCACAGAGCACCAAAGAAGCATGTCACACCTCTGGAAAGCTTACTTGATTCAACTTGATTTTGAGAAGGACCTGACCAAGAAAAGCAAAACAGAGAACTGAGAAAATTCCAGTCATCCAGGAAACGTCGGCTGCAGCTGTATTAGTCTCAGCCTGAGCCACCACATGTAGTAAGTAGGCCACAATCATATTAGTTCTATCATTTTCTGTGAATTGTTTTCCTGAATTGCCTTTCAGCTTTTAGGTGGTTAAAAATATTGTGTCTTTTTCAGTCAGAGAGTAAAATAAAATGTGCCCTGAGCTGAACGCTGTCATAGTCTTGCTTGTTTGATGTTTATCTTAGTGCTGATGCCAGGACTGTGAATACCCCTTCATTTCCAAGCGTGAAGGAGAACCTAGGATGGTCACAACTGCAGAAACATGCCGGTGCAACATGGTGGACTCCATGGAGGACAACCTGCTTCCTCTGTAGATTTAAGGAGCTTGTTCTAAGGTAACCAAAACACAAAGATTCTTATTTTCAGGTGATTATACACTAATAAAAACATACTTATGAATATTATCTGCCATATTCTACCAAAAATCTCAATCTTACACACTGGTCCTATAAGTAAAAGAAGCAGCACCGTAACATAAAGACACCTCATGATAAGTAAAAGTCATGTACCGATGTTAACATCAACACTGACTGTTGTAGTTGGTTGAGGTTGAGCCAATTTCAACTAATTGATATGTTGTTGCATCAAATTTGTACTTCGTCTACCACTGTAGAAGTTTTTCACATGTTAAGAACTAATAAATTCATTGTGTGGTCCATTGTACATGCAGTCCATAAACCCCCAAATTAAGCTCTTTCTTGCAGACACAGACACAGAGACACACACATACACACACACGACTTCTTTTAGACCTCATTATTGAACGATAATTATAGACAGAGTGAGACAGAGAGCCATTAGTTGTGAGGGAAGGAGTGAAGGGCCCATTATTAATCAGCTGGACTCTGATGAGGACCTGCCATCCCCTCTGTCATTAATACACATCAGGGTCAGACTGCACACTCAGCAGTACACAATTTTGCTCTATATATGGTCACCACATCTGAAGGAAAGAGTAGGTGGATATCAATTATTACACTGTATATAAGGTGATGTAGAATATACATGGTTAGTTTATGCGTGTAGTCATTTGCAGGAGTAGTACCATGAAAGGTCCAGTGGGGGCGATGTTGCATTATTTTCTTTCACAAATGCCAGTGGCTGGTGAGCAAGAGCCCTGCAGCACTGCTTGGTAAAAACAATTTAATAAGGAAAGATTTAGGACTTCTAACTAAAACAATCACTTTCTTCTACCACAGTCGGTCCAGTGGGTGCATCATGTGGAGTTAAAGTATCTCTCAGTCACACATGTAACTTTAATGGGATCCATTTGGAGGCAGGGTGAAGGTTCCAGCCTGCCTGGTTTCAATAACCATGATGCTCTATTTCACTGGGGATTGTGGTTGAGATTTTTCCCCATTTTGTCACAGATTATAAATCTCCTCAGCTCCAACGTCTTCATACTGTAGAGCCATTCACTTACACACCAGCCATGGTGTTTAAGCATTTTGGAGATAAAGATAAAAGAGATATATCAAATGTGAAAGAAAAAGTGATATTAAAACTTGGTCATAAAGAAAAGAAAGGAAGGAGGGAAAGTGAGGGTAAAGGGGAAGTAAAAGGTAAGATGGCAAGAAGGAAAAAAAGTCAGAAATGCTTGAAACTTTTCAAACTTTAACTCCCTCTTTGATTCTCTGTGTCTTTTTGTCTCTTCGTCTAAGTGGCTCTCTTACCACTCTGTCCAGGTCCATCCTCCAGTGTTACATGTGCTCTTGCCTGTAGTGTTCCACTGCTCTTCCCTGTAGTAGCTGTATAAACCCTCGCAGTTGTCTGGACTAGCTGAGGCAGGAGGGGATCAATGAGGAGATCGATAGGGTCCCTGGGAGTCCTAATAGCCCTGTTACTGCTCCCTGACTCCCTGCCTGCCTGCCTGATATAGCTGCCCACTAGGGGGGGAGCAGTGTGTGTGTCTGTATGTGTGTGTGTCATCCAAATCCTGTCTACAACCCCCCACTGAGTCTGTACTTACACTTTGGTCATGATACAGCACGATAAGTTCTGTAATGGTGCCCATTGATGGAGCTGATGGTTGTGGGTGTGTTCACTTTCAGTCCTCATGTCGTGTTCCCTGGAGGTAATCTGCAAGAACGTGCTGAAAAAAAAAGAGAATAGTTAACACATCAGCGATGGAGCACATTTGTAGTGCACTTCAATACATTTTGAGATAATTTTATAATACTTAAAGAGGCACTGCACCAATTTTACCAGCCCAGTGCCCCCAGGAAATAAGTTCAGATTGGATATTTCTGCAACTCACGATTTACACAGTAAATCACAGTCTTTCCCTAACCTGAAACCTTACTGTAGTCACCATGTGCTAATGTAATGAAAAGCATGAAACGTCGCCGTTGGATGTCAAAAACGTTGTCACTGCTTAGTCTGTGAAAACAGTTACAGCCTATAATGTTCTCTGTGGCTCATGAGCGACTTTAGTGTCTGAAGCCCTGTTCATACATGCCGTCTATCCCTGAAATGTTCAGGAACATTTCCTGCATGGGGTCGTGGGATGTGAGAATGGGAGAAGGGATCGATACTCAAAGAAATATAAACCGCCAATTTCCCACCTCAAGACCTGGTAACATTTCAGGGAAAATGGCTGTGTCTTAAATGAAAGCAATAATATGGCAGGGATGTCGAGTGAGCCAACCAATCACAAGACTCCACTGATGATGTGGTTAAATCCTTGACTTTATGAAAAAACATTACTTGTCTCACAAACTTGCCATGTTCCTGAAAATAATGAGAAGTCTGTTCTACAGTGTAAACATACACCTGGCCTTGTCCAGTCTTCTTCTTCTGTCCAGTTTCATGGCAGTCGGCATCCATTAACTGCTGGACTGTCCTTTGTCTCACCTATTCTAGCATTTCCATGGCACGTGTGAAAAGGCACATGAGCGGATCTTATGAGAGTATAGTAGTAAATGCTGAGTTGCATTTTGGGTTGTGTAGAATCCGGTGTTAATGAAGGCTTATACAAAGGATTAAAAGCCAAAATATATCAGCCTCTGCTGCATCAGTGTGGATCATTTGGATCTTTCTTGTCATTGATGTGTGTCTATGCATGTTTGTGTCTGTGGTTTAGGTCTTTGGGTTGTCTTCAAGCGGGTGGGTGGCTTTTTGTATTTATTTATTAAATTATTTTGCTGCATGTTATTAGTTGCTGTGCATACTTTCATCTATTTAAACTATGTTTCAAGAGAAATATTGTTCCTAATTCACTACATGTATTTAATCACAATATTTACTTGTTACAATTTATAAAGTTTTCATCAAAACCACATAATCATGAAGGCACATTGATAGATTTTTATGGGTTAAACTATGCAGCCGTATATAAAGAAGTAAGAAACAGCACAATCTTGACTACCTACAACTTTAAAATGCTGCTTCAATGTTAATTCATCAGTAATAATATTCCAGTAAATTTATATGTTTAAACACAAACATCCATGATGGTTACAGTGTTTTTGTTTAAGCTGTTTCAGAGAGCTGTTGATTCAAATGTAGGCTCATTTTATAGGCTGCAGTTTGTGTTTCTGTTGATTAGTCATTGATTTAAAAGGCATAACTTTCACTTTTACTTGCAATGGACTATTTCTATATTATGCTGCTAGCGTAACACCAATAAAGATCTTGAATACGACTTATGCCACCAGCTGATGACACATTCTCAGGTGGAAAAACAATGTAACTGTATCCTCAGCTCCACCTGGTGTGCATTTGCAACTACTGGGGTTTAACTTGAACAAAGAAACTTGATTCTGGGTGTGTGATATTACAGGAAGAAATCTATGGAGCAAAACTTTCTCAAATTCTCTGAGAAATTTCTGATCTGTAGCTGAGATGATGAAGCCTACTGCATTGCATGTGTCATCCAGCCCTTGTCTGCTACCCCCCGCTGTGCCTGCATTGATATTTACAACACGATACAGTGCAGGTTCTCTCAGTGTGCCCACTCGAAAATGAGTTGTGAAAAAGTACAATATATCAAGTCTGCCAAAGCTCGCTGCTATCTGAACACCCCGCTGATTTCCCAGATTATCAGGCTTCACACTGGCACCTCAGTTGTGGTAATAAACATGTGTAATGGAGGTTTGTTGGTGAGACATGGAGCAACAACAAAGTGAGTCCAACTTAGATGATTTTTACTGTCTGAATTTCAGTATATAATTTGTACCAATTAGATCAAATATTGGGAACAATGAGGGTGAGTCTTTGCAGATGTCTTTGCAGTTGGGCCATCGCTGGGTTTCCCTCAAACATCAAAAACAGATGGGAGGAAAAAAGACTACAAATAAGCATGTAGAAGCCGCTGCATCCGAGGAGCCAACAGGAAAGTATTTTACAAAATGTGGGCTTTTTACTCAAATACTTTAATCACATTGAGATATTTTTATAGTTGAGGTGTGGTGGAACTTCAGACTGAGTTAAAGGCCATGGAACAACCCTTGGTGGGTTTCTGCTTTAGTGCCAGAGAGAAGAAGTTATCATTTCCAATCATGTAGGGATCAGTAAGTCCAATTAAATCTAGAGAATATATACAGCGTAGATCTAGATGGAATGCCCATCGCCCCCCCCCTTCAGACAATATGACTCTGCAGCCCATTTTAGCTCTCCACAAATACGCCTGTGATCCCAGCCATACACCACATACATCACATACTGTGGATGTGAGGATGTAAAGTTCAAAGATCCGCAGTGGAGTCATGTTGAAGGCAGATGTTGCGCTATATATCAAGAGTTCCCGCATTACGTTCCTCCTGGGTAAGATGATAAGATGATAAGGCCAGGGCCGTCCTGCATGGGCCGAGGGGGAGAGGTAATAATCGCAGCGTATAATTCAGGGTAATGAAGGCTCCGCCACTAGATCAGCCATAAAGAATGATAGGGGAGGCAGACGGGGAGCCGCTCACGCGTTTGACCTCCACTGGCATTCCTCCACCTCCTATAAATTTGTGCTGTGGTCTGACTCCAGGCGAAAGGAAGGCAAGGAAGAAGGCGAAAAGGAAGGAGATGGACAGATGTAGAGAAAAAGGAGGAGGAGGGAGAGAAGACATGAGTGACAGAGTTAAAGAGAGAGAAGGAGCACATGATTTAGCCTCAGCCAAGACACAGAGGTCAAATCTTGCTCTCTGATCTTTGGAGAAGTATACTGTACTTCCTGTCTTCATATAGACTGCTGGATCCAGAACAGTGCTTCATAACATACCGAGCCATGTTGGAACCCCTGTGAGAGGAGAGAGCAGATGAAAAGAGGAGTCTCTTTGTTTAATATCTTGTGATTGCAACAGTGTAAAGATTCTGTCAGCAGTGAGTGACATATGAAAACATGCCTAAAATAAACGGTAGCATCTATTTCCATCAAACAAGGAAACATTGTGCCATCTCTCACACAACCCTCTCCCACTCAGCGTGTCCCTCCCTCTCTGTTTTCCCTCCAGTTCATCGGTATGCAGGCGGTGTGGCGGTATACTGTGGGCAGACTGGGCTGTGCTGCTCTCCTCTACATGTCTGCTAAATGACAGTAATTATTTTCCTGGGCTGCAGGCGACTCATGCATGTTTTATTTCCACCTCCACCTCCCCCATCTGCCTGCATGGCGATGCATGGCACACACCGTGGTGAGATGAAAAAAGAAAAAAATACAGCAAAGCATTTTATTTCCCTCCATACCTTCCTATGGGTCCCCGCTGGGTCCTCCAGCCTCGGTTCCCTGACTGAGGGGCCCCGGTCTTTTATGGTACCAGAGGGGTTTTTGCAGGGACTGACAGATGCTGTTAGGCTGGTCTCACGATGGTCTAGACACAGATAAAGATACCTAATGGTGGTTCGGGTACACTGGCTGCAGTTGTAAGCATTTTGCCACAAAATGGCTACCGTGTTTCAATTCAGGTCCAGGTGTCACTTGGTGTTGGGGGTGACATCCATCAGCACAGTTCCTCTCGATTTCACCCAACCTACAGTGGCTCCTATGTAAGGCTTGTGAAACAGCATGACTTACCTAACAGCCTAACCAAACATATTCTGCTCTGACAGAACAGTCGATCATAGTTGAAACTATAGAAAACCAACCCTGTCAGAACTCACTCAAGGTTGCCTGATGAATGCATCCTATTAAATCTAGACAAGGTTGTGTCTTTTTTTTCCCCTTCATGGCGCCTTGTTGTGTGTCACGCCGTCCTGTGACATGCAGCTCGTTTGGTGCGACTCAGGGGATCTCTAATACCCCTGCAGCTTTCATAATGAACATGTGGCTTCTCTCTCTTGGGCACAATTTAGCGTAATTCATAAGCAGAGGACGGGGCATTAGCCAGATGGTGCTGTGGGTGGCATCCTTTCTCTGGCCATCCATTAGAACTGCGTTGGTGACAAAATTCCAGTGTGAGGAGACAGACAAGGTATCTGCTTTCAGCATCCATCCATTTGTTTGCAATGTGTGTGTGTGTGTGTGTGTGTGTGTGTGAGCAGTGAGGGTGTTATAAGTGGGTAAATGGGATCTCTGTAGCTCAGGTTTTCTCAGGGGACAGGTTTTCTCAGGGACAAGTAAAATTAGAGAAATAAATAAATACATGAACAAATTTAGATGCAGTGACAGTTTTTAGAAATGGAAAATTGAAATTGAAAAATGTGTCTGCATGCCACGGGGATTTGGGAAGGCTTGGAAAAAACAAGTTATACCAGATTAATTTAGGAACTTAAACTACTCTTGCTGTGCGCCACCTTTTGGCCCACCGAAATTAATAACATTTATTTTGGGATTGTTTAATCTTAAACTCATTTTGGTCACAGAAGACATGTTCATCCTTACAGAGACTTGGTTATTTTTGGTGGATTGCAGGGCAAACATTGATGATGGGTTTGGTATTAGTCAGAAATCAGACTCTTAAAGCTGCATAATTCAATATTTCCACAGGAGTAATGTGAAAGGATTGTTCGTAGTGATGAACCTATAGATATAACACCCAAACCTGCAGTTCGCCTCAGCTTTATAGAGCACATCTTTAGTGTCTTTCAGCTCATTGTTTTGGTTTTACAGGATGTGATTTCACTGTTTTTATCCACTCTTAGCACATTCAATGACCCCATTTGCAGCTGGAGGAGGCACCTGCTTTTAGCAAAAATGCTCTGATATACCAAGTGCCACCTGCCCAGCACCAAACAGCAGACAGACAGACAAGCTGCTGAACGTAAAGCAGCATTTTGCAGCTAAAGAGCGAGATGTTTCTCTCAAGAGACAGTGAAGACCGGACCAGAACAAAAGAAGGTGAAGGAGAGTGAACATTGGCATCATTGGTCAATGTCATTGGCGAAGCTGCATCGAAGCCCAGAAGCTGCTCTTATCACAACGGATCAAATATATCTTTGGCCACAAGCAGGACTTTGGTGGCACTGTTTCCCCCTTTTGGATAAAAGTAAGGAGATCCTGTTTTCACATGACTGACAGACAGTACAGTATCAAGAACAGCAGCGCAAGATTTCTGTCGTTGTATGAGCAAACTATTTTTACAATAGTTGATTTAAGTTCTGTCGTCTTGGCATTGACAGGATTGAACTTTGCAGGATGGGAGTTGCATGGTGAGCCCCTCCATGGTGACATAGCAATTGTCTGCTTTGCAAATGTCTGGGGTGGCTGAGTGTGTCCGAGTGTGTTTGCACCGGGACCAGTCACAATTATGTTACGCTGCAGAGAGTGAATGTAGTCATAGCCCAAAAAACAACTTCAAATTAATGCTAATGTTCCTCTGTGGTAGTAATATAAACTTTATAAGGCCCTGATATGTCAAATGTGTTTGATTTTCAGCTTGTTCTTGTTAAATTCTGCCCCTGAGTGCCAAAAAAAGAAAAAAACAACTATTAACACAGGTTTAGAGACTGGAAAGCAACAGCTGCACCTTGTTTCCAAAAGCTTATGTTGCTTTCTGTTACACACTTGGAAAAAGTCCCCAAAGGAAAAATCTCTGGGGCCCTCTTTTATATTGTGAGACTGGGTGACTCTCACTTATGTGTGTAAGATGATCTTTATCATTAAAAACCAGGCATTGCCTACTTTTTAAGCTAAATAAACCATTTAAAAACCCATTCGATGACTTGAAAAACGCATATCACAAAGCTGAAAACAGAGCTGTTTTTCTCATGAAAAGTTGGTGTTTTGGAGATACATGGTTTTCACAGGGCAGAGAAAGAAATATGTACATGTTTAGTGTTTGTTGATTTGACCATCCACTAAAAAACAACATCAAAAGAGAGGATGGCTGATGAATAAAAATCAAACGTTTATATTCACACAAGATTTTTAGAGGCACCAATTATTTCAACCTGTTCATAACTTGTGAGTGATACCCACACACACACACACACACACACACACACACACACACACACACACACACACACACATTTAGGAATGAATAGGCATACACTAACAGACTCAAACGAATATGTACACTGGCACAGCACACACACACATTCTTGATCAGCAACTCAGCCTTGCGTGGCTCTCACTTCGTCAGTGGAGGTGTCAGGGTCCCCATGGCAACTGTATAATGGGGCAGGCCTAATTCAATCCCAGGGGCGAATGGTGGGTCTGGCGGAGACGCAGAGGGAGAATTGGTCTGGGTCTGAAACCTACTCAAGTCAGAGCTGATGCGTTGTAGCTGCTGCACACTCAGTCACCGAAGAGAAAACATTCTGTCTCCGCTCAAACCCAACTTTCGCATCCACTCTTAATCTCTTCTTTTGGCGTAAGTCCTCTCCGCTCTCTTCCTCCTTTCACACTCCCTCTCTAATTATGTTCCTCCTCGAACCTTGCTCTCACTCTGTTTATTCACCCACTTTTCAGTAACTATTTTCTCTCGTCATGACTACTCTTCCTTGCCTTTCCGTCTTCCTCCTCAATCCCCCCCCCCCACCCCTTGCTCACTTTGGTCTCTATTCAATCAATACCTCATACACTCTCAGTCTCCCCTCTCTCTCTCCCCCTCTCTCTCTGACATTCAGACTCAGGAACCTGATAGGATTTCATTAGTACCTCTGGATCTTGTTGTATTATTGTTATCCCTCCCTGAAGAAGACAGGGATTAGCGCTGGGGCTGGAGACAACTTAAAGTAATAAGCCTGGAGCCGACAGTCCACAATCACACATGCACAGATACGCATACACATACACACACACACTCATACACCCACAAAAGGTGAGCAGCGAAAGGAAGGAGAGAGGAGGCGGTGTAGATCCACATGCAAAAGGGAGGAGGCAGCCAGCACACTATTCCCGTATTGTTATTACCGTACCAAACCAATCACACAGCTTCATACATGCAGCCTAGTGAGAGTGAGGCTTGCAGCTTGTTAGGGAGGGAAGGGGGAGAATGATGCGTAACTCCTGTCACTGGTTCTGCATATAGAAAGGCCTGGGACTGGCCTGGGGCTATCTGTGTTTGCAGATGGGGGAAGGGAGGAAGGAAGTGGGTAGATTTGCATCCCTTTGACTCTATATCTCTAAGCACCAGAGGAAGAGGATGAGGAAGAGGAGAAGAGAGGCTGTATGAAAACACCAAAAATGATACTGAGAAAACTGTGGGTTGGTGGCTGTTGCTGAGTGGTGCCGCCGAACTCTACTCATGCAAGCATTTAATCCAATCTGATTTACATATTGTAGTGTTCGCCACAGTTGCACTTGACATAAAGTGTTGTTCAGTGATACAAGCCCAGCCACACTCATGAGAGGGAGAGAGAAGATGTAGAGCCGAGGCTGCACTGTTCACACAGCCATGCACAGGCTCACAGATCGGCCATTACATTGACTTGAATAGATTTCTTGTGTGCATGAATAGCCCAGTGAGAAGGAAAAAAAAGACCATGTTTCCTCTCCATGGGTTCATATTGATATTCATAGTGGCTCTCCACACTGAGAGCACAAATGTCACTGAAAACAGCCTTGATATATGCTCTCATTCTCTCCTCTTCCTGTCGCTCCATCCCTCTTTCTCTCTGTCTCTCTTCCCCCTTCTTTGTTCCCGTTTGCCGGACGTACAGGGTGCCTGCTGCTGCCGGAAAGAAAAAAAAGGAAAAAAGAAAGCGGACTGGATGATGGAGTGAGTGGGGGACATCACGCTGTTACTCATTTAGGCTTTTAATCAGCCAGCGATGGAATGTTAAAGCTATCTCTTACTGTGAAGCCTGCTAACCTTGACTATGGTGTTGTTTATTCCTGCAGTGCAGCCCCAGAACCTGTGCATGGTGCATACACTATTAAATGTCACATTACCTGGAATCTGGAGCTCTGTTTACTTCTGAGGGCTGTTCTGCAGACATAAAAGAACGTGGAGGATGGCATGAAGTCATTTTCAGCTCAAATTCCATCTCTATGGTGTCTAGATAAAAGTCTGTAGCATTTTTCCCATTGCTGTACTATAGAATCTTGAATTCAAATGCAATGTCTTCTTATATGTGTGCTTTATGTCTATGAAACATATTACAGGAGGAAAAAAGGAGTCAAGTGGGGTTTTCCTCCATTTCTCAGCATTCATTGTGACATTATAAACACTGGCAGACAGATTTAGAGTCTTTGGACAGGCATCCGGCAGAGTGTTGGCAATAACAATGAGAGATGAAGTGAAAGTATTTTAGGGTGGGAGCCGTCAGATTGCAGGTACGTAAATCTCTGTATATTTGTTAATTGTCCTTGGAAACTATTGGATGACAGCGCTGTTGGCTCAGGTTTAGTGCTCAGGCAAGGAAGTGTAAACTCAATGTGGGGATAAACGTCCAGAAAGTCAACAACAAAACGGTGACTAAAAGCCTAACTTACCTATAAAATGCTGACATTCCAACCCAGTCTCCACAATAAATGTTGGCATTGTGCGGATATGTTGAGACTTTGAGTTCCTTTATGTTACATCTCTTCGCGATTCAGTTTTCAATTTTATGTTGTGGCAACACTGGGGTTAAAGTCTGGTTAGTTGAGCCACAAAAACCACTTGGTTGGGGTCAGGAAAAGATAAGCTTCGGCTTAAAATACCCGGTTTAGGCATCACAAATGCAGCCAAAAAATATCTGGACATCTTCCTTAAAATGCACAGTTTAGTGCCACAAACACGGCTCGAAAATGTCTCTGCTGCTTGTTCAAAATATCTGGTTTTGTTGCCAGAAACATAGCTGGAGTACCACAGTATATTCAGTCTCTTAACTCTCTGCCATTGTCTCCTCATATGCTCACCTGTGCCATCAGTACTTTTCCACACTCCTACCTGCCCACTCACCTGATCACACACCTGAGGCTCATAGCAATCAGTGCAGTATTTAAGCTGCTCTGCCACATTCACTTGCCAGACTGTTGTTGTTTCTATGCAAGACTCTCCAGCAATTTTACATGGCCTGATCTGTTGCCAAACCTGCCTGTTTCTGACTATGCCTGTTCTCCTGTTCCCCAGTAAATGTCTTAGCCTTTTGTCCCTGACCGCAAGTCTTGACTTATGTCTCCTGGATTTGGTTTGCCTGAGACTGTTTGGTGTGTGTGCCGCACCAAACACATAGAGAGACTCTAAGACTTGATGTTCAGCATTTCCTGAATCTTTGCCTGTCTGTGACTGCTTGGTGTTTTTTTCACTGTGTATTACTAGAGACTTTGTATTGCTGCTGCATATGATGATAAGCAATATCTGTGTTATGGTGGTTGTGCACTTGGGTCCAAAACCCCCCATCACATGGAGCGGTAGTCTCCTGCTTGGCAGTGGTCTCGTTAGACCACCACCACCATCCCCTCCACCTCCTGATGAGAAAAACTCAGGTCATGCACATGGACATTAATCCAAAAAAAACACCACTTTGATACCCATTGTAGAACTATTAATATGATACATGTGAAACAAATAAATTAAACATATCCTTGGTTTGCAGAAGCTTTCAATGCCAGCATTTTATCCTGGTGACTGGGCTGGACATTCATGCTGCACAGACTAATGCTACTGAGCACAAACAGCAACCTGGTGGCTGTGAGGTGTATTTGTAAAAGAAAAAAAAACCTTATGCAAGAGGCATGAATGCAATTCAGCTAAAATGATATGCATAAAACAAACACCAGATGAGGCCCTGCAGAGAAGCTGCATATTTCAGGGCAGAGCTCCCCCGATCTGGTGGTAGTTCAAATGACATTTGGCTGACTTGTTATACATAGCTCAATATCTTCCAATAGCTTATAATGATTACCGATATTGGAACCAATAAAACATTTGTGGGCCAGAAATTGTGAAAGAATAAAATTAAATGATGTGTGTAACTTTGTTCTAACATTTTATGTCCCTCCAAGGCTCGTTCCGCTCTGCCTGAAAACGGCGAGAATGTCAAAAGAGGTAAAAAAGATGGCACCACAGTGTGTGCTCAGGGTGTAAGTTATGGCCGTAACTTTCTCACTCTGTCAGGCGCTTTAACCGTCTGTCCTGGAGGACACATTAACTTGGTATCCTTAAATAAAGTCCTTTAAATAAAGCTGGGGGAGTTAAATAATGAGAAAGCTGCTCCCACTGTCCTTTCTGCTTTTAAATGAACCTCTGCCTTTCTTATTAATGTCCCCTTATCGCTCATCACGGCCACTGACCCGCTGCTGTAACCCCTTTCCACTCAACCACATGAGAAGCTCCGGCAAGTGGTCGCTGCAGAAGTAATTGAGGGCAATTTTCAAATTAAAATTTAAACCCCTCGTCCATCTTCATGCAGTGGGAGGGAGCGGAGGAGAGGGGTTTGGGGGCTGATGACTTGATCAGGTTTTGTGAGCTGGGCAGGTACTCAGGCTGGGCGAGGTGGGATGATGAACGAGGGGCATTAATCTCTGTGACAGAGAGAGAGGAGTTAGCAGCGGTGATAGCAGCGCTAACGGCTTTAATTAGCATTTAATCAGACGCCTCGGGGCCGATGGAGGGGGAGAGAGGAGATCAAACTCCAACGGCCTTCTGTAAGAAGAGGAGGAGAGGAAGACAGTCCCTGTGGTAGCCGGGCTGATGCTGCAGGCTGTGTTGAAGAACACATGCCTATGATCCTTTTTTGTACTCCTGTAATGATAGCAAGCTCGATGCACCACAAAGGCCCTGGACCTTTTGCAGAAAGCTGTAGTGTTAGAAGAACGTAGTCTGCATTCTCCGATACTGTAAATGTTCAGGCTGTGGGCCTTTCCTGGATGGCTCGACTGCACAAGTACTGAAAAGATCACTGCAAGCCTTATTGTTTGCAGAGAGGGGTGATTAGGGAGTGAGGATAAAACTGAAATATTCAGGGGTCCAAAGCATATTCATGGTCTGTGAAGATGTACCACCAATTATAAAATCGTAAAGAGGGAAGAGTTACTTTGAGGATCCTGCGTCCTGGAGTTCCTATCATTTTCTCCATCGTTTCCATCCAAATGCAGTGCAAAGTTTAACCAGATTAAATGGAAGCTAAAGCTTATGCTGTTTAGACACTAATTAACACATTTAGCAGTTTCAATCAGGTCATTTTCAGACCCTGGGTCAGTTTAGGATGAATTTTGGTTAAGAATTATGATGTGGTGTTTTCTCCCATTTGCAATAATGAAGTGTTTTGAAGTTGCTCTGATTCTCAACTGGTTTCTTCTCTGTAGCAGTGGCAGCTCAGGCTCATGGGTATTGCAGTATTTAGAGCCATCTGTAATACCAGCCTACACAGGGCTTTCATGACACATAGACGCCTATTGTGCGCCCAGAAAGATAAAATGTTTGCTCAACCCACTTTTAAATTCAATATTACTGCAAACTGCTGGCCCCACCTGTGGCCTGCACGGCAGACTGAGCGCATGCTCCAGCAGAGACGAAGGGAACAAAGCGACACATTCTGTGGAAATTCCAAGTAAAAATTACATGTGTGGCATTATGAAAAACTCTTTCAAGGTGTTGCATTTGGAACGCTGTGTGGCCAAATCATGGACCAACATATGGAGCATGGAGGTCACACACTGGGCTATAGGAAAAACCTGAAAAACTATTTTAAAATAATTAAAAGAAACAAATCCTAGTATTATCTAGGACACTTTCATCTTGAGGAACATTGAAGATATTATTAAAAGAAAACCTTGAAAGGAGAATTCACAGTGGTGGATAAATACCTCCAGTGCAACTCTATAGATTTTATTGTGTAAGGACCTATAGCTGTTGTCAGGAGACTCTCGCAGGGAACTGAATAGTTGCTCCCTTGTCTTTCAACATAAAGATAAAATAAAAGATGCGCTACATTTTGCATTTGCAGCATTCGCCTGCCAACATAAACCATGTCTTTTGCAGCACATGTGAAACTCAGAACCACTTTGCCTTTGATTTAACTTAAAAATACGCTCTCTATAGGTGAAACTATAAAGAACAATAGATCTACAGTTCTGCAAGAAAATGGCAAGGCCTTGATGTGTTGTGAAGCCTTGGTGCAGTGAGAGTGTGCACTGGTGACGGTGAAAGAGAGGGAGTGAATGCTCCAGATAGGAGTTTTGATGGTGACGGTGAGGAAGAGGGCTTTTGGCATGAAAGGGGCCAGCGTGTGATCATGATGTCATTAGGAGTATACAGTGAGACAGACCGGAGGAGGCTGCTGTACCACGCTACACCCAAGGGACGTCATTACCAACTGGAAGTGAGTAGGGACCTGAGCACAGGTCAGACACACAGGAAGTGGTCTCGCACACACTCGCGCACACACACACACACACACACACACGAACAAGTGTACCTTACCTTGCGTGGATATACACACACCCACTCTTTCTCACAGGCATGCATCCATCACATAACAAATGGACAGTTCTGTCTGGCCTCTGACAGCAGACGGGTGCTATTGTTGCTAAACCTGACGAATTCCTCAATATCTAAGTGGACACCTCTGTGGACAAATGTGCCTCATTAATGAGCACACACAGATGGACAACACACACACAGACGCGGACTGAGAGCTCGTGCTGTGCTAAGTTGCAGTGTGTATACCGCTGTAGCCGTCTGCGCTTCATTACTGTTCACACATAGACAGTTGCAGTGTTTTTGTGTCAATGTTTAATGAGGGGCTGGGAGTCTGGGGACCTTACTGCTGTCAGGAGCTCCTGTAGTCTGGAGCTACCACCTGTTCCCTTTCGCTCCCTGAAGGCCTTAACACACACACACAGACACACACACACACAGAGCCATGCAAACAAGAAGAAGCACACACAAAAACATGTCTATACAAATACACACACACCTGACAAACTACATACACTGATTTAGTCATCCTGTGGCACCACTGTCAGTGTTAGATGCATGTAAACAGGTTATTGTGGTTGGCTGAGCCTGGCTGCCTGACAGAAGCTACAAAGACCATGGGAATATCAATTGATACATTTCATATTCCTCGTCAGCTCGGCCGAGATGACAGCGTGAAAGCTGCTGCCAGTGAGAGTGATCCCTCTCTGCCTTTTTCTGACACCGCTGTTTGATGGAGATCTGAACCGTCCTGACTGATCGGCGCCGGCTGATACGCCGGCCGACGCGCGCCTTCAAGCTCACAGACCGCATCCCATAACGATGCATGACAGACAAAAGTGCAGCCGCACAAAAAAAGCGTTTCCTGTTTTAGGGTGCAAACAAAACAAAGCCAAACAAAAAAAAAAGAGCAGAGGACATAAAATATACATTTCAAAAAACTAACTTTTATTAAAACAAAAAACAAAAACAAAAAAATCAATTATTGACTCATTAACAAGATTATAAAACAGTGATTTAGTTACATAAATAAATTGATATCGGTGTATCAAATCTTAATTTCATAAGCATGTATACATGGGTCATTGTAATAAATAAAATGGGAGAGCAGAAGATTCCTACACAAACAAAACAAACAAAAAAAAAACAAAATAAACAAAATAAAACAGCTAGAAAGACTCAGAGGAAATTGTTTCTGAAGAGAACAAGAGACACTGGACAACGT
This sequence comes from Chaetodon trifasciatus, assembly GCA_037975065.1. Taxonomy (NCBI): domain Eukaryota; kingdom Metazoa; phylum Chordata; class Actinopteri; order Chaetodontiformes; family Chaetodontidae; genus Chaetodon; species Chaetodon trifasciatus. The sequence continues at coordinate 5,011,062 of JBBMOE010000008.1, forward strand.
ATTTTTTTTCACCAAACACACGTGAGGAATTGCTTTGTTAAAGCATGAGTTACACAGCCATTCACTTACTAATTAAGGACACTAAAGCTGGGACCAAGGTGGGTTGTCTCTCACCTCTTAGAACGCGTTTGGTTGTTAGATAGATCTCCTGTTTGGTTACTTTAAAGCGTTAAGACAAGGCAAGAGAAAAGGCTGCTTTTATCTTCAGTGAACGCAAGATAGAAAAAGATGCACAGAAAAAGGAAAAAAAAATCAGACATGTAAAGAAGGTAAAAAGGCAAGTAATGATAGGACAGCTGAACATTGCAGAGGAGACACTGGAAATTCTGCGGTGAATGAAAGGGAGAGCCGAGGAGACTCGTTTTTTTCATCTTAGCTAGATTGGACCTGTGCATAATTATCAGTGTGAGTCTTTTTGAGTTGCACAACTATGAAGTTACTTTGACAAGGGTTATATTACTGCAAAAACTTCAGCCAAGAGATGTCCTTAAATGCATGTAAGGCTGGACACATAATATGTTATTTTTAACCAGATTCATCTCCAATTATCTCCTGTATAAAGCACATTATAGTTATTTTCCCCATAGGATCCTATGGAAAACTAGGCTAGTGCAACCGCTTACATGCATAATGAAGTACTTTAAGAAATCCTGTGTTGTGTTTTCAAACATTTATCAACCAACGGCCTGAAGTAGTCTACCTCCATCCCCTTTCTATGCTTTAGTCAGCAGGAATGAACAACAAACGTTTTTTTCTCCGCCATCACAACCTGCATTTCTGACCAGAGCCAGCGTCTCAAGTATGAACACGTGAGGCCTTGTGAGTCCGAGAAGCCAACAAGGTCAGTCTAGTCCTTCTGATATGTTCTGGTTTCAACAAAGGAGAAAAAAAAGAGTAGACAAAAGAGAAGAGAGAGAAAGAGAGAGAGATAGAGAGAGAGACAGAGAGAGAGAGAGAGAGAGAGAGAGAGCAAACTACAGCGGCTTCAAGTATTTCACATTACATAGAATACTCTGTATAAATTAGTTAACATATACTTTCAGATCCTCCATATTCAGACATATACTATGGCATATATACAGAGTACAATAAATGCTCGCTCATGTTGTGTCATGTGTTTGTATTTTTCCTGTAGTCAGTCGTTCATTTGTTCCGCCTTTTTTCCTGTGTAGAGAAATCCCTGAGAACGTTCTGGTTGACAATTACTGAAGGTTCCACACAATGAACTGTAACAGTAGAAAGTCTAATTTCTATGATTCACATGCACAGAGGGAAATGACACTGGCCTAGTCTGGAAATACCGTACAATGGTGGCTGTAGAGATGAGAGGGGACTGACATACTGACACATCTTCCAAGTGTGTTAGAGCCAATTTTGAGAGGGTGCAGGTGGGGGGTGGGGGTGGGGTGGGGGGTGCAAGTACCGATGCCAGGGCAGTGACGTACAGCAGAGCCGAGCGCAGAAACACCTCAGCAGGAATCTGACTCCACATCTCCTCATAACCTTGGTCTCACTGTTTAATTAACACTGTCAGCTATCAAAGATGATAAATATCACGATAGCAGGGAAAGAAAAGGGAGCAGGTTCAATACCGTATCATGAGGTAGTCGTCTCCCTCTGGGCATCTACATCAACTAGAAAACTCAACCTTAACTGCTATTGAGTCAAACTTGTGCTGTTAAAAAAAAAAAAAAAAAAAAATCACAGCTGTACTACATTACATTAGTCTAACAAGAATACTCATTATCATTAATGTGCCATCACTGTCCACTGTCTAAAAACAGGTACTCATTATGGAGGTGGGGAAGATTGCAACAATAACAAAAACACGAGTTAGCTAAGAGCATTGTTGTGTGTAATGGAGCTAATGCCTGGGACCCAGAGAAAACTAATGGCTGCTCAAGTGCTGCTGCTGCTGCTGCTGCTGCTGCTACTGCTGTGTCTAAAGAAATGCTGATGGCGGCTTTCTGTCAGTGCTAACCCAAGCTGTGCCGAGCCGAGCTAAGCTGTGCAGTGCTGCCCAGCGCCCGCCGGTGAGGGCCTGGACAGAGGGAGGTGCTCTGTGTGGTTTAAAGCCTTAGTTTCTCTTTGAGGATGCCGAGACGTTGCTTTTTGTTTGTCTTCTTCTTGTTTTTTTTTTTTTTTGTTTTTACATGAGCGCTATTGTAGGAGGGCTTCAGCCACTTGACAACATTTAACTCAATATACACTGAAAAAAGGGAAAAAAAAGGAGATGCTTTAAATCATAAAAATAAAGGAACAAAAATTTTAAAAAAGCCATTTCACTTTTCATTTTCCTCTCGCACACATGTAGAGAAATACACACAACATTCACAACATGACAAATTTCCTCTCTTCTGAAAAATAAAAACACTTCTGTACACATAGTAGTAATAATATTATTAATAATAATAATAATAATAGTAATAATGTTTATAACAATAACAACAGCAAGAACAATAATACCGCGTGTGGCTCTGTTGATTTTTTTGTCATCTTTTCCGTTCTCTTTTTGCTTCATTCTACAAGTCACATCCCTCTTTTTACTTGTCTATTTTATAAGTCCAAAAGAAGTTCAAAAGGCAGACTCAAGTTAATAGAAAAGTACTAGAGTGGGAGGGGAGCTTCTGGCGACCCCCAGCCTCACCCTCAGCCAAACCTCTCCCTCACCAGCATCATGAGTTTCTTTTTGCCCTTGTAGATCTGTTTCAGGTTGTCTATGAACTGGGTGAACTGAATGTGTCCGTCGTGAGCCATCATGAAAGTCTCCCGGGCCTTCCCCAGGAACTCGATGAACTCGCTGTAGTGGCGCGGGCTGATGTGTGTGAGCCGCGAGTGCGTGGTGTTGATGTAGGCCCCGATGGTTGCGTCCAGCAGCTGCCTGAGCGGCGCCTTGTCCAGGGACATCAGCTTGCCAGAGTTCCTGCGACTGTGCAGCGCCGACACCATGCCCGGCGTGGTCAGCGTGCACCTCCGCAAAATGTCCGAGAGCACGGTGGCACACTTCACGCTCTTCACCACCAGGGGAATGACAGCGGCGAGCTCGTTTTTCCCCAGCGAGTGGCTGAGCGCGCAGGCCCACAGCACGTCGTTGATGGCCGGGTGCGTGTCCTGGTTGTAACTAAGGTTCAGATGAGCCATGGCTAACGTCGCCAGCTTATACGCCCTCATTGGATAACCACGGTGCTCCATGTAGCGCGCTATAGTGAACAGCTGTGTGTAGCTCATCCCTGTCGCCGCCGCGTCCAGTACAATCTGGTAGGCTGTCTCGAAGGCAATGTGGTCCTTTTCACAGAGTGTAAGAGCAGAGAGGGCGCAGTTCTGGGGGTCCTTCATGGCACACTGCAGGGCGAGGGTGCGGGCGGATGAAGCCAGGTTCTCCTGCTGGTGGCAGTCCAGGTGGAGGCGAACGATAGTGCTGTTGGACATGACAGTGGTGGCCACGATGCTTGTGGCTTCTGTGGGGGTGAAGAGGGTGAACCAGCTCTGCATGATGCTGTCCAGGGCGTACACACCTGGAAGACACAAACAGGACAGAATGACCAGGAAGTTGGAAGATGAGGTGATTAGTTCAAGTACATCTGGGACCAATCACACAGAAACAAGCAGCCGGGCTCACTTACCCACTTCAGTGGCACACGTGACTAACCAGCGCACCATCTCTCTCCTCCTCCAGTTTAACGTGGACAGAGTTATTCTCATCACCTGAGGATGAGATGGAAAAGAAAACGAGGGGGGTGGCAGGTGAGTTGTAGAGGAAATACTTTAAACAGCATTTTTTAAACATCTAGCATTCCCATTGAAGACTATTTTAAATATTTTTGTTACCTACTTAAATTGTCCCTTCAGTATAGTTGAAGAACCGTAAGGGCAAAGATTGTATTACGCTTTATCAATCATTAAACTCATTTTTCCGTCATCAAAGGCACTCAAACCTTCTCTCTGTTTCACTTCACATTTGTATTTTGTAGCTAGCTGCGGGACACAGCTGCTGTGAGGATGACTCACCCTCAAGCAAACCTTCAAAGTGAACACTTAAATAATGGAACGTATGGGGACATCGCAAGAAATGTGGTTTGTCCAAGACCAGCTTGGTTTACTACAGCGGCGCAGGCTTGTTTGACAAAATGTCAGGGACTTAAGAATGAAACTTTTTCTTCACAATTTTCAATTACAACCTATATATAATAAAGAATGTATGCAGCTTCCTTGCATATATCTGATAATCATTCTTTTTTGTGAGTTCCTGAGAAAAAATAAACTAGTTTTGAAGAAGACAATTTCAGAGAGCTAAAGGACGCCCAGAGCTGCATCTGTAAAGGTACTGGAGACAGCTCATGGGAGTCATGAGGTCTGGCGATTGCTCTGCATGGCCGCATAATGGCCGTGGAATATGGAGCCATTTCACACGGACGAGTGCGCCCTGTAGTGCAAATACTGTTCCCACATTCCAAGACAATGATGCCACCAAAACTTTCCGAAAAAATAAGTTTTATGAACAGCAGAATAAATTCCTTCCAGATCTCAACAAAACTCAGCCATTATGGCATTTACAGCAGATTTCATCCTCATGAGCTGGAGGCTATTCCTGCAGAAAAACGACCAGATACCTCGCTACAGAAAAATAAGAATTAGCGGGATAAATTTCAAGAAGTCACAGGACTTTTACAGCCGTTTAAAAGAGACAGTGTGGCCTTATAGGGGCTTGATATGAGTAGAATATCACCATCACACATACTGAGTGCGAAACCGAACCTTTTAAACAAAGACATGTTATGGAAATTTGTTTGGTTTTGGTTCCTCACCTCACCAGACGAAAACGCTGCTTCTGCTGGCCTGATTTACACGCACATAAAAATTTACAGCCTGACAGCCCTCTAAAAACGGGACCGATAAATACACAGTGGTGCCCATTCTGACAAATGATGTGGGCGTGCTGGCGTACCTGCAGTCCCAGCTCTAGAGAGACTTTGAGAAGTGTGATGTCAGGCAGGCTGTCCATCAGAGTGGCGATCTTGAACGCATCTTGTGCCAGTTTGAAGATGTGAGACGAGGAGTGAATGTTTTTCTGGATGGACTCCAGGACTGTCTCCAGCCTCCGACTGTCACCTAGAAGGGATTCGAACACAGGGACGCTTTAGGATGACTGCTGCACTCATCTTATATACTACATGTGTGTCGCCTCAAATTAGCAGCATTGGCCTTTAGCTGTGTGCAACTTGTGTATTTTGTGAATATATCTGCACCTTTGGCAGCAGTGAGCATGGTGGAGGCCAGCTCACACTGCTGAGACTCTATGTGGCTCAGGGTGAACCAGCGCGGGTAGCGGTTGGGCACCACGGACACGATGTGGTGGGGTCGTGACAGGTCACCGGACGAGGCCGTCGACTCCAATACCGGCAACCTGACGGAGAAAGGGACACAGAAAATGAGACCCGAGCGCCGCTTTTCTGCAGCCTAATTAAATTCACTTCAATCCAATACATAATCCAAAATTTGATCGTGTTTTAGAGTACTTCAAATAATGAACTATTTTACATGTAGATTAACCAGAAAGAGGATGAGGGAGACAGAGAAATGGAGGGAATGATAATCAAAGAGGCTACGAATCATCAAAATCACAGTGAAATCACTTCTGTCTTCATCCAGTAACAAGCAGACAGACAGAAATACTGTACAGACAGAAAAAGTCTTCATTATGATGGTCTGAAAGTGACTTCAAAATGAAAATGACTTTAGTGATCACAGGGGGATTACAGTTAGCCTATCCCTGCAATTTACTTCCAACCTTGTATTTAATCACCTAGAAACCAAAGTATAATTAGTATTTTCTTCACTCTAATTGGTCATAATGAAGTCAGAGCTGTGCAGCACCTGCTAGCGGATGAAGGAGCTCCACCAGCTTCTCTCTCTCATTATAATAATACTGACAGGGCCAAGTCTTCTCCAGAACCACCAGCACCACCACCATTACCACTGTGGCCGGCTCATCTCCTATTCTGCTTCACTTCTCTTCCCTCCGCTCCCACCTCAGTTTCAAAGGTCTTCTTTCCTTCAGAAGACAGCACAACCTGGCCTTCTCTCAGCCAATCACAAAGCTAATTGAGTCCACGGGGAAATTAAGGAATTCACCTTCCAGCCCTGTAAGGCTGGACACACATCAAACAAATACCGACACACATGAATGAAAAGAGCCAGCACACGCACACACACACACACTCAGACAGACGCACACACACCTGCCCTTTTGAAAACACATCAAAGCGGCCCGGTAAAAGCAATGTGATGCTAAATGCCAGTTTCAATTTCAGAGCAAAGTCCATGTGATACTGTTGCCACCTGAGTGAAGGCATGTACAAAAACAGCCTCTTCGTCACCATGTTTTTTTTGTTTTTTTTTTGCCCAAGAGGGCACAAGCGAGCCTCGTCCCTCAGAGAGAGGAGGTGACAAAAACCCAGCCGAGATGCGTGCGAGTGTGAACACTGACACTTGGTGTAAAACGGAGAAGTTTGGAAGCCCCAGCAACAGCCGCGTTCACTCCACACACATCTAAAGAGCTGCTAAAAGCTCCCACCACACTGGGGCCTTCTGGAAGATTCCTGGGGTGTAGCAAAGCACAGAAAAAAAAAGGAGCCCTGGGTAAAGATGGAGGCCTCATCAACATTCCTGTCTTTGTTTGGTTTTCACCAGAGACCCAGAGGCCTCCATTGGATGGGAGCTTGAGAGGCCTGGCCTGCTGAAAAATAACCTCCTCAAAATGTTGGGAGGAAAATCCATACTGGGCTATTGTTCCATGGGAAGCAAACAAAAAAATAAATGATGGAAAAAAAAATCCTAATGGAGCGCTCTGAAGTATCCAACCCAAGCACAAACGCAGTACACTCCCTGCCACGGGAGCGTTCTCGTGGAGCACCTGCAAAGCGCTGCACGCCGGCCGTAAACGCGGTCATCTCTACGCAGTGGCGTTATGCGAACTCTCAACTCAATGTCAAGTGTGCTTAAAACATCAAATTAAACTCATATTTCTTTACGGCGCCGCCACGGCTGGATAGAAACATGTGTTATCAAAAGGTATATAAAACACCAACAGAGTGAGCTGGAAGAGGCAATCAATCCCTGCGTCCGGCGGCGAGGGGGCAGCTTTGGTGTCAAACGGGTCCTGTGGCACTGTAGCACCCTGTCACATCTGAGGGACACCGCCATGCTTCTCGCTACAGAAACATTCAAGGGCGATGGCGTGCGAGGGACCGCTGAGGACAGACGCCTCGTAATGAGTGGACACAGTGGTCGCAACAACTTGTGGCTGCAGTTTTAATATGTTGGGAGGATTATTTATGGAACAGTAACTGCAGCTTACACACTTAACACACTACAATCCACATGTGCGAAGAACAAGAACAAGAAGGAGACGAACAAAGACGTTGATAAAAAGCAGTCCAGCAAGGTTTTACCTAAATCCTGAGGCCCGTTGGGTTTCTGGTCAGCGTCACCATCACTACTGACCTCTCTACCTCATGCTCTTTTCCCCCTCTGACTGTAAACACCCTTCACTTTCATAATCCATCAAACACTCCTCTATCAACCAAGTGTCACATCCGCTGGAAGACCTCCACTCTATACACAAACTCACATTTGGCTTCATGCTTGACAGGGGGGATCAAGTCATACATGACCCAAAACGTAAACCCACAGTTTAGTTCGCTCCTCTTAAGTGCCTTGAAATGACGTCTGCTTGGGGTGAAGCTTTGTTTTCCGCACTGCAAGTAAATCATCAAAATGTCGTCAGGTGAAAATCTCCAAGTTATCAACTTCTCAGTAATCGAGGAAAATAGCTTTATCTTTGGTTTGACCTCTGCGTTATGAGCACCAAGATTAGCAGGATTTTCTCCAACTCAGAGGGGCATACAAGCTATTGCTACATTTCAGATTATGGTTCTATATACAAAGTGCAGGATCAGTTGTAATTAGCTTCACCTCGAGCGGCTACAACACTACAATGCTGCTTACATGTTATGCATCAGGAATAGTCATCCAATAATATAGTGATATATCACTCTTTGGGGTCATTAGTGCATTTTCCCACCAAAACATATGAGCCTTTACTTAAAATTTTGAGTGTGGCAGAGCTACTTTTACTTGGGCAAATCATTGGAATATTTCCTCCGTTACTACAACTTTGGATACCCTGCATGTTAATTTGAAGTCTGCATTTTTCATACAAACATTTGCATGATAAAATGATCAAATAATCAAACAGAAGTGCACAGTTTTCTTTAAAGAGTATCTGTGAGTGTCTTAGTGCATCCCCTGACCAGTTATACACAGCCCTATATATTCAGATTATGGATTATGCAGAGGATCAAAGGTTGTGGATTACGGTGAGGATCTAGATTCATTAGCATTGGAAGACTGGTATCTCATATGGAAATCTCATATGATAACAGGCGGCTGGGATTTGTCTCTTTGGCTTCCAAAGAGTTGCGATAAGGACAGTCTCTGGAGAGGCAGCGAGCCTCTTCTTCTGTGGCTGCAGTCACATTCTGGGCAGCCTGTGAACCAGTAGGCAGCTCCACTGTTTTTGTGTTGGCCGCTCACACCAAGCCACCGCACAGCATATGCTGCTCTCACACGCTTTAATTAACCTCGTGCACAGTGCATAAACACACACATACACACGCTTTAAAACACGCTGCTACATCTAGCGGATATGCATTTGTGTACGGAGACAGTCCGAAAAAAAAGATGGTTCAAGAGCAACTCTGTGAAGGAGAAGACAAATAGAGAAAGCAAGAGGAAAGCAAAAAAGTGTGTGTGTGTGTGTAGTCTAGCGAGAGAGATAGACTTTCTCTCTCTAGCTGTATCAATGATAGTGTTATAATAGGTCCATTAAAATAGCCCTGGTTCCTTTACCTCCTCCTCTATATTTAACTGTCCGCCGTCCCGTGGGAGCAGGGAGGTATATGCTATCATATTACACTACGCTACATTACACACATTCATTATGTGCTGAGTAGACACCCCTGGCTCCCAGGAGCACCCATAAGTGGCCGTATTATTCTAAATCGTCGGTTTCACACCACAGGAGTGAGGATGGAGGAGGTGAGGGGAGGAAACGGGGAAGGTGACGGGAAGTAGTGGTGGGGGGGGGAGGGAGGGGAGTGGCTGACTCAGGGAAAACAGGTTTGGGACGTGGGTTTAGAGGCAAGGAGGGGACACTCAGCTGCTGGAGGCGCAACCTTGAAACCACACAGCCCCTCAATGAGAAAGCCAACCGTGTTGTTTTGGTTCCGTAAGCACGTTATTTCAATTCCTGACGCCTCCTAACTGGATGACTGCAGGAAAGTGTGAATGATGTGTTTGTTGTCCTTTTGTTCTCGGTTTGTCCGACTGCGACACATAATGGTGCAAGCCAGGAAAAACTCACTTCTCATTCATTCAGTTTGCCAGTTTTTCAGCGATGGACTCTAAGAAGCCGAGCTTTGTAGAAACACAACAAACATCATCTCCACACTGCCCTCTCCCTGTTGGCCCTGCACTCATGTGTGTGTGTGTGTGTGTGTGTGTGTGTGTGTGTGTGTGTGTGTGTGTGTGTGTGTGTGCCTCCTCCTCATTACAGCCACACTAATTACACTCTCATTAATGTAATTAATATTCACTGATCCAGCTCCCACTAGTCACAACATCAAAACACAGCAGCGCAGACTGATTAACACACATACACATGTACACATTGTCCACAGATGAATACACACAGGAGCTTAATATAGAGAGATCACATGGAAAACACACAGTCAGACCCAGGACAGACCCCCAAATGCTCTACATTTAAACCAGCCTTGTATCTCTGAAATCCTCCCATAACAACCATGATTCAGACTTTAAAAGCACTAGTGTGCACATAAAGGAGAGATCGTGACACGTTATCATGTAATGTTTAGGTTAGTTAGATCAGTTGGAGGCAGGTTTTAGGGTTGGATTCTGGACAAATCAGGCTGACCGCAGTGAGCCTGACTGAGATCTGCAAATGTGCTAAAAAAGCGATGCAGAGTCTGCTTCCAGTCGGATGATTGCAGTAAGTCTGGACAAGTCTACAATAAGATTTTAGTCTCCGCTTCAGAAAAACAGACATATTTTGCGAGTGGCCACCCTCCATTTAAGAGTTTTCCATTGTAATGTTTTAAAAGGCTCCATTAGCCCAAAGTCGGGAGGATTTTCTGAAATCCAAGGATCTGCATTTAATTCTACAAATGAAAATCAATAAAATTTGATTTACAAGGTTTTGACATGATTACAGCAACATGCACACACACACAAGCACATACACACACACAAATAGTGTAGAGAGACCTACCGCATGGCTCTCAGTGCAATTTTGTACGCCAGTTCAGCGTCGTGAGGTAGGAGAGAGGTAAAGAGATAGCGGGCGAAGGTGTGCATGGGAACACTCTCTCTGTGGACGATCTCTCCAAGGCCGGAGTACGGACCAGCTGCTCAAAAAACACAGAAAACAACACACACAAAAAAGGCGGTTTGTAGTGATGGAACAAAGAGGTGGAAGAAATTCATAAAACATAAATCTGTCTCGTCGGGTCAATAAATGTTATGGTGTGGCAGTGAAATTTATGGTATAGAGAGTATAAATAGACAAAAAAACAAGTGAATTTCCATTGTGCTGGATATTGCGTTGAGCTTTTCCTGCAGCACACTGAGGAATGACTTATCTGGACCATCCCTCCCACCCAGGAAGAGGCAAAGCCACGCGGCATTAAAACAAACTGTGACGTCAAAGAGCCATATGGTCGTGTGTGCAGACTTGGCCTCGTGCTCTCTCCCATCCCAACCCCCATCTCTCCCTGCACTTCCCCTCGTCTCTGGTGGGTTATTTTAAACCCCAACAGGCTCCTAAGCCACAGACCACATCACACAGTGGCGCGGCAGCAGCCTCCAGGGGCCGCAGCGGCCTCGGAGCCTGGTGCTCTATTAGTAACGGAGCCAGAGGTGGGTGGTCGCGCCGGGGGCCGAGGCAGGGCTGGGGTTTGGGTGGAGACTGAAGTGAAGTTTGACTGGGCAGGGCCCTTCAGGATGTGCCCCCCCCCCCTGCCTTTCCCATAACCAAACCTCATTCTGCTCAAGTCCTGTAAATGTACACTCTGTTGTGCGTGCGTGCATGTGTGTGCTGACACAATACCCCTGGTGTTACTGTGTAAAGAGCTCATTTTGGTCTGGCCCAGGGCAGCTCGGCCTCTATTTGCACCACAAAATGAAAGGATAATAAATAGTGAGACAGAGTCCAATGTGTTTTTTCCTGTTTTAACAAAAATGTGTAGGTTCTTGGTGCGTGGGAGCGAGAGAAAAGAAAGAGAGGTGGTATGTCTATATATGTGAGTGTCTGTATGTGTGGAGACTGCTGGGAGACATAGTGAAATAAAGGGACAAAAAGGGTGAAATATTATCTGTTAGCGTCCTCACCCTCTAGCAGAAAGACGGCCTGTTTGCGGAAGATTTTGACCAGAGAGTCATCCAGTTCCACTTCCTGCAGCTTGGCCAATAGCTGCTCTTCGTTGCGACACACCTTCTCTTGAGCGTACAGCCCGTCGGGCATCACCCGCTGCTGGCCTAAGCCGATCAGGGCCGTCTCCACTGCCAGCGCCACGTACGATTCACCGTCTCCTAGCAATCGCTGCACAGGCATTCGCTGGAGTTCTGCTCGGCTTACGACACTGGAGCAATCTGCGAGGAAGAGAGGGGAGAGAAAATAGAGTAAGACGAGAAGGAAGGGGGCTGAAACAAAGGAACTGTGTTGGCATAAAGTGGTGCTCGATGTCTGTGTTATTCTCTGAGGTTTTTGGACACTAGATGAGCCTGTCTCCTATGGAAAACCACTGTGTCAGTCACACAGTAGAGGCCTGAACCCAACGACCATCCAAAATAAAGATCAACGACTCAGGAGCATTCCTCTGTTCACTCCTCTACCTCAGAGGAGAGGGCTATTTCTGTGAGCAGAGGAGGCAATGAGGGACAGAGCGATCGAGCAGCGTAGGAGAGGAGAATTGAAAAAACATGAGAGGAGGCATGATAAGACAAGACAAAGAGACTGAAGGTCAATCTGAACTAAAACTATGCTTTCGAACATCTGCAATCGAATGGAAGTCAAGAAATGAAAAATATGTCTTATTCTGCAGCTACAAAGACTAAAAATAACTCGGGTGTGAGTATAAATCATGTATTTTGCCATTCTGTGTAAAAATCAATCCCTGGGAATGATCTACAGCTGAAAATGTTCATTTTATAAACATACATACACAAATGTTTGTGTACTTTCATGATTGCAGCCCTGTTCATTTTGCATAATGCTGTCCTTTTTTATACTGTCTTGTAAGTGGTACTTATGTTACCCATGTATACAGTGTGTTATTATACAGCATATGCACATACATATCATATGCAAAGTATGTGGTACTAAGAAAGCGTACATAAAATAAACAGTCTGGTCTTTTGGGAGTTGTGTTGGCTCAGGATTTATTGTTTTGCATGCTGCCATAGAAGCAGAGCTATATTTAAGTACATATTTGTTTGATTCGGGATGCCAGTCAGCAGCACCTGAGAGGTCTAAGCAGGTGTTGGAGCCCTCCTCTCCCACTCGTCCTGACTCTGTCAGGGTGCTGAACAGGGTACCGATGGGGTCCAGGGGGTGTCCCACCCAGCCCTCCATGTTGGTTATGGAGGTGTGGCCTTTATGGAGCAACTCTGAGACAAGACAGAGCAGAAAAAGACACAGTTAACCCAAACCATGTACTTTAAAACAAAGGTTTTTAACTGAAAATCCACCTGCAAAAGCTAATATGAAATGACCTGCATGATGGAAATGAAATGATGAGGGCAATGAATGCAAAATAAAAAACTGACTTTCGAAGTAAAAAGGTTATTTCAACACTGACACAACATTTTTTGTCTCTTAGCTTTGGCAATTAATTCATTAAAACACGTTTCACGGCTGGAGGAGTTTGGGAAAATCTTCTCCTTCTCTCTTCTGTCCATGCTTTTCTTTCCTGTTGATATAAGGCATTTATGTATGGGATGGATGTAGGATGGTGGTGTTTGTATGTATAATTTGTGGCAATGATTTGGTGCTCATTTGTACTCTGACAGTAGAACTTGAGTTACAAAAACTAGCTTCACCTTTCTTGTGTCGGCGGAAGTGCTCCAGTTGCCTCTGCTGTTGCCGTCGTAGCGTGTTCACCACAGCGATGGCCAGCCGTAGGGCTTCTCGTGGGTAGCCGTGTGAACGCAGGGCGTCCACCCTGGCGCAGGCCGTTGGGACATGTTCTGAGGAAAAAAAACAAATATTCTCCCACTGGCTGCTGCGCGTTCTCAGTCCGACTTAGCGTGTATAAATAACTAACCTGACACATGCGCTCACACACTCACACGTACACCTACATACACATGCACTCACCGTGCCACAAGGGCCAGCCGCGTGAGTCAAAGAGGGAGCCCTCCTGGTTGTCATGGTAACAGTAGTTGGCATAGAGGTCACTGGCAATAATGTGCTGGAGGTGTCGGTCCTGCCAGTGCAGGTCGCAGGCCTCGATGGCCCGTGTGAACACAGTCCTGTGGGGGCGCATCTCTGCAGAAGGAAGAGGCAGAGAAGTGAGGAGGAGGTGTGAGAGGACTTAATCGCCTTCACGTGGTGAGAAGACGGCAGGCGAGGCCAACGCACCCCGCCGCTGGGTTGCCTTTTTGTCTTAAAAGCCCTTGCATTTCAATATCTATTAATAACATGGTAATTTTTTGGGACATTAGCATAATTACTCTAAACAAACATAACCATCACCTACACCACTTACAAGATTGGCAGCCTGTACCAGCTTCTACTCTGCTGGGGTGTTTTCAGGGAGAGAGCCACTGTTTTCAGCTCAACTGCACATGAAAAAATGAAAAAAAAAAAAAAAAAAATCGCTTCCAACAGGTTGATTGTTTTTTGTTGTTTCTTTTGGATCAGGTTTAGTGAAGCAAAAGAAAAACAAACATGCAGAACGAGCAGGGTTTGTGCAGCCTGTCAGGAGTACGATTCAAGCACTTTTCAAGCACTTTCAAGGTGTCTTTTGACTGCGTGTTTTTGATCACGATCATTTAATGCTTGTTAATTTCAATGCCAGGATGCAGCAAACAGAACTGGTTCATTTCAAATATGATTTTTTACATGAGTAATTGTGCAGATGAAAGAGATTCTGTTGAGTATATTCTAACAAAACGGTTAAAATGAAGCATCTTCCAAACTTTCCAGACGTTGTATGAACCCTGAACGATGCTTCGAATGAACGTTATGTTCCACGTGCGTCAGATGCAGACTTCACTCCTGTTGTTTACAAACACCACATGTACCGTAGAGCCTCCCACCTCCACAACATTAGAAAGTAAATATGTTTCATGGAAATTGACAGACACACAAAACTTGTCAATCTCTGACCTTGGTTGCCATGGGCACCCTGAGGCAGTGAGTGGGTGAGGTTGGGCAGCTCGTTGCCGTGGTTACCGTCCTCCCAGGGGCAGACGTCCACGCTGTTCCATCTGCGCAGCTGGCGCAGCCATGATGACTTCTGCTCCGGTTTGCAGTGGGGGTTCAGTACGATGCACATCCACAGGGCACCTGGACGCACACACACATACACACACACACAAACACTCTTCAGTCAGGTGCCCTGTTTCCTGATGTGTGCAAGTGATGCAAACGATGAGTCATACAATGCAGGTATACAGTGAGGTTGAAAAAAATCCTAAATACAGTCATCATCCAAGACTGAGAGCTGGAGGCAGTTTTCAAAGATGTGCAGCATTCATAACATTGTTTCTTCTCTTTTAGTGCACATTTTGTATGCCGCCGCCATCTTGCACTGGAATACAAAAGTCTGTGAAAACAGAAAACTTAACTAGTCCCGAGGCAATGCTGACTGCACACACATCATTTTGGAGTAAATTGGAACAAACAGAATATGAAAAGTGGCTACGTCTCTGGGGATGCGAGCACATTCAGGGATTTTACTCTCAAGACTGCTGGAGATATGTAGACTCTACAGTGGGTGTGTGTGATTGCACTGTGCGCATGCATGTGTGTAAAGGCGGAGAGAGTTAGAGAGGAAGGACGAAGACAAGGACAGAGACAGAACATGAAGAAAGAAAAAGAATACAAAAGGTGCAGAACAGAAGGAGAGCAGAAAAAAGGGAAATGAAATGGGAGCGGAGATGATTTGGACGAGGAGACATGGGTGAGGACAAGTGAATGAGGCACGGCTTTGTGTCTGGAGGAGAGGAGTAGCTGCGGCTCAAAGAGGAGAAAGACAAAAGAGGGGGAGAGAGAGGAGAGAGAGCGGCGCCGAGAGGCAGCATTCACCACACATCAGGGGGAGTGATAAGGACTTGGGAAGAAGGGTTTGAAGTGTGGACTTCAAAGAGACCATGCACACACTTCCAAAAATACGTGGGATTGAAACAGATGAGATCACTGCGCTGTCCTCACAAAGTGCAGAACAAGACCAAAGGGAGAAAACGAACATCATCATCAACAGCGGCAGCGGCGGCAGCAACATCAACCGAGACATTAGAGGAAAACAACAAAGACAGGAGACAACACGACTGCTGTCCTGGTGACGGGCTCGTTGGTTTTGTGGTTTGTGAGGAAGTGTTTTGCTGTAGGTACAGTACATCTGTCAAGAGAACTACACACTCTATCAAACTGCATGCCTGCATGGCGAGCAGCTCTCTGTCACATCAACTAAATATATAATGTGAGGTGTTTGAAAACAGTACGGAGGTCATAATATTTGGGGTTTTGATGAGGCGCGATGTGCGGCATTAAATGGCTTGTAATTCACAAAGACACTCTTGCTGAGCTGCCAAACTTACATTTACAGTGAGAGGGAGAGACTGTGCTGTCAGCCGTGAGTGTGTGTCTGGGAGTGTGTGTCTGTGTGGGCTGTCTTAGACACAAAGGACAAATAAACATGCAGGGGAAAAAATATGCGTGCGTGTGCCTGTGTGTCAACGTCTGGGCTCGATCGACCACCTTGCTAAATCTGTCCGTGCCTGTGCATACTGGGTGTGAGATATCTGTGTGTGTGCGCGTCTGTAGGACAGTCAGCGCCTCTGTGTGTGTGTGTGTGTGTGTGTGTGTGTGGTGTGTTTTCCCCCCTCACCTAGCTCGTCCCAGAGCTGTCTGTACTTGTCGGTCATGGTGGTGCCCTGCTGTCTCCACAGCGCCAGCCGAGGGTCGGCCATGAACTGCTCTGTGATCAGTGTTAACATCCTCGCTCCGTTGGAGTCACGCATCTTCAGCATCTCCCTCACCTGCAGGAGGAGAGAGGAGGAGACAGGGAGGACGGTTACGCACACGCCCGCACACGCGTGTGGTTTATACAAACAGATTTATCGAGGACGGACGCAACACAAAGCACACACCGAACACTTCTCACAACCTACAGACAAGACACACAAACACGCTTCTGCATGGTCGCATCACGTTGTACGTCTCATTGGATTGGTTGTAGATATTTATGGTTATTTATTAATATAGTCGTTTAAACAAACGCTATACGGCACCGGAAATACTAGTCAGTTATTATAATTTTATTAATGAACACATTTAAATTTTAGGATAATGTGCAGAGTGCAAATCAAATAAAACCTGCTGACTGAAGAATATGATTAAACACTTACATGCAATAATGTTTAACCTTATAGATTTAATTCTGACTGTTTTCTGGCTTTTATACCAGCCAGCGAGTCCAGAGTTTTAACTTCTATTTAAAAGTCAGGGAAAGTAGTTATCAGTATTTCCACAGAGTTTATTTTAAGGTGACTGCATGCTGTATCTTTTCCTCTACATTGTGTGTGATCTGTTGATGTGGCTGAAGAGCTGCTGCGTACAAGTCTTCAGAAATAAATCCTGGTTGTGTGCAAACAGGGTTCTATACGCACCTCAGACGCCACTTTCTAACAGTTTTTGACTGGCGTGCTTTAAAAAAGACCGGCCTGTATTAACTCTTGCTGGGGTTTTATGTGGACTGCGGACAGATCACAGAGTTTCCAGACTGGGCGGTGTCCAACATTTAATTTCCATGGTCAAATCAAGTTTGCCTGTAAATGGTACAAACTGTCAAAACTGAGAGCCTGTAACTGAAACTATTAATGTTTGCTTAAATCAGTGCTGTCCTTGCTTGCTCCCAAATGTTGTTGTAAGTACTTAATACACCTGCCCTTGCTTTTTTTTTTTTTTTTTTCCAAATCGTGACTTGGAATTTGGAGTGCCATTCAAACTAACGTTATGCCTATGAATAGTTTTGTGGCTACACTTAAGAAATTTTCTTCAAACCTGGAGGTCATGAGGAAAATCCATTTACTGACATGCACCACAGAGAGCCGCCGCGTTCTTTAAGGCTTAACATTTTCATTATTGTCTCATTCTGCTTCAAATAAAAATCCAGACACTTGTCAAAGTTTTGTTGCAGATATTGAAAAAAGAGAGAAAATCTGATAAAAAATAAAAAATTAACACAAAGAATACAAAACTCTGTGTGAAGAACTGCTTTTATAAAAGACCGTTGATAATACAACCATTCAGAGGTTTGAACTTTTCTTTTATTCACCTCAGGTGCATAACCACCAGCAACGAGTTTTCTTCTTTTGTCTTCACTTTCTGAGCAAGTCTCATCTCAAGAGGGACTCGTTTTAAGTAAACTACGGTGGTCAGCATCTTCCACCAGCGGGAAACACAACTGCTCTTGGGTGGGTGGGGATATAAAATCCAGGTAAACATTGCTTTAAAATGACCTGCTCCTCTGTGTTTCTCTGTGAAAAGCAGTGAAAACAACGATTCTTAACCGCGCTACACGCACATCCGCAAAAAACACCCTCGAAGATTCGCGGACGTGTGCACACAAAAGCACACAGAGTACGAGTGTGTTTGCGATTTGAGGGCAGCTCAGTGTACATACGAATGCCTACGTGACTTTCCACGCCATTGTGCGAGTGGACAAGCGTATATATGGCTGTCAGTGGGTGTGTGTGCTGAAAAGGATATAACAGGCATCAAAGCGCATGAAGCCGAGAGACATTCTGAAAGCCGGGCAGGGTGGATGATAATGGCCTTGGCTTGCAGTCTTTACATAGCACACAACACATTAATGCTGGCCTGGCTGTGCCACTGTAATACCAGGCAATAACAGAGAGAACCACACACCTCTCATGTAATCGTTTAATTGCGGGTACAGAGTAGCATATAGTGCAAGCTCTTCCTCTTTCTACACCTCTTCCTCTCTCGTTATATTTCCTTTCTGCAATTAGCTCTGGCTCAGAGGCGGCGTGCCTTTTAATGTATGTGCCGATATATGTAAGTTGTTTTGTCTGGGATTACTTTGAACAGAGACGGCCTCTTCTCATGAGGGAATAGAAAATAATGCAAGTGCACTACAGAGAGGGAGAGAATGTTTATTAACAGGATGCGGGGGGGGGGGGGGGGGATCAGGGTGAGACTGCATATGTTGGAGATAGACAAGAGCGCCTAAAGGAAAACAGATAAACCTACACAGGCAACATGAAGTATGTGCTTGTGGCCGTGGCGGCTGGCGTCGGCATGCGTTGTATGTGTGTTGCTATGTTCTGTATGTGGATGGATGAATGCTGCTGCCTCCTAACCTTGCTGAAGAGCAGGTTGAGTTGCTTGCCCGAGCCGTGGTATCCTCCCTGGGACAGGAAGAGCTTGACTTGCTCCTGAACCTGCTCCTCGTCCAGATGCCAGCAGTTCTCATCGTCCACGCTGGCTCCGGCCGTGGGGTCCGGGGCCCCTACACACACACACACACACACACACACACACACACACACACACACACAGATACATACAGATGTTATATGTGCATTAGGTTACTGTATTTCCATTCAATCATCATCTCTTGTCCTGTCTTCATTCATGTGCATCTTATTGTTATTGACCACAATTTCAACCTTACCAAAAAAGACCAACTGTTCAGCCTGAATGGGTGAAGAAGAAGAATTCCTTAACTAAAATTAATCCATTAGTCGATCAACAGAAAATGAACTGGCAATTATTTTGATAACCGATTAATTGCTTCGTTTGCAAACGTTCTCTGATTCCATCTCCTCAGCTTTAGGTTTTAGACTGTTTGTCGGACAAAGCTACTCGCAAGTCTGCGTCTGTGAGTGATATCAGTGTTTTTCGGCCTTTAATAAACAGTTTTCAGCACACTGACAACACAAATGAGATAATTTTAGAAACAAACAGAAGGACTTTAAAAAAAGTCATTTTAGCGCGACACTTTAAAAACAGGCTGCAGTTCAATATCAATAACATTAATGTGGCATTGTAGTCTACCCTCTTCCATTGATACTATCCTCAAAGTGAAACTCAACTAATGTTTGGCAACAATGCAACACACTAACTTTGTAATCCCAGATTATGAGGGCAGCACAGTGTGTACTGTTTCTTTATTCCTCCATACAGGTGAGGAAAAAAACATGTGAAAAAGTGTGAAAATAAAAACATGCACCTGAAAAGTGACGCTCACACAGATGAACTGAACAGGAGTAATTCCGTTAGATGCTTCAATCCAAATGACACGTTTTAGTTTGATAGAATTATTGATGGAAGGGCCACAAATCAATATGATGACAAAAAACAAACACTCTTCATCACAGCTCTCTTGTGATGAAGATTGCTCTCTTTGGTTCTCTATTTATTTCTGTCCTCTGTTCCCAGAGGTTCCTATCACCACTGTTCTTTCCATCTCTCCCTTCATCAAAATTTTTGTTTGTTTCCTGTGTGCCTCTATTTCGGACTTCCTTTCTACCCTCTTCATCACCACTTCAGAGTTACAAACCGGTTTGACAATCACACGTACTCTTCTTCACTGCTGTCTCTTCTCTGTGTTGTTTGCCCTTCAGTTCCTCCCTCTTTTATTGAGGTAAGCAGCAAGTACAGTATTGATAACAAGAGATATGCACCTTTCTTTATCTCTCCGCTAGCCTCTTCGTCTCTGTCTCAGTATCCTTCTCGCTCTCTCTCAGAGGTAAATAACGGGTCTATAGTGTTGATTAGAGGCACACAGTCTCTCCTTTACTGCCTGGATCTCACTAATGAGTAACATTGATCCTGCCACGCTTTACCTTCATCAGGCAGTCGATACACGCACGCATGTAGAGGCAGGAACACACAACTGTGCACACACACCTGTGGTCACACACACACACACACACAGACACACACGTTCCCTCACCGTGGACCTGGTTGATCTCCGAGTTCTGCGACAGAATCTCGTCGGCCAGTTTCTGCGCGGTAGGCAACACTTCGGTGTGGTGGACTGAAATCAGATACTGGACGAACTTCTGCAGCTGGTCTCTGCTCATCTGGAACAGGGTTTCTGAGATGGGCAGGTGCAGTTTGACCTGCTCGGGCTTCCGTACTCTGTAAAGCGACAGCGCCACTACATGGGCGCAGTAGAAGATGTCTTTGTTGCCGCAGGTGCATGTTACCGCCGTGATCTTGCAGCGGTCGAAGCTGACGCTGACGCTGCAGACGAGCTCTGGGGATGAGGGCGTGGCGGGGTCCGTCACTGTGCCGCTGAGGTGGAAACCTGGGAGAGTGAGACAGAAAAGAGAGTTATTTCAGATCAAGAAAGATCTTACGATGTATGTTGAGCTGCAAGCTGAAAGGATTAGTCAGAAAATCAGTTTACAACAACTTTGATGATCCATTTGGGTGATTTATAAAGTAAAAATACCAGCTTCTCAAATGTGAACATTTGCTGCTTTTCTTTGTCTTACATGCAAGTTAACTGAATATCTCTCAGTTTGTCTGGACCTCGCCCTGACCTCTCAACTTGTGAAGGCCTCTTTCTGCTATTTTCTGACATTTTACTGAACAAATGACTAATTGATTTACCAAGAACATAATCTGCAGACTAAATGGTAATAAAAATAATGACTGGTTGCAGCTCGACATCACTGAATTCATTCGTTTTACTCATTTAGTAATAAACTAATACATCTATTTTTAGTTAATTAGCTTCATGCCCAGAAACTCTGATTACTAAGATCTGAGGTTTAACCAACTATCATTAAGCAAGACGGAGATAAAATCAGTCCATCATGTCCATACAGAGCCAGCAACAGGACGACTTATTGAAGGTGCCCTTTAGTAAATGACATTATTGAGTAAATCTCTTTATGAAAGAATGCTCTCAAGATAGAGCTGAACAATTATATGAAACAGACTCAGACGGTCACCTGCCAATGCCCCCATGCTCTCTTATCATGACAGCATGATCGGGACCAGCTGCTGTGAGTGAGAGGAAAAGAGCCGGACAGAAATCTAGATGCAGGGACTCAGTTCGGAGATCCGCTGCAAGAGGAACTGAGATAGAGATGAGGAAGTGAGCAGTGAGCGCGGCTGTTACAGTATGAATTATACAGCCTCTTGTTCGAATATAATGTTTGATCTTATCCTGACTGCGCTATCCGGAGGCGCGGCTAGTCATTATGCAAGGATGAATATGAATGAGCAGGGCGGGGTCCCCGGCAGTAGCCTAAAACACACACTGATGAGCATATGAAAGAGACACACATGTCCGCACACACTGCGCCGCAGCGTGAGATCATGCATTTATTAATAATGGGAGTGGTTAGGAGAGACAGAGAGTAGCTTATGAATGCATTTATGTGCTCAGGAGAGACCTCTGAAATGCATGCGGACCGGGCAAAGGCATACATCTCTTAAATATGTTTATCAAAGGGCTGAGCACTTTCATCGCTGTGATATCAAGCATGTATTAACGCAGATATCAAAGCGTTTTCTGGGCCTCCATGTTTGGTAGGAAGGGAGGGGCAGGGGTTGAATATTTCATAGGCTATAGAGGGGTGAGGGATGCACAAGCAAGCTGAGCAGAGGTGGGGTCAAAGCAGCTCTCCGTCTTTCTTGATGGTTAATGGGTGCACTAGACATGCAGGTGAAGAAGAAGAAAAAGAGATACGGCGGTAAACAGGGTCACAACCCTTGCCTATAGTGCTAGCTACGCCCCCAGGATGGATATAAAATAAAATAAGCTGCTCATAGAGGCCTTTTATTTCTCCTCTGCAGTCTCCCTTCAGCTGTTTGTCAGGAAAACCAGTTAAATTGCTTCTACGCGAGTCAGACTGAGGCCTAGTGCAAATATATACATCCCAAATTCAAAAACCTCCATTAGCGAGGACGTAGCAAACCTGCTAAACTGCAAGAGCATCAAAACAGAAATAGCAATGTTTTGTTATTGTATTGCAGAACTAAGAAGGGTTGGCTGCAAATGTCTAACAGCGCAGCAACTCCAGAACATTGCCATGGAGATATGCTTTTCCATCCTGAAAGCCAGCTGGCAGAGGAAGTACATGTTCGTTAACAATATCCACAGAAGAGGGGTGTGGATCGAATATGGCAGCCAGTCGCATCTGCAGTGATCAAAGCCCATACGTCTACAGCTGTGAGAGACAGGGAGAGACACACTGAGTCACCCTTAAACGAGACAAAAAGGTTTACATGGTGCAGCTGGTTGCAGAATGGAGAGCTAACTTATTTAGCTGAGTAACAACATACAAATGAGCAATGGCTTTTAATACTCGCTGATACATGTAGTGTGTGTAGTGGTGTGTGTGTGAGTGTGTGTGTGTGTGTGCGTGTGACACAGGCTTATGTTTCAAGAGTGGCCCCTGGTCCAGAGAGGGGAGAGAAAAAGAGAACATCAAAAACATGTGGGATTGAGAGAGCTCAAAGAAAAATCAACCTCTGATACACACACACACTCTCTATCACACACACACACACACACACACACACACACACACACACACACACACACACACATCAGACTGTCATAAAAGCAGCTGCACTTTCTTTTGCAAATGTTTTTCTTTTTTCCCCCACAGGGAAAATTAACAGGGATACATTTTTTTATTTAAAACACATGAGTATGAAAAACTAAAATAGTGATAAAAGACGTATCCTTGTTAGAAAAAAAAAAAAAAACTCTGCTGTGTTTCCCTCTGCTTTAATGGACGCTCTCACTCTCGCCTTCCAAGCCCTTTTCATGCGTCCCTCCCTCCATCCACATTCCCACAGCTCTTTCGCTCTCACTCTCTGACAGATGGGTAGGTAATGAGTTTCGCCTTTCCCCGTCCAATCGTCTGGGCACCAAAAACTGCCCCCCACGCCAAAAATGCCCTTTTAATTTAGCCAAGCACTGAGTACAGGGATATTACTGTTTAGGTACACACACACTCACATAAGCACGCACACACACCTCCCATGACTCCTGGTTGGGTGGGTATGAAACCTTCAATGTCTCATGTGCTAGCTATTAAAGAGCCTGGTTTCCCCCTCACCGGGTCCATCCAGCTCCCCTCCCCGAGTGGTGCTCAGGGCTCTTTTCTGTGCATGTTGAAGAGGCCAGGGTTGGCTTTCAAAGTAACCATGGCGGCCATTTTTAGAACAAGGCCTCTGTGAGGTTGCCCTAGAAACCCCTTCTGACCGCCCTGGTGAAATCACACTTGGCCTGAAGAGCCGTGTAAGGCAGCGAGAACAGTGTGTGAAAGAGTGAGTGAGAATTAGTGTATGTATATATATGTTGAAATCCCACAAAGGCCTGCAGACCACCCACACTCTTTGGGGGACCCACATCAAAGCATTCCCCCAAATAGCCCTTTGCTCTATCTTTCTCTGCAGTTTTGAAGTTGTATGACTGCCGATAAGCCAGCATGCGCGCTCTTGACCAGCCAGGACCACTTCTGTCTATTCAACAACAAGAGGCCCCCAGAAATACCGGACTCCTGCTCTTATTTCAGCGAGGAAACTCACAGACCAAGACCTGCAAGTCCTTCAACATACATCTGCTGTGACGGAAGAATACCGCCTTTATACGCTGCCTATAAAACAGGATTTAGCTTCCCACATGAAGGCAGGCGGCGGGTGTCGGGGCCAGGGCTCAAAGGTTTGCTTGCCTAAGCACAAAAGTGCTCAGTGTTCCAAAATCCCCGAAGTAAATTAGATTGAGCAACATACATATATTTCCGCAATCAAATTAAGATTCCAAGTCAATGAAGAAAATTCAGGCCCAGCAGTGGGAAGGTCATTACGTTTATTGGCTGAATTGGTTCATGAGTGACTGTCACCTAAATCTAATATGGCACCACGCAGTTCAGACAGCACACGCTGTATTTGTGCGTGGGTTCGTGTGAGAGACAGATTCTGAAAACATGATCGATTCCAGCGCGAGAAATAAGATGAAACAAATGGGCTGGCGTGAAAGCGAGTCAACAAAAGCAAAGAGGGAGGAACAGTGAAAGCAAATAGATATTTAAGGCCCATTCGTCTGCGCTGATTCACTTTAGCTTTGCACATTAATCAAATTACCTCATGAGGTTCAGACAGAGAGCAGCTCCTAAATCCAACTCTGCCCTGCTAGAGCCTTTCTGATCCAGAGGGGGGCCACCTGCAGTAGTTGGAGCTTTAACATGGGATCCTGCTCTGTGCAGACCAAAGATAGCCTGCTAAGGCCTGCCTGAGAGAAGGCTACTGGACTGGAATCCAATCCGTTTGGTTGGATTGAACTGAGAGGCCCTGCTGAAAGGAGATCTGAACCACAACTGAAGAAAAGCAAGGCCTTCCAGCAGGTCGAGGAAGGGTCGAGGACTGGCAACCCCCACCTCAAACGCTACCTCCATCCCACCCACAGCTAAAAGAGCATTTCCTTCATTGCGGCTGCTTGAACTGGCCCAATTAATAAGGCTCTAAAGATAAATACAGGGCTTCTCAGCATCTTAGAGGGTAGGTCTGTGTGAGTAACAATGAGTACATGCGTGTGTGGTCCTATAAGGAAGCACCCATACGGGGACTATAAACAGAGATCAATGCTTCTCCAGGAGACCTTGCTCCAGGCGTGTGTGTGCATGTGCGTGTGTGTCCTAGGTGTGGGACGGGCTGGAATAACACAGCTGAGCTCCAGGAGCGGCCGTATTTATGCCTTAAACCCTCTGGTAGACCAAAAAGCCTTTTTCTCCCCGGGTGTGTTTTCAACACCCGCACATCCACACACACGCGCGCACACACACACACACACAAACATACACATACTATCTCGCAGTCTGAAAGCTTATCCCGACAGACACAAACGAGCATAAATTAATGTTTTGAGATATTCTATGAATTTCAATGCTTTTACTTTCGCTTGAGATTCTGACAGCAAAATCTGCATGCTAATCACAGGGATGGGAGGGAAAGAAAATCTTTGTGTGCGCGTGTGAGCCAGCGTGCGTGTGTGTACATTGACGGCTGTGTGGGTGATTGGAGTTGTCATCAGCTGGCGGTTGAAATGACAGTCGACTACTGGGATGCTGCCACTTAGGTGCCATGCGGTACATCAGGAATGACTTGCAATTTTCTAACTATCACTTTCAAAATGGATTCTAATTTAGCTGGATTGGGCCTGTCAGAGCAGAGCTGGTGTTACCGCTCTGCTCGCTGATCCCAAAGGTTGGCGTTCAGAAGGCTGACCAGTACAGAAAGACAGTGATGAAGCCTCTGTTCAGGGACGTGATCGACGCGAGACAAAAAAGATAAAGTGGTGAGAAAATGAGCTCTGTTAGTAACAGATGGAAGACCTGGTTGCAATAAACCTGAAATTCAGGGGGACAAAAACGGATCTTTTTTTTTTTAGAGGATTAGCTGCTGCAACATTCTGCTAAAGGAATAGTTTGATGTTTTGGAAAATTTGCCTTCACATGCATGCTGAGAGAAGAGAAGATCGATACCACTGACATGTCTTTACAGTAACTATGAAGCTGGAGCTAGCTGCTGGTTAGCTTAGCTTAGCACAAAGAGTGGGACCATGGGGAAACAGCTCTGTCCAAAGGTAATAAAATCTGAATACCAGCACCTAAAATACAAAGTGTAGAAATAGCAAGTTGTGGTTTATGTTCCAGACTATTTCTAGCCCAGGAGCAGCGACGTCCTGGTCTCCCTGCTGGCAGGTAGGTTTTGTTGCCTTTGGACAAACACAGGCTAGCTGTTTGCCCGCGTTTCCTGTATTAATGCTAAGCTAAGCTAACCAACTACTTCATGTTTACTGTGCAAATAAAAGCTCTATCGATCTTCTCATCTAACTCTCGGCGAGAAAGCAAATAATCATATCTTCCAAAATGTCAAAATGTTTTTGTAACTGCAGATAAAAATACTTTTGAACACTGCTACACACCTTTATGTCACAGCTCCCGACAACATTAAAACATGAATAGCAATAGGTGGACAGCTACTGCGCGCTAAAAAAGGAAAACAAACATGGATTTTTAGATATGTTTTTGATTATATTTTGAACAAAGCAAGCTATGTTTGTCACAGTTAACTATTAAACACTGTAAAAAATGATTATAGTGTGGTATTGGGTGAACTGCCCCTTTAGCCGCAATTCAACAAATCTCTGTCACTAGAGAAGACAGTAGCCTGCTAATTCCGTCTCCTGGCTGTACATTAACTATACATTATCCCAACCCATGTGCAAGGTTCATTAGTGTGAATGAAATTACAGCTGGCTGGAAATGAATGTGTGTAATTAGCAGAGGTCTGTCCCAGTAGAGCCACGCAAGCTATAGACAGAGGTAATGGGATCCATTGAAAAGCCATTGTCTGCCACTTCAGGGTCTGAGTATCTTTCTAATGACAAACCTATACAGTCCAGACTTTATAGCGCTAGCGTCCTTCTCAAGGCAAGTCCAGGTTGGTCAAGAAGACTAACCAGAGGACATTGTGAAAAGAATAAACAAAGAATATGAGGAAAGCTGTGTTTGTTAGACCTTTGTTAAACTATAATTTGCATGCAGGAAGTGTGCCAAAATGACATTTTCTGTGCCTGTCACAACTGATTACAGGTGTGTTTCTCTTGCTTAATTTGAACTTTGCCCTATAAATCCTTTTGTGATTAATCTTTTTGATAAAACAGCTTTCAAAAATGTGTCTTGACATCAAAGCCCAAAAACAACAAAGAGTAATAAAAAAAAAAAAGTTGAAAACAAAAAGAGCAAAACGTAGCAAAAAGATTCGGTGAAGCTAGCACAGCACACAGAGCAGGAGCCACGACTGTGGAAAGTAACATGGCTGAAAGTGAAGAGAATTCATTTGCATATGAAAATAGCTGGGCACTAACAGCTATTGAAAACGACAGCATGACTGTGTGTGCACATGTACGAGTGTGTGTGCGTTTTTAGGTTCACTTGTTCATGCCAGGAAATAACCTTACACTCTTTACCCTTCCCATTTCGTTTGGAAAGTCACCCGACACACTCCACCACACACACACACACACACACACACACACACACACACGCACACGCACGCAACCCCACCCTTTGACACACACTCATGATGCCTTCATGCATGCACGCATACTGGCTTCAGTGACTCCCTGCAGTCAACCTCCTTCTGCTCACAAACAGCCCCTCCTCTTTCCTTTTTCTCTCTCCAATAACTGACTCCTCCCCTGTTCCCCCCTCCCATCTCACACACACACACACACACACACACACATACACACTCACACAGAATGTTGCCTAGCCCTAAGCTGACCCGTTGTGTGTACTGACGTCACACACTAGACAAGGGGAGGCATCATTCCAGACAGACACACACACGTGCACACCCACGCACGCACACACACACACACACCACAACACACATGCACACAAGCATACACGCGCGCACACACACACACGCACACCCACACACGCACAGGCCCCAGCCGAGGGGGAAGCTGCATTCCAGCACAGGCACACAGACACACAAACACACATCACCACGCCTGGCGGTGGGAAGCATGGGGAGCGCTCAGCTGTAGCGGGGAGGTGGGGAAGAGGGCCAGGGGAGGCGAAGGGGGGAGTTTCAGAGGAGGGAGGAGGGAGTGATGGCTCTGAGCCAGTGTTCCTCTGAGCTCAGCACTTCCCCTTTCAGCTCCAGCCAGCCGCCAGTTTGCGTAACGCAGCCCATGCAGCCCTGCCGGCTCGTGCTTAACCCCTTCCTTCCTGGAGTCACTGAGGTCACACCCGCTGCTCTCTGTTCGGTGGCGCATGCCACATCCTGGCGTACACCCGCCCCTGCCCAACATCCCCCAACGGCCCCCCAACATCCCTCAACATCCCCCGGCTCAGGCTGTCCCATTATAGCACTGAGCACACTGGCCCACGACTCATACTTCCACATTATTACCTGACACAGATGGAAGCAGATACACACACGTGTACAAAACACACACAAACACCACAGAGAAATGATACATTCACCGGGAAATAGGTTAACCTTTTGCATGCCATATTCCTTCTTCTTCTTTCTTCTAAAATACAATGAACATAAATGGGTAGGTGCCTGTCTGAGAGTGACCTGGATTTATAGCTGCTTCTCTCTTTGAAGACAAAACGCACCGCAGTACAAATACACAACCATTAATTAGGAATTACCAAGCAATTATCATTGCCACAGACAAATATGTAGCTCACACACTAACCACCTTAACACAGATTTATTTGTATCATGAAATTACACAGAGCAAGCACGGCAAGTATGGAATGTGCGTGCTGCATCCATTCAGCTGGATATCCATTGACCTTCCATGAGCTAATGTAGGCCAAAGTGTCCACTCTACACACAGAGATGTGAGGCCTCATACATCAGACGTGGCGCCTTCTCCCCTAAAACCCCAATGCAAAGTGTCATAGCTCACACTAACCGCAGCAGACACAGTCCACGGCGGAGGGATGGGCAGAGCAGGAGGGGGGAGTGAATGAGGGAGGAGGGGAGGTGCTCTCACATGTAATATCACTTGACACGCGTCATGCAGCATCTCTCAAACAGCCACTGAGCCCGTGTCAAATCCACAGCCCCGCTGAAGATGCCGCGCACGCGTATGCAGGGCGCACCTTGCGCAGACACACCGGCACAAATCCAAAACAAAGGTAACCCAAAGACAAATACCTCAGCCGCCTGGCGCCGTGATCGACGGGCTGCCG
This sequence comes from Chaetodon trifasciatus, assembly GCA_037975065.1. Lineage (NCBI taxonomy): Eukaryota > Metazoa > Chordata > Actinopteri > Chaetodontiformes > Chaetodontidae > Chaetodon > Chaetodon trifasciatus. Next base: position 5,040,147 of record JBBMOE010000008.1, read on the forward strand.
CAGAGAACGGGAATAACCGGGATGAAGACAAGTAAGGGAAAGAGGAGGGGGGTGTGGGGGCAAGAGAAAGGTTGACTGTGTCTCTGCTGAATCGTGGTGGTCGATTCTCTTGCCTGCGGGCTATTCCTGTAAATATTGACGTTGATGTTAGGACCACTCTCTTAAGGATAAGCTATAAAGTAAGGGGGTTAGATTTACTCTGCAAACTGTAAGCATCTGAAAACACACGCTACGCTTCTCAGAGTGTGTTGAGGGGGAACGGTGAGAGACTTTCAGGGTGAAGAGCTGCAACTGCACGAGGGAACTGAGCTCTCTCGGTTGGTTTACAGCTCGCCCCTCTCCCTCTCTCTCTGGATGGTTTAGGTTTCCACTCTCAAGCTAAAAGCAGGCAGCTGACATCAAAACCTTCAGAGAGACCCCTATTTCCCAGAAACAGCTCTCGTTTCATGTAAATAGCTGCCTTTCGTGGCTACATTGAGATAAATTGCACCCTGCTGGACAAGAGAGAGACTATGTTCACCCCGGAGCCTCTTTTGTTGACATCCGTGTGCGTTGCCATGACGACACACGTCTGCCCCGTGCGAGCGCGCGCATACGTATGTGTTTGCATTCACGGGTTGTGTTTGTGACCTTGCATCCATGTAGGCAAACAGAGACGAGGACAAGGGGAAGCGGGCAGGTCCACACACACACAGAAACGAAGACACACGCGCCGCTCTCACTTTTTCCAAGCACACACGAGCACGGCTGCACAAAAGCTAGCGAAGAATAATACATGAGCGTGACCAAAACACTGAGGCAGGCTACCCTTCCTTCCAACTACCATGTCCTCGTGGGAGGCTGCAGGCAGAGAAGTTTATTACTAATCATCCTCACGTTAAAAAGGCCAAAATGAATCCAACTATGACAACACAGTTTCCAAAACCCTCCAGAGTATCGTATGTGTTCGGTCAACTGGGAATTAATATGCTGGAGGAACGCAATGATGCTTGAATTCGTTTTAATACAAGTGGGTTAAGGATGCCAATCCTCCTGTGGGATCGCCATTGCTCCACAGACTGCGGTCTCTATCCATCTAACTTTGTAAAGGAATTACTATGATTGTGTGTACGCTCAGAGCACCTCCACATTGTTTGATCAAATTTGCTCAAATTAGCATTTTCATAGATGAGAGAAGAATAATCATATCCGTGTGCAATTACGCCGATTATGTCTCTGCAGAGACTTGTGAAGTGAAGGACTATGTCACCTCTGAGACCGCATGAAACAAAGGCCAACTGCTTTGTTTATTTTTTGCCACGTGTCTGTACTTTGAGATCCTCATTATGTTCATTTGGGATGCTAACGTGCCGAAGGAGGCGACGACGACGGGGTGAATGAGCAGGGGGGAGGGGGTGCGCAACCGAGGGGGTACATGCCCGGCACCATAGCAGCCGTAAAGGAGGTTGAGAGTCTGCATATTAATCATAAGGATGGAAAAGAGTATGGGTGCATGTGTATGTGTGCATGCGTGTGTGTGTGTGTGTGAGGGAGAGAATCCCCTCCCGTGGGCAAGTCAGCATTCACCCATGAAGTAGGTCAGTGAAATTTGCCCAAATTAGGTCAGTGGCAGTCAATGGGTGCCATCCTGGACAAGAGAAAGGATAAAAGGGAAAGAGAGAGAAAGAGAAAGAGAGAGAGAGTCTATAAGGTTAGGAGAGCAGAACCAAGCGGCTTACTTCATCTTAGCTTTAACACTTAGTTAATTACTGTTGCACTGGTCCATACAAAACACACACACACACTCCAAACACACCAAAAAAAAAAAAAAAAAAAAAAAAAGAGTGAAGAACCAAAGCTCCCCCCAAAGCAGAGAGAGTTCTTTACAACTTCAAGCCGTCACTTTTTCTCTCCTCAAACATCCCTGGTATCAGAATCAGTGCGCATCAAAAAGCCCGTTTTGATTGAAAATGCTTTTGAAAAGCAGTCCGATTCGGTTACAGCGCTTAGGTCTGATTATTTAGCACCCCTCCTCCTCCCTGTACCCCCTCTAGCTGTTTGGATGGTAGCTTCTTTGTCGTCTGCCTCTGTTTCGTCGAGCTTTTTCCCTCCCTATTTTGAAGAATCCACATTGGGAGAGAGGTTGTTGTGCGTTGTTGCCAATAAACGGCGGAACACAGGAACCTTTGAAGTCTGTGGCACGTTGTGATTTGCTTTCATCGTCCCGCATCTGTCAGTCAGCAAGAGAAAACGTGACTCCAAAAGGAAACTTTTGCTGCTTTTTCTCCCCAATTTCCTCTCCACACATACACACGCACACAAAACCAAAACAAAACAACACAAAATGACAACAAAGACAGCCAGAACGACAAAGGCTGTGTTGGGCATTAGACAGACAGGGAGTGGGCTGAATAATAATCTGTGAGGAGTTGCGAGGTGTTCCAGAACATTCTGATGTTGCTTCAACTGGTGCAGACTCTGCTTCTTCCTGCCTGGGCTTCCTTGGCCCACTTCCACACAAAGGGAATGTGTGTGCGCATCCCGCTGTAGCTGTGGGGTGCTCTCTGAACTTTATTCTGTCAGCCCTCTGTCGCTCATCTCGGTGCAGTTGGGTGTCAGAGAGGAGGAAGAGCATTGACAGGTGTCTTCTGTGGGCAACGTCTGTTCAGACGACTGATGGCGGAACCTGGGCCTGCACCTAATCACACGAGCCTGCAGCCTCGCTCTGACAGCCACAAAGGTTGGGGAGGGGGAGGGGGGACAAAGGCTCCCTTCCCTGGGCAGCGATCAAACTCGAGCCCCCGGCTTGCCTGGAGATGTGACAAGGCCCACTTCCCCTTTCCCTGCTTTTCCCCATCCTCCCCCTGCTGCCAATCATGTGTCAAATGCTTCACACTCCCGCACGATGCACGCGTTTGTGTGCTGAGCGTATGTGTTTGTGCTCGGGCTGAGCCTGTCTGCACAAGTTAAAGAGATGCACAAAAGCGAGAGTCGAGGAGACAAAGAGACACACAAGGATACAAAGAGCTTCACGGGAAGTGTTGAGCCAGAAACGACCAAATGTACAAGCTAAACGTGGCTTGGAGTAAAGCGAGCCACAATGAGTTACAGTGACTAACGTTACTAGCCAGAGAGAGAAAGATGCCTGGCTAGAGAGGCTGGGTATGGGAGCCAGTGAACTGAACTGCAGCCAACCTGGATGAGGCCTCAGTCCAGATAAGTTGGGACAGTACCAGGGGCCCAGCTACAGCCCGTCAGAGCGGGGAGGAGGGGGAGCAAGTGAATTAGCAAGAAATACAGAGTGAAAAAACAGAAAAAGAGAAAGAGAGAGGACAGCTTATAGGCAAAACAGAGAGAGAGACAGAGAGAAAGAAAGAGAGGGGTTTTGAGGCTTTTCAGCTCCAGAGTGGGATGGAGGGGGGGGGTTGGTTGGAGGGAACTGTTGAGAGTCAGGCAGAGCTGGAGCCGAGGCTCAGAGGCAGGGCCAGGGCTGAGCTGGGGTTGCTGAGAGAGGAGCCAGGGCTAGAGGCCAGAGGACGGAGGGAGGGGGGGGCTGAGAATAGGAGGAGGCTGTGGCAGAGCTGAGGCTGGGGCCGGGGCCAGAGCCAGGGGCCCCAGCTTTAGATTTAGTCAGCTGTTCCCCTGGCCAGCAGCTGGAAGGGAGAGAAAGGGAGGGGAGGTAGCAGGGGAAGACGGCGCAGAGACTTCGGGAGAGAATTTCAACGGAGAGATGGAAAGTGAGAGGAGATGGAGAGGAGCAAGGGAGGAAAAAAATAGCACGGTGATACAGAGGGAGAGAAAGAGGAGAGCAGGGGGAGAGGGTGGTGTTGGAGGTTTGGAAAGAGGACAGTGGAAAAGCCATTAGATTCCTATGAGAGAGAAAACAGCGCAGAGAGCAGACAGACTGACAGAAGGTGGTTAAGGCTCACTGGCTTCGCAACCACTCTTCCCTTCCTCCCTCGCTGGTCCTCCTGCTCCCTCATTCCTCTCTTCCCTCCCTCCATCCACCTCCTCTCCTTCCGTCACTGGTGCGCTATTCTCTGGCTACCTCCTTCTCAGCCAGTTGTGCTTCAGTAACAGCCCTGCTATTCATTACGCACGACCTGCAGGCATGACCCCAAACACACACCGAGATCCCAAACAGGTGCCCCACGCACATACACACAGCAGCAGCAAAGGGATCACACATGACTGAAGCGGGGGGGGGGGAGGGAGTGCAGACAGAAGGGCCGAAGTGAGAAGAGAGGGCTCTCTGTGGCTGCCTGAGGAGCACTGAGGGAGGAACAACAAGGAAAGAGGGATGGAAAGAAGGAAAAACACTGAAAAGGAGCAGGAAAAAACAATGCAATTAAAGTGGAGCAAGTACGTGCTTTGTTTCCATAAAAGTGGGGAAATGAGATTTGGAGTAGGGGAGCGAGGGGCGAGGGTTTGCCATGGGGCAAGCAGCCACTGCTAGCAAAGCACTTTATGGCCTATTATATTCCATTCAGATGGACCAGGCGTCTGGGATAAAAGCATTTAGTCTGTGCGTTAGTGAGTGACTCAGCACTTGGAGCCTTCACAGGTGGACCCCCTCATAACTACACAATGCATATCAATGAAGTGGCCCACTCTTTCCATATGGATCTCTCCCTCCCACACCTATGCCTCTTATTTTGTCCCGTCTCCTCCACCTACGCCACCTTTTTCCTCCTCAACCTTTCGCACCTCCTTGTGGAAACACTCTACCTCTCTGCTGTTTACACTCTTTTCAGCTGGATTGAAGTAATTCCACCTGCTCTTGTATATAAAAGACTTTATCGGGGCAGGAAATAAGAGGAGGTGGGAGAGAATTAACGGGAGCGGTGCTCTCCAAAAATAAACCAAAACCCTGACAAATGAATCCCTTCGCACATTTCATGCATCGCATACTTCTTTTCGGCTTTTCCTCAAAATTAGGGGGAGACATTTCAGCGCATGGCTGGAATAGCCGGCCCACCTCTTCGCCTCCCTCTCCCTCTCATTTAGTGTTGAGACGGTAGACAGCCCCCCCTCCCTATATTGCTTTCTCTCCATCACTCTCTTGTCTCTCTATGGCTCTCCCTCCACCCATCTGCCCTTTCCTCTTCATTCTACCTCTACGCCTCTCTATCCCCTTCTCTCTTCCCCTTGGTGGTGGTTAATGGCAGAGGGATCCAGCATGGAATATAGATCAGTGTGAGATGGATGGGGCACCAGGAGCTCCGGCCAGTCCCGTAGGTCCCAGACCAAAGATTAACTAAATATTAGCTGACAGGAAGAGAGAGAGGCAGGGACACAGCTGCAGCTGCTAGTGCCACTGCCAGCAGAACAAACGACAGAGACTGTTTTTAACCCTCTTTGCTCTCAGGAGCGGGTGGGGGTGGGGGGGTGGGGGGGACACATGCGATAAACACACAAGAGATGCAAAAATACACACAAGGCATTGGGGTAGCATTCGACTGTGCACGCGTACGCACATGCTATCAGAGGCACCCTGGGAGAAGAAGTCCACTAATCACATTCTCTCCTCCCCCTCTCGGCCCTGCCAAGGCGGACGGCGAGAGGGGAAAAAAAAGGAATAAATCTTTATTAGGCGATGTGTCCCTGCTTTATCGATCGCTTCGCTCCTTCCCTCCCCTCCTCCTTCTGCACCCCCTCCCTTTCTCTCCTCTCCTTTTGTTATTTTAGGCGTGTGTCTGCCATCCAGCCCAATTGAGTCAGGCTGTACATCAGAGAGGACCATTACCCATGTCTCCCTGGGCTGGGCTGTCACTGGCTGCGAGGAGGGTAGGAGGTGAGGTGATGTAGCCACCCAGGAGGGACAGCTAGCCAGCTAGCAGCTAGCCAGACAGCAAGGCAGACAGACAGGCAGCCAGATAGTATGTTTTGGGCAAGAATGCAGACAGGCTGGGTGGAAATAACACACGGTGGCAAACAGTCATTCTCAACAATGCCAAGTAACAACAAGATCTGTACACTCAAGTCCTGTGTGGTTCGATGAGCACGGCATGGTCCAGACAACCTGATCTATAATGCTCATTTCTCTCTAGCCTCTAATGACGGAAAAGGGGTTACAGCTTTTTGCCGGCAAAGGCTTACAGCAACAAAATACTCAGATTCAAACTGCAATGCTCTTTAAAACAAAGGACGGGTTATGGTTTCCGATTTTTCATTGGTAATGCTGATGCTCAAGTTTTAGTGCAGATATGAAAGTAAGGTTTTTTTGGATACCTTACTTTGAGAAATAAAAACATGACTTTCTACAAAATCCTCTTCATTCAAACAAAAACCAAAGTACTAAAAGTAAAAGCAACCGTACAAGGACTTTGTCTACACTCCATACTTAATCAGGAACTCTCTGCTCAAAGACTAAGTAAACAAGATTATGAGTTGGACCAATTGAACGGCTCATTCGGTGCATCAGCTGAATGACTTACATACAAAAAGTAATGAAACCAGATGAATTTCTGAAGGGCAGAGCATGCCGAACCCTGAACGGGTTCCAGGATGATCCTCAATGGCCGGAAAACATCGGGGTGAGGATCATTTAAAAAGTTCAGAGAAAGACGCCACTGCAAATGGGCCAAGTGCTGCTCCTCTCCTAATTCCAGACAGTGGTAAACAGAGAGCTTCTAAATGTAGAAACAGCGATAGCCTCTGAGGTCTGGATGCAGACTGCTGTTCTGAGCACAGCCCAGAGAGCTGGAGCTAGCTAGCCAGCTAGCCTTCCTCTGGGAGCTTTGACACAGGAAACACTATGGAAACATGCTGTATCTAGATAGGGGCAGTGTAAATAAGATATGAGTTTCTATTGCCTGGCTTGGGAAATGAAACTGGAAAATTGAGAAGGGGAGAAAAAGAGATCATGAGAGCTTATAAACACGGGGAAGGAATGCACAAAGGAGAAGGAGGATAGGCACAGGTATGGAGAGATTAGGAGCAGAGGAGCGAGAGAATAAGACGACAGGAAGACAGTGGGCAGGAATGAGATAAGAAAAAAACAAACAACCAAGGAAATGAACAAGAAAGCAAAAGAAAGAACTCCTTCAAGACAAAACTATTCAGAAGTGCAAACTAAATTCCATAGTCAGTTGAAAGCCTTCCTCTCCTTCCCTTTGAATCTCTCTCATTCTCTGTCTTTGTCTGTCCCTCTGTCTCTCATGCCTGGAGAGCCTTTCTAGCTCTATTCAGCTCTACCACAGAGCAGTGAATGCATGTCTCACATGCCACACAGCCACGACATCGTTGGACCAGGCACAGCGAGAGGCACCTCACACTCTCAGGGCCTCCTCCTCCTCTGCATAGCTCACACAGCACTTGAGGCTGTCGGGCAAAGAAGAGAGAAGGGAGTGAACTGCCCCTCTCAACCTGGCTTGGATTCCTGGTTGTTCCACAAAAGGACAAAAAAGATAGAAAAAACCTGGCATATACTTTGTCCCCTCTTGGACGGATCTCTCATGTGAGAAATTGCTTATTGGAACATGCAAAAGACACATTCAATCAAGCAAGCGGTCTTTTCCTTGTGTCAGGAGCTGTTTATTGGAAAACAGTAATGTGAGCATGGGCCCGTCTTTCAAGCAGAGCAATCGGCTGCTGGAGGGACAATCTGACCAGATTGACCTTTGACTTAAGCAAATCCCTGGGGGTCAAGTGAAGAGGTCAACATTGGGCCGGCTCAATGCTGGGGGAGGGACTGATCGATGAGTGAACACCTCTGTCTGAGTGTGTGTATGTGCAATAGAGGTCAGCAGCAGGTAAACCCTCATCCTCCGCTGTTGTTTATTCTAAGGCGCCTAGTCACAGGCACCGTGAGGCAAGTGTGTGTCTTAAAGCATGTGTGCAAGCAAGTGTGTGTGCGTGCAAGAGTGGAAATGGGATAGGGTGGGAATGATGACAGACGGGAATGTCATCCACCCTCTTATCATTAACATGCCTCACCTTTATTCAGCCTGACACACACCGCCATAAACACGCTCGCTGAGCCATTAACACACACAGTCTGACACGCACTTGCTCGCACTCACACACACAGATAAAGCCGGGGCTGAAAGAATCTACCTTTACTTAAGATCCTGTGTAAGAATATTTGTGCAGCTTGTAGGCGTAAATCCACACTCGCCTCTCAACCCGACAATTATTTACAATAACATCACGAGTCAAAGTTAGTTTATCCCAACACAGAAACATTATGTGGTCTTGGTAGCCTCTTTTCAGTCAGCAGAGACTGTGGTAAGAAGTTACTTTAATCTAGATGTTCTTTGGTCTGCGCTTTCTTTTTGTCTTGAATGAATCAAACACAGGTAACTAGTCTCTAACAAAGTGATAACGCACAGTGATAATGTGCGCATACACACACACACACACACACGGACACACACACAAATCCTTGGAGCCTTTGGGCTGATCCAAAGCTGTTTGGCTTCTGGGGAGAAACAGCTGTTGACCAAACTGCACAGAGAGGCTCTGTTCTGTGGCAACAGTGAAAGCATGTGTAGCCTTCAACACGTATTCTCGTACTTATGTAGTGAAGGTGCACATACTCGCGCACACACACACACACACACACACACACACACACACACACACACACAAACAAACACACAGTATACATACATTGAACCTTCCACTGCAGTACACAGTGTTTTTGGACTGCTTTGTGCTTATTTCAGCAGCCCATTGGTGCAAAGAGGAATTCATTAAAAAGAAAAAAAAAGTGAAAGGGAGCATCAGACAGGAGAACGCTGAGTGCTGCATTCCCCTGTTGTTATTATTGCCAAATCGAAGAGAGAAGGGCGGCTGGTAATAAAAGTCATTAAATGAAATAGAAAAAACGGCTTTTAATAGGGCCTTGTCGTTGTGGATTTAGTAGCCCTTCTATCGCCTGCTCCCTCTGCTCCATTGCCCGTGCTCACAGAGAAGAGAGGGGCAGGAGCTCTGTGGAAGGAGCACTGAATTCCTAGACAGAGTCAGCCAGCCGAGGAGCTGTGCTGACGCACACCCAGCAGCCACAGTCTGGGACAGGAGACAAGTCAAACTGGAACGGGGACTGGGGCAGACGTTAGAGAGCTCATGCAACTTTATTACTTTAGCTGGTTTATTTTAACAGGGGCAATACAGCCGTTCTTGTACATTGAGTGTCTCTGAAAATGAGCCGGTATTGGCGCGCAGTGTAATTGAAACGTGGTCTTTGGGCAACTTGGTAATAGGCCTGGGAGTGTGGCAGATGCATGGTGGCTAAGGCTGGAACTGGGAATGGTGATTTAAGACGGGCTGAGAGGAAACAGTTATGTCTGGGACCAGGAATGGCACTGAGAGGGAGGCTGGCTCCAGTCAGGTGGAAGGACTGGTTATAAGGCAGCCAGCACTAGCTGGGGATGGCAGGAGGACAGTCTAACGGTACATCTTGGGTACAGTCTTGGAAATGTGAAACGCAGGAGACCGTGGTGTAGAAGCTGGAACATGGCTGGCTAGAGGAAGTTATGGCCTGTGGTGGGAATAATCTATCTAGAGACGCATCTGGGTCTGGGAATGGGGTTGGTTAGAGTTAGGAGTTGGGGATGTGACAACCATTGGGACCTTCTGGAAACTTCTGATGTGCTGGGAACACGACAGGGCAAGCAAGAGAACCAGTGGTCATCTATCATTCAATGGGTAAAGCACAGCAACGTCAGGGTTTGCTTTATGGGTTCAATCCTTTAGAGGGCCACCCACACTGAAACTGGCTAGGGTTGACTGCAAGTAATCGAAGGTGGAAATTGAGCCTGTGCTGAAACTCATTATGAGTAGAATGAAAGCAATTATCACGTACACACATTTCAGATTTACAGCCATGCTTACTCCAACATCAGTTTACTTGGAAGATATTCTACACAAATAGAGACACACAACATAAACCTCATTACCTGAACGATTTGCAAATCAAGCTATTATCTAACAGCATCAATATTACACAGCAAACGACGATGTGATATTAAACTGAAAACAATAAAAACATGTATTTTTTGTCGATACAAACATCTGCGCGGACACACGCACTCGCATGAAGAGACACTAACGTGTTTCCATTACACGACAGCTGAAATGTATCCTATCTTCTTTCCATTCAATGGACATAATGGGACAAAGGCCTGGAATCTGCTTCCCTCCGTCTCTCAGATACACACAGTCCGAAAGGGAGCACTTTCCCTGAAGACTCAGTGTCTCTTCACATGGATGTGGTTGCTGCCCCTCTCTCTCTCTCTCTCTCCCCCTTGGACAGCCATTTGTTTACACTAGCTCTAGGCTCAGCCATGTTTCCATGACGATAAAAGCCCAGGGACAGTCACATGGCTCGGGGTAGACCTGAGGCACCGGATCCAGGATCACTCCCCCCTTCAGTTGTCTCACCTCAGAGCCCGGTCCAGAGACAACACCTGATTAACTGACTTAAAAAAACCTTCCTCAGTTCAGTGTTTAAAAATGACATTAAGCATTTTTTTGGGGGGTATATTTCTAAAAAGTCTTGAGTCATACTGTGTCTGCATCTCTTTAAGCCCTGAGTCACAAGTTGAGTCTCTTTACAACATATTGGTTTCAAACAGAAACGCAGCACATTCGGAAGCGTTCTGTCTCTCTGTGTCTTTGGTGGCAGGCATGTGGGCTCATTCTCGACGGGCATTGTAAAAAAGATAAAGGAACTCTCTAACCTAACAGGAAAATAAAACCAGATCCACCCACATGAAAAGAAGCAGCCCACACACAAACAAAAAGAATAAGCCCTCAACCACCAGGAACCGAGCTCGGCCTGATAGCGTCTCGCAGACAACATGCTCGTGCAAGATTTACGGTTGGCATCTTAAATTCTGCACCTTCGTGGACAAAATGCTTGAAATGTCGACGTGGGTCGTCGAGAAGCTCTTTGTAAAGCCTTCTGGATTCGTGGTTCAAAAAAAGTGCGGAGAACAAAAGCGCGCGTACGTGCATGAGTGTGTTCTTGCACAAACATGCTCAGTGTTACTCCACCTTTGTAAGCGGTACAGGTTTCTCCTTGGCATTTGCTTTACTGCTTTGTCACACAAACAATAACCGACTAGTGTGTGCACATATTCTTTGTTGTTTTATCAGCTCCTTTGTCTCGTAGGTGTTCTCTGTGTCTATGTGTTTCATGCTGTAAATCATGTCAGATATTGCCAAGGTGCCTGAATGCTAAGCACACGTGATTTAAAGTCAATAGGAAATGACATATGGCCTTACAACTCCTCTGCTCGCACACCTAAAGCGTGCTTTTAAGGAGCTAAACGTAAGCTTTAGGAGAGCCTGTGTTATGATTTTCGCCATCTGTGTTACAAAAAAGGAACAGGTTGAAAAACAGGGGAACCACCAGCCTGGTTGTTATTTCACCGTTTCGTTGACATCATGATAAAAAGAGGGTGAGAGAGAGAGAGTAGATGACGCAGAAACCTAATTAAGATTCTCCAGAGCGTGAACAAATTAACCTGAGTTATGAGCATGCAGAAGCACAAGACAGACACACACACATGCGCACACACCCACACCAATTCGTCTCCGAAATAGGTGGAGCAGAGGAGGATGACATTCACACTCAAACAGGCATGACTGCCATGGACATTCAGTGATATTTTAGGCAGGGGAAAAGCAAAATATTACAGGCTATCTAGTCCAACAACACCACCATGGAAAATACACCAAAATAGGCTACAGGATATGCATATCTACTTTCATTCGACTTGAATTTATAACCGCCTCAACAAAGTGTCCACCTCATCACTCAGATTTGGGGCAGCAGCTTGATAAAATGACATGTAGCTTGATGTGAAAAATTTACCAAACAAGGCTGGCTAAATAAGCGGTAGCATGTAGCTTACGCTAATGACATTGCAGAGCGACATATGCCAGGCATCAGTATGTCACTCCATAGGGACATGGGGCTTACGGTAACAGGATAGTAAGAGTGAGGTGGTGTGTGCGTGAGTGTGTGTGTGTGTGTGTGTGTGATGACGGTGGGGGTTATGTTGTTTTTTTCCCCTCCTGGCACAAAGCCCTGGAGGCAGACAGGAGGGTGGGAGTTAGAAACATGGGGATGAGGGGTCAAAGGGAGGAGGAGCGGGACAGTGCATGTCATAAATGAATGAGAAAGAGGGGGTGAACTTGACCCAGACTGGAGGACTAAAACAGGAAGGAGGGTAATGAAGTGCAAACATGCTTTGTCATGCCAAGTTAGAGCCATAGGATTAGAATTCTATAATTAGAGGACGGGGCACCATAATGCTAGCCTTCCTTTCAGCATGATGAGCTGCCGAGTCTAAATTACACAAGGGGGCCGGAGAACAGATGCTGTGATCAGAACAGGCAGCTCTGGAAGTTTTCTATACCGGAAAATGATGCTCAGCCACGGCACAGCACGGTCTGATTGACAAGCTAAAGAAAACCAAAACTTGGCACATCTGTGAGATTTGCTGATGTTTCTGTGATCAGCTCGTGACAACGTAATTTTTCTAACAGACAGCGGTTGTTATGGGACTGCTCTCCGGGGCTACATGCATATTTCACTTTATTCATTTGCAGTTTTGTGATGTATTATTACACACCGGACCTCCTCGTGCAGGTTGAGCTTGGTTGTGCGTTCCACTGCCTGGTCAGCGGCTGACAAATTCATCACCGATTCGACAGTAGAAAGAGTGCGAGCTGGGGCTGTTATAACACTGCTATAACAGGGAGAGCAGCGGACTGCTAGATAACGCTTGCATTCATATATGAATATTTATCTCCAAGGCTGGCATTGGAACAGATGAGCCCGCATGGGAAAAAGAACAACCCATCCATCTCACTCTCTCCCCTTCTCTGCGCTTCATTCTTTACTTTCATACATCCCCTTCTCTTGCAATCACCATTTCAATGCCTCTTTTCTCTTTTGCATTTCCACCCACTTTTTCCCTCTAGGCTTCCCCTCTTTTTGTTGATATCACCCGATCTATTGCTCTTCCCCTTAAACGCCATCCCCCTATCCGTTCTCTCTCTGCAGCGCTGATGCATGGAAAGAGACGGAGGAAAAAAGGAAAAAAGCGTGTGATTAATGTCTTTGAGAAAATGATAAATAATCACAGGAGACTGGGGGCTGGTAGTTGGCCTTAGGGGAGTAAATATGGAGAGTTTTATAGCTGCTCACTTGGGAGAGAGGGAGGTGGAAGAGGAGATGAGTGGGGGAGGAGAGGAATACAGCGACAGCAGATCCATTCAAGTATATTAGCCCCCCCCATACACAATAACCTCTGCATCTATTCTACTGCTCTACTGTCTTTCATCATCAACACTGAATCCCATCCCACTGACAGCACACACACAAAAAGCCACACAAAGCCATGCACGCCTGTGTGCGCACACAAATACACCCTCACAACCACCCTGCACTTTTTTTTCCAGGCCAGACCCACTGTATGTGTTTGATGGGCCAATACATGTGGTGTGTGATGTGGCTGACAGCCCCCTCCCATGCTGCCCTGCTTTTAAGCCCTCATCCTCCAGTGGCTGCCTGTCCCCTGGAGTAGATTGCATCTTTTATTTATCATTTTCCCTTCCTTGGCTTTATCTACACCAGCTAAAAAAAAAAAATTGGGGGGTGAAAATTGCAATCAGCATAACATGCCCTCCTCCTGCTGTGTACTCGCCTGTCATGCTCCACTCTCTATGAGCATGCAGGATGAGACTGACAGCCCGTGCAGACGAAGACGCACACATGCACACACAAGATGCATGCACGACCCCCCTCTGTGTTTATCAAACCCCCACACAAACTCTGTTCTCTCTCTTTCACACACACAAAAACACATGCGTGGCCAAAGAAAATGACCCTGTTACCCTCTTTGTCACTATTTCTCTCTATTTTCCAAAGCGCAGACACACACGCACATATCTCCTTACTGACGCCTTACACTATTTTACCCTGTGGTAAGTGTTTAGCTTCCTAAAGCCCCCAAAGAGTGAGCACATAAATGAGTCAAATGCTGGGGAATCTGGTAAACAGGCCAGAGAGGGAGGGAGAGCTGCCTGCCTGTCTGCCTGCTCCATGGCTACTATTGTGCACTGCACATTCTCTGAGCCCACAAGAGCTGAAGCCATCTCCACACAGATTCTTTGGAGGGATAGTAAGCCAAGAAGTGAGAGAGAGGGAGTGAGGGAGAGAGAGATAGAGAGGGTGAGGGAGGGAGGGAGGAAGAAGATCATGCATAAAATCTTGTTTGCAGAATGCATTAAGATTCAGATGAACTGGGGGGGTTAATGGGATTAGAATCCTGAACCGTTTCCAAGGGTGGGGAGTCGGATTGACAGCTGAGTCTATTGCACTGACGATTGCAGTGAAATATTGTGGCTCTGGCAAAGGCAAGCCAGCCAGGCAGGGGGTTGCTGAGCCTACAGCACCTCTGTTTACTCCGAGTTTTAGCACAAATAATGCAGCAGAGAGAGAGAGCGAGAGGAAAAACATGCATCTTTGCCTTCACCAGCTGCACATAGCCTGGGCTTTAACTGAATATTGGGAAGGCAGCAGCAAAGCTTCAGTCTGTCTCACAAAGGTGTTTGGCAAACAAAATAGAAGCACTGTGGCTTTAAATCGCCGTCCCTCCCACCCTTTCTAAATATCGTCTATTTAGCCAGCGGTGAAAAGATATAGGGGGCTTTTGTCTGCGTACCCATTGGTGGGGGCATTGAGAGCTGGAAAGACATAAAAATAGGAACAAAGTGCTAAGCTTCCAATTGGGATGGCTCTGAGCAATTCAATGCGCGCAGCTCAGTGGGCAAAAACAAGGAGAAGTGGGCTACTATTACGGGCTTATCTGAAAATAGGCTGTTCTCACACAGCTATAGGGGTAGACTGGAGTGGAAATACCCTGCATTGTTTATAATTCACAAGGTTATGGAAGGCAAGCGCAAGCCCTTTAAAAGTCTGGCATGGTTCCATAGAAAAAGGCAGACGGTGGGAGTTAGATGTTTTGTTTATTATTCGCTGTTTTCCTGCATTATTGTAACGTTGTGGTCCACTCACCGACTTGCAATACGTTGTCCACCCAGCCACCCTCTAGCAGAGTGACACCCCGTAGGAAAGGCAGCTGGGTCTCGTCATTATTGTCCCCGCTAGTTCCACTTTCCTCTCCTCCGGCGTTGAAAGAGGAATACATACAGATCTCCTTCTCGCTTCTCGGGAATGACCAGTATACGATCCTTCGCTGGACGGGTTCCGGGATCCTCTCGAACCGCTCCTCCACCCTCTGAAACGGCCACTTCTCCGCGACTCTGCGTGCCGCGATGTCGAGCAACGACTCGGGGTTGTGCGTTTTTCCATTCCCCGACCCTCCCGGAGCGGACCCCGCGCCGCCACACAGGACTCCTCCAGCCCGCTGCCCCTGCCTGCACGCCGGGTTGTAGCCGGGCCTGCAGCAGAGCCGCTTGGCTGGGGGCTGCTGGACTCGCTCGGCCATGATCGCACCGCTTCCAACCTGAAGCGCAGTTCCTCTCCGATCATATAAACGGGATAAGGAAGAGAAAAGGGCAATCTCGCACCGATTGTTTGCCGTACATGGAGAGCCTGCCCTTATTTGGAAAGGTAGGCGGCGCCTGTGAGTTCCGTGAAGTCCTTTGTGTTGTCAAAGTAACCAGGATGGGCGGGATCCTGGAGCGCTGCCAGCGCACGAGTGGCGCTATAAAAGGAACTGGAGGCGGAATTCCCGAACGTCGGCAAATCCTTTGTGAAGCCGTCCGGGAGCGCGAGGGCGGAGCCCCGGCGGCCGACGGCCTTTGAAGTTTCCTTCTTATTTGAGTTTAAAGGCGGGGACTTAATCCAGGGGCGGTCTCGCAGTTTCCCACAGGGGCAAAAGGGGGCAAGAAAACTGACTTTTTTTCCCTTTGGAGTCTGTGCTACCACCCCGGGCTCCAGCTTCTTCAATAACAACGTGATGGTTGTTTTCGATTCTTTAGTCCAAAGAACTCTCAGCTGTCAAAGACAGAGAGGGCGTGGGAGGAGGAACATAAAGCTATGGAGCTGGACATGCTTGTCCTCTGTAGTCATTAATCAGTCATTTTGGTCAGCTGTTTGGCATTGTCTTACTGTGCTGCAGCCTAGATAGACAATTAATCACTAACACACTCTGAAGACACACACACACACACACACACACACACACACACACACACACACTCAGGATTTATCTTAATTTTAAAGAGTTGCTCCGCAGATTTTCCACAGGGGGTGTAGGCTGTGGAAAAAACAGGGTTATCTTGAACTGGGAAATGAGAATTTTAAACAGACAGCCTGTTACAAACTGGGGCTGTAGAGTTTGAAATGCATGGACACAAGTCAGCTGACTCTGTTAAGTGAACGATGGGACACCTCCCACCAAAGAGCTGATTTCTTTTTTCTGTCCTTTTTTTCTTGAATTAATACAAGCCAGAATAATAGGACCCTCACTGAACATATGTATTAAATATGATCCAGAAAGTCTCACTTTGGTAACAACATGAAGAGCCAAGCATGAGATATTTGCATTAATACATCAGTCGTCAACATACAAAACATCGTTTATTATAAATAAAACTTTCAATACATGTAATACTGCTTGATGTTTTTACTTTATTAGGTTTTTATACCAAACACAACATAAAGTTCTGGTACTCTGGAAATTCTAAGTTAAGTATAATTACATTTAATAATTTAAGTGATATATGTGCACGCCTAACTAAAAAAAGAAGCTAAATTTGGCTGAATTCTAAAAGCCAAAAGTGGTACTAAATTAAGAGCCGTTTAGGAGCCGAAAGAGCTGACTCTGAGCTGAGCCAAATGAGCTCACTGGAAAGAGCCAGAATTCCCATCACCTGTGGGCACTTACCAGGGATATAGGCTCTACAATGCTATCAAGTTGCCTATGTGAAGTGTAGGATCTCAGTGTTTATGAAGCTTCACGCATTCTAATGACTTTAGATCCAGATATCTCACCCTCCACTGCATCCACTCTGACTATTCTTTTAAAAATCTTTTAAGTCTCTCTCAAGTCTCACAGCTTCATGAGATCGCAACACTAAATTTCTGGAGTGCCGTCTGTAAGAGCTCCCGGTTTGGTCCTGTTCTCTACTCTCTACTCACAGCAGTAGTTGAGTCTAACAGAAGAAGCAAAATCAAAGGATGTTGAAAATTCCTCAAGATCAGGCCAGACTGGTGGTTTTTCTTGTAACCATTATGACACACACCACTAGTGGAGCTGGTTAACTATAAATTGTGGTGCAGTCATTTTATGGTCCTCCTCCCTGTCTGTTGATAATAGTAGTTCCATAGCTATGTCATGAAAAGGGGGCCTACTTCTGTAGGAGTAAAATAGTCATCAGGGGTTTAGGGTGCGGCTGCATTGCCCACCCCATGGGTTCTCCCTGCCTGGGGAGACATGTAGCAGAAGCTAATAATTATAAGCATGTAACAAAAAAAGGCGCCAGATTGGGGATATTTTTCTAAATTGTCTATAAAACTTGGCCAAAACTATGCTGGTAAACCAGAATGTGTGTTTGCAACGTGTCTGCATGTGTTCCCAGCTGCCCCTCTCCTTCCTCTGTGAGTAGGTCTAAAAGGCTGGCCTTTGAACTGCTCTGAAAGTGATCCATGCCGTATGGACAGAGCAGATGTGGCCTAACCTGATTTGGTTTCAATACTTCCCCACAGGAAGTTCACAAAGCCAGCAGGTCCTCCTTTGTTATGTTAGTCATCTTTCTCAGAGGGCCAGTGGACTCCTTTTGCTTTTTTCAAAAACAGTTGTTGCCTTATCGTTTGCCTTGTTTGAAGCAGTTACACACAATCAGAAGATTGAGCAACAGGTAGATGTCATCTGATTCTACATCCGGTAACAAAGTGGACTGTTGCATTTTTTTCAAGAGTTCTGTGTTGTTAACATGTGTCCAATATTGTACTTTAATCATTTTCAGCAGATATTGTTTTACAGCGTATTCATGACACACATTTATATTCTTTCTGTATATTGACAGACAAGGGAGTGTTCTACCCAAACTTTTACTGAAAATCTGGGGTTTCAAACAGCAACTGTCTGGTCACAAGTCTGCTCTCCTATTATCATCAAAACTTATCATAATACAGAATATGAGTATGCTTAACCCTTCCAAAATTCTTCCAAATAACACACATGTTCATATTCCTAAATATGTTTAGGGATAATTGTACTATTGACTACATTTACTAGACGTTTTTGCCTAATTCTTCCTAAGAGCGCTTAATTATGTGAGTAAATATGTGCACTACCACTGTTCAGTTACACAAATTGTGGCATACAATCTTATAGCAAAAGCACTTCATTAATTTAAGTTTATAGCAAAGAAGACAACCTTTACAGGCAACCATAATCCATTAAAAAAACAATAGTCCGAATAGTCACCGAAGAGGGTGCTGTATTTGAATTTCAGAGCTTTTAGTGCAACGGGAACCTGTCCCATATTTTGATAGTCAATAAATCCGCTCTCTGAGGGTAAAGGACTACATTTCCCATGTTTGAAGTATAGCGTCATATCCAATCACGAGCGAACAGTAAGTAGGAACAGCACTAGTCACACTTCCCGGAACACGGAGGAGGTGGTTCCTATTATCGTGGATATAAACAAAATCACTACACTTTGGTAAGTTGATTTTGTAATTTGTTCGTTTTACCAGCACTAACCAACACGGAAATGTCTTATTCACATTTATACGCGGCGTTGTTTCGCTGTTTAGCCGAGAGCGCTCTTGCTAATCAAAGTTAGGCCGTTATGGATGGGTTAGCGTTGCTAACGTTAGTAGAAATGTAAATATTCCACCCACATCTCAGATATTCAAATCTAACGTTAGTGGCAGACAGTGTAGATTTATTTTCTGAGCTTATCTATATGAGGCTCTAGCCAAAGAAAATTGATTCGTAGCTGTTTCTTTCTCCCTTACTGCTAACGTGTGCTAGTTAGCCGCGCCCCGGGTCGATGCTAACGTTAGATTGTTGGCGGTTATCAGCGGTAGTATGAGGGGCTGTTTGGTCGGAGCTTACAGTAAACTTTGGCTTGACAAAAGCATATTGATGACTCACTTTGTCATGGCAGTGATGCCGCTGGGTAACACTGTGATAACGGTAGCTTAACATTAGGGCGTGAAAACCTGTTGCAAAATGTAATGTAACTTCAGCTAACAGCTATTTACAAGGAGGTCAGTTGCTATTTTTGACAAGATTGTGACAAATTGTGCACTTATTAAGTCATAAGAAGTTCTGAAATACTTGAGAGGCCCAGCTCAAAATGACTCGGATGGCTCGAAATACACTCATAAAAATTTTGTACATGTCCTGATGTTCGAGATGCTTCATCGGTTCTTGAATGAGTGATGAAAAACCTGTCCAGATGCCTTTGATTAGCAGTACTGGGTGTCCTATGACCTGGATGACTGAAAAACTGCTACTACTATTTCACCGCTTATTTATAACTCCCTCTGACCATGCAGCCCAGTGTGATGAGCATCAGCTTACTAATTCTAATTAATAGGTTTACTCCGAACAGAAAGTCATGATGAAGATCACTTTGGATTGGACATATGATGATATCAATGTGTCTGTCAGAGATTTTGCAATTCTGTTAATACAATATTGCTATATGTGGTGATACTAATGTTACTTATTATGCTATTCCTTCAGTGTCTCTCAGTTTATTAGGTCATTGCAATTCTGTTTACTACTACTACTTTCACTTGTCAGGTTTTTATTATACTAACTGCCCAGAAAGGTTGTGTATGTCCGCTTCAAGGCAATGACAAACCACAGTTTTTGAGAGTCCCATATAATTTTGTCAAGTTGCTTTTTTTGTGCAACCAGCTGTCCAAACCGCAAACATATTCAGTTTACAATGATATAAAGAGAGAAGAGCAACATGACATTTGAGAAGCTTGAACCAGCAAATATTTGGCATTTTCCTGAGTAAATGACTTAAACAATGAGTCAGTTATCCAAAAAGTTGACAGTAAATTTTCAGTCATCTGCTCAATGACAGTGACTTTTCTGTTTTATATATAAACAGTTTTTCAATTAATTTTCCTGAAAATGCACCATATGGCTTTTTATATTATTGACAGGGTGGCTATGAAGTTGCATGCACTGTGAGAGTATATTGTATCCATAACACTCACTCCTAATATAATTATTGTTAGAAGGTCCTTTAGTTATAGCTATGTTTTTCTCTATACATCACACTGCTCTGGCTATTCACTGCTTTCTCCCCTGGTACCCTTCCTCAGATTTGATTAAGCCTCACTGTTGCTGAACAGGATGATTGACGTTCGGGCATGGGCAGAGTATGTGGTGGAGTGGGCTGCCAAAGACCCCTATGGTTTCCTCACCACTGTCATACTGGCTCTCACACCCCTCTTCATTGCCAGTGCGCTGCTGTCCTGGAAACTGGCCAAGATGATCGAGGCACGTGACCGGGAACAGAAGAAAAAGCAGAAACGCCAGGAAAACATAGCCAAGGCCAAGAGGACCAAGAAAGACTGAGGCGTTGAGGGTAGAGTGAGGGCATTAAAAAAAAGAGGAGCAACCACCATGCTCACAGCCCTCTTTATTCCAAATAATGACATGGTGCCCTTCCTTGTCCCAGCCCTCCTGTCAGCACAGGGCCACTATGCCTCATGTCCGGGGTAGGAGGAGGGACACTGGCCCCACAGGCCTAACAGTGCTGAGATGGACAGTACTGCCTGGAGGAGGCTCGCCCAGTGGGACTTTGGTCAGCAAGAGCACAGTGGTCATCTGTATGATATTTTTATACAGAGATCCGCTGATAAATTTGTGCAGCTGTTGCAACACCTTGCATTCCATTGTTAGCATTCACATTCTGAATTAACGATGTAATGAGCATCCTGGAACTTTTTCCAAGTCACTTGCAAAATGTCCAAAATACTACTTTCTAATCAATAAACTTTTCATGGTTGATAAGAAAATCGAATTTGCTCCGTGTGGATTTAATATTGGACTGGAAAAAGTATCACAAGTGCTTTTATTCAGTGTGCGTAAGAAGTATTCATCCCCCCCATGTTTTATTGTGCTGTAACTCTGAAAAAGAGTGCCTGTAATTAGGCTTTTATGTACAGACTCTAATGTCAAAGAGAAAACAGTAAGGTTGTGACAACTGAATTTAGGTTAAATACTCTTGCGCTTGCAAGGCCCCAGTCGTGGTTAGTCAGTCTGGTCAGACATAGGTCAGACATAAAAACATAAAAAGTATAACGGCTGTAAAAGACCAACTTGCTGCCAAAGGCTCCATTAAATGTAGACTTGAACTGAATGAACCAGGATTGTTTTCACCCGGTTTTATTGTTTTGCAGGTATTTTATATTCACCTCGTTATTAGTACTAAAAACTAATTACATTCACCGTGACACTGTAAAATAATAAAACATTCAAAAGTCCAGTGGGATGGATAGTTTTTATAAGTACTCTGATTTGAAGTATGTGTAAAGTTTTATAGAAGCAGTTAAAACAGATGACTGTAAATACAGACAGGGGGACATGCACACATTTCTACATACTCCTTTTCTCTTTTCTTTCTCTTGAAATGTAATTCAGTCCAAGGCTCAGGCTACTATTATCTCTAGAGAGCATTTGGCAAATCATACCCAGTCGGGAGACCACGTTTTCGACTGCAGGATCCCAGTTCAAACTGCTCTTTCAGCTTTGAGCATCTAACCCTGCTGAACTTTCTTCAGCAACTCCGTGCACTCTGACCTCAAGTGAAAGAAGGTCTTGCTGGAGATCAATATGCTGTAACATTATTCATTCTTTTGACTTGTGATTTACCAGCAGCAGACACCAGCTCCATGATAAACAGAGACATTATCGCAGGATTTCATAACTACAGTTTCAAGGCACCATCTTAGCTGATTGCACGTTGGAGTAAACAGTGATCTTATCTGCATACTTCCACATGATTAAACATATGCTTTTTCACATGCTCCTTCAACAAGTCATACCTTTCATCCATAAAATGTCAGATGTTCTCAGAGGGATGCTTAAAATTGTTGTGCAGTTTCTTTGGCCAGAGCTGAATAGTTGAGGTCTGTTCTTTCTGATCAGCCTGGATTTAAAACATTTAATACTCATCACTGCACAGAATTTGACAGTTTTTTTCTTACAATATCTCTTCAACATGATAAAGGTATTTGGTGTACTCAATGACTGCTGGAAGTACAACTGTTTGGTTTTTTTTTTTGCTTTATTAACAAGCCTTTTAGCTCCACAAGACGAGTGATGGATGTTGTCTTTCGTATATAAAATATACACTGAGGAGTAGGAAAAATAGAAGCCCTCCTGTAATGAAACCCAGTCCAATAAAACATCGGTCAAATAAACACTTCCTCAGTTACTGACTTGGATTGCATTGTAATGAAAGGTGCTGCTAACATTAAACACCTAAACATTAAAGTCTCAACTAAAAGTGAGTATCAGATTCACGTGGTAGTCTTTATTGCAGGGCTGTTCTGTTGCATTGCTCTGCCTTGTAGGGTGGTCTCAGTGTATGTAGCTGTCTCTGGCTATTTCTTGGGGTCGGGCATCCAGGAGCCAGGCTGGAATGTGTTTGCGGTGCTGATGGGGTCTTTGCTGATCTCCTGCTTGCCGAAGCTGGTGCTAGCTGCGTGGCCCTTGGCCAAAGTCTTTGTAGGAGTCGCCACCAGACCTTCCTCATACTCCTTGGCTTGTAGGGCCAGATCTTTCTCCTCCGCCTCCTTGGCCTTCAGTTTGATCTGCTCGCGGTAAGCCTCATTCTTCAGCAGCTCCTATAAAATGCATATGTGGACATACATTCATATTCAGGCTTTCTGCAGTGTTCAATTAAATCTAATACCTTTTTAATACCACATAGATTGGAATTAATATCCTTTTCATGGTCATACCAGTCAAAGAATGCTGAAAAACCATTAAGGCCTGAATTATGTGCATGAATTTATTGTATAATTTATTTTGTAACATATAGCAATAATTCCTAGTAATATAATGAATCAATGTGATATGGACCAAGATATGTGGCAGAAAGCTGATGGACAGATGAACCAATTTGATTGAAGTTTTTGCAAAAATCGACACTTCCCCAGAATGAGTCCATGAGCTTCCTCCCTACTGTGGTTAGCAGTGTTTGCTGCACGTTTATGCCGTTGACAGAAACTCCACAAAAAAGGATTAAACAGCCTCCTGTGCATGCAATCCACTGTCACAACAATCCCACTTGTAGTTTATAGATGTATGAAGTCTCCCGACAGCCCGCCACCACATACAAAAAAAAGTTAATGTTACGCTCTGTGAGAGGAAAGAAAAAATATTCCAGACCTTTGTAAAGTAAATTCATGACTTTTTAATACTTTCCGAGACCTTTTTTTTTTTTTTTTTTAAAAAAAGGCAACTCAATTCTTGCAGATACCGTGATATCATGTTGTAGTCTGTGGCACCAAGTATATAAGTAGTGGGCTTTAGAGGTGGGTGATGGTATAGGTAATTTTTTATCATCAATATATTTCATGATATATTGAAAAAATAATCAAAATCATAGAAAAATCCAGTAAAGCAGCCCTGCATTGTCCACTATAGCTACTTAGATTTGTTAAAGGTACAAACAGTACAGCAAAACCTCTGATGCTTCGCAAATTTATCATCATATCGCCCATCCGCCCTCTACAGAGGGCTGTGGTGCTGGAAATGTTGAGGTGGCAGTTTCCTGAAGATTTCAGAAAATGGAGTGCGACAACGAGATTACTTATTGGAACCTCCAAACTGTCCTGCAAAGCTTTCAGTTCCCCGTCCTTAATCAATTGCCTCAGTTTTGTCTTAAAGCAAAGCACAGAAAGCCCACTGCTCACTCGTCAAAAGCACAGGAGGGACAAAGTTGCACTGGGCAGCTTCCAGGAATAAATGTGTGTATCTGTCAAGTATGAAGTAGGGCATTTACTAGAAAAAGAACAAGCGTGTTCAGTTAACCTATATTGGTTCAATAAACCCTGGTTAAAAGTGTTGTGCTTGGAACAGATTGGTAAACCAACATGACAGGAGGCATTCCCAATATAAACAACCTTTCCAGCTCATGGAAACAATTATAACCTGAACATAGTCCACCGGTGGAATAGTTACCCACTTGAGGCACAGCTAGTGTGTCCAGTGATGTTAGCCTCTCCCTTGCATGGGAAACCAAAAGGAAGGGAGGACTGGGCATAATGCTGTTGTGTGTTGGCAGAACTGCAGGACTGGAAAAGAGAGGGAAGAGCTGTGGCCAAAAATCCCCGCTTTTAGGGGGGGAGACAAACATACTGAGCTGCTTTTCCAGCCTGTTAATGACAGGATTTAATCCAATCAATTTATGTCGGCTTGGACCGGGAAGAGAGGGAGCGTGACAAGGGGTAGGGTAATGTGCTGGGAGTGAAGCCTTGGCCACATCAACACTGTCCAGCTGTCGATGGCAGCTATTGGGCAGACGCAAGGCAGAAAATTGGAAGAGAATGTTCTGGCAGTAAAGGCAGGGGATGGCATTGGCCACTGGCAGGGAGAGAGGACAGAGAGATAGAAAGAGTGCCTGGGTACTGGCCTTCCAAGGGATTTCCTATAGACCCACATTGTGCTGGCTAAATAATTTCCAGCATTCTCTCATTTAAAGAGCAATAAACCCAGTGAGAGGTACACGAGGGGAAAAACTGCACTCCTTCACCATTCCCATCTTGGAGACTGCCAGAAATAAAACACAAAAAGCCGAGATGCAGGCTTTTGCTGGAAAAAAAGAAAGTAAACTAGGACATGGTGTCAGTGAGCTCCTTGTTCAGAGGCTGTCTTTGCTCTCCGTCTCGCCATCAATGCACTTCAGCTGCTGTTTATTTTAACACCTGTCCCCCAAAGTTGCTGCATTCAGTTCGAAACTGTAAGATAAAACGAATCAAAGCCTTTCCTCTCCATCTCTGCTTCTTTCCCTCCCTTATAACCAGTCCCCCAGAGTCCAACCATCAGCACAGCGGGGAGACTAGAGGGAAGGCGGGGAGGGGAGGGGGGTGTACCTCGATGGTGGGGGGCTCCTTCCGTTTGCCTCGGATCCAAGCTGGAGGAGTAGGAGAGAGGAGGAAAAAGAGAAGAGTGAAAACACCCACACAAACATACGCTGCACAAACAAAACCTGCAGTCATATTTAAAGGCTGCAGCTACGGCATCGCTGAGTTTCAGGGCAACACAGTAGCTCAGCGCAACTACTGAGCAACCAAGCTCATTGGGAAAACGTATCCAGGGTTTTCCGTTTGTTTTCTTTCATTTCACTTCGCGAACTATGGGGTAACATGCGGCGTGGCAACACATCCAAGTTCTACACACGGTAAAGTCTAAGCACTGATACTGCTTTAGTCTTGGCAGAGCGGCACCACTGAGTGCTGCGTCTCAGAAGAGAAAGTGTGGATCTGCTCTGATCTTTGAATTTAAAAGTACACACTCTGTCATTCTCCATCAGTACCTCTGTCCTTCTTTCTCCTCCTGAGCAGAACTGTGTCTGTCTGTCATCGCTCTCCTTTTTGCCTCTTTTTAAGGAGCTCTATTTTGGCTGAGCTGGCTGCACAGCAGAGCAGGTTAAAGGGAGCCAGAAAGGGAGAGAGAGAGAGAGAGAGAGAGAGAGAGAGAGAGGGAGAGATTTTCGAACTCTTCCTCCAGCTAGCGCAGGGATTCTGGGCCTCTTTTATCCCTTTCTTATTTGCATCCTGATGAAAATGCATGAGGGATGGGGCGAAGCAGGATGAGGGGTTTAAGGTGGATAAAGCCAGTCTGAGACAGAGGGAACAGTTTGTATCCAGTTGTAAGAAATTTGAAACACTATTTTATGGTACGGTTGTATAACACCAGCAGAAGGCGTCTTTGATAAACTCATGAATACGCTTTCTCCAACCCCCATCTCGCAGTATGATATGAAAAAAAAAAAAAAATCAATGGATTAGCCTGGGCCCCAATAGATGCTGCCATGAATTTGTTATTCCATTTTATTTGTGCAGCACTTTGTGTACTCTGCTGGGTAGCTCTTTTGTTAACATTGTCATTTATCCATGATAGTGATAGTTAAAGTATGTAACAGCGATGCTGCAGTCCAGACTTACCGTCCCACTCCATCGGTATGCTGCCTTCTACATACTCATATTCTGTAGGATTGGCTGCCACTACCATCCGCTTGGCACGGACGAGCCTTCCTGGGAAACCAAAAACAAAAAAAAAAAGAAAAAGACAGCGAGAGGGAACACGAGTGAGACGGAGACGCTCAACAATGATGCATACAAAATGCAAACGAATACAAACAAACACAAAGAGGCGCAGACACAATGCTCTGTGTCTCCTCCTCGCACAGACACGCAGATACAGACAGACGCACAGACACACAAATACACAGAGGGATGACAGCGCTGTGACAGGCCATGGATGATTACCTCGTGGCCCTCGGGCCCTTCTCCTCAGATCTCGCTGAGTGGCTCCAAATCTGGGCTAAGCCTTTATGCAAATCAAGCTCCCTTTAACCCAACCAACCACAGACCCCCTCACTGACAACCTCTTCCAATCACCGCGCTCTGGCTAACAATGCCCTCCAAAATCAACATCAAGCCGAGCAGGAGACAAAAGAGGTCAGATATCACAGAGAACAGGAGAGGCACGAGCTGCGTGGAATATTAAGTGCTCCTTTCCCTATCTGTATACAGCACGACGCTCGCTAGCAGCAAGGCCACCGCCAATTATTTTGGTCGAATCTGCTGATTAGACAAGTTTGGCTGGCACACAATGACATGGAGATGGAGGTAGAGGGTGGGGTGGGGGGGATAGATAGAGGCAGAATAAGAGAGAGAATCTGAAAAGAGCCAGTTGTGTCTTTGTGTGGTGCTACAGAGCTTCATAGAGTGTTCACTAAAAACAAGTGCTGCGTTTCGATAGGTTCTCCTCGCAAGTAGCCGGATGCCCATCCACTGCTCCCATCCCACTGAGAAATGATGAAGCAAAGGAGGAGGAGGTGCAAGGAGGGGGAGAGAGAGAGAGAGTGATGATGCATGGCAAACATGGCTAGGAGGAGAGAAATGGATGGGCAAGGAAAACAACACGCTCCAAAACACAGACAATCTGTCAGGATTCCATCACCGTTTCTCCGCAGCTGACTGGACATGGACAAATGGAGGCAAGCACCTCCATGCACACCGCAGACTGATGGCCTTAATGTTTACTTCAGCCATAACAGATAGCTATGGCACAGCGGTAGATGAATGATGGCACTCAAAAGTGGCTAAATGTGTGTACGGGAGGCTGTGCTTGCGCCTTTGTAATAAAAGTTTCTCTGTTGTGTTGCAAGCTCATTTCAATGAAGAGAGGAAAAAAAACATTTTTCACGCATGTGCTGTTCTGTAATTATGCCTTATGAGGATGATTCCTTTCCATACTTTATCCAGCCTATATAGTAATCAGGTCAGCTAATTAGGCTAGTATTGCTTTGGTTCTGCTTTGGTTCCCACTAGATTGTCACTATAGGGCCTCACAGGCTCCAGCTCTGCAGCTTTAGTTTTCTGATATCCAGGTCTGACAAAAAAAAAAAACACACTGCATCTCTCTCACCTTATCTGTAAAGCTGGCCCATCAGTGTTTAAAGCACATTCTATGATCCTCACATTTGTTTACATATATGGCATAAAATGTCTTCTGAGACACGTTTTCCTCGAAAACCCCCACGACAGCAGAACAAAAAACAATTGCCAGCAAACAAAAGGCTGCGCTCTCTAGGCAATACTAACAAATACATTTAACAGGTATGCTAATTATAAACAGATTGTATCCATATTTGCATTGGGTGTGGGTGGCTGCAGACTGAAATGGTACAATTATGATACAGTCCCCACAAGCGATGTGCTTAGCTACAGCTAATGCCTAACTAATAAGCATAAAGAGAGGCACCCACTTTTTCTGTCTCTATCTCTCTTTCACTGGGATGCATCTCCCCCTCTACTCTCTGTCACACTCCAACATGGCTCTCCTCTTGTCTTGTTGCTTTTGCAGCATGACTAAACCCCTTCCACCACGGCTTTTATCCTTGGATTTGAATAACAAATACAGTATGTACATATATTTATGAAACATGGCTGATCCTCCCACCACATACACACTGGGAGGAGGCTTGTCAGTCTGATTGGGGCGAACCTCGC
Organism: Chaetodon trifasciatus; assembly: GCA_037975065.1. Lineage (NCBI taxonomy): Eukaryota > Metazoa > Chordata > Actinopteri > Chaetodontiformes > Chaetodontidae > Chaetodon > Chaetodon trifasciatus. Next base: position 5,068,345 of record JBBMOE010000008.1, read on the forward strand.
TCTCTTGGTAATCTCTGATCTGGGACAAGTGCGGAAAAACACGCAGGCCAAGGCTATATACCATTACACAATAAAAGTTTAAAAGAAACGCACCACTTCTGTAAAGAAAAACAACTAATTACCTCACAGGCGCTGATGTGCAATACGATCTACAAACATATGTGTGAAATTAAAAATGTAACAGCAGCAAACTTACTTGTGCACAGTGGGATTATAAAAGAATGTAATCACTGCATATAGGCCGAATCTTCATGTAATCTAGCTGAGCAGAGCCGGTCGGCCTGGCACATACATTGTTCCAATCAAACAGCCTACCAGAACATAAACACAAAACTTAAAAATACATCAAGCAGACATTCAAGCATCTATGCATTCTTTTTCTTTAATCTAACAATTTAGTCCACCAGAAGTTAGCAGAGCCCTAAATGAAAGTTTTTTACAGTGATGTAAAATGGAGAAAGCAATAAATGATCGCACTCAAAAGCCGCGAAGCTGCCTTCTAAAAGTATCCAATTTCCAATTACATGAAATGAAAGCACCTCATAAAATCATTAAACCATTAAGACCGTACCAGTAGATGCAGTTTTCTTAAAATAAAGAAAAATCAAGATCAGCTGATTATCAAAAACAGCCAATGCTTATTTTTTCTGATTATCCACTGACTGAGTTCTATACTCCTCATATAGTCTATAATTTAAGATTCATACACCTGCAGCAGAGAGAGAGAGAGAGAGAAAGAGAGAGAGAGAGAGAGAGAGAGAGAGAGAGAGAGAGAGAGAGAGA
>JBBMOE010000008.1:5069491-5248556 GCA_037975065.1 Chaetodon trifasciatus
ACACACACACACACACACACACACACACACACACACACACACACACACACACACACACACACACACACACACACACACACACACACACACTGGCTAGAGAGCAGGCAGATTAACCTGAGGGACAGGAGCGAGGACGCTGCCTCTTACCGTGAAGGACAAACGCAGCACTGCGTTGAAGAGGGGGAGGGGCCAGCGGCAGGAGGAACGAAATCCCACCGCATAAATATTCATGAGCCATCTCACCTGTCTGAGCGCGACTCATCTACGAGCCTAGCTGTGGAACCGGAGGGGGAGGGGAGAGGAAGGGAGGAGACAGGGAGGCAGGATGGGTGAGGGGTTGCCGTGGCAGCCAGATCGGCAGCCAATGAAACAGCAGGTACGCCCATCCTTCCCGTTCGTTAGAATAAGACGTGATGCACTCCGAGGGCTGCTCTTTGAACCCTGAACACACCCCGCTTAACTCCATCACCTGCTTCAACACGCACACACACGCACACACTCTCACAGGCACAAACCCCCAACTTCACACATCAGCTCCCAGGTGAGTACTGCTGGGGGCGACCTGAGAGGTTTTTCACCTCCACAGTGTCATTCTGGGTGTCTTGGGCTGTCTCTCTTGCGGTGTGCACTCTGCCTTTGATTACAGACGCAAGATGTCAGGGGAACTCGCTTCGATTGGCAACATCTGGGTATTGAGAGCCCTAGAAACTCTGATGATATAAAACAGACAAGCTCTCTGCATCTGACTCCAACCAGTGGACCTGCATCTCATGCATCAACATCGTCTATCTGAGGAACACCACGCTCACTTGTTTCTGAAAAGACTGCACGGCTCAACTCCAGCTCTCGCTCGTTCAGGGTCGAGCTCCTTGTTTTGTCCTGGCTGTTCGGAGTCCTTCTCCGGTTCGGAATGACCCCGTTCTGTGTCACGTTCGCTCTCTTCCATGATTGTTTGTGTTGCCTTCATGCAAATGTCATGCCTGCATCCGAGCCGTGCAGAGGAACACAAAGCGCCATCGACATGATGAACAATGTTGCCAAAAAGAGTGTGATTTTAAACACGACGCAATAAACGATAGAGCAAAATACACGTGATGTGTATCGTCATATCGCACAGCCCTAGTTGTGTGAGGTAAAGCAACGACTTTAAGGGCTGACACTGGTGGCACAAAAAGCTGTCCTGAGGCGGCGAGCCCATCAGCCTGGGTTGAGGCTACTTTATTCCTCTCCAGCTGAGCTGTGTGCTGGAGAGAGACGGGGGGACCAGTACGTGCATGGTAATGGACAGCTTTATGAAGATGGAGTGATCGGATAAGCATCAGTGATACAAGGACAACCAGGTACCAATACTGACACCGTCTCTCCTTCTCTGTCTTCCTCCAATCTCTTTGCCTGGAAGAAAAAAAAAATGGAGGGGATGTGTGAGGCCTGTAACCATGGTTACCCATTAGCCCTGAGCCTTGTGACGCGGGATGAGGTTTAGAGGGAAAAGGCCAGCCGTTGTTTTGCATCAGTTCTGGTGAGAGGAGGAGCTTAGGCGTAAAGTAGGCCTGCTGCTGCTGCTGTTCGTCTTTTTTTTTCCCATTCAGCCCTCATTCTGTTTGTCCCTGTTGCTGTCGATCCCGCCGAGGCTTGAGCGACTCACAGGCGGAGCAGAGGAGAATAATTCATATAAAAAGTAATAACATGCTGAAAAGAATACTCTGATTTCCCCCGTGTGTCACTTTTAACCAAACGCGTGCGTACTTGAGGGTGGAAGGGATGCTTTAGCCACATCCACTTAAGACCACCCATCCTCTTGAAGTCCCTTCCCTGCCCGATGGGTTATAGAAAAGGACCGTGGCGAGCCAGGAAGTCAGCGTCCTTTGTGAGGCTGTGGACTGGTGTGGACACCCCTCCTTCCTCCCCAGCTCCTCTAAGGCCCCTGTGTGTGATGTCCATACACCGAGCTGTCCACCCCTTTCTATTCACCTCCATCACTCTCATCCAACCCCCTTCCTTTTCCTTCCCTTGCACCTTCAGCCCCCCCACTCTCTCTCTCCATTAACCTACCTCCACCTTCTATCTCTCACCCTCTATCTGTCTGCCTGTTCCACCCACTCATTTCACCCTCTTTCTGTCAGAAACCCTCCTTTCACTTTCACTCTCTCCATTCTTCCCCCACTCTATAATTTCACCCCATATGTCAGCATCCCCCTTGTTCTTTGTCACTCACTTTCTATACCCCACCTTCTTTTCCACCCTCTGCGAGTCTCCCTCGGCCTTATCTTTCCTCCCTTACTCCTAGCCTTATTTCTCTCTGCCTGTCTGCTTTATTAAAATATTCTGAATTGAATAAGCAGCTGCAGGCTCCAGGAGATGTCTGCTGGTGTGTCGGTCTGTCTGTCAGTCTTTCTGGCTGAGTTTCTGACAGACGTGGAGCCCCAAGGTGTCAAAACATCTCGCTGGCCATCTGACCAGAGACAGACATGAATGCACTGGACAGTGAATCACATCCGGGCCAATTGGAGAAATGTATTTGATTAATCATCAGCTGTCCATGACTTCTGGCCAAACAGCGAATCAGTTCGCAGAAGGTACAAACACTCGCATTCATATACAATTTGAAGGCTGTGAGATGCATCGGCCATAGATAGGCAACATTTAACAGACCTGCAGAAGCTTAAACTGCTGATATTTGAGCTCGACCCATATGCAATATTCTGCCATAAGAAATAAATGCGCCTGTCTCTCATTTTCAGCATCTATCTTTTCAAATGCCTTTTTAATGAAGTAGTTAAGCCACTCCATGATGTTCCACCACACACACATACAAATACACACTTGGCAACTAGTATACAGCAAGATGAGTAAAGCCCACTTGGTTTGATTAAACAACCTTCATTTAAACCCCATGCATTGCAAAGCCGCTGATCAATTAACATGATTTACAGTCGCGGCTCTGGACATAGCCGTTCCATGGTAAACACTGACTTGGTGTCCTACTGTAGGATAGACCTTCCTTCATCACACCCTGGGGATGACTTGTGGCAGAATAAACAGCCATTTGGACCCTCGTCTCTCTCCGCTGTGACTCTTTCCATGGAAATACACGGCTTGAATCAACGCTCTGATGACACACAGCCATCTGTTGTTGTGTTAAGTGTGTTTGGGCATGAAGTGGAGAGAAAACACACAATGGCGAAATTTTTTTCTTTTTTTTAAAATACAAAGCAGATACAATTGCATGCGCGCACACACACAGTGTGTAGTTGCTATGCCACACAATCACAGATACACACACTAGTACAACAACACACACACACACACACACCTCCTCCCTCGGTCCCCAGAGTCGCCCATCCTGAAATAGCAGAACTGAGGCCTTTTCAGTTTTTCACTTCATAGAACAGAGCGGGGGAATCAAATAAATAATAGACAAAGAGAGAGGGATAGTGATAGGACGACAAGTCAATGCATCTTTTCTCGGCAACAGTGTGGCGCACCTCTGAACAACCTCTGAATCCCTTCCATTCTCCGCGCAGTGGAGAGGACCAATAGATTAAAACTGCATGGCACACACTGCTAAAATGAATAGCGCTAAAAATACATCCTTTTCACTGAGACATGAAAGGAAACTGCCTTTCCCCTGTCCAGTATTGAGCAGCCATTGATTCCAAGACAAAGGCTACACCTCCTCAAAGAGGTAAGAAAAATAGCAATCATACAGGCAATTATTTTCAAATGTGCCTGCAGCGGCCGATAATGTCAGCGTGCCTCTCTTCCTAAATAAAGGGAGGGAAGGCAGGCGTCAAAGCTGCAGGCCCACTGCTGAAGACGAATGAGCCCATCCGCAGAATGCTTTGCTTTCATCTGGGCAGCATGACATGGCGCCCCATGCAGTGTGAGGCAGAGCGGGGCCTGGGGGACAGACGCATACAGAAAGAGAGAAGAATATAGATTCTCTATTGAGCTCTATGGAGCCAACACCAAGGCAAAGACCTTCTAAAGACCAGTGGCCAGATTGCCAGTGGCTTTCTCTTGTAGTCCTGCCATAGACAACAATCACTGGGGCTCCACAGCCCATAGCATAGTTCTCTCTCTATGGGGCAGCAGCACACAGTAGGCCTCTTTAGCTGGACCTTTTCTAAAGACAGAGACAGAGGCAGACATTCTCCCTCTCCAGGCGTGTACTTCAGACTCAGGCCTTTTCATTTTGATGTGCAGCAGCATCTGAGGAGAGGGGGATAGAAAGCTCTCTGCTGGGTCTAGCCCTCCACACTGCTGAACTACTCTAATGTTGTGAATAGAAATCTTCACTGGACCGGCTTCAAAGAAGGGAAATCAAGAGGCAGCAATGAAGGGGATGGGCACACGGAGGAAGGACTAACTGGAGGCAAATAAAGAGGTCAACCTAAGGAGAAATCTGGGCAGTAGTTGAGACCAGATAGGACAGATCCACGTTAAAAGAAGGAGCTGCTTCAGTTTATTTTTCTGTCTTAGCAGCCATTAACGTCCTCATGCACGGCCTACCACACGTGGAATTGCTTACGCCCCAGTTTTCTAAAGTTAACAGATTGAGAGAGGTAGAAAATGGGAGCAGCAAAGCATGGATAAAGGTAGAGAGGGATTGACTGAACACTGGGGATGGACAAATGAATACAAGAAGTAGGCAGAGTTGAGAGAGAGAGAGAGAGAGAGGAAGAGGAGAGAGACTCCTCACCTACTTCAACCACTACTCATGTGCTGCAGTGAAAAGCCCTGCGGTCCATGCCTTAAGGCCCTGAGCCCACGCTTGGCCTATCAGTTTAAGATCAAAAAGAGCTCGCTTTAGCAAGACATATGGACTGAATAATGCATCTGCTTTATTTCCACAAGGCTGAACGGAGTGAGTGGCAGAGAAAAAAAAGAGGCAAATGTGGGCACCATATATTTGTATTTGTTTATTATGAATGTATATGTGAGACCGCGTGCATGCCTGTCTGGCTTTTATGAGCGTGTTTGTTTGGAACTAGTTTTTCTACAGGCCAACTAGCCTCTCCACAGTGTCAGTCATTGTGATTGGACAGTGAATACGATAGCCTGTAGCGTGCTAGAAAATGGGCTTCTGTGATGTCTCATTTGAATAGTCTGACAGCCAGGGGTGGAGGAGCAGCCTTGTAATGAATTATAAATACGAGGTGGGCGCAAGTTTCCCCGAAAACTGCTGAGAAAAGGTGAAGCACAAAGTCAAGTTCAGTCAGGAAGAAGCCAGGCTTGCATCCTACCAGAGGTCGGTTCCTCTCCAGCAAAACAAAAAAAGAGAGAGAGAGAGAAAAGTAGCACTGAATGTATGCACTGTATGATTTCTATTCAGCCTGTGTGTGAAAGATTTAGGTCGTACAATGTGGCACCAAGAGAGAGAGACAAACATTAGCATGTATAGATGGGCTACATTATTCCCAGATTAGTGCTGTGCAGTTCCCAGATTAGACAAATACAGGTTCTGGAATGGGAGCCATCTCTGCTCAGCATAATAAATCTGGGAAATATCACAAGGCGTGTTACTAACAAGCCAAAGGTCCATGACTGGTCAGCCAGCAGTATCATGTCTTGAGCAGGCAAAGGTCATGCTCTTAGGCCCATGACCCCTGACCTGTAGTCTGGGTAGGACCCTCGCTGATGATGATTTATGGTGGTCAAGAGAAGGGAAAGTGGGATATCTAGCCTGGATAAAAGACAAGATTTCCAAACATTTAGTGCATCATGTGTGTAAAGTTCCTGGAAATTTCCACAATCTGTTTTTGTTGTCATCTGCTGAAAACAGTCAGTTAAGTCAGAATCTCCTTCTTGTAAACACCATACAAAAACAAGTGTGTTGTGCTTCACAAATTTAGAAAGGCCCCAGTGCCAGGATGCCACCAAATCTCCTTCCCCTTTGCTCGGATGAGTCATCATGATGGCCTCACCATCTCCCTGTCCTCGACGCCCTTCTTTAAGACTCTCTACGAGAAAGACAGGATGACTGGAGAAGGACTGACAGCAAGCCTGGCCATTGAGTCCTTGGCCTTCTAACAGTAAGGGGCGGTGTGTGAAGGACACCACTGGCATCCCACTACGGATTAGCTTGATGACACAGTTCTGCTGCTTGGCTTGAGCATTACATACTGTAACACTGCCATGTCTCAGTAGGGATATATGACCTCCTTCTAAATCCTCATCACAGACAAGTAATCATTTCAACTTCAACAGTGGAGGAATATTTCCTCTTTGATGGCCAGTGACAGTGGAGCTGTCAACTTGCCTCCCAAACTTAGTAAAATCTAAACAGCAGTAAGCTGCGTTAAATACAGAATAAAAACGTTAATAAAAATACTAAAAAGAATCCTCATATTGAGGCGGTTGCTCCATCTAGTGGAGAGATGTTTGTACTACAAGGGTGAAAGGGTAAAGGTAAAGTCATCCAGAGTAACACATTTTAGGAACAGAGCGATGGCATAATACAAAATACGCAGGTGGAATATCAAGATTTCTTTTCAATCAGAGTACAGTATCAGTGGGAAGTTACAGAACACACACTGGGCAAGAAAAGCTAAGCTTGTCTTGGTGAAAACAACCATAGCCTGTAAGTTACAGAAAGAGCAGAGTGTCTGAAGAAGGCTCAATTAAGTTTAATCGCTGCTATTTGAAGCTATCTTGATTAGACTGCAGGGATCAAGACTGCATGATCAGACTAACTCACGCTAATTTTAGCACAACCACACTTATCTTACCTGTCCATGTCTTCTGTTCTGGGACCATGTAATATTTATTCCCCAAATGATCTGTCCCGACGTGATTGCGTACTATTCCAAATGTACGCCGTAGAACGCCGGCAATCCTGCTCATTTTCACAGGAAAACCCGAGGGTTTTGGGCTGTGTTTTGTGTCCCTAGCTAACTGTCTGCCCTCTCTCTGGACTGTTTATGCAAGTGTTCGTAGTGTGGGAAGAGAACCAATAAACTGGTTTGTGATTGGACGGCTATACTTGGCGAGCCAATCGCAACATTCATCATAAAACAGACGTTACGTTCCAATATGGCGGCTCTTTGTGTTGTGTTTGTATGATGCAGCGAAGCTAGTTGAAATTATTGTAAGATAAACAATAAATTTTAAAAGCAGAGTACCCCAATAAATTATGGATAGCGCATTAAGCTATCGCGGAGCTTTGAGTACCATGTCATGCCTAGTTGGAAGTCCAGAATTTCAGTCTGGATTAGAAACTTCAGTGTCGGTAGCATGCTAGCCGTTGAGCTAGGTTAGCTAACTGTAGCATCTATTAAATACTACTCCTCTAAAATTAAGATCTGTTTTCTGGAAATTGAAACAATGCTGGGTTTTCTGGCAGCAAGACAGGCTGGTCTGGATGACCCTCTGCGACTGAGACGTGCAGAGTCAACGAGAAGGTGAGAGAATACATCAGAATCGGCTTTATGTGTGCACATACAAGGAATTTGACTCCGGTTTAAACATTGCACTCAGTGCAGGAAAAGATGAAGAGAACAGCTGACATGTCTGAAGATTTGAGAAATTTTACTAGCCGCAGATTGCGTTCCGTTTCCTTTGTTATGTCTTTTCCAGTATTATTATTTTTGATAATGTTCTCCAGCTTTAAAGGTCTAATATGAATTATCCAGTGTCCAGTGATACACAGTTCTTCCTCTGCCTGTTTCTCTAAAGAGTCCTCAGTCTGAAGTTGAATCCTGACAGAGACGTGGACAGAATCCATGGAAATGGCATCAACACCATTGACATTGACGTAATAGAGGGCAGATAGTAAGTCTTAGTCATTTAGTCCTAATTTACTATTACTGGTTTAGAGATTTCTACATTAAACTGTTATACTTTAAATCACATTTGAAAAGCTCAAGGGCTAACAACTTCTTGGAACAATCTTCCCATCACCTAGTGTTATCCACAGACATTTCTGTGATAAGTCTTCACAGACAACTGCTGTCAAGCATATTTGGTAGACAATAATTAGACAGTTGTGTTGGAGGAAGTAACGTCAGTCTGTGAAGTCAACCCTCTCTGTTGTTTAGCATGTTGTCTGGTGGAGCAGATGGAGTGATTGTCGTCTATGACCTGGAGAACTTGAGTGGGAAACCACAGTACACCTGCAAGGCAGTTTGCACAGTAGGCAGGTGAGTGTTATTCAGTGTACTCATGTCTTCCACTAGAGGGTAGCACTGCATCAAGTTCTCACAGTACTAAGTCCAAAGCTCTTTCACAGCCATGTCCTTGAGGCCACATACAATACATCTTATTTTGTACACTTAAACACATGGCTCTGATTCTGATGCAGTTATAACTTGTGGCAATGTGACCTCATTCTAAACGTTCACGTCAGTCCATGAAACATCCGTCATGTAGACATGCACCTACATGGCTGAGCAGGGCTACAAGGGAATGTACCATGGAGGTTTGCTGTGTGAATATAGCTTTATTGTCTGCACAGGGAACATTACACTGCATTACATTTATTTAGCTGTTGCTGATATCCAAAGTGACTTACAGTTAATGTATCGGACCATACGGATACAACTCAAAAACCGCAAGAATCCTGCAAGTACATCAACTTCATCAAATATTATTTATTAATGAAGATTTTCACACTAATGTGCTGGTACACTTTTATATTTTTATGTTTTGTACACAATAGAAGGATGCAGATCACTGAAGAGTTTAAGCAAGAATCTGTGCCCATGAAGGTGGGTATCATTCTGATCACATTTTCTGACTTCATTTTTTTAATCAGGTCCAGTCGGCATGTCCACAAATTCAGCGTCGAGACAGTCCAGTGGTATCCTTGTGACACAGGAATGTTTATCTCCAGTTCCTTCGACAAGACCATGAAAGTCTGGGACACTGAGACACTGAAGGTACAATTAGTTCCCATGTGTGCAGTATGTAAATTGGGATGAGCAAAATAAGAAATACCTTTCATTATAATGCTGTCCAGTATAAACTTGGTTACAATAGAGCAGAATCAACACATGAAATTATACACTAAACAGGTAACTTGGTGCATATGGAGAATGGTTTATTAAGTAACTGACATTTGTTTTCTATTAACTCCACTGCCCTTTCTCTCTTTTTGCTCTTTTCACTATCTCTTCCCATCTCTTTCTTATTTTCTGCTTCATGCTTTCTACCTTTCTATGCCACATTGTCCCATATGGCAGCCCCTGAGCTGTGCTAGAGTTACACTGGCACCACGGTTACCTAAAAAGGTCAAGGAAGGGACAGAAAACAACCACCGCCCTTTCATTTGTTTTACTCTGTGTGTCTCTGTCGGTCTCCCACACAAACATACACAGTCATACCTGTTAAATTATTTATTATACTTGTGTTTTTCCACATTAATGGGTGCTTTACATTGGTGTGTGCACAATGTATTTGTATGTGTGGTATTTTTATGCAAACAGAGCCTCCTCTGTGTGTGTGTGTGTGTGTGTGTGTGTGTGTGTGTGTGCGCACATGCGCGCTCTTGTTGGCCGAGTCCATGCCGGTGCTGGCACACACTGACAGATGGGGCACAGAGAGGCTTTTTATATTTGCTGAAGAATTTGCATTGTAACTGCCACTGCTGCTCGGGTGAGCTGCCTTCTGAGCTGCTGCCCTCCCTCTCTGCTTGCTTTTATTTTGACCTAATTCATCCTCTGAACCCCTTCCCAGCACTGTGGCGAGTTTATACAACAATTAGACTTTAAGGACATGACTTTATTGAAGGTCATGCTGCATAAAAAGCATAAAATCAAGATATTCATTCAACGTACAGATACAAATATACATAGCAATAAACATACAAATAGCTGAATTTCTGTCATAGCTCACTGACCCTCTCTGTCTGTCCATCTCCTTTTCTTTCTCTCCCTTTGTGATCATTCAGCCTGCTGAGGTGTTTGAGTTTGAGGGCAATGTCTACAGTCACCACCTGTCCCCCATCGCCAGGAAGCACAGTCTTATTGCAGGTGTGTGTGAATGCAGCCACAGTTTTTGCTGATCTCAGAGATGCAGAATAAACCAGCTGGAGTACCTGTTGGCATCACTGCATGCTAAAAAACATTGAACTTAAAACAAAAATCTCATTAGTTACCCTGTCAGTCAGTCTGTTTCCCCAAGCAAGGTGCAGCATTTTCCCCCACAGCACAGCACAGACTCTGCCTTGTATCCCAGCTAGTTCAACATGGGTTCAGGTTCAGAGGCAGATTTCTGTGAAGAAAAAAATGTAGGAACATAGATGCCATGTCAGCATGTCACCAGGCCGGATCAACAGGTTACTCTTGCTTGCTGAGTATGAGCTCATGAATGCGCACGCAGGTGCTCTCTGTTATATCAACAGACACTCTTCTTGACACGCCTGCTTGGAAGCCAGACACAGTTGCAGTGTCTGTAGTTGTGTCTCAGTGTGTCCTTCCATGTCAGTGGTGTTACAGATGCTTGTCAGACAAGTTCATCCCTGTTGTGCTGTATCTAACAAGAAAGACGATGTTAAGGAAATCTGTTCCTAAAAAGCAGCTCACTAATTCTGCATAATTTGGGCTATTTAGAATTTATTGCCATTGTCATGTCACCCACTACCTTGCCCTCCTCCCATGTACACATGCTGGGTGTGTTACCTCACATTTATCAGAGGTTTGTATCAGTGTGTTTTCATATTTACCACACCTTCTCTGTGAGAACCTGAGACTCCATTTTTTTTTACCTTGCTGGAGTACCTTTCCCTGCACATGCTGTAGCAGATTATACTCACATATTTGTAAAATGTGTCAGTGTTGATAAGTAGGAATACAATATTGAAACGACAATTGAATGGAATTTTGAGAAGTTAGGATTGTAATTCCACCTTTTCAGGGTTTTAAATAACATCCTAATGGCAGCCTTTTTAGTCTCCTCTCTCAACTTTCTCTCTTTTTCCTTGCGTTTTCAGTTGGTACCAAAAACCCTAAAATCCAGCTGTGTGACCTGAGGTCTGGTTCACGGATTCATGTTCTTCAGGGTTAGTGGACCAGACCACAAATACACGCACTTATTTTTCCTGCTGTTTTTCCTCACACTCATAAACAACAACTCTTCCCCTGTAGGTCACAGAGCAGAGGTCCTGTCTGTGCGCTGGTCGCCTAGATATGAGCACATCTTAGCCACTGCCAGGTAGGTGCTGTCAACTGCTAGGCTTTCTGTGGAGATTCACTCTAAAACCATCACCTACTTTGCCATCAGAGCCACAATAAAGACTAATGGCAGGTACAGGACAATCTCAACCATGTCGTGTCCCAGCGTTCTTGTCATCTGAGTTCCTGCCCATCTGGCCACATTGCAGCCCTGAGTCAAGGATAATGCCACCACATCACATGCTAACTGTGGCACTCTAGTCGCCCTGTCAGTATAGCATATGGCAGATACAGTCCCCACCTGTTTTATGCTACATTAGACATGCTAATTAACCAATGGGGATCAGTGTGCTGTTGTCCCTGTGGACTGTAAGTGATTTTGAAAACAACTGGCACAGGGAGGCACTCAGAGAAGTGTGTGATATTCTATTATGGAGCAGCATGTTAATCCCCAACAGAAAACTGACCTTTAAAAACAAACACTGGCGTATATGAAGCATGTATTATACGTATCAAACCCGATATTACACTTAGTGGGATGATCAAACTTATGCTCATTTTGAATAGTTTATAGGACTGTATTTTCATGAATGAAACAGGAAAGTGTAAAACAAACTTAATTCCCTCCTTTTCCCTCTAAGTGCAGACAGCAAAGTGAAAGTATGGGATGTGCGTCGGGCTTCCGGTAGTCTCCTCACTCTGGACCAGCATAATGGAGACAAGTCAAAAGCGTCCTCTGAGGCAGGTATGGTTACCTCTCCCCTTTTCTTTCTTATCAAGTGTCTTTTTCCTCATTTATCCTGAGTGGGCAGGGCTGTTGGTGGATATTTTAGCCTTTATTTAGAGTTGGAAAAATACAGGCACTGAAGGGCATCAGGAGAGAAATTATTGTCAGACGGTCCCCTGGGGTATAATTTGCAGGGTAAAAATTGCTCATATGCTGATGTGGTGCGTCATCCTGTCATATTTTTCCCCTGCCTCAGCCATATCAATTTACCAATCACTGCCCAGGATGTCCATTTCGCAACCGCACAGTGTAGCATATATAACTTACAGTTGTGCTGCACAGACATACAGTATACACACAATAGGAGCTGATGTGCACACATACCCAAAAGTGTCTTGATGTACAAACTGAAAAACTGGAGGGCACATTGATCTAGAATCACTGAATGAACCTTCCTGGGAACTGATGCCTCTAATGTTATGTTTAAAAGCAGAAAATAAAGCTTTTTACAGCAACATTTTCCTCCTCTCAGATGTGATGTCGAAGAGCTTTCAGCTGAGTCGGTCAACATTCTGTACATACAGTTTCTGTTTTTCTTGCCGACACTCCTGTTTGTGTTCTAACCAAAAAATATGTGCTGTTGGTTCTTGACAAAGAGGAAAGAGATGACAAATGCATGTTACCATGTTGCACCTGTGTTTAACCAGTGAATACAGCTCATAATGGCAGAGTGAATGGCCTGTGCTTTACTGCCGATGGCCTCCACCTCCTCACTACTGGAACTGATGATCGTATGCGACTATGGAATAGTGCCACTGGGGAAAATACACTGGTAAGGAGTGTGTGTGTGTGTGTGTGTGTGTGTGTGTGTGTGTGTGTGTGTGTGTCTGTGTGTGTCTGTGTGTGTCTGTGTCTGTGTGTATATGTGTGTTTGTGTGAGAGAGAAAAAGAGAGAGAGTGTGAGAGAGTAGTAAAGTAAATGCTCATCCTTAACCTACCTTGATTACTTTTTTGGATTATGCAAATTGGGCAATTGCAGAACCATTTCATTTGCCTTTCCCTAACTGGATCCTTGAAAGAAGTGTGAAAAACAATTTGAATAGATACCCGAAATGCACTGGATTGAGACCATCTGGTCTGGTTTTGGAATCTGCAGAAGCTGTTCTTGTTGTGGTCATCAGTGATTTTTGTAAAACAGGTTCAGTCCAGATGTCTGTCCTGGATCTCAGTGCTCCTTTTGACACCTGTTTTTAATTTCAAAGTACCATTTATCACTGTGGAGTTCCACAAAGCTCAGTCTTGGGTCCTGTTGTAGTGCAATTATACATGCATACACTTGAATGATATTTTGTAGAAACCCAAGATGATTTACCATAGTTACATAGGGGACATGTCGGTCCATGTTTTGGTTTCTTGTGATGACATGGTTTCTGTAGAACCATTCATTTAGCTATCACCATATCACTGTCTTAAAAGTTGGTATGGTAAGATGTGGTGGATAAGTAGTAAGTTAGTCTCAGGTATTCAGTCAGATCTAACCCTACAGTCAAGCAAGCTTGCATGCAGGATGTAAAACCGAAACACTGAGACATATAACGCAAGCTGTGTTTGAGTTTGATTTGGTTTAAATACCAAAAAAGCCACCTGTATTGGTTAAATGTATTGAATTTAGAACATTAATCTATGAGTTCTTACAACAACAAGAACAAAAAAGGAAACAAGAATTTTTTCTTAGCAAAAGTATCTCCAAAGAGCCACAAACAAACAAGGGTTATCAGACTTGTGACATCCCAGAAGCTTGAGGACACTTTAATTACTATCAGATCATTGTCTTGTCTTCTTCTCTGGACTTCCTTAAGACTGTTAACTCCCTGCAGCTCAACCCTGTTCATAATTCTTTACACAGCCCTCCACTGACTCCTAGACGTGATGTTTAGTATTTCTTGGCAGCCACCATTCTCAACATTCAGGAGCTTACCTGGGGCTGTCTTAGTACTGAAGTGATTGAAATTTCTGTGGAATGCTGTCAAAATGATCTACAATTTGAACTGCGTCTCTTGAGTTTGGTTTTAAGTTGTTACATTTTAAGAGAAGATGGCTATTTTTCTTCAGTTTTCAAGGGCACAGGAGAATTTTTATTTAACGGCAGTGCTTTCTCCTGTAAACTGTGTGATATCCTCCAAAAATCTTCAAATTGGGATACAATCAAGCAAACAGAAGGAGCTCCTAAAATGATTATTGTTCAGAAACGAAGTGGGAGAAATTAGTGTGTAAACAAGTAAAACAGGGATTAATGTTGCTAGAAATCAACCAGCACAACCCAGCAATCTGCCACTGTTAAGCAAATTGGAGAGCCTTGTTTACATCACTCCTCTTTCAGGCTCTTGAGGACAGACTCTTTGACTGCTTTAGTTTTGGTAATAGACAAGAGGTGGCAGGAAGTCTCACACGTTTCCCTCTGAATGACTGAACCAGCAGGTTTCCAGTCTCTAAGAAACTTTGCTTTATAGGGTTGGATCTGTGAAAAATAATGGAAAAGTTGTATAATCAACCCCATACACAACCCCACACCACAGAGACATAAGCTTACCCTAAAGCCAAGGGAAGCTATACCATTTCCCTGGGCTCTCATGCAGTCTTCTGTTCTGATTTCCTGCTCTGCTGTGTCATACTGCAGTTGCCATGGTGGACATTTTTCCATCATCAGGCTGTACCATAAGACAGCTAGTGGCTTGAAGGGTGGGTGAGCTTTTCTCCTGGGCAAAGAGTTAGATTGTAGATGAGGTAATGGGGATTTCGGGTGCATGTTGGGGGATGTAAAAGGAAAGCACAGACAAGAATTAAGCATAATATGGTATTATTATGGCATCTGGGCTTAACATAGTCTGAACCTTGTGTGCCTTCACTGTGTGTCCCACAGGTAAATTATGGGAAGGTCTCCAATGAGAGTCGGAAGAGGCTACAGTTCACAGTGTCACGTGGCTGCAGCCCAGAGTTTGTGTTCGTGCCATGTGGCAGCTCAGTCGCGGTGTATGCCCTCCACACAGGAGAGCTGGTGACGATGCTTAGGGGTCACTACAACAACGTCGACTGCTGCGAGTTCCACCCAGACTACCAGGTGAGACGCAGCGCAGTCCCAGGTGGGACTGCTCCCTGCATCCAGCCAGTCAGTCAGTCAGGTCTAGTTGGTCTCTTGTACGTTTAGAGCATTCAGGTCAGTTTATTTCTGCCCATTATGTTTTTGATTCATCTCTTCAAGGTACAAGGTTCATGTGTTTATCATTTTACGACACAGGGTCGTAAAATGAAATGCTACAAGAAGTCTCTTTATGCCACTCGCAAACCCAAATTATATCAGTAGCTGAATAGCTAATAAGTCAAAAAAATGAAACAAATATTTTATGACTTGAGGAGTGTCACAGCATGAGGAAAGAAGCTGCTCTGCAGTGTGCTGGTACGGCAGCGGAGACTTCTGAATCGCTTGCCAGATGCCAGCAGGGTGACAGCCTTCATGGTGCTGTCACTGCAGCAAGGGCTATTAGAAATTTGCAATCACCATGGCAGTCTTAAACGAGCCGCTTCCCCTGGACAGATAACATGGTTAAGTCAACATTTCCCAAGCTATGCTGAGCTAATATAAATGCAAATACAGGTATTCCTTTTGTCTGACCCAAGTTATTGCTGGCAGCCAAAATGTCAACAGTACCTCTGTGTAATTTTTAACTGTGTTACTTTAGTTTAGCGAGAACAGGTTCAGCACTGCCAGATTCAAGTATCACAGATGCAAGTTGACCATAAAGATAATAAGACGAATATACAAGCATAAAACAAATGAACATAACAATAAAAATAGTACACTGACTAATAGTACTGTGCATCCAAGTGGCAATTGCTGTGTGTCAGACTCATCTGGTGTCACACATGCAGGTTTTGCATGTGCGACATAAGAATGCCGTTTGGCAGCTTGTCACTCTGGAGAGCTCCAGGAGAGGAATGTGTTGTATTGCATTGACGCCGATCAGTCCCACAGCACTGACCGTATGTCCCATGAGTTCTCTTGCATTACGTGGACAGTTTTGAGCTCATTAATTATTTTACTCTTAGTCCCAGTCATGCTGGGTCATGCTGGTTTTCCCTGGGTGCTGATGTCATTGTTTGGTAATACTTTAAGATGAAGTTCCTGCTGCAACAGCAGTTCTTCTTTTATTTCCTGTTAACAATGTGTGAACCAATGTGTCAGAACCAAGGTATCCATGTTCTTCTCTACACGTAGGAGCTGTACAGCGGAGGTAAAGACTGTAACATCCTGGCATGGGTTCCTGTCCTTCGTGCTGCAGATGTGGA
This sequence comes from Chaetodon trifasciatus, assembly GCA_037975065.1. Lineage (NCBI taxonomy): Eukaryota > Metazoa > Chordata > Actinopteri > Chaetodontiformes > Chaetodontidae > Chaetodon > Chaetodon trifasciatus. Next base: position 5,085,674 of record JBBMOE010000008.1, read on the forward strand.
AGAAGAGTCAAACTGTGTAAATAAGGTAGGAAACAAGATAAGGAAAAGACCTATTAGGAACTATTGAGGAATTACTTAACAGATTAAATGAGTTGCAAGTGTTTTGTATCATTATGTTGTATTCTAAGGTCCAATGACGATCTCAGTGTGTGCACAATTATTAAAAGCTGTCAATTATTAAACTTTTTTTTTGGTTTGTTGTCATGTCAGACATGACTATTCCTCCAGTGGTACTTATTGAATTACAAATGGATCCTCATCACGTCTTTTTCCAGTGTATCTGGTACATTTATCAGATAAACTCAGCAATAGTTGTTTTCTCCACAGTGTGCACCCATATATGGTTGTGATTTGTATTGTGCTGTAATGGATGTATTTAAAGAATTACCTTAATTCAGATTTGCATATTGAGCTGGATGTCTTGGTTCCTTGCAGGCTGCTGCGGGCCCGTCGTCAGTGAACCCTGCCTTTCAGGATGCATGGAGCAGTGATGAAGATTAATGCTGGTGTTTTGAATGTGTGGAGAGGCTGTAGATGTGCAGGTGTGTGACCATGCAAATGAGCACACATCCTTCACAATTAACTTGTCAAAACATGACAGGTCCATGGATACCTGGGAAGATAATTATGGGTTCAGGGAAATTTCCTGTTTCATCATTGCAGACAAAGATGAAGGCCTTAACATGACAATGTGTAAATAATTGTATGACTTTATAAAGATGCACAATGTCATGAATGTTTGAGGGTTTTTTTTTACATTTGATATAACTTTGTGTTGTTTTGTATATTTTTTTTATTTGGCTGTAAAGCCCACACGGTCCATGGTATGCATAACAAGGTTTATGTTGCTAAAGTCCTCTTAACCTTCTGCAAAACAATTTTGTATTTTTAATGACTTATTGTAGCTGTGGGGGATGTCTGACATTGTACAAATTATGTTTACCGCTTTTTTCAGACAAGCAGAATGTCGTTTCACCACATTCACACCTGTTACGATGCTGACACTATATCAGGTGTAGACATTTTGTAAAAGGTATGCAAGATTTTGCTTTAAGGGTCATTATACTGCTCAGAGATGGAGGTGTGCAAGCTTTTTAAAGTAGGTGTGGTGTCAGTCTTTCAGTTTGTGTCTTTCCGCAACTGAAGAGACAGCCCAACAATCCTCACATGGGAGGAATTGGGCAATCGGTTAGCACTTGCTGATACTAGCAGGCAGGACTGATACTTAAACCCCTCTCTCTTCCCACCCCCCTCACAGTTTTACATATTGTTTTTGTTAGCAGGTGAACATCTGCAACCCAAATGAGCCCCCACCTCCAAGACAGTGATTTTGAATAAGAAAACAAGTATTTGCTATCATTATAATTACACTCACTGTTTCTATTGTCATCTAAGGCTCCAGTCAGCTGTTTATTTCCCACACTCCCTGAAGTGTCTTGAATTGTACAGTTTTTAATGAATTAATTAATCGTCTTATAATAAAAGCACTTTGAATGCTGCCTTGTTTCTTTAACCTGCCTGTGTGATCTTGCTCTAGTTTTAGGGAGGTTGTGGAAAAAAACAACACTAATTGTACATTTTTTTTGGACTGAAACCAATGATAATTAAGTCGGAAGAGGACATACAGTATTGTTGCAATATCTTTCCGATGAGACATCGTTCAGCAATGAACTTGAGTCGAGCTGCGTCGAACCACAAATTGGCCAATCAGCGAACGAGAAGACTCGCCTGGCGACCAGACCCCGCCCTCCTGAGGCTGCCATAAGTGGGGAGCAGAACGCGCTCTGTCGTGAACAGAGCAGGAGGCACACCTGTTGAGGAGCTGCAGGTGACACAGGAGTTTGGATACAGACAATTTGACGGACCCAAAAGCGCTTTCTCTGTGAATCGGCAGCGGCAGAACTAAAGGTTAGTGAAGTTTGACTTTTTGTGAACCGAATCCGAGTTCAGGTGTTAAACAAAGATAAAATTGCGGAGATGAACAAGAGCGTGCTGGGGATTACTGAGCCATTTCCTGTCGTTGAGCGTTAGATGGAAGCTGTTGGACTTGTTTTCCACCCCCCACCTGGTGCTCATCAGCTTCACCCCCTTGATGCGGATTACACCGAAACTGGTGTGGCAAATAATCTGAAATTGGCTGAAAATACGAATTCTCTATTTCGATGCCTTTTAAAAACGATGAAGCATCTTACAAACGTTAAATGAGATGGTGCTCTTTCCAAACATCACTTAAGACTCAAAACTTTAGTTTCGACTTTAATTGTGTCTATTGTGTGAGAGGGCAGCATCCACAAGTCTGTCTCAGTCACTGAATCTGGGGCCATGTGTTTTAATCTATGTAAACGTGTGTTTTACTCTATGTAAACCGTGGGAGTTTACACCAACATGGAGGTGTGCCGTGGGAGAAGCAGTCTTTAACATCCCTATTACAACGTTAATTGGCATGTCAAGGCTTGCCATGTCTTCATTAGTGTAGAAACTCCAGACAGCAATGCCTGTTTTTCACAGTTCACCCAGTAACTTTACCCAGGTCCTGCTCTGGATGCGTTCAGGTAGACACACCTTGAAAACCTGTTACGTGCCTCGAGCTTACATGTGGTTGATGTGTTTAATTGCTTTTACTCACTCACTCCAAACAAAACAAGGCTTCATCCCCAAACACATCTCGATTTATTTGAGATTTAGTTTTGATTTCCGCTGTGACACAGAGAGAAGTTTCCCCTTGGAATATTTCCATACCACAGTCACGTTTCATAAACCAGTCAAGCCAGTCAGTGTGAACCTTAGTCACCCCACTGGGACCAGTATGAACCTGGAGACTCTCTGCCAGGGATCACCCATGTCCTTACATTTTATACAGCTGCTTGATTTTGAACTCCAGAGCCATCAGACTGTAAGGACACCAGGATCATGGGGACATGTAGTCACATTTACCATCAGATTTGGTTTAAGCTTGCTGTTATTCTAAAATTACATAATGTGAATAAATTGTAAGCCCCTTTCTTTTAACCCCACACATCGTAGTTGCCAAAGAACATCTCCTCACCTTCAGTGTTCCCACTGAGTGAACTGTAAGGCCTGTTTGATTCGTGTTTGCTCATCGTTTAAAGTTAGGAAAAACATGGACCATATTATAACTGGACAGCAACTGAATTTTACATTAGCCATGTGTACACAATACTTGGATAAATTCGAGTTGCACTGTTGTTCTCTCTGAAAACAGAGAGACACGGACTGCTACTCATTGTACTCCCTGCACACTCTTGGCTTTGTCTTCCTCAGATGCTCAGAGGGGCTGCGAAGAGTGGCTGAGTGGCCTGTTCCCCTAATACAGTCCAGCCTTTGAGTCACAGCAATGTGTAGTTCAAGTTGAACTGCAAGTCGAGTTGAACATGGTTCAGTTCCTATCAGATACCAGCTGCATGTGGGATGACAGAGCTTTGTGTTCAAACTGACTTCCTGTGAAAAGTGGAGGAACTGGTTGCCATTAATAACTTTTAATAGTTCCTCATTGTGAAACTTTGCTGTGGTGTTCATGTTCTAATCAAAACTACTTGAGTTCTCCCGGTAGCGCATTCAGCAGTTTGTGAACACTTCAGTAAACTGAGACCTTTTTGGTTGTTCTTTGCCTTTGCTCTTCCAGGTGAATTGCAAGTCTGAAAATGGAGTTTGACAATATAAAGTCCTCGGCCGCACTCATTTATGATGAGTTCTTCCAAAGCGCAGGTGAGTCTCATGAGCATTCAATGATTTAACCCCCTGCACTGCCATCATACGCCGATTCATATCTTAACCGTGATCTCACAAACCTGCCTACCATACTTCCATTACAGACACGCGGACGGCGGACTGGTTCCTCATGTCCTCTCCACTGCCCCAAACGCTCATCATCACTGCATACATTTACTTTGTCACATCGCTGGGGCCTCGGATAATGGAGAACCGCAAAGCCTTTGACCTCAAAGGACTCCTCATAGTCTACAACTTCAGCGTGGTGGCTCTCTCACTCTACATGTGCTACGAAGTGAGTCATCCAGTCATCTGTTAGTGCACAGCTCACATGTAGTGTTTGCTGCTGACATAAGTCTAAAGAAGTTTACCCAACAATGCATGCCACAGGGCAAAGCTCAGTATTTCTTGTATTGTTGAGCTCTTTGTGAAGAACAGAGCCGTGACCTGCAGTCAGTGGCAGTATTGTGAAATGCTTTTGCTCATTGACTTTTTTTTCTTTCCATTAACTGTAATCTGCAAATGTTTCCTCAGATCTGAATAACTTCAGCTTGACTTTTTTTTTGTATTATTGCACTGTATTTTTTTCCTTAGCCTTTTTCACAGCCTCAGTTACTTGTGAATGATCACACTTTGCACTGTTTTCTTCAGTTTGTGATGTCAGGATGGGGAACAGGATACTCTTTTCACTGTGACCTGGTCAACTACTCCGATTCACCGCAGGCTGTAAGGGTAAGTCACTCCTCCACAGATGGGGATGTACTGCACACATGACTGAATCTGACACTGATCATGTAGTAAGATCTGGATGTACTGAAATATTCTTTGTCTCCTCTAGATGGCAGCAACTTGCTGGCTTTACTACTTCTCCAAGTTCATAGAGATGCTGGACACAGTAAGTCAAAAAATCATTCAGATGTTTGAAAACCCTTCCTGATACATCTATCATTAGTCCTTTTTTTGACCCAAGCTATACTTGTGTGCTCTTTCCAGGTCTTCTTTGTGCTGAGGAAGAAGAATAGCCAGGTGACATTTCTTCATGTCTACCATCACTCAATCATGCCCTTCACCTGGTGGTTTGGGGTTCGGTTTGCACCAGGTAGGACAGCCCTTTCTCTTCTGCACGAGCATATTTTCCATGACTTTCTTTTTGATGTTGTTATTTATCATTCCTGATACACTCTCTATTTTCAGGTGGCATGGGAACCTTTCACGCCCTGCTGAACTGTGTCGTCCATGTCATCATGTACTCGTATTACGGCCTGACTGCCATGGGCCCCAACTACCAGAAGTACCTGTGGTGGAAGAAATACCTCACTACTATTCAGCTGGTGTGTTAACTGATCTGATGCAGCCTGCTCTTTATTTTCAGTCTTAAAAGTGTAGCTGATAAGTACTTGTGGTGAATCCTGGCAGGGGAGTTGACCCTTCCTCTCATTGTTTCTCCCCAGATCCAGTTTGTTATGGTGACCAGCCACATCTGCCAGTATTTCTTCATGAAAGACTGCCCCTACCAGTTCCCCATCTTCATCTACATCATCGGCTCGTATGGCATGATTTTCCTGTTCCTCTTCCTCAACTTCTGGTACCACGCCTACACCAAGGGCAAGAGGCTGCCTAAAGTGCTGCAGGCTCAGACATGGGCGCACCACAGCAACGGAGTTATGAACGGAAACGTCAATCATGAAAAAGACGAGTGACGCGAGACTCGGCTCATCAGGGGGTTTCGGGGTCAACCTCTTTTACGTAAGAAAACCACTGCAGTCTGAGATTGAACCCCAGGTTGTTTGGACCTTTTTTTTTTTTTTTGATTGGTTTTCTACTTGCACCTGCAACAGACAATCTTTAAATTATGACCAAAGCAATATTTAAGAGGCTTATTGGACCCATGCTTGAAGGTTTTGTTTTTTGTTTTAATTTTTGTTTACACTGAAGGTAATGCCCAAGTTCTGCTATTGAAGTTTCCAATAATCCCTCCTTTTTCTACTCTAGTTAAAACATTTTTTTTTTCCTGAAATCAACTCACACTGACTGTAGGGCCTGTAGGATCCTTGGCTGTACAGTTATTATGGGCCTCCTCAAAAAGCTTCTAATGCTGAGATCACGTTGCACGTTTGTGACTTGATCTTACTTCTCAGAAGCCTTTTAGGAAATCCAGTTTAGTGTCTTATTTTTTATAAGTTGCACACTGAGAAGTTAAGGTTTGTTTATTTCACTCGATCTAAAATGACGTCGACACTTCTGTGTCTATACGGTGTTTGGGCTACACATGCCACATACAGAAGAGGGTGTTTTTTAAGTTTTGGTCACATGCATGTCTATGGCTTGAGTCGCAGCCGCTGCTGATGGGACAGACATCCAGTGAAAAGTGCCATCTTTGTACAGTGAAGGGTTTATTCTGTCATATGAAGCGCTGGTGTGACAGATGTCAGAGGAATGCTGATGGCCCACTGTGCTTCTTGTAGGACCCAAAGCAGAGCTAGAGTTTCACTGGTTCCTTACTGATGCACATTGCAAAATAATTGTTTTACAGGGCCACAGTATGCACAATTACATATTTAGCCAGTCAGAAAACATGAGCAGCCTTACTTGCCTGCTTTTTTTTAAGTATTTTTGCTTCATGTGTGACGCTCTGTGGCAAACAGGGCCTTCGGATGGCTGGAGTCAGGCAGTACCTTTGCCCTGAGGTCTGTGGAGTAGTTTTACAAATAGTTACAATGATCTTCAACTGAAAAGTGAATGTAACACTCTGCTTCCTTTGGTGACTGAGGGCACAGGATCGAGCTTGGCACAGGGGTGGAAAGAGGTCCGCCGGTTTTATTCAGGTTCAAGCCCATGTTAACACTTAAGATTTACAGTGCATATAAATGGGGGTGAACTTTTTTTTTTGTTTTTGTTTTTTTGTTGTTCTTTCAGTTCCACATAAGATCCCTTATTATAGTTAATACTGTAAAAAATTGTGACATGAAATGTTTATATTGTGTTTTATATGTATTTATATAAAATAAATGATCAATGTACTTTGAAGTTGTCTCATTTTGCTTTTTTCTATTTGGAAGTTTTTTTTTTTTTTTTTTAAAGTAAAAGTAAAAAGTCCCCCTTAGACAGAGTGATGTAATAATTGCAAAAACACTAAGATTATTACTATTATTTCTATCTATCTATCTATCTATCTATCTATCTATCTATCTATCTATCCATCTATCAGCTTGGGCTGCAATGCTGCATAGGAAGATTGCCCCACTAATGATGCTTTCTGGTAAGTTAAAAATCTAAGATAAGTTGTAGATGATCCAAATGCACACTCTTCAAGCATCTTGGGGGGGGGGGACCACATGCACTGGTTGCAGTTCTAATCTTGGCCAAGTCTTGTGGCTGGCAGTAAATGTATTTGACATATTTTCTTACAATAACATTTGATAAGATCTGATGGAAAACACAAACTTCTTCAGTCAATGCTGACTTTGTGAAATTCCTGTTCTGTTGTTGAGTTATGCTTAGACCTGATTATAATCACTTTTCACCAGTAGGGGGTGCTGTTTACCAGACTACAGAAGGGTTGCCATCTGGTTTTCAGTGCATTGTAGTAAGATAGATCACCACACAACAATAGATACAATTAATTTCACATTCATGAAAAAGCATGGCGGCACCCCTGCTAGAAGTCATCTGGTTGAACGTATTTTTGAGCTCCGTTTTAATCTCAGCGCTGACTGTGCCTCCATATTGCTCTCTGTGTCTGCGGGATAATGAACTGTGAATTGCCTCGCTGCTGTTGGGTGAAAAGCTTGTCTTTCTAGAATGTTAGTGGAATAGATTTTTATCCTATAACCATACATTATTCATCTATATTGAGGGATTGTGAGAGGTTTTCCCATCTCAGCAAATGCATTTTCTCAACCAACAGAGGAGCATATATATTTAATTTTTATTCTAACTTAAATCATGGCAACTAGCAAAAAAGACAAAGCTACACTGGAATAGCTCAAGAACAACATGTTAATGTCCCAGAGAGTCCAGATCTCAATCCAGTTAAGATTTTTGGAACTGGACTTGTGAAAGTGTTTTTTCACTAACTACATAAATGCAACTTGACAAAGCCTTTTCATAGATGAATGGGGAAACCGCAGTGTCCAGATGTGCAGACGTGATGGACACATTTCCACATACTCAAGGATATAACTGCTGCCAAAGGTGCATCCACTAAATACTAATTTGGAGAGCATGAATACTTATGCAAACAAGTACTTTGCATTTTGTATTTTGTATTTGCAATGAAGCTCATTTTGCATCTGTTTCCACTTTGACTTTATGGAGTTGTTTTTCTGTTGATAGGCATAAAAAAGCCACATGACATCTACTTTGATTTAATGTTGAAAGACAAACAAGTTTTCCAAGAGGAATATTTTTTTGTTGGCACTATAAAATAGCCACTATCCTCTATATAATGGCCCAATATATACATATATTGTAGATATCAGATATAGGAGAATTTCTGTTTTATATGCATGCAAACAGGCAGCTCTTCCTCCAACACTCTGTCAACCCACGCTTTCCCCTCTCCATCACACACACACAATCACACCCAGGAAACAGGAGAGCACACTGACCTGTCAATTAGATATCAGTACGTCCTTCTGCACTTAAGTGGTGCATAATGATACCGCCACCAACCAACAGCCCCTGCGTTTGAATCACACTCAGCTGTGTGATGGCAAATATGAGAGCTTTTCATACATAAAAGGAAGCTGACATCAGTGCAGCAAATGACAGAAATCATTTAAAGTCTGTTGCTTTCCATGTAAATGTACTGTGATAAATGAGTGCTGAAACTAACCGACTGAATGCAGAGATGAGAGCAGGCAGCAGGACAGCCCAATTCTTGGAGGGCATGGATGATCACACTCCACCATGATGAGTTCCAACAACCCCTATCTGTCTCCAAGCCACCCTTGCAGGTCCTTTCCTGGCTTTACTGTGGGAGAGGCTGGGATAACTAGGTCGTTATCAGGCTTAATGTGTGAGACGGTTCATCACTGCAAATATGTGTAACACAAATGAGGTGAGTCAGTGAGCAGGATGTGTTCCCGCCTTTCACCATGTGAATTTTCTGCTGTTAGAATCATTTAAGTTATATTTGATGGTTCATATTTGCCATTGCACAGAACATTTCACTCAAATTTGCTAAATGAAGAACTGCAGAAGTGGCAATAATGATAATCGGACTAATTGCTAACATCTGTCATTTAGAGACTTGTGCTTGTAAGAAACATTACCTCTGATTTGTCCAATAACATCTGGATCATTAACAATGGGCAAACTGCTCCCCTACCTCAAACTGTAATTCACATCACAATGACATGTTGATACTTCACTGTCAGTTAGGTATGATAGTGAAAATAAACACTTATACCAACATTATTTGCTCTGTCAGTCATAGTGATTGCGTAAATAAGTTCAACAGACTTTAAGTGTATTTGTGCAGTGTCATTTTCTCTGCATTTTAATCAGTTTAAATGTTAAATGACCCGTTGACAGTGGTGTCAAAGTGCAGTTTTATTCAGTTTGCAGCATATCATCCATATCAGTCACCCAGAAATAATTTGTAAAAGTGTCTTGACTGTAAAAACTTAATGAGTTAAATTAAGAAATGTTTGAATGCTAAATACCAAAGTTTCTGCCAGACTTAAAGGAGTTTTGTTTATTCCACATGAGAGATTTCTTAATTCATGTTCTTCTTTTTGCTTTTCTCACTGGTTTGAAGTGGGCAGGCACCTGTTGGAAAAAGGTGATGTCATATACTTCAGAGTACCAATCAGGATGGACACAAAATGTGATGAAAGTAACTGGGCTACTTGCTTAGATTGCCAGGCAGTTGCTGATGAAATCTGATAACCACACCCACACAGTCCCGATGAAGCAGATTAGCTGAAGTTTTGCAAGTTAAACTTGATATTAATAGAGCAGGTGTCCTTTGTCCAACTTCAACATTGATTGTTGCTCCTTAAGTAATCAGTATCGAAATTTGTAATTTTGTGTAATTTGTTTTTTTTGTCCACTTATAATCCCAACACTGACATGCAGTATTACCACCTTTAAGCTGATATGGTGAACTTGTTAACAGACAGGTGCCTATTTCACACCCAGTAGATGTGGAGGACATTATCATTCACTGAGTTGGTTGTTTTTAGCAAGCTGGCAAACATACATCCAATTTTCAATCTCCATTTTAGCCGTTTGGTTTCCACCAATTCATAAGGGAAATATCTAGTCCTTAGCTGCTAAATGCCCCACTATGGTCAGCAGCTAGTCGCTCATTTTGTCTTTCTGCTGTTTGGTGGTGGGCAGGTAGTGTACAGTTTAGTCCTGGTCCAGTTAAGTCCAACAGTTTTTAGTGCTTTTTTGCTGAAAGCAGCTGCCTACTGCTGTTGTGAATGATGCTACGCAGTGAGACTGAACAAAACATTTAAGCTACTGGCTTTAAAACCGAAACAATGAACTGAAAGAGGATACATTTTTGAACACATAAATGCCCGGACAGGAAGGCCATCAAATAAAGCAATTATTCTAAGCCCACAGAGATAATTAATTTAACTTAAGAGTTAAGACTTAAGACTGATCTTAGTTTTCATACATAGTATAACTATCAGTGAAATAAATTAGAATTAATGTCATTAATGTCATTTGGGCCATATATATTCATACTTAAGGTATCCATACCTTTATTTTGGCTCTTTATCTTGATATTGAGACAATTAAATACATTAATCACTTAAAAATTTGTGTAATATCTCTGCTATCAGTGAAATCATTAATCTGAGGTGATTGGAACTGTAAATGACCCACTGGAGTGGCTCATCAAAATATTCAGAAATTCACTGGCTACATCATCAGTCACCTGCAAAGTGGGTTGTGATTGGCTTGATCTTTACATGGAAGAAGGAAGAGGCCTTACTGTTCAATTCAGACTGTTATTGGCTTCTCTGGTTGCTAGGCTTCATATGGCAGATCGTGATTGGTCAAGTGAGGTGTCATTTGTCTGTCTCTGTACTTTCAGGAAGTTGTTGTGGGACAACACACAGAAGACAAGCGGAATAGGACATGGCCTGTTAACCTGAAATGAGAGGACATCTTTCTGTGGATTGTTATCAAGTTTTGGACTAAATCTTTTTACTGCAGTGGATCATCTGGATCTTTGCCAATGTTACCAGACTGGTTTTGTTGGAGGGTTATCCATCTGTGGATCACCAAGACACATAGTCGGTGAGTTGCCTCAATGTTTCACCAATTTTAAAAATGGTTGTTTGTCTACTGTTGGCGTTTACTCTGGCTCCTGTTGTGATTGTATCTTGAAGTAGTTTGCATCAAGTGATTCATGTGAATCTTAGCTTTCAAATGGTGTATAATATGAGTATAAACACAAATGTAGCGTTTGTTGCAATGGAAGGGAAGAAAAATACACAACAACGTACGGCCTGTGAGCGTTAAGAGTTCCAGCTTTCAAGTTATGATAAAGCACGCAGGCTAACTTAAATAGATTTACCAGTATGTGTGTTTCATTGATTGTGCCTGCATCATTATAACTGAGCAAAACTGTTCAGCTTTGCTACATTACGATGCTCTGAGCCATTAGCTAACAGGAAATCATTTGTCAATTGTTAAAATTTGCTGCGTGACTTGGTGCCAGTATAACTTAATGTGGAATGCAATGGCTGAGGCAGTGGGGATGGGTCTTTGAGGGGCATGAAGCCAAACTGAGGGGGCATTGTGGCCATGGCCCTCATGGAACCTCCTGCCTGTAGCATACCTGTAATATTTCTATGATCGTTTGGTGTTTTATATTAATTTTGTGTTGAAAATACACCTCCAAACCAAGCCACCTCTGTAATATGGGTTAGGGTTAAGGCCTTCCCCCTGTCAGAAATGAATAAATCACCGACAGTTAGTTATCTAGATAGATAGATAGTTATCTGTGAGTTCATAACTCCGCGCTTTTCCCATAAAAGTGTTATCCATTGTTAATGCAAAAATACGGATGTTATCTGCTTTAATGTTATAGAGAAAAACTTTGAAATCAATCTTTCAGGGGCTTAAATGGTGGCTATCCTTACGGGATGCCACAGTATGGTACAATCAAAAGTGACATAAACTCAGTGCTGTCTACCTCTGCGGTGGCTGTCAGGAGGACTTGTGAGGCTTTCAAAATGGCAGAGGCACAGTCCACAGGAAGAGCTGACTGCAGATAAGAGAAAGATAAAAGCTACTGCAATGCTAATTTCCTTTCTTTGTGGGCATTGTAATTCGTCAGCTCTCAAAGCTTCCAGGCAGTGTCACCATCATGTGCAACAGTGGGTTGAACATGTCTGTACTAGTGGTGACAGTTTGGAAAAAGTACAACCATGTGTCTCCTGATCATCTGTCTCAGGAAGGGTGACAGCCTGTCGGAAACTTTGCGGTGAAGGACGACAATAAACAAAGTACTGACTGACTGACTGTGTGGGAGAGAACGGAAGGTGCTGGAGGGGAGGAGAGACCACGCTAAAACAGGATAAACAAAAGAGAGGAGGCAAAACGTCAGTCTTTACAGTCTAAACCTCTCTGATGTGAGAAATTGAAATTCATGCTTATATGCAGTGGCCCAGTCGCTGAAGGTGAATCTAATTTTGCTCGGTCACATCTCTTAAATGGCAATTATGCAGAGTGAAATTAGCCATAGCTTACAGTGAGCAAAGTGTTGCCCAGGTGGTCTGTTAAGTCCTTGATATTAACTAGAGCAAAGCAGATCGGAGTAGTGTGTGTGTCTGTCAGCAGAGAGCAGATGGCTCTCTGAGAATAATTATTGGTATTTTCGATAATTGTGGGTATTTGGTTACCCTAATAATAACCTAATCTTCCTCTGTCCTCTTCCCTGTCTCTTTTTCTCCCCCTATTGAGCTCCTTTCAGCCTAAAAAAGGAAGAATAAGTGTGATTTGGCTTATTAAAATTTAAATAACATACACCACGGTCAGGGTGGCAGAAAAGTGATGTGCTGCCAGAGTGCTGCTCTCATTGTACCAGCCTAACAGAGCCTGCTTTCATTATACTGCCATTAAATTGAAAATGTCTGTGTGATCTGATTAGAGGTCTATACGCTTATTAAAAGCAAAGCTTGGTGTCTGATTTTTGTGCCACTGCAGGAAGGTTTTTGGAGCCTGTACCTTGTTGTTTCTGCCACGATGCATTGTCTCTTTAAGGTCAGACAGTGCTGCATTTGCTTCAGGCTCCTGTGTTACTGTAGATATTGTGTTTTTCTTGTGTTATAATTTAGTTGAATCTGGTAGTTTTGAAGTCATGACTGGTCTTCAGACAGAACGGATTTAGATTTCAGTGTCAGGATTCACCATTTGGTCATGTTTAGGGCTGAATTACTGATTCATTTCTTCACTGATTAATCTTTTTTGTAAAATGGCAGAGAAAAGTGAAATAGGGCCATTATAGTTTCTTGGAGCCCAATGTGATGTCCTAAAAGGTCTTGCTTTGTCTATCCAATGCCCAAACCAAGCCTAAAATGTACAACAGATAAAAGATGCAAATCCTCACATTCAGCATCGCTAAATGAACAATTGTGTTTGCAGTCAGCTCTGCAGGCAATGTCGACTTTCTGTGCACCTGCACCTTAACATTGCAGAATTTCAACTGTGTGTTTATCCCTTTGGGCAAACCTTTGCAGAACACTGAGTCCCCACACCTCACACCACAAAGAGCATCTCTTCCCCTCCTGTGTGATGGTTGCTGTCAACAGTTTTTGCAGTAACTCTGGGAGCAGAACAGTGGAACAAATACGGTGCGTTTTAGACTGAGGGATGTTTTCCAGGTACTTATCTACCCCGCTGCAGTATATCACTTGTCCCAAAGCCGACTTATTGATCACCGTCTTCCAATAAGGCCTCAGTTGAGAGTCTGGTAGAGTCAGTGGAGTCCAGTGTGCTGTGTGTGTGTCAGCTGCTGCCTCCATGGCTGTAAGCTGTCATGTCTGTTTAAGGACAGGCGGTGAAGAAAGGCTACTTATGTAGCCTGCTTTCTGATTTTTCATGTGTTCAAGGAATTTTCAGTCTTACATCCTTCAGTGTTTACGCATTAAAGACTAAATTACCTTCTTTTGCTCTGACAAATTACATATGTAAATTTGTATTTATTTTCCTGCTGTGTATCCAGTGTGTGATGATTGATGCAACAGTATGAAAGAGGAACAAAGCGTACATACTTTGCCTAGCATTAGCATAACGCTTCCACTCCTGTGAGTTAGCTGAGCCTTGGGGCCAGACGGTTTCGTAGAGTAGCACTCTGCTTGCTTGCTTTGCTGACTCCCAGCCTGCATGCCTGTTTACCAATCTGTTCCCTGAGGGCCTGCCTTCTCTACTGCCTGTATCCCTGTCTGCTGTCTTGCTTCTTGCTTGCTTGTCTTCCTGTCACAACAATAGAATTTTCTATTTAGACCTTCATTGCAAGGTTGTACCTTCATGGAATAATGTGTCATTTCAGGATTGCTATCTCTCTGTTGAGTAAGTCAGAAGGTGGTTAGCTTAGCTTAGCATTAAGACTGGAAAGAGGTGGGAACGGTTAGCCTAGTTTTTTCTACATGTAAAAAAAGTTCACCTACCAGCATCTCTAAACCTCACTAATTAACACGTCCTTGTTTGTTTAATCCATACAAAAAACGGCAAATGAAAGTGACAAGTTGTGATTTTACGCAACCTCATAGTGATGCTCCTGGCTCAGGAATAGTCTGGCACTTAACGTCCAGTAAATCAGTTAAACCAATAAGATATGATGCGTTCATTCATGAGACTTAGAGATGCTGATTGGCAGTTTTTTTTACTTTTCAACAAGGCCAGGCTAGCTGTTTACCCTTGTTTCTAGTCTTAATGCTAAGCTAAGGTAATTGTCTCCTCGCTCCAGCTTCATATTTAAAGGACAGTGAGTGATATTGATCCTCTAACTCTTGGCAAGAAAGTAAATAAATTTGTCTGGCTTAATGCTGGACTATTCCTTTTACTGCTGACTCATCTGTGTTTGTTTTGCATTAAAACATCTGTCTCAAAGTCATAGATAAATAATAGATTCCTCAAGAGTTTTTTTTTTTTTTTTTTTTTAAACTGCACTTCTGGCTTGTACTAAAGATGGATGAAACAGTCTGCGAAGGTAGTCCGATTCAAATGTCATCATTATTATCCAATGTGGGAAAATGGCGGGCTGTTACAGCTGTTCATGTTCCCAGTCAATATTTGGATGGGGGAAGAGGTGCATTACCCTCAGTGTGTATTTATCTAAGTGAGTCTTTCCACACGGGGAGTGATGGAACATTACCTCAAAATGTATTCTCAGAAATTCTCAAAAGTACCAACAGCACAGTTACATTTGCTGGATGCTGTTTCCCATTTTATCATCTGAGTGTTCACGTGAGGTTTTATGGACTCTCCGAGCTTTGTTCGTCATTGTTATTGTAGTTGTTGTTTGCCATCATTTTCAGTTGAACGTGGACAGTGTGTTCGAGAATGTACGAGCTCAGGAATCAGCAACCTGAATGCCATGTGAGTAATATGTTTTCAGCTGTTTGCCTGGACGAGATCCCTGAGCTGAATATGTTCCAGACATGTCAAAAAGGACGGAGGAAGATTTGGCAACAGTTGTCAAGAGGGGCCTCTCGTAAGGTACACGATCTAATTTGATTTGATGATTGCTGATGTTTGCCACGCATAGGGTTGTTACATAGGTGCTGCTTTGCACTCTGTAGCCCCTCTCAAGCTGTTCGTGGATCTTTTTGTGGAGTATGTGATCAGATTTCTTAATCCAGAGGAGCTATAACTTCCAAGTCCTGATTACCTAAGAAAATCCACATGTGCACTGATTGAACTTACTTTGACCTGCAGTCCTGTCCAATTTAAAAAGGCGCTCCAACAATTCAGACCTGCACTTCAATAAAGTTGAGAGACAGATTAAACAAAGAATATCCCAACTTTCAGTCATTTGTATGTGTCAAGATCGAGAAATGCTGCATCATGCATTTCCCATCATGCCATGATGCACCAGTGTCTTCTCATTAGACGCTCCTTGTCTGGCTAAAAGCTGCAATCCATTGCAAGTTGGACATTGACAGTTCCCAGTTGGCATTCCAGACATCCAATCTAAATGCATCTGCTCGGGAAAGCATGGCCACCAGAAGCACACTGATGTTTGTACTGGCAAATGTCTGAACTTCACAAACATATTAGCACACTTTAAAGGAGACCAGTGGAGTCGGCTTATAACCGAATGCTTGCAAAGACTTCTGTCAAGCACAAATCAACTGGATGGAAATGGAAATTGCCACTACAAACCTGTTACAGCATGTTTCACAACACAAACATGACATGTAGTAAAACCGATGAAAAGGCAATTCCAGCTCTCTGTTCACTGTGTGTGCTCCCATATTGCTGCGATGACAGGTGTGCTTATGCCGATGAACTCAGGCTGGATGGATCTTGCCTGAAATCCCAACTGAAACAAATGTTTGATTGTAATTTTCCATGTCGGAGGTAGTTTTTTTTTTTTTTTTTTTTACCAGTTCTGAGTGCAATGGATTGCAGCAAAAACCCATGGCATTCAATCATCCTGCCCCCAGTTTATAACTCAGGCGGCTTTCTGTTTTAGGCTTCTCTGTAGCTTTCAACCACATCTTACATTCTACATCCTCTGAAGAAGACTGCAAGTAAAAGGCTAAGCGGAGAAGAGGACCTTGAGTTAAAGTAAAAGGTCGATATTTTGGAAGATACACTTATTCACTCTCTGGCAGTTAGCTGAGAAAATAGTCTCTTCAATAAGAAGCTACCTCCAACAGGCTTAACGTTACATAAAGACTGGAACCAGGGGGAAACAACTAACCTGGCTCTGTCAAAAGATCACAAAATCCACCTACCTGCACCTTGAACGCTCACTAGTACAATGCAATAAATTTGTATCTGTGTGCCGCTGAGCTCTGGCTGCTACTGCTCTTGAAAGAGCACAAACTGCGCTCATACACATCATAAGTGCATCATCATTATCATCCAAATCTTTGCACACAATTTCCGTTTTTTTATGTATTTTATTTTATTTATCTCAGATCCTTATCTGAAAATTCCAGATCACCAGGCAGCAGCTCAAAGTCCTGCCAGGCTAAATTCACCTCTTGACCAAACACTGTGGCTCCAGTGCCTCAAGGGCAAAAATAAAGGTGTGTGTGTGAATGTATGCGTCAGTGTGCGCCACTGATTGCTTCAGGAGCCTAAGTAAATATGACAGAGCCTGTTTCAGCAGTATACAAGTAGAGCAGACGTTCATTGGCTCTGCAACACAAGCCATGTCTGTCTTGTCACTGTGTTGTTACATACAAAGAACATTTGCAATTCATGTCTCTCTGTGGGTACGCTGTACTCCCTGAGGTCGCTGAGGCAAGGGAGAGTCACATCATCTCATCAGTGTGCTACTTTGCACGACAGGTCAAAACAGATTCAGTCTTCATTTCTCTGTATGTCACAGTCTTTATTCCTGAGTTATTTGTTTCCTGAAAAGAGTCTGAAAAGGAAATAAGTTGAGGAATCACTGACCTGTCAGTCATCTCTGGTTGTCTCCAAAAGGAATCCCCTCCCACTGTCCCTCATGTAACGTGAACTGATGTTAGAAGAATAGTTCAACATTTTGGGAAATATGCTTATTTACTTTCTTGTGGAGAGTACATTGAGAAGGTTGGTACTACTTTCATATCTGACTACTCTGGCTCTGTCCGAAGGAAACAAAATCCACCTACCAGCACAGACTTCAGGAAGTCACTGCTCCAGGCCAAGAAATATTCTGGCACATAACCCACTGAAAACCATACCTTGTTGTTGATACGCTTCAGTTTTTGTATAGATTAAATAAATGGGAATGTCATGAGTAAACCTCAGATGTGCTGGTTGGTGGATTTTGTTACCTTTGGATAGAAGCAAGGTGGAGTTTTCTAGTCTTTATGCTAAGATAAGCTAACCATCTCCTGGCTGTTACTTTGCATTTAATGAACAGATATGAAATCTGTTTCAAACTATTCCTTTAGTATAGGCCAATAGGCAGTATCTGATATAGGCAGTTGTAAAGCAGCAGACATATCAGCACCACTACCAACTCAAATAAAGGAGAAAAAGCACAATTTTACTAACAACTGATAAATAAACATGAAAATACAGTAAAAAGTGACTGAAGATGTCTTTGCTCTCAAAACAGGTTAATGGATCTTTGGCAACCATTAGTGGATTACACAACTTCCAGTCTTGTTTCTCTGCATGCTTGTTACTCTTTCGTAATGGAAATATTTCCATCACTGTTTTATTCTGATCACTCCACACTGTAAATACTACAGCAGTTCTCCTCACTCTGTCAAACTCCTCTCCTCTCCTCCAGTCTCCTTTTCTCTCCTCTCGAGTTTGTCCACAACCATGGGAACTTTCAGCTGGAGGAGGGGCAGGGGGAGGCCGGAGCACGAGAGGCACGTGATTGGCCAAGAGGCAGGAACCACTCTGATATGATTGGCTGTGAGCCTTTGAGCTGTGAGCACAGTTCCCTCCTTATTCCAGGGAGCATCAGTCAGCAGCAGAGTGGGTCCTGCTGTGTTAGAGATGCACACCAGATACTTTTGTTTGTTTTGGTTTCTCTGACTGGGACTCTCAGAGACAGAAGACATTGTACGGTAGGCCGGAGTGGATAAATAAACTCTTTCTGGAACTTTCTCAAAAAGATATAAAGTAAGTTTCTATATTACCCTATCTTCCTCCCTGTCACTCCTCTATAGTGATAACTGTAACAGCAGAACAGTAGCTCTTCTTGCTGTGGGCTTACAATTAGACCAAAGTGAGACATCACATCAAAAGTAACACGTCAGTAATTGTAATGACATTGGCGCAACATTTAATATAATAACAACTGCGCACATAGATACATGAACATAAACTCTTTACCACATTTTATAGTCTGGAGTTAGAAGTTGTATGCGTGCATGTGCAAGTGTGTGCTCATGGTATGTGCATGAGTGTTTGTGTTTATGTATACATGCATGGGTGTGCATGCACTCAGATGTGTACATGCATTGGATTACTTAGAGTACGTACTTACGTTCTGTGCCTTTGAAAGATGCTGCCTTGGTGTGTTAGGGGAGGGAACGGTGCAGTGCGACTTCACAGTGACCAACCTCATCAGCAAACTTGTCACTGCAATGCTTTGCATTGACAGAGGAGCTCAAGGACTCCCCTCCCAAAATCTCCTGGTGTGACTTTCAGGCTGCAGGGTGGTGGTGGCGGGAGTCGGCTATAAATAGGCCTGCTCCAAATTGTACTGCAGTCACACGTAAATTCAGAGAGAACAAGAAATGACACAGTCATTGTTTGTGTTCGTGTTGGGAGCACTTCAATTCTCGAAGCAGCTATAAAAATATCATTTGACTCCAAATATAAGTGTAAATGCAGATAAAGTAGAGGAGGACCCAATACCTTTTTTTTAATTTCAATATTATAACAGCAACAAGGGGAGGAGAGTGAGACCAAGGGAAACAGAGATAAGCAGAGATGGACAATGGAAGTAGACAGAAGGTGACAGCATGTGTCTGTCAGTGTGTGTGCGTGTGTGTTTTTGTCAGTGTCCACTGAACGTGTGGATGTAACGGTGTGAAAAAGTGTTGGCATGTGTCAGAGTTTTCCTTGTTAAACTGCCACATGTGGCAGAGCACTATTCAGCAACTCTCCACAGTTCCCTCTGAGCGAGTTATTGCTTCTGCTGCTCAGTCAAAGAACAACTCCCTTGATTTTCATACACGTGCTTATCAGATTACTAGTCAAAGCAACTAGCTATAGAAGCGGACGTCTTTGCAAATTTTGTAGTCCATACAAGGAGCAGAACTGTGTGTTGTTATGATGTGCGCTCACTTGTCTGAACACAGGAAGAGTGAGTTTAAAGAGTTACATCATATCATTACACACAAATTAGACCCAGGAGGATTTAGTGTTGAGCCAGCTGACCAGCTAACAAACATATGGACCTGTTTATGTTTCATATCCCAGTCCCATCGTAGGTGGAGACTGTGACTCAAACGGCATTGTTATGAAGTTTGTTTCATAAAAAGTAGTTTGCCATGATAGCTCTTCACTCCACATTTTGTTTTGATTAGTTTGAAGCCATGTAAAGACGAGGAGTTCAAAGCTTTGCAGCAACAAAAATGAATCCAAACAAACTGCTTTCTCCTGCCCTTTGTTGCTTCAAAGCAGAGGAATTAGCCTGTAGTTTCTAATATCTACCTGTCTGTCAGCCTGCGTGTGTCAGAGCCCCTTTATTGCAGCGTAGAACACAGAGAGCCTTGTATTGTACCTGACCTCTACTATGCAAATACATACTGTCAGACTGCCAGCCAGTGCTGCACTCCACCTCCACGTGGATGTCGCACACTGAGCCCATTGTTTCACCTGTGCATCACCTGAGTGCTGAGATAGAGGCTCTAGTCACAAGCTGAGGAGCTCTGACTTATATTACAGTGTGTCCGCGCTCTCCTTCCCCTCAGTTCTAGTTCAGTGATGAAGCATCTATGGTGCAGAGATCAGACAAAGTCAGATTAGGCTGAATAATGGATGGCAGCGCTGACTCAACAATGACTGCTTTAAAACCACACAGCATCAGAGAAAAGTGGAGCACATGTCAGATTTTTATTATTAAAACCTCTGTTTGTATCCTTGTTGTACTGTTGCCCTAAGGACTCTTTTCTCAATGAGTGTTGCTGCGTGAATGGGAGCGCAGAGTAATGAGCTTGGCTTGATGTACTCTGTGTGTGCTGTACAGGGACAAAAAGCATCTGCACTGCTGCTGATGTCTTAGTATCTGTCTCTGCAGCTGTGTGTGTCTGCATGTACTGTACGTGCACGAATCCTCCATTGGCTTCTCCGACGACGATCTGTGAGACCTCAACTTAAAGTGACAATGTCTACTCAAGTGTGTGTCACTTTGTTGTATTCAGATGGCGTTGTTAGTGGGAGCAGCTGCGAGGAATATAGTGAGTGACGTAGCTAGTATGAGCTTCCAGAGGTGAAGGATCAGGGGTCAAGCGACAGTGGAAGACTGCAGTGTTTGGTGCCAGCAAAGTCAAATGTCACAGGTTTCCCTGAGCCGCTCTTTGCATTCTAAGAGTGGGAGTTAATGGAAAATTATATGATTTGCTTCCCAAAGCATATTCATTACTGTAATGGAGGCAGTGTTTGTTTTCCTCTGTTTTTCTGGCAAGGGAGAGTATGCAGAAGTCCTCTAAAGCTCTTGTGCAGAAAGACTACAATATGGATACACACACACAAACACATATAAGCAAGCAATGCCAAAGGCATTTAAGTATCTTTTTATTGGAAACTCCGTTCCCATAACAATGAGCAGGAAAGACGCTGTGTACTTAGGGCTTTAGGTCATTTTGGGACTTCGTTGGTCCATCGAGTTTAACATAACATTTACTGGGCTGGCTGATTGATTGTGGTAGTCCAGTCCTTTTAAATAAACCCTTGGAAGGTATTTTCACCAATTACTTTTCCATCTGTTATTAACTTTAAAGTGACAGGAAACAGGTTTTCGGAATCAGGAAAGGTTTGTTGTTTAGGTAAACAATGTTCCCCGTCTCCAGATGTTTGGCAATATTGTCATGAATCCGGTGACGAATGTGCTGTTTGATATGACATCCGAAGACAAGTGTGACTCTTAAATGGCGTCTTCTCCCTTTGCACGGCCTTAAAAGGCAGCGCCATAGGCATGCCTTAAGATCATCCCATGACACATAATGAGTTACACAGACATGTCCAAAAGAGCATAGAGGAATAGATACAAGAAGATACAAGACTCTGCAGTAGAGCCCAATAAACACTGACCTTCAACACAGCTGGATGGTATCAAGGGAACCGCAATGCAACATCTTACTATTAAGCCAGACTGTTATGGTCAGCAGTGGGGCAGATTTAGCCTTTAATTGATGTCATGTACACCAACATAACCAGGGACTGACGAAACAGATGACGATACTTGAGAGGATCTCTGCTATGCTGCAGCATCTGTGTGTGATGACTTTGTTACGTTAGGCAGGAAGAATGACCTCCAAGGGACATGAGAGAGGAGAGGAAGAAGAAGAGAGAAACAGCTGGGGCCTTGAGTTTACTTTTACCTTCCCCTTGTTACACTGGAAGTCCTGTCATTGTGTTTGTGAGCTTTTTTTTTTTTTTTATAATAAAACAGTAATAGCTTCCACTACTTTTACAGACGCTGAGCCAGTGATCTGGGATCTGCCTTGGCCTGGATTGTGGAGGGAATGGGTGGGGGGGCTTCATACTGTCTCGAGAGAGTGATGGTATGCGCTGGTCATCTTTTGGTCATCTCTCACACGGCACATCCTGGTGCTTTGTTTAAAAAATTGGAAATACTTTGTTTTTCCTGCGCTGCAGAAAATTTTCCATAAACAACTGTTGACATTTTCTATGTTTAGACTGTGTCAGGGCAATGTTGCTCTTAAAAACACAAGACGTAGACAAAAGATGAAGAAGGCTTT
The DNA here is from genome assembly GCA_037975065.1 of Chaetodon trifasciatus. Lineage (NCBI taxonomy): Eukaryota > Metazoa > Chordata > Actinopteri > Chaetodontiformes > Chaetodontidae > Chaetodon > Chaetodon trifasciatus. Next base: position 5,107,990 of record JBBMOE010000008.1, read on the forward strand.
GTGCATCTGCAGACTGGGGCAATGTTTGCCTTGAAACCCAACTGCTTTGTTTTGTTTTCATCCAAATATTCACTCGCAATCACACATGCACGCAAACACAGAGTGTATGTCCAACACTATCAGAACAGGACAGTATAACACACAATAGCGAAAAAAGAACACAGCTTTCAACAGTCTAAATAAGTGCGTTCAGAATTTAATGGCTCTTCCAGTCCCACCACAGAGTCAAACAACTGGATAGAGTTTCAGTGTAACATATCAACTAGTCTCGCAGTGAGAACTGATTGCATTGCTTGGAGTGAGCACACACACCGCAGAGTAATTGGAGTTAAGTGCCTTTGACAGCTAGTGTTTGTGCAAGGAAGGGATGAATAAACATAGGGGTGGCACATGGATTATTTGATTTTTTTTTTTTCCTGCAACAGGGCCAAAAGGGATTTGCTTCAGCTTACTCTTGGTATTTACGTAGGTTGAGCCTCCACCCTCATTTCTGAATGACATCAACTATATATATGCTTTCTTGCCAGTGGAGGAGGCTTGCCAGTTGGCTACAGTTATATTAAAACACAGGCACTTGCTCAGGTGTCCTATATTATTTATCAGGTCATGGCCCTGATAAGAATCCTGCTTAGTCTAGGATGCTGTGAATGGAGTGACGCCAGCTAGCTATCATTAGCTCAGGCAGGCTCACATAACGCACTCTCCTCTCCCCAATGCACTTTTTTTTAATAAGGTGGTCCATTTAAACTGTGCTCTCCCATTCTTTTACACTGTCTGGTTTTGTAAAAATAATCATGTTTTCACTGTGTTTTCCAACCATGCTGCCTTGAATTATGTTTCCCTTGAATTAAGGGTGGGGTATGCGTGAAAAGACCGAGCTTGTATGACGTGTTGTCTGGCCACAAACATAGGCAATCATGTTTATAGCCATTACGAACTGCCACACTTGAAGGCGGGGTGAAAAAGCCTGCTGTCAATGAAAGATGCCATGATTGTTGAAACACGTTCAGACGGTCTCTCCTTGAACTTGTAGTGTTTCACTCGGTTGTTCACACAAAAGGTGACAGAGATAGCTGTGTAAAAAAATTATAAAAGAGACCTTGAGAGAGAGAGAAGTTCAAACCCTGTCGCCCATCCGATAAGCACTTCTGTGGGAGTTTACTGGGTTAGGGTTTAGGGTGCGGTTAGCCATCACCAATATGACAGGACGGGGTTAGTATAAGGGAAAGAACAACATGCATTACAAGAGTCTTCGTCCATGCCTTTGTCTCCTTGTGGCAATATCAGTAAGAGATGTAATTTTATTTGACTATATCAGTGCTGGCTTTCTTAATGTGATGCCTTTGCAACTGCTGACTCCTAGTTTCTGCTTTTAAACTGAAGACATCTGCCTTGCATTAGTCTTAATTATGGATTTATTTCTTGTATTGGCTGAGCTTATTCGTCTTTTTGCTTTTGTCATTCAGGTGACTTATGGAACATCATTACTCATGTTTGAGATTCAGAAAAACTTGATTATCCACCACAAAGGCGGGGACACTTGTCTTTGCCGTGACTTATGACTAAGACAAAAAAAGACCCCCCCCCAAAAATCACTAAGGCTATTGTCTTTCCTGTTTCCTGTTAACTGCACACTTGGGCCAGCAATGAAGATGATATTGTGAATTGGCCCCAGTCCATTCATGTAATTATTTTCCTTCTATAGTGCCTTCATGGGAAACATAACACGGCTTGTTCTTCACATGCTTCATATTCTTCCGATCATCAAGAGCAATAGGCTAATGCGACAGAAAGGTCTATAGGCGATTTCCCAGTTCATGACAACTGTACAATTTTTATTTAACTCACTCATTTTGATTAAACTAAGGCTTAGAGTTAAGCATAATTAATGCTTAACTCTAAGCTATGATATCTGGCTATGATGCTTCAAAACCTCTTATCCTGTTTAATATGGACATTAACTAGTTAACTAATGCTTGCAGTCATTTAAAACATCTCTGTGTTGAATCCGGTCACACACAGCTCATGTCCTCCCCCACTCCAGATCCAAAATGTGCAGAATGGGCCACACTTTGATGTCATCTTAACCAACAGACCGCAGCATTATAAATCCAGTGATGTTTTTCCTCTTGACTTCAGTGACTATGGCTGAAAAGCATGCATCTATGACACAAAATTACAAAAATTACAAAGATCCAAACTGTCACACTGAATGGCAGACACTTTTCTGAAAAAGCATTTTTGTTGGATTTGTATTACAGAGATATTGGGTTTACCATGACAATCCCTGAGAAAACAAGCCTTCATCTTTTAAGAAACTCAGAGCTAAAAATAGGAACAATCCCCGGTTCTGTTCAGAATTTGTGGACATGAGATACTGCTTGGTGCAAAGCGCGTATAATGTCCCACTGTTATTCAAAATGCCAAATCATCATTTAATGTCTCCGCACCATTTGAGAGTAAAGGAAACCCATCTCAGTTTTGGAAAATTGAAAATCATTATCACATAATTCTAGTTCATCCTCAACCAGTGAAGTTGTTAAAGGTTCGAGAACGACACTGCATTTTACTTAACTAACTACTTGAGTATCTCTCATGTCTTCTTGACTATAAATCAAGTTTGTACTGAGCTCGGTCCCAAGACTGTTTGGTCCATGAGGGTCACCATGTCAATACCGAGAGTGTGAAACTAATAGACATAGAATGGTGTGAATGCAGGTCTTATATGTATTGCAATTTTTAGATGTATTGTATGTGTTGTTATCAGGGCATCACTGTAAAAGAGAGCTTGTTATCAGTGACCTTCCCTGTTTTACATAAATGTCCATATATGTGTAATATGCTGTATTAGTGACATGTTTTGCCAGCTGCTGCGTAAGAGGTGGCTTTCTGGATTTGAATTAATCTCACTCGTTTAATGCGTTTGTTGAGGGTACATCTGTCATCATCACTCCTCAGTCATGTGGTCAAAGCTTACCAACACTAAATATCAGCTTTGTTTGCTATCTGTGTTCTGTATTCATATAATAGATACGCTCCATGCAACTGGCTTAAATTGGGTGTATTACATTCACCATCAAAATGTTTTGTACACAGTCCTTCTTGAATGCAGTAGCCAAGATATCATTTACACTGAGAAGCACCGCACATAATGTTATTATTACAGTGCAATAATACAGGGCCAATAATTGCTCATCATCACATTCAGGTATCTGAATGTGTCATCATGTTCTTATCCTCCTCACAAACCCATTTATCTGTTATTTATCAATACACAGATATGAGATGGGAGTGCACAGAGATACGCTAAATGCTCTCTTGAAATGAAAAGTAATTAAGCAAAATGAGACCCCTGTGTAAAGGGGTACACTGTTTTTTGGGATGTTTTTTTTTTTTGCTTTGCTACTCCGCCTGGTCTCATTCGTTTGCCGGTTCAAACCAGATAAATGCTCTCCGCAGTAAAAGGTCACTCTTTGTTGCCTTCTCACTCCTACTCTCTGTTTCTCTCAACGCAGACTATTTTGTGAAGTCACGGGGTCTAATTCCATATGACCATCTAAAAATGTCCGCTCGCAAGCCCCAGGCAGACCCTAATTAATCTCATATCTCATAAGAAGTTGATCTGTAGTATAGAGATGGGTTTACAGCTGGCTCTGTCTCATAAATCGGTCAAACAAATGATGAAGTTATACGGTTGCAGGGCTTTGAACAGTGAGTTGTACTGAATATAATTTAATGGATACATAAGATGCATTATTTTACTTAATATATATAATGTATGAACTGTATGCTTTGCTGCATACTGAGGTCATCTGTCATGGAGTTATTGAAGTTTGTACTGGAATGAGCTTTTGTGAAGTTTAGTGCGTACGCCATTGCCTTGTTGACTAAATGCAGGGTAAACAAAGGGTTGTCTTTACATTACATGCACCAATTCCATGAAATAACTGAGGGGAATCAAGAGTTTGTGATAAATCTATTCAGCCATTTTACTGTGAATCACCAAAAAGATACTGACTGACCTGCTCAGTCCTAGTTAATAAGAAATGTGTTCTTTGGATGTACGAGTTGGGTAAACATATCTGCTGAAAATGTTTGGTTTTATGGTTGTCTGGTATTACGTAAACAGCAGCCAGCTTTCCTCTGTGCTTTGATGCTGTTTCAAGCTGGCAAATCTGGTCCGTCGCAGGGGTTCACTGGAGAAATGGGCCCTGCCCTTCTTGTATTTCTGCCACTGGAAATGTTTTTATAAAAATAAGATTACAGATATTTAATCAGATTTCTGGCTCTCCTCATGTAATCCAAGGCCAAACTAAGCCTCAGAGGGTGGGTCTTCTTTATATAACATGATGAGAAATGAGAAACGACATATCACCTCAGAGCAGCAGAGTTTTGGCAGTCCTTTCCTCGCTTGATTGCTTTGTCTGATTTGCTTACCTTAGACCTCTCTTTTAACTTAACCCTGTGTAACATTCGCACAACCTGACCAGAGGAGGGAGCTCCTCGACTGGCACAGGCATTCACTGCATGCGCCATCATTTCTTTGAACCATACGTTTCAGGACAGCTCGGCTGATATCAGAGGAACAAGGCTTGGGTTGAATGGTTTCTGCATTGACTAGTTTGGTGGTCAGAGTCAGACACCTGGTTGAAAATGAAACATCCCTGCATTATATAAATGAAAATACAAAAGGGCAGTTATATTTGAAAGATATGTACACATCACTTGAGGGAGGTGACTGACACATGGGACAGTTGGCTTGAGAGGGTGATTATGAAAACAGATGAGAGTATAAATGCAATCATTGGTGGAGCATGTTTCTGCGCCTCTTGGCCATGTTTGGTAGATTTGTCGCTTTTCCCTCTGTGTGATACGGGAAAATATTTAAATGGGAGGACTGCGGGAGAGAAGGGTCAAATATGGGAGAATCCCGGGAAAAATGGGAGGGTTGAGAGGTCTAACATTATCATAATGGATGTAAATGACGAGAACAGCAAATTCCCCCAAAACACAGCAAACCAGATGATTAGCTGTCCGACCGAATGTAGCAGCCATGATGTCACTTTCCAGGCCCTTCAACTCCCTCAGTTCTCGCCATCATTGAAAAGTGTGACTGATGTTGACTGTGGTTTGACCTCTTTCCTTATCGAGCCTCTTTCTGGTCAAAGCTTTTTCTACACGTCTTTCTTTTCTTGCTATGCGAAGCAACACAAGCTTTTGTAGGCCAGTGGTAGGTGAATCTTTACTGAAGAGAAAGTACATTTTCTCCCAAAAAGTGAAACTATTTTTGCTTTAGTAAAACTAAATGTGCAAGTTGCTTTGTGTTTTCATGTGCAAGAACACAGGATCAGCCCACTGGTAGGGTAAGCTTGTGTATAGAGAAGACCTGTGTGTCGCATGTAAAGCCCAACAGGACTGTTTTATCCACCCATGTTGTGCCTCTCAAAAATGATTGTTTTCTGAATAAATAACAACTGGAAGCCTACTGAGTGAGTGTCAAGATCAGTCTCACCAGTGACATTGTGTTTAATGAATTCACCATCGGGCGTCGCAATAAAACAAAGAGCAACCAATGTGAAGTAGTGAAACAAAATGGGCTAATTTCCATCGAAAGACAGCCATGTTCCGCACCACAAGAGGATTCTGTGAATATATCAGAATCGATCCAGTCATCATCTCACTACATTTGTTCTGCATAGACCAAATAGGCTTTTAATGCACCATCAGTGCAAAGTGGAAGTATTTCTGCCAGCTTGTGAAAGGACGGTGAGGGCTGTTTTACCAACATGGCCACCAGTGGAATAGTGGGCAGTTGCTGGATTTGAGTTACTTCAACTGGTGCCAATATATGTCAATATTTGCTTGATAACAACTCTGGCAAAATGTTGCATGTACAGTATGCTAACAATATTGCTTTAACTGCTAACAAAGAACCGTGTCTGGAAACGGTTGCTATTTGCAACAGGACACCAAACTTTAAACCAGCAGTTGAGGGTGGCAGAATACTTAAAATGGTTATAGTTATATACAGTACATTGTTTTCAATATTTAAAATTAATACATAATACTTTGTTCAAGTCCAGTTGCTCTACAATATTGTGTGTGTGTGTGTGTTTTCATAGAAGAAATTTAGCCTATTATTAAAATATTGTGAGAGGGAAAAGGTGCAACAGCAACAGAGCAGACACATTTGCAGGAGCTGAAGCTATTGTGCCTGGGGAAAAGTCATATTGTGCCTTGGGTAAAGATTTTTTAATGCGCCTGGGTGCAGCATCAGGGTTTTTTTTTTTTTCAGTTTATGTGTGCGTGTGTGTGTGTGTGTGTGCAGCAAACCTCTGCTAGTCAGACTGTGTACTGTGAGCTTCAAAATCAGCAGACAATAAACTGGAAAGTAAATCAAACTTTGATTATTCTATGATGACACTGCAGTGCAATCATTACATTTTCAAATTTGATTTACAGTATATGAAATATAAAGCAAGTATGATGCTCCCCATCATCATGCTTGATAAATAATACCAACCCCCAACATAAGTCTGTCTCTGTATCTGCGTTTTAGTTTGGTATATTTTCCCAATCCTATGTTAACGTATGGAACAGGACTGGCGAGACACTCAGCATTAATTACACTGCCAGTCATTCTCTAATGAGCTGGGTCATTAGACAGGAAGAAACCGCTTGCGACCTTGAGATTAAGAGGCATTGCTGTCTTCAGTCAGTCATCAGCGCCCGGCTCACCACTGCGTGCCTGCTGTTTTGTGCTGTGCTATATGGATAGGAGTGACTCATCCCCAGCTCTGCAGGGCCGACTTCTGCCTTGGGTCAGTGATGTCATTTGGCCGTAGTAGGCCATGTGCATGAGAGAAGCAGGATGGTAGACAAAGCCTTGTGTGTGAGAGAGGGACAGAAAAAGAGGCTCTCAGTTCAGGATAAAGGGAGAAACACACCAGAAATGCTTAAAATTGCTCACTTTCTTATCAGCTGAGCTAGTGGATGTACAGTGTAGTGTCATCTGCTTTGTATGCACAGTATAGATTTGGATTTATTTAGGATTCACAAACATTTAATTATGCAGCATGTTTCTGTGTTACCACAGTGGAGGACAGAAAGGGTATCTGGGTGAAAACTTGTGTGTGTGAGACAGACTGGCAACTGTAGCTCTCTGGGGACCTCTGCTGGCAGGACAAAGCAGAGCAGCACACTGTTTTCATACGTCCGCATTCAGCCTTGAATTTACTGTAACTGTAGGTATGTTTACAATGTAGAAAGATTTACATCTGCATTCTACCATTTGTGCACAACACACCCATGTGGACTGTAGCTACTGCTGACTATGACACATAAGTGCAGGCTTTTCACAACTCTTTCTTTGGCTTTACTGGCCCACAGTGACCTATAAACTGGTGCTGACACAAAGGCTTCCTTAATCATCAGTCAGCCATAAGAGGGAAGTTTTACAGAATTCAATTTAAAAGGCCACAAAAAGCAGTCTCATTCCTCCAGTAAGTCTCTATGTTGATTATGGCATTTTGAACATTTTGAATATGACAGAGCTTTCATCACATGATAGGTAATGTTTTAACTGAAGTCTTTATTAAAATAATTTTTTAAAAAGTGGAAAATTTCCCTCCGGTAATCACAGCAGACATTAACCTGGGTAAATTGTATCTCAGTTTGAGGAGATAGAGAGCTTTCCTGTGTTGCGGCTTCCATCAGGCTAATGATGCAGACACATTTTTACATTAAATCCTCCCAGGTGCAGCATCACCACATTTCCAAGGGTTAAACAGCATGCACAACAGACCTGGATGTAGTCAAACTTACCTGGCCATTATTCTCTATAGCAAAACAATCATTTTTTGTTTTTTATGGTATCGGCTTCCTCATTGAATTGTTTCTAGATTATTTTTAGTGCCATTAAAAAGATATTAGTGATTCCAAAATGGAGGTTCAGGAGATCCAAGATGTGCTTATGGCAAAAGGAGTATATTCTTTATGGGTTTTCAGCTTTTAGTGATTTTAGAAAGGCAATCCATCTTTAAGTGGTGAATGATCCAACAAATTGCCCGAGGAGCCTGGAATAGAAGTAATTTCAATCAGATTGAGCTTCACTGCCGATACACAGTTGAGTATCAAGCTGTTTTTAAAAATACTCCCACATCTCATGACCCCAATTTCACTGCACAAAAAGCAAACAATAAAATGTGTGACTCATACTTGGGTCCGCAGGACCAATAGGTGGGATATAAGACAATTATTTTCGAGGAGCTTGAGGTGTGAGAGCTCATTTACATTTCAAGTAAATGTTATTGTATTTTCATCCCTGGTCCACTTGCTGTGAAATTGTTTCGAGCTGCTACAAAGGCCTCATCACTGTCAACAAAGTGCTGTGAGAATGAATGGAAAGGAAATTGAGCTGTTTTGCCAGATATGGCCTAATAACAGCTGCTTTCAATTTGTCCACACTTGAGAGTGAATTGGGGCTTCTACAGGCACTGCATATGATCAAGTGGATCGTTCTGAAGTATAGAATGAGGACTGTCATAAACTCTGAAATTGAGATTCTGAACCAAATGACAGCACACATCAGTCACTTGCTTGTGTTTAAAGGGGGTGTGTGTGTGTGTGTGTGTGTGTGTGTGTGTGTGTGTGTGTGTGTGTGTGTGTGCATGCGCATGCACAGGTATGTTGGCATGCCTTTGAGTTTTAGTGCGCGAGTATGTGTCAGTGTGATTGTATTACGGGAGGTGACAGCCCTCCAGTGGTTTGATCGGAGCTGATTTATGTGATATATGGATTGAAGGTTTGCTGTGGTAGTTAATGGTGGTCCTCAGTGTAAAGGACAGGACAAGGTGAGCCCGACAATGGCAGTGACTGCTGAGATGATCTGGTCCTCAGTTGTGTCTCTCCACATGAGACAGTAACAAATACAGCTGAGACTCATCTTTCTTATTATTAAGACCATGCCTAGTAAGTGTGGCACCACTTGGAGGAGCCACTGCCATGTTTCGGCTCAGCCAGTCTGCTGCTCAGCACTGAGAGCTGAGGCTTCTTTTCTATTCATTTATTCTTCTCTACGAGAGCCCATCTTACCTCAAAAGTGGTTCAGCAGTCGTCTTAAAACTGCAATCAGCGCCCAAAATGCAATTACTAAATCAATAGGGTGATAATTTGCGCCACCATCCTTAGATAAGTGAAGGAACCTTGTGAGGTGGAAAAATCTACTTCAGCCAATAGTTGAGAAATGAGACTGATTGGATGGTACACGGGGAGCTTTTAGTGAGCATCAAACAAGTATGACTGCTTGTTTACGCCGAAAACACCGTGATGTACAGTATAATGGGTTGTAATTCATTTCAATTGAAAGAGTCTAAGACGGACCTTTTCAACAGCTTTGACTGATTTGTTTATTGATTGCTTCATTTTAGTATTTACCATCAAACCTTGACTATTAATGTCAGAGATGTATAATCCCCTCCAGTGGCTTTTCTCCAAAATATTAGCTTGGCAAATTGAACAAAAAGCATACTTGATTAATACAGTCTATGCAGATCTGCCGAGAAAGAGAATAAAAGTGACTGGCTATTTCAGCAGAGCCACAGCGCCTGCTCATCTCGGCTGATTGAATGGCTACAATAAAAGGCTGAGAATACTTTTGAGCGATTATTCAATAAGCAGCTGTGGGAGCTCAACAAGAGAAAAGAGACGTTTCACACAGCAGCTGAAATTTAGAGCACATTAGACAGCCGTGACCTTCTGCTGCTGGGTGAGGAGAAGTCATAGCTCAGCTCAGTTTTTGCTCACTCGCTTAATGTGATCACACAGGATAAACTGTCATCGCTCTCCTAAAGATGGCAGGAAGTTAATTGAAAAAGCCAACAGGGGATGTATCAAAGGGACAGGGGAAGAAATAGCATTTGCAGAGGGAAGTTTTCATACATACATGCTGTATGTGGATCTCTCTGGTGGGGGGTTCTGGGGGTCTAATCGCACCTCACGCAACTAATGCTTAAGCACAGACAGAAATCATCCCCCCTGTGGTTGTGCTGTTAGCACATGCCGTGCCACACTGATCCATCACACACACCCGAGACACACAAACAATAAGAGCTTCCTGCCTGGGAAACATTAGAAAGGCGAGATCTGTTTGTTTTAGAGCACAGACGGCGGTGCTGCTGACTGGCAGGTCTTGCAAGCAAAGACAAGTAAATTGCCGCTGAAGTGTTGCTGTGTCTGAAAGAGAAGACTGTCATGTGACTGCTTATTCAGTCTAAAAATGTATTTGTGTCATAGAGAGTGCGCACACGCATGAGCAATCTTTAACAACCCCGTTCAGATCTCTGCGGTGGCGGAGATTTAGAAAGCTTGAACAGTCATTGGCTCCAGTTTTAATTGAGAATTTGCATGTCAAAATACTTTTATGCAGTTTTCAGGAGCATGTGTAACAAGGTGAATAATAATGGCTGCGTGAGATCAAGAGTGTGATGTTGTTTATCCCTCTATTTCTCCCTCTGTGTACTTTGTATCTGCGCCATGTCTCCTGCTGATTCAGTTTTTGCTAAATTAGCCTTGTGCTTTCAAGGCCGAAATCCACATTATTTTGGAGACTCATCATATTTGGGCTCCAGGCCCTCCCCGAAGAGAGAGCAGGCGATGGCAAGAGGGAGAGTTTATTTCAGTCATTTGAACAGCTCAGCTTCTGTTTAATTCAAGCCCTGATGGACCGTGAGCTGACTTTGAGGCTGACCAGGAATAATTTGCAAAGTTGATCATGACACTGTGCCTTTTTGTAAGTGGCTGTTAATGACATAACAGTGTGTGCTAAGAAACTGAGCTCTTGACAGATGCAAAATGTCAACTGCACCGCCACATTTTGGAAAGTTTATATCACTCTGCCTGTTAATTAGAGTTTTCTCAGAATTGCCATGCTGTGCTGAGCACTGTATACAACCAGAGAAGAGCAGCATTGACCGAAATAGCTGTTTGCTGCTTCGAGACTGCAGTCTAGACAAATACAACATAATTGACTGGGTTTTCCAAACAGACAGCAGTACAATAGAAGTGCAAATGTGTAGGATGTGTCAGGAACAACATAGCAGAAAGGCTTTGCAGACAGCGCAATCGTGAGGACTTACTTTATTATAACACTTAGTGACTGACTGCAGAGGGGTAGTGACATGCGAGACGACTCATGTTTATGCCATAAAACGTTAGATGTGTTAGCTTTCTCAGATTACACTCCCACTGTTCCACCCCGCTGTAGTCCACTGGCAGTAGGAGAGGACCAAATCTACATTTTCACATTATCTTGCTGCAATTATTTGGTGCACCTCACAGTCTGAATAGAACCGTTCTCACCAGCCCAAATTAACAAAACTCAGCACTACCAGCGTCTGTGCTCTCAAACTACTTGTAAATACTTTCAAATGAACCGCTGCAAACATGATTGATATGCAAGAAAAAAAAATTGTAAATTGTCCCTGTGGGATGCCATTCTCATAAACAGTGGGAAGGAGTTTATGATAAGCATGCTGAGAAACTCAACAACGAATGCAGGTGTTATTTATTGTGCATGTGCGCGCTTGGCTCAGTGCATACGTTCCGGCCTCTTTAATACAAAATATTTTTTTTATGAACAAACAGTTTATCTATCCCAAAAGCAAAATCATACAAAGCCTCTGAACCATGTCACGACCAATCCCTCCCCTCTCCTCCCCTCTCCTCAGAGTCCAATTGATGGAGACTGTCCAGCCAGCTCTATCTGTTTTTCTGTCTGTGGTAATTACCTGGCCATCCTGTCACTCCACATCTATTTAGTGGAGATGGGCCTGAGCTAAAGGACCGGAGTGGAGGATAATGTGTGACCCGTTTGACTGATCTCTCATTCAAAGTACATCCAGTGTTGTTGATGAGTCCAGGTAGACAGGGATAGAGTGGAGTTGTTGTTGTTTCTGAGCTCACGCAACATGAAAATGAAGGATTATGTAGAAAATGGCAAGTGACATATAGGTTTCTGTGACGCTTTGCATGGGATAGACTGATATAAGTGTATTTTTATTAGCTTGGATATCACTATTGTGGAACACAGTAACTTTAAAGGAAGCTACTCTTGCGGGCAAAATATATTATTTAGGGACTGCATGTATGCATTCATGCAAAACTGGATAGAAATGTACAGAGAGGATAGCAGGAGTTGTTATGAAAGAGCAGAGCAAAATGAGGATTGCTAAATTGTCTTTTTGCTTTCTTGGAACTTCTATCATGTTGATCGTAACAAGAGAGTCTTGGACGTGACAGGAATGCTGAAACACAAGTAGACTGTCTATATATGATCCAGTCTAACCACAACAAAATTAGATTTTTCATTTCTTTGAAGTTCGACAGGATTTTCTGCATGTCACAACACTTTACACTGTGAACGGTTGTGGACATCTAGTTTGTGTGTGTGTGTGCGTGCGCATGGGTGTGAGAGAGAGGGAAGGAGTGTGGAGAGGGAGAGACAGGTGTAGGCTCGGGGTTATTAGGCCAGGTAAACATAACAGGGTTGTGTAACTCTGGCTGATAATTCACTGACCTTTACCTTTTACACTCTAATGCATTCTAATAGGCTAGTGGATCCCAGCATGGCTCCTTTCTCATCAGCACACACACGCATTATGTTCCCCGCTTAATACACACACACACACACACACACACACACACACACACACACACAGATATACACACGTACACACAAATACCTGGTTGTCCTGGAGATCAAAGCTTTTATATTCTGAAAAGCCCTGGGAGGGGGTGTAAACTTACCTCAGCCTGTCAAGATAGTGATCTCTGACTTGAAAATAATAAAATAAATTTCAAAAACTGTAAATACACAGATTCACACTATGTGTGTATGTTTTTTTTTTCATTTCAACTCTTTACACAAAATAACCTTAAGCTATTTTTTTTTAATCCAGCCAAACTTTTGAATTACTTTTTGAAGTTAGCATGACTCATTTGGAAAGTGTTGAGATGGTCTGCCTCCTCACAAATGTTTTTCATATATATATTTTTTTTCTTTTGCTAGTCCCCTTTCTGATTTACTCTGCCTGAAGCCTGCCTGTTTTCAGAGGTGGCACGCACCATGCAAAAGAATGACCGGTCCGGGGACGACAACCAGCGGGAAAGTGTAAGTGAGCACCAGCTTTGTCTTTTTGCATTCATAGCGTTTTTTTACTTTATATCCTTTTATCTTTAGTCTCTACATCTGATAGTCTTCTTCAGCCATTCTCATGGGGAAAATATTGGGTATCTGTAGATTAAAGAGTATGGTCCTGACCTTATATCAATAAAATTGAGAAATGTATGGGCTCCATGAACATGTTAACATGCAAAATGGTTAACTACAGAGCTATACAGAGCTATACAGAGCAGTTTTGTCCACAAGTGGTGATATAGTATGGACAGTACAGTATGCTTCTCAGTAAGACATGCACACTTGGCAACAACCAATAATTTGAATGATTTAATGTTTTATTTGGGTGCCCTTGCTATGGAGTGTTCAACACTGTCAACTGTAGAATTCATAGCAATATTTTACACAAACTCCACACAAGTTCAAAGCTGGTATGTTAATTTCATTGCATCTCTCCATCTTCACCCATCTTCACTCCATCTTCACCCATCCCCCACAACAGCTACGCTACCATCAACATCTAATCCACTGTATCTGGGCTCTCACGTGGTGTCGTCAGAGTTCTGTGCAAGCTGTCCGTCACCCACCACTATCCATCTGGGTTTGATAGGCAGGTTCCTGGAAATCCTAACAAACAACTAGAGAGGTCAGAGCTGCTGTGTTCAGCGGGAGATGGAGCTCGGATAGAGCAGCAGCAGACACTATCAGGCTTATCCTGCCCAGCATGAATAAGATATTCAATCATACTCTATGGCTGTTGACCTTGAGTTGAAGTTCAAACGTTGGGCCAAGTGTACGAGTCTTTCAAATGGGCTGACATTGGGCAGGAAATACACTGAGTATGCAGATGGAGAATTTCCCTTGAAAAGACACTTGTGGGAATATCTTCCGAAAAGAAAAGAAATCTATTTCCATCTTGCTGTAAGTTTGCCACATGGTCCATTTTTCTATGTGAGTCATAGTGAAAGATGAGACAGAGATATGAAAATGGCCATAACAGCCTGATGCTTTCCACACATTTTGACTTGTGTATAGAAAAAATATTATCTGTTCTGCAGTTCAAACACACTTTGCTGTAGCTGAATGGGATAGAAGCATACTGTATTCAATAGTGCTGTACTGTAAACTATAATTTTTACTAAATTGGTGCTAATGCTGATGAGCTCCTGTGGGGAAACAGTTAAGCCAGAGGTCACCATTGAAAAACATCCAAAGACACGCCTACCTGCAAGATAGGTCCTTGAAACTGATGCAAAACATTACATTAGAACAAAAGGCATGCAGTCCCACTGGCACAATATTAAAAAGAGCTGCATGAATGTAAATGGTTATTAAAAAAAAAACAGACAACGATGGGAACAAATGACCTTTAAAATGGAATAAAACCACAACTAATGGAACAAAAAGTGATTGATGATTCACATTTTGTGTCTCTGAGGAGGCAATGGATTTTAAAATTACACACTGTACATTACTAAAAACATGTCCCGGGGAAAAATAATAATTTGTCATTTTTTTTCTTCCTTCATTAGTAGTAGGAAAAAGACTCTGAAGTGAGTGCTGCAATTGAATATCCCATGAAATCGTAACTGTAAAATATGAGGAAGATTTGTAACCGAGCAGAGATTTGGCGAGACAAGAAAAAAGTTCATGTCAGATGGGACTGTGATTAATGTCTTCACCAATTAAGAAGAGAGCAGGGAAAGGGGCTAGGGAAGAGGGACAAGTGTGAAAGAAACTAGTGGGACATCAAGAGAGGACAGGTAATTAGAGAGAAGAGAGGAGAGGTGGAGGGTGAGGTTAAGACAAGAAGTGAATGTGAAAAACAAACTGAGAGCAGCAGAGATGCTCCCTCGTCATCCTGAAGGGCATATTGAGGTAGAGCAGGGACACAGGCTGCGCTGATGAATACGTTTCGCAAGGCTCTCGGGGGCTGTCCAATCAGGCAGCACCATTGATGAATAGTCATGAGTCACCTTATCAGCATCACCATGGTTACGCAGATGTGACTGTGGCCCTGTGAATGTGATGAGGGAATAGAAATGGGCCAAACGCTGCTCTGTCTTCTTCCCGCGCACATCTTGATCACCAATTAGAGCTCAGTGGGGGAGCGTCCAGGCCATGTGTTTGGGCCTCTGTGGCCTCGAGTGTGAGCAGGAAGGTTGTGAGTCAGGTAAACAGACAAGGGGGTGTTGTGAAGATGATCGTAAGGTTTTTAATTCATGGAAAGGGTGCAAAGGAGGATTTGAATTCAGCTTGAGTTATTTGCCAAGTTAAAATTGTATTCAGTAAAGCCAGTTGACACACAGCTCATACAGGTGCGGACTGGAGAGGGGAGGTGAAGGACAACATATCAAATGAAAAGAGCGGGGAAATTCAATTGAACAGGATCAGAGGAGGGGCAACATTATCAGAGAAGCAGAAAAGTGACTGAAGGATGAGCAGGACAAGAGACAGCTGCAGGAGATGAAATAAAGAAAATGGACACGGGATAATGGAATAAAGAGCATGGGACAACAAGTAATGATTTATATAACTCCCTAACCTCTCAAACAGACATCTTCCAAAGACTAACAACAGTCTGAAGTGCAGTTTTATGATGATCAGTTCCCAAAAAGCCAGCGGTCTAGCTCTTAACACTTGTTGGAATCCCCCTTAGGATTTGAGAGACCCATTAAAGATGGGTAGCACTTATGTAAAACAAATTTGAAAAAATATATCTTAATATCTTAGCTTGGGGAAGAAGGGCTCTTTATCTTTCCTCTTACTAATATTTTATCCAAATTAACATATTACTGCATCATTCACAACAGAGGCCATTGTTTCGATAAACCTGGTAACTGCAGCCTCCTTATCACTGATTTGACAGACCCAGTGCAAACAGTGTTAATTGTTTTGGAACCACTGCTTATCTACCTGCTTATGTATTTAGGAGAGAGCAGAACAATCTACTACATATTTTAAACATGTAATTAGATTAGCAGGCAGCTCCACGCAAAGTGGATATACTCCAGCACTCGGGAGAATGGTATGTTTTTCCCTTCAAGCTTGCCAAAACTCGACAGGGGCAGATTTGTTTTATCTATCTGGTCTCCATGTGCTTGTCAGGGTGTGTCTGCGTGCTCTCTTGTCTGTGTGAAGCGTGCACTTAAAGGCTGCCCCATGCACAATCATCCACGTACATAGGTAGAGAGGTAGGCAGGCTTGATATTTGTTTATTTTTCTGCGCCTCGTGTAAAGAAACATTACCAGCCGCTCACTGTTCTCATTTCACAGCCTGCTGACTGCGTTTAAAGTGTGATTAATCTTGCATAAAGTGTTTGGCAGCATATCTCAGCACGGATGTGGGGCTGATGCATGAAGACTGGTGTGTGAACTCAGCCTGGGAAGGTCAACATGGAGGATTCATGGAGTCATTAATCTGCCACTCTGTTAGTGTCACACTGTACCCAGATTCAATTCATAGATAACACATGCAGAATGTTTCCTTCTCACTTTCCTATTACTAAACAATTCACACACTAAGGCTTTATCTTTTCAGAGCAGGTCTATTGTATGTAGATGGAAAACCAAGCAAGTGGGCTCCGCTTTATCTTTCTATTACAGTGAAGTGACCCTGACCCTGTGCTTAGATGAGAAAAATCGAGAAAATGTGCAGTGAGTCTTAAGTAGCTTCAGCCCGTCAGCCACCTGTCAGTGTTATCTCGCATTTCTTTCTGCATCTGCTGCAAAAGTTTTCCCCTCCCTCGATGTTTGAGGCACCTCAAGGGTGTTTCATCTCATTTTGTTGTGCACAGACCAATGCAACACAGAGCCATGCCTGACGCTTAGGAAGACTCTAGGTCATGTCCCTGCCAGACATTTCTTCTCCTGCCTACTAGGCTACTAGAGGGGGGCTCTTTGAAACAAACTGATTCATCTCCCTTGCCACCCCCAGAATGAAACTTCAGTAAACCACTGTTACTTCATTATCACCTGTCCTACTATTTTCCTCACACTTAATCTTTTTCTCATGGCTCATTTTTCTCACTTTTGCTGCTGAGACAACCAGTAAACAAGAATGCAAGCAGTTATAGTGTCCTTTGGATGTGTTTTGCGTTGACAGCCTTTACTATATCCTAACACTTTTCATAACCTCCATAGAAGCATAAATATTTTATTGAAGGCATCCTGTGTCACATCAGAATGAAAGTAAATAGAAATATGAATGGAAATGTAAGATACTGTTACTTAATAAATAGATTAAAAAAAAAGAGGGGGGAAAAAATTGCTTCATGTAAGCCACGAACGTCTAAGAATAGAAAGGCAATTTGCATACGACGGCAACAGTAACAGCGGATAACTAGCAGAGACAAGGAGGTGTTTGATATTCACACACCTGAAGGTAAATCACAGGAAGAATGTTTGAATTCACCATATGGTGCAGCTGCACGCACACAAAGTTTCACTCACTGTTTCACACAGTACATGTTGAAACTGAGGTATTTTGATGATGAATGGAGAATTAAGTGAAAACCAGTAAAAACCTCCCTGTTGTACAACCCCAACTGGTTGGAGCTGGTATTCTGAATTTGATGCAACACGTTTCAAAAATTGGACAGGAGCAACAAAAGGAGGCATCCTGGAAAGGCTCAGTCGTTCACAAGCTATGAATTTCCCTTGGGGATGAATAAAGTATCTATCTATCTATCTATCTATCTATCTATCTATCTATCTATCTATCTATCTACAAGCGAGGATGGAGTGAGGTTCACCACTTTGTGAACACATGATTGTGTAAAGGATATAACTGTATGGGCTCAGGGACACTTCAGAAAACTGTTGTTGGTAAACACAGCATCCCAGCATGGTATACAGACCTAAAGCCATTAAAAATTAAGTTTATGTACACAGTATATTGTGCAGTATGTCTCTAATGCGAAACTGTTCCCATGTAAGGACACCATGAACCATAATTTTAACCGCTGATTTGTGGAGTATAACTGTGTAAGAGGAGTGAAACAGGAGAATATTCCCAATCCCAACTCCACACCCCTCTTTCCTCCAGTGAAGCTGTGAGCACTATGTGCTGTAGGAGATGAGCTGAGTTAATTTTTATTACCGCAGGAGACTGTGTTTTACAGCTATGTGATCCACCAGATCAATCAGTAAAGAACACACACCCTGGTTGTAAATACCAATTACTCTCGCCATGAAGCGACCGATAAGCCTGTGTTGTTGAGGCAACCCTTTCACTGAGACAGCATGTGCCAAGCAAAGCCATGACTGTTGGAGACATTTAGCTTGTAGAGTAACATGAGCCATAAATATCAAGTTTGCCTAAATAAATCATCATGCCTACACTATGAGTTCTCTTCAGAGCCCAGGAAGCCATCACTATCAAACCTCCTTCTCTCCTTTGTTTCAGATGTAGTGTTTCAAATGTAGTGTTGTAATGTTCCAGAAAGCCGAGAGCTGCCAATGTACCGGCAGATAAATGGAAGGACCAAATTGTTTTTTCAAACTGGTGATTTACTGCATCTCCTCCAATAGCAATCTTTCTTTTTCATCTCCTCTCTCTCTCTCTCCCTCTCCATCCTGCTCCCTTTGTCTGTCTTAACTTCTTTCCCAGCCACTTCTCTTGTTGCTCCCAGGCTTTACCCAGAATCCATTTAAGATTCATTCTCTGATAAAATCAATTGCTAAATTCAGAGCACAGACATGAATGATGCCGCTGACGGTGAAGGGTTGCACATGCAGAGTACAGTGTAGGTTGCCCCCTGGCTTGAAGTGATGATGGTGCATTCCTGTCTTTTAATCTAACCCTTGAATCATTTCAAGATCACAGCTGTTTTGTTAAGCAGTTCAGAGCAGAATACACCTTGAACATCTTACCAGCGTGGATCCTGATTCAGTCTCTGTAGTCTGCCAATGCAAAACAATGTAACATACACTGATCTAAGGTCATCATGAACTTAAACAGTGACATTTTTTCTGAGAGAGGAAGTGCAGGAATGCCTCTCAGTGCACTCAGGTAATGCTCCGACACTCTCAGCAGATGGTGTCGGAAGGAGAAGCTGCAGAAAGATAAAGAAAGAGGCATCAAGGAAGAGCGTTCTTCCAGACGACCACACATGTACCGCATACTGATTATTTCACACCATTATTTTTCCATCAAATTATTTCTACATGAGCATAATTATCATAAAACAAAAGCAGCTGACAGGACTGAGGTCTTGTCCAGATGCTGTTTCCACTGTGAAATCGTACAAAAACTGAAAGGCCAAGCAACACCCAGGCGATGTTTGGTGCCATCTTAATCTCTCGAAAGGTCAACCGGGGAAAAAAGGTGCTAATGAAAAATTCAGTTTATGAAAAAGGGATGGCTTCCTCTTTGCTGACTAAATGGTCTAATTGATAGGAATTAATGCATAAATCATGCAGGGGGCAGCTTCAGACACCTTTGATAGCAGATCCCCATGTGATACAGTTTGATCCCCGGTAATGTAGATTGGAAATGGAGACGGATGGTAAACATAGATGTTTGATGTGCAGCAGAGCCATTAGAAGGAGTCCGAGTCGCTCGGCTTAATCACAAAGTCAGAGGTGAAGACGAGAGGAGGACTCAATTAGGATCAAGGGAATGTAATAAAATGAAATAAGATGTGGCCACCCTCAGTCTGTACATGGATAAATGAGATTTGCATGTATGAAAAATCTGAAAAGAATCCTCATCAAAGTGGATATTTTTGTTGTCAAATTAATTACATTGACAGCTACATACCTTTTTAACCATTTCCATAATAAAAGCACAAATCAAAGCAGAGTATACGTTGTACTGCTTGGCCCTCAAAACTGTTTTATGTTATAATGGATGCAGTCACATCAGTAATTCATACTGATGTGCTGTCATGGTCAAAGTATCCTCAGGCTGTTTAAACAAACTTTGTTTCTACACTGTTTTCTACCTCTCAGTCCTCATAGTAACTCTTTTCTCTCAGGGCCTTGCAAACACATGGAAGCTAAGGGCTTAAGTCAGGACAGGACCCATTTTGCATTGATTTATTCACGCCCTCACCCACCCAAACCATATTAAATGCACATTGAAAACACTTATTTCTGAAGCGAATGGAGCATTTCTTCACCACGGCATAAAAGGATGTCTCAAGGTGATTTACAGAAAGTGTTGCTTGATCTATGTGATAAACAGTTGCTCCAGCTGGAGTTAGGCCTCATGCTCAAAGCCTTTTCCGCTGTAAAACTGGGACACCCCGTTTGAAAACACAAACAGTAAAGCATAAATCTATATCCCCTGTGCTGTGCTGTTTCCAACCAACTCACATAGCTAATGTTAATTAGCTCAGTAGCAGCTACAGCTTGTAAAATCTGCCAGTGAAAGCTGTCATTTCAGCCAAAGGTGATGCTGCTTTTGTCAGTCTTTGATTTAAATCCCCCCAAATGCTATAAACGATGTGTAGCAATGTGACAACTGAACGCTTGGCAGGTCAATCAGACGGAGACAGGGTGATGAAAAACATCTGTTTCAGTTTGTTCGGGTAACTACTGTACAAAACAATCTCCTTTCTTTCTATCTTTCCACAAAACAGAATAATGTTTAAAAAGTTCACAACATGTTAATTGTTTAGCAAAGGGCTGTCTGCTGATTTAATGAAATTTGTCCCACGGCCCACCCTGCACGGACAGTTTGAACGGACCACCAATGGATTGGCACATGAAGTACACAGAGAGCACAGAAGAGTCACAGCAGACCAATTAACCTTTCACTGATCCCACTTATCATAAAGTGCCACTTCAGGCATTAGGAGAGACAGCACAAGTGAGTGAAAATGGACGCGCACACACACACACACACACACACATCCACACACACACACACACACACACACGGTTGGATGTCCTAACCTTTGTACTCTTCAGTCTCTTGTGTTATACTTCTCACCCCTGGTCTTTGACGTGACTAAAAGTATTTTCTTTTAGTTTTCTTTTGGAAATATGTTTATGATTTGCATATTATTCTTTTATTACATTTCACGTTCCTCAGATGTCAAGGATGGGTCAAGGAAGAAACACCACAAGACACAAACTGACCAACTAAAGTCTGAAACCCTTATTTTTGAATTTCTTTGTAAAGAAGAACAGTCGGAAGTTTTAAAGTTCAAGATGAGGATGAACGCTCTTTTTGCTACTTCCTCTGAACATGCTGGTCTTTTCACTTTTACTGACAACTGTATGGAAGTAAAATACAGAAAGGCAAGCAGTAATGAAGTCCATAGATCATTCATAGTGTGATTTAATAGACTAAAGTGTAGTGCATAAAAGCAGTACCCTGTATCATTGTAAGAGTGACATAAAGAGCAAAGGACTATTACATAAACTGTTTAGCAGTGGCTGAATATACTGTCAAAAGAGTTCATGAGTAATACTGACTTAACTTCACTGACTCATTAGATCCATCATCCGTCTGCTTTACCTAGAGCCAGCTGAAAAGTGAGGGTTAACAATGTTGGCTCCATCGTTCCATTCTGTAAACCACTGTCTGTGGCAATGAGTCTAATGCAGGTAATTATGTAGGAATGTAAGGCTCAATTTCTTCCCGGATGAAGATTGGCATCTTGATGGATGCAGGGGTAGATGGGCAGGGGGGCTCGAGGTGCACTGATGAGGTATACGATGGAGGGGAGGGTGAGGCAGAACAGTCACGACAAAGAGGAGAGAGGAGAGACAAATGCACACATATGCACATACACACAAGTCAGTGCTCTGGGATGTCCTTCTGGCCAAATAGAGACATATAATGCTGTATAGTGCTAACTGCCAGGATAATTCATTTGTTTACACTTGGAGGGTGATTATGAGTTTTCATTCAGCAGGTTGCCCCAGGGCACACATGCGCCATTGAGCACCTCTGCTTGGCACAGCCAATCAGTCTTGTGTATGAGAACCTGCGACACACAAAACAGACCAAAATAAGACCACCAGGGAATCAATTTCATCATCCTGTTGTTCCTGGATTACTGTAAGAAAGGCTCAATTAAAGGCTGGCAAAGTGGGCAACTGCCACAGGGCCTCAGACCCCATGGAGCTGCAAAAAAGCTCCAGGTCAATTGCATGTTAAATGGTTTTGGTAATTTGATAAATTGAAAATGAATTTAGTATTCATTTATTAAAATTATTATAAAATAGATATGTTTTATTTTTTTTAACAATTTAGTATTTAAGTAGCTAACGAGATTCCTGCAAGTCATTTTGTGGACTTGTTTTGGAGAGGAACCTTGTGACAAAACATAATTTTAAGAGCCATATTATCTGAGTTTTTTTTTTTTTTTTTTTTTTCCCACAGACTAATAACAAAATTAGTAATTTTTCCAGTTTTTTTGAGTGCTGTTTGCACTGGACTTGATGGGTATACATATAGAGCAGTGTTTCTCAACCCCGGTCCTTGGGCCCCCCTGCCCTGCATGTTTTAGATGTTTACTGCTCCAACACACCTGATTTAAATGAGCGGCTCGTCATCAAGCCACTGCAGAGCTTGATGATGAGCCGATCATTTGAATCAGGTGTGGTGGAGGAGGGAAACATCTAAAACATGCAGGGCAGGGGGGCCTGAGGACCGGAGTTGAGAAACAGTGATATAGAGCATGCATCGCTACAGGTGGGCGTCAATAAAAAAGGACACAACAGCGATTTAAGAACTATATGGAATGGAAATGTTAATGGTTGACTCTTACTTTATGGGGAAACCATGTTATTCATGCAGAACAAATGAAAACTCCTCAATGTTAGTGGCAAGATTAATGGCACAGAATCTGCCTCAATTTATCATGATGTCTCAGCATGTTAGTCCATATGTGTGTTTGTGTATTCAAGTCCTGAAATAAAGATAGTCCTTGAACCGCTCAATACACATATAACTGATTACCTCTTTGCTGTCCGTAAGGATAGCGTAAAGAAACAACAGAAAACTGAGCTTCTCCTATCTGAGTCCTGGGGTGCATTGTGTGTTTAATTAGAGGACTCTTGTGCTGGAGGCCAACACGAAGTAAACAAAATAGCAATTTCCATTTTTAAAAAAGAATTTGCATTAAGTAATTTGTTTGGTCTTTGTCAAAATGAGATTGATATCTGCTAATGGATTTTCAGGTGCATATATTCAGAGAAGAAGTGTGTCTGTAATGTAGGAGACCTTGCTTTGGAGCAGTCCTGTCTTTAAAGAAGAGCCACTGCTGCTGCCGTCAACCACTTAAGGATATATTGACCACCTGATGGCTTTCCTCCAGGTTAACGTGCCACTGTCGAATGAGTTTCTCTCCTGACACTCTGGTCCTCAGATGTACACAGTCTGAGCTTTCAGATGGCTCTTGCCTCCCACTGAAATTCTTATCATTTATTTTTTTCCCTGTCCTCTCTTGACCCAGTGTGATATGTAATTTTCACTTTGAGCTTTCATTTCTTTTCTGGGTTCCTTTCTAGGACTTTCTGTTTGAACCTTTGTTAAGTCCTCAACAGTTACAGTAACTTCTAGTCATTGTAGGTTTTCTCTCTTGATTTGTTTTTATTTTGTTATCACTTTTACATTCTCATCTCTAATTATTTTCTCATTATTAATCATTAATGTTGCGATGCATGCTGCAATTTGAATTACATACATTATTCATAGAGCCACATCCAATAGGTAAAATATTTATGTGCAAATGTCTCTTCTTAAATGAACAAAATACAAATAAAGTCTTTCTGTTGGGAAGGAGTCAACCGGGGGGACAGAGAAATGGAAAAAATGCTAAATTAAATGTCACTATAAGAGCAAATGTAACCAAAGTATGTGAACTCAAATAAGAAAACAAGCTGCAGCTTGTTTTCTTATATTATGAAATATGTGTGTTGTCTATGGAAATGTCATTACTTCAAACACATTTGTGTGTAAGTGCTAATTGTGACTCATTGTAAAGTTATGCTACAAAGAAAAAACAGTGATAGCTGCTATTTGCAGAGGTTATAACAGTAACAGACTGTTGCTTCTGTTTTATACCCAGTGCAAAGCGACACACAGTGCGGCCCACGTTGAGTAAGTAGCACATGTACCTGCACCACCAAAAATCTGATCTAAAGTCAATGCAGTATTTTCCTGCTATTTAAAGGGCAGAAATGCATGACAAGCTTACATATTAAAGTAACCTCTGGTCCACCCATAGTACACAGGTGTTTTTTCGTATTGGCTTGGTTAGACCTCTCTGAGGACTGTTTGGCTGTAAATACTACCTGTAAAGATGGACCACCTAGTCGCAGTTTGGTAGGAGTGAGAAGGGCATCGCTCAGCTCGGAAGTCTTAATAAACTGCTACTCCGAACTTTGACTCATGCCGCGCCGCTGGCCTTTCTTATGAGTTTGGACAATGGGGTAGTCTTGCAACATGTCATGTCCATAGACATTACTGTGCTTGATTAACATCAGTGTCGCCCTCTGATTAGTTTTGCCGCACCTGTTAGGGTGGAAGAGGTTACACCTTCATGGTCTAATCAACAGAATAATTGAAAACATTGGTGGGTGTGCAGGCCATTAAAGATGTTACTGTATGTATGTTAGCTAACAGATAACTATTTACGCATTGAGCAGACACAGAGTAACAGTAGTGGTAATTTGGAGTCCTATTTCCGACCGCTTGGCAAATGTTAGCCCAATATCCATTCTCCTTCTTGCTATGTTTCAGTATCAAGCCTTGAGAAATACTATATATTAGAGTTTTTAGCTGCTAAATGCTCTGCTATGTTCACCAGCTGGCTGCCAACTTTTTCTGTGAGCCCTTTGGTGCTGCGAATGTATATGTCCTTTAAAATTTTAATGGACTTTTCATAATTAGAGGAACCTTTGATTTTTAGCAGATAGGTACACAAAAGTGTGCATGAAGGTGCGATGTGAAGAAGAAGAAGAAGAAGAAGAAGAAGAAGAAGAAGAAGAAGTCCTTTATTCGTTACAATCAACACAACATGCAGAGTTAGGGGGGAAACTGCACACGCCATGCATATGTGAAATTCAGTCCTTCCTCCACAGCAGACCAGGAACGGTGGGTTGCCTGCCAACCGGCGCCCGGGGACCAGTTCCTTTGTCGTCACCATTGGTCAGGTGGTGATCGTCTTGCATGTTTTTAGTGGGGGTATTTTTATGGAGGATACCCCAGGTGAGCACGGGGAAACATGCAAACTCCACACAGAAAAGCCCTTTTTCCTCAAGCAGCAGGCACCAAAGGCATGGTGGAGGACACGCTCCCAGCGCCCACAGCGGGAATCAAACCTGGGACCTTCTAGCTGTGAGGTAACAGTGTTGCCACTGTGCCACCGTGTAAGATATGTCCAGAAAAATGTGAAGAAGCAACAGTTCTGACCATAAGGTGTCTTTGTATTGTGTTGCAGAAATATCTACTGAAGTTAGCATGCTAACGAGCTAGCCCTGGCTCATCCTGTCTCGCAATACCACTTTGAGGCGACAGTGTCATTTTGTATCTTCTGTGAAATCTCTGAGAGGACAATTTCTGATGTCTGTGAAAACTTGCAAGCTTTGTTATTCTAATCTGTCTTTTCCTTGAATTCACTGAATTCACCTATCCTTCTTTCCTCCTCCTCCAGGTGTCCGATGATTCATCCGACTCCCCAGAGCCAGGGCCGGTCACTTGCATGGAGCCCTTCCTGGTGCGGAGGCTGTCTTGCCGGACGGTCCAGTTGCCCCCTTTGGCCTTTAGACAGGCAGAACAGTACTACTGTGATCGCAAGCCGGAGTCAGACACAGTCACAGTTCCTCCACGGCCCACAACACTGCCACTACGCACCCCACCACTCATCGCCATCACCTCTGCTGACGCTAGCAGGTAGGATGATGTGGATGCTTGTGTGTCTTTTCACAAACAAAATGTCTTTCAGTAGACTGGCCATTGGAGTCGGGGGTGAATAGAGTGTAGTGGTTTGGTGGATCAATACAGAACCTGTTTGAAGTGATTGAACACATGTCACTCGCTAAGTGCCTGACACTGCTCAGGGGTTGAAATGCATTTTAGAAACATTTAGCGGTTTAAAGGACCACAGATCGTGTGCGGTTTACATGCTTACTATCTCCTCATAGCTGAATTCTTCCATAGGAGAAACATTTTCTGATGGAGTGAAGGTTGCTGAGCGGTTGTATATCGGTCATCCTTTTTTTTAGTTTGAAAAAGTTAATGTGATTTACCCAGAATTTGCAGCAAATTAGTCCCACTTAAGATATAAACTAGACAGCTTGGTGCAATGGATGAATTTAGATGTCTAAACCAGAGTTAAAGTCTGTGCCTGTGAAACTGGCCCTATATGTCGTGTGAAGACAACAATGAGCAAATATGGCTTGCAATAAAAGTTGGAGCAGCTGTAGCTCAGAACACAGAGAGGGTTCAGGGTATTGGTATTTCCATATGTTTGTAAAGTGAAATTCAAATGAATGTAATGTGAAAAAAGGTTGTTAATCAACAGCCAGAGTGTACTTAATGTAACACAAAGACAGCTTTAGCTACCATATGATCATAACTTCACTGAAAAAACTGAAAACGTGATCGTGATGGATTACTTATCCCACACAGCTGTCGGGGCTCTACAAATTGTGTTTCATCTGAGGTGAAATTAACAGAAACCAATGGCTGCCTGAAAGGTAGGATATGAGATGGCAGTAATACAATGTATGCTTGAATAACACGCACACCACTGGTATTTAAAGTATCCAAGACTGACTACATGCTCCAAGGAGAATGACTCATCAAATAACTGAGCCTAATAGATTTATTTTTGTCACCGCTGTCACTTACTAATCTTAAAACAGGGAATGTAATTCACCATTTGAGAATGTCTCAAACAATAAACAAGATAAAAGCAACCTCTCACAGAATATTACGGACAAGATCTGTCCCTTTTTGTTATGGTTTTGATTAATCTGCAACACAGTCCTCTCATACATGCCAGTTATTTATTTTCAACTATAATTATCCATGATTTTGTGTGACATTTTGTGGAACACATCATACAGTCTGTTGACCCGAAAGTCTCAGGGGTTATGACAATTGGGTTTTATCAGCTGTACGACACAGAGTACAAACATATGTATGAGAAATGTTCGGCATTCCTTCTCTCACGCTTGGAAAACATGACCATAC
Organism: Chaetodon trifasciatus; assembly: GCA_037975065.1. Taxonomy (NCBI): domain Eukaryota; kingdom Metazoa; phylum Chordata; class Actinopteri; order Chaetodontiformes; family Chaetodontidae; genus Chaetodon; species Chaetodon trifasciatus. The sequence continues at coordinate 5,135,325 of JBBMOE010000008.1, forward strand.
AACTACTGAGAGAAGAATCACACCCTCTGTGGAGAATGTATCAGAGTGGTTTCAATGAAATGAGGCTTGGCAGACATCGAGTCTCCAACCAGATTGATTCTGAGGGAGGACAGGAAAAACAAAACAAACATACAAACAGCATTCTTTATTAAAGATTGTTGTTGTGTGGGGACACCATAATTTAACTTAGCAAACAGTCCAGAAATATCCCACACAGCTGGAAATGGCACATAAATTCAGTGGTCGAGCCTGTCTGTCAGTGGAAAATCCCCTTTGTCCTGGGTTAGTATTGTAAATGGAAACAGGTGGCAGAGTCAACTTGTCAATCCAAGAGAAAGTGATGCACTGCTGACTTGTCTTTGATCCTGATAACATGCTTCAAAGGGCTCTGCATCTCACTCACCAGCATCGTGCTACCTGCATAATACTGTTCAATGGCTCAACATGTGCCAGATGAGAAAGAAAATGCATCAGCTTACTCTTCTCTCAGTCTTGTCCTTCGCTCCCTCTCTCTTTGTCAAGGATGATGGGAGCCGCAGTGTCTCAGAGCGAATAAACAATAGAGAAATGAGTAGCGAGGTACAGCTTATTAATAAGGCCTAAGCTTGTTAAAACGGCTTTAATTAGAGAATGTTGTTAGTAGACAAGCTCTAAACAAGAGGAAAGTGTTATTGACTTGTAGACTTCTTTATTGGGAAACAAGAAAAGCTGATGTCTCTTAGGTCTAAATTACATTTTCAGGCAGGAAGAGCAATTTGCGTGGCATCTCTGATGCACAGCAGTGGGGATAGTTTCCTCTGCTTGAAAACTGCTGCTTAGATATCAAGAACATGTTGATTACAGGAAATACGGTGTATTTCTGTCTGTAGCTTGGTGCATCACACATCCACAGTACTGTATCACCAACACAAACTGTCTCCCATATTGAAGAATCATAGTCAATAATGAATGATTTACTTGCAGTCATTGTGACAGTGCCAAGAAAATGTCAGGTATTTGATGTAGAGGCAGTCCATCCTCTCTGAATAATTGTCAGCAAACTTTCATGTGAAGTTCAGAAAATGGCAAACTTTTCCCAACAGGGTTCGACTGACCACTCTTTGAAAATCATGTCACGTCGGCTGGATGAGGATTGGGTAATTTGAAAGGAGGTTCTGTGATTTTTTTTGCAGGAAGACAAATGCAGGACAGGCCTGTCAGCGTCTCCTCCACTTCAGACGGTTGTATCGACTATTTTCAATTATGCCATTGCCTTTTCTTGTCTTCTCTTTTTCTTGGAGGAGGACTTCAGAAGCTTCGTTTTTTTTTTTTTTTTACTTTTCAAAACTATTGCCTGCACCCCCCCAAAAACAAACAAAAAAACAATTTGACATGAAATCAACGTGTTTTGTTGTGTAATAAGGTATATGCTTCACAACATGTTTGACTTTGAATGTATATCTGGTCTGATTTATCGTAATCAACCCTTTGTGACAGTGGAAGCAGACCTATTAAAGCATCAGTCATGTCCCACCATGTCAGAACCACATCAAGCAAATGTGACTTCTTTCAAAACAGAACATACTGAGTATGAGCAATTTAAGAAAAATGGGTGATGGGGAGAATTTTAACAAAGGCCATACATCTTAACTTTGCTTCAAGCTTGATTCATCTATAATTCAGCACAGCGGTGAGGAAGAAATATACAGTTCTGAAGCATTAAGGATGGAAGACGTGCCACGCTAAATGCCCCGACCGCAACTTTTGAGTGAATTTAGTATCATTAACTTTGTATGCAGCTAAATGAGCCTGTCTGCACCATGAATGCATAGATGTAGAACAAAACAGTACGCTACATTTCCATTAGATGTGCATAATGTGAATGCAAAACAATGATTCTGTCCATTGAACAATACCAGTGCAGCAGTGCTTGTCTCTGGCTTTCCTCACTGACTAGCAAACATTTAACATCTACCTTGAATATGACAGCTTTTGTTTAATTTATAGCAAGAGCAGAGATTTTTTACATAATTAATACCCTCAGTGCCTCAAAATACTTAAACATACATTGATTTTGCTGGTCAATTCAAGTCCAAAGAGAGCCGAATTTGCTGATACTACAAATAATGTAACAGTGCTAAATAGGTAGACATAGATCACATTTTGTCGTTTACATACACATGAAAATACATAGATGTCTTTTAAGTACAAAGACTGTAACTTTATAATTGTATTGCAGACAAGGCTCACAGATAAACATAACTCATTACCAGAAATACGAATGAACAGAAGTTCATTAGGTTGTGTGATGAAAGTGTTGCAATGTATAAATGTCTACTGAAAGCTGCACCAATAATCAGTAATAATATTGGATATTGGCTCATTGCTGGATCAAAACAGGTTCATTGCTTTCCCAAACACTAAAATGTCATCCCAGGAGTGATATGTATTATCTCATAGACATACACACACAGACACACACAGAGTACATGCAGATAATAGATTCAGATGCACAGATCCCACTTTTTCTCTCCTGATACTATTAACCAACTAAATTCAGCGTATTGGTAGATATTTACTGCTCTGATACCTATTGCTGTTTTTTTCTGTTTAATTAAAAGTCTGCACAGCTCATTGTGTGGAACTGATTGGGTTCATTCTTCTATGTGTAAGGTAGGATGATGCTGCAACTAAACATTACTTCTTCACTATAAGTAGAGACATTTATACGGCAACATCTGTGGTAGCAATCAGGTCTGGCTGATAACCAGCTAAATAACGTCAGTATTGGTACAGATACCAATCAGATGGAATCACTAATTACCAGCTGTGCTAATATTTCTCTCTGTCATTCTCTCATTATCCCAAAATGACTAATTTAGCGTAAGCATAAAAGAAAACAAACAGCAGGATAAAATTAAGATGGCATATAAATTAAATTGAAGATAATATATATCAGAACATATATAGAACAACATATTAAAGAGATGAGATGTTTGTTTATGTACTTATTAAATCCAAGTGACATTTATGCAAGCTGTGCCAGCTTAAGAAGTTGCACATCCAGTATATTGTTTGCTGAAGATGACTCTTACTGCATGCTGCGATACGGTCTTCCCCATGACATAGTTTAGGAACAAAGCAATGGACAATAAATATACAAATGAGGTGTCAGGTCTGCTCTGCTGCATGTGCTGTATCAATGCACCCCTGCAGGGAATATGGAAAACTTCAGTAGGTAAAGGGGGACCAACACAAGTCCACACCTGAGCTGCAATGCATGCATGTGCTCCTATTATCTTTCCTCTGCATGCTGTCTCGCCACTATTAGACTGCCACTTCTGCTTTAAGTCATCTTGTTTCGGACAAGATTACATTTCTGCTGGTACAGCAGGAGATTGCGTTCCCCCACACTGCTGCAAGAGAAGTGCAGGGAGAGGAAAGAAAGAAAGAAAGCAAGCAGTCTTCCCTGAAAGCAGCCTTTCCCTGGAAATGATGACAAACAGAACAGTGGAGGAGAGATTTAACAAGGTGGCTGCATGTTTGCACTCCTCTGTACCCTGTAGACATCACAGGCAAGGACACACACATCCTGCTATGACCCACAGTTTAATGAATAACTGTGAAGGTGAGCTCATTTTACCTACAGTGTGTTTTATTGCCTGCTGTTACAAATAAATTCCTACTTTGGTCCACTTCTATAACACGACAAAAACTGACCAAAAAATAATCCATATTTGTTATATGATTTGACCACCTGGCCCTCTCTGCCCACTCCCATCTCCTGCTTTTCACTCGTGGAGGCTTTCAGGGGAGGTGCTTTGGGTGGCTCCCTCATGTTTAATGTATTATCCTGTTTCCTATATCCCGTGGCCGCTTGTTCCTGCAGGGGACTTGAGAAGGGAAGAACAGTGTTGCCAAGTCTGGATGGTTTTACGCATGCCGCACGTCAAGTGAACTACAGCCGCGGGGGGTTTGCAGAAGTTTGCATGTTATTGTGGAGAGACCATTCGCTCATGTGGACCGTCCTGGACTGAACTACACATCTCTCACTGCCGCTGCAACACAAGCACCTTGCTGAAATGGGCGTGTGCGTAGAAAGCGGGGAGCACTTGGACACCAGAATCTGTTGAGAGTTTCTCCTCGTAGCCTCACTCAGCGACACTTCCCCGCTTCCAAACCGCAGTTGTTGAGGTTTACCTCGTGATGCGTAAATGGATTCATTTTTGGCTCTGTCCAGTGTGTTTCTGCAGGGCAGTGTGGACAAAGTTGACAAGTCATTACGGGAGCTCCATAAAACAAACTGGACGTGAAGCCCTGAGAGTAACTAAAAAGTTGTCTCAATTCCTAAGAGGGTTGTAATTTAGCCGCTTGGACGCCCCTTTTTTTAAATCTCTAAAACACCTGAACTAGCAGTGTTATCAAGCCTCCCTCCTCCCACCACCTTCCCTCGGGCCATTCCATCTGAATGCTCCTAAAGTGTTTATTTCTTTAAAAAAACAACAACAAATAAATAAATAAACCTAACTTGACGAGGAGGATGGACCCTGCCTGCGGGAAAGTGGGGACCTTGGTCACGGGCGGCGGAACCAGCGTGACTGCGAAGGCGCCCAAACATCTGTGGAGGCAGCAGAACCAGGCTGCGCTCTCACCGCTCCACCACGCGCTGGTAGTGCGCAAGAACGACCGCGTGAGACAAAGAGGCTTTTCGGACACCGAGCGATACCTCAACCCGAGGAACATGGACCGGACTTACGCAGTGGACACGGGGCACCGACCCGGGCTGAAGAAATCCAGGATGTCGTGGCCGTCGTCGTTTCAAGGTCTTCGACGGTAAGGGCAGAATGGAAACTGCTTTTCTTCCTCTTGTGTCTCTTTCTAATTTCCCTCGATGGAGATGGGCGTTGTGTGCCCGACTGACGCGCGAGAGCGGATAAGATAACTTTGAGGACGTTTATACTACATTTTTGTTTGGGCTCAGCCTGTGTGCTCGACCTCTGTTTTCCATCACTTTTTTGTGCCACGCTGTCGAAAACATTCGCCGCGAGCACTACTGTAAAGGCAAAGAAAGGATGGATAAAGTAAAGGCTTGTTCGGTCGATAGCGAAAAGGTGAAAAAAAGAGAAAGAAGAGGATTGAAAATGATCGTCAGAAGAGCATTGCGGTCATGAATCCAACCCCACAACTTAAATGTGTTTAATGTTGTTAGAATAACGGATCTTACAGGCGCTGATAGGTGGCTGTTCAATTTAGGTGAGAAAGATGTGTGAACCTCTACATGATGGGTTAATCTCTCGGTAAAGACAATGAAATGAGGAAAGTCAAAAGGGGTAAGTGAGTGGTAGCTATATACACAGTCACCACAGGCTCTTATGTGTATTCCCCTATCTGTTAGTGAGGCTATATCTGGCACATTAGGCAGGCAGAGATGCACTTAGTGTAGAATGAGAAAAGAGACAGATGGAAATGAAAGGTAGGCGTTGACCAAAGGCAGGTCACAGGAAACACTCTGCCCTGAACACAACTCATACAGGCAGCCTCTTGTATCTTTAAGATGGTGTTTATCTCCAGGGATTCCAGATCACTGGGCAGCCTAATGTTCATGTTTGCAAGTGAAATTACACTCTGGTCTCAGTGAGAGGAAAGAGATACAGTAGGAGGGCTTCACATCATCACTAATACATGGTGACCACATTCTCTGAGATGACACTCACAATAATCTGACTCACTGCACATGACAACATGGATAATATTACTGCATGTATGATGAGTGGGTCGTTAGATGTTGCTTGCAACAGAAGTATTTAACCAGAGCAGCTACTGTAAAATGACGGCAGTGATGTTTGCAGTAACAGCAGTTTCAGTGAAGCCTGCCTGCGTACAGACAGACACAAAAGCAGCTCTGCACTCAGACAGACCGGGTGTGTGGGGAAATGTTTCTGCTCTAATTACTCACTTGTTCTGGGAATGAGGGAGGAAAAAAAGAGCAACTGAAATGAAATCTGAGAAGGTCACCACAGCTCCCTGGCTTAAGTGACTGTGGCGGATCTAAGTTTCTCTCAAACAGATCACTCTTTTCTTTCTTTTTTCCTTTATATTTTTGTATATATATATATAAATGTTTAGACATGAGTGATGCTTGCCTGCAGGCCCAGTCAGCAGTCAACTATAGGAAGCACACAGGCTTGTCTGGCTGACAGACAGAATGGTCCCTGTCACAGTAGCAGAACAGTCACATAGAGGAGAAGTCAGAGGGAGAGGGAGAGGGAGGGAGCGATGAGAGCACAGATGGAAGTGACATTGCGAAGTGGTGTGCTGGCCTGAAACACCCATGTGATGTTAAAACATTGGCACTGAACTTAGACGCAATCCTAACAGTGAAATTTAACAGGAGATATTCATGACGTGCAGCTGCATGGGAGATCATTCAAGCACATGTCACATCTGCTTCAGGAGGGTAATTACATGTAGATTAACCCAAACTAATCAAATTTTAGACAGGAGGCGAATTACGCAAGAGGCACATTGCGATCTATCACATATACAGGAACACTAATGGCAGGCTAAATCAAAATTTGCCCCCTGTACACCACAGCCCAGCACGACCATTATTTACTGGTCAGTAAGGTCATTTGATCGGTTGTGTTTTTCATGTGCATCCATTAGGTTGCATGTCTTCCATCATTATGTCTCACAAGGGCCTTCATCTGGTGTGGATGTCATAAAGTGAGCACAACTTGTGTTGGAGATGGGAATCATAATAAACAATAGTATCTTGACCCATTGTTCACAATAACAATGTAGATGATTACGTGGTGCACAACATATTGAAAGCCAATCAGACAAAAAACAGCAGCTGTTGCATGAAAGCAAAACAGCTGCAGTTAGTTTTTTTCATCCTGTGTAAATTACAATTAACTGAAACCCCAAAATAGCACATTAGTCCCAGAGAAGAAACATTTAAATTGATATTTAAAATTCAAAATCCATTGTTTCATGAAAACAGCATTGCTTGGCATATTGCCTTATTGATTGTATCATCCAAATACCAGTGAGTTTGCCCTCCTGGCATTTATTGGATTGCTTTCAAAGGCCTTTCAGCAGCCTTTGAGAACATGCAGCTAAGCTCCTCCTCCTGGCTTTAAAGCTGTTTAGCAGATATATCAGATACTCTTCAGCCTACACAGAGGTAGTGTTGGTCTGCTTGATTATGGCAAAAATCATACTCGCGGTTATTTTGAAACATCATGCATTGAATTGAAATGTAATGCATCTAATATGTACGGCTGGGCTTCACCATGTCCTTATATGCAGCTGTATATGCATGATACGTCTGAGCGACACACTGTCAGCTCTGAGCATGTTACACATACACAGTCATCGCTGTAGAGATCCGATACACACATAGGCTTTCTTCTCACTTGCTTGCACAGGGTTTTGGGACGACCACAGTGTGGAACAACCATCCCTGCCTGCTCTCCCAGCACAAGTTCACTGTGTATGAGTGTGTGTGCACGTGCTTGGTGTGATCACCTGCACCACATGTGATGTCTTCCTGTCTAACAGCTGAATTGGTTTTACCTTTCTTGTTGACCAAAGGATGTCCTTCCGTTGTCACGGCTTGAGGTGAACTAAACGTGCCACAGCCTGGCTGAGAGAGAGTTTGGTCTGGACAGAACGACATCATCGTTACAAAATGGGCAAAATGCAGCACAATGATTGTTTTATCTTGATCAGTTTTTAAATAAAATTCAATTTATCGCCCAGCCCTAGCATGACGCATGTGTTGTTTACATTTAAGCCATGTGCTTTATTGACTTTTCCAGTTAACAAGGCAGCAGCAGGTCACATAACGTCAAATGAAAAACTCGGCAATCAAGTTGTTCCTTTAAGTCAGATAAAAAAAGACATATTTCCTGATTATAACAGACAGATATTAATGTCTGACGAAGTGTCCCTGGAGACAACTAATAAGAAGAGCCAGCTACTTGCTCAACACATACAGTTGATACCAATGTTACATATATAGAGAGACAGCAAATCTTTCCCTCAGATGACTGTGAATGTTGTTGTGTGTGTTCAAGCGGCTTGTTTGGTGCAAGGTCCAGCAGCCCCAAGGTAAAACACATCACCCGAATGTGTCACAATTTAGGCTGAGGCTGGACGCTGCTCAAGGCCTCTGCGAGAACTCAGAAAGAATCTGGAGCATCCTTTGATGAGGATGTGGCATTTCTCCCATTTCACCCCTACTGTTTGTCTCTCCGTGCCATGGGGATGTTGCGTGGGGGGGGGGGGTCATTTATTTGTGGAGATGTCAGTGAAGAGGAGCATCATGATTTCTCTTCTCTTCATCAAATGGCCAAATCAAAATTTGGTGATTCAGTGGATGGAAAGGGAAATGTCAAAACAAAAAAGGGTGAAACATCTAAGGAGGGAAGGGATAGAAGGTGCTCCATCTGGACATTCTGTCCCTTCAGCGGCAGCAGATTGGAAAACGTACTCCCTGCCCTCTCACTCTACGCTGTATTTAACAGTCGTTGATTTTTTTCCAACCAGTCCTCTCCTCCTACTGCGACTGTCAGTGCCAGAGTGAGGTTTTTAGCCAGTATAAAGCATAACCCCCTGGCTATGTCATTAGATCCCAGGGGTGTTTGTGAGTGAGGCAGGAACTGCTATTGGGTACGTGGCTATATATAACCCCAGTCATGGCCATAATCATACTGCTTAGGCTGCTACAGAACTGGCAGAATACACATCTACTGTATGGCTGGACTCCAGGCGTGTGAAAGATGTGCCGAACGTGCTAATGAACATGCTGCAGACATGGTACTAAACTTTACATTAGCAGAGATCAGCATCAAACATCATGTAGCTGGGGTAATGAAATGAGGTCAGTGATAATTTTTAACCCTGAGATTTTCTAATGATAGTGTGACAGTATGAAAGGCAGGCAGGGCGGGTAATTACGTGAATGCCAGCCCCTTGTCTGGGTCTTATTGACCTGGTCATTCAGGCAGAAAAGGAAGGTGTATGTTCTCTAGACGAGTCGTGTGACTGACCCAGGGTTTGAAAGACGAGCATGTGCATTAGGAAATTACTGATGCAGACACATCGAGGTGGGCAGTCAATTTTATTCTGTCAAACGTGGAGTAAAGCCACAGTGTTTAAGGAGAAAGCCAAAAGCATCATGGTACAGGAAATTTTAATACTGAGGTACTTAAGACTTTGATTAATCCAGGAACTTTATTATCTTATAATACAGCTATAGTGTGACCCTGCTCATACAACATATGCATGCATAGGAGTGGGTGGAATATGGTTATATTCCATTCATTGAGAGGATGGAAAATAACCAAAAACTCAAATGGGAAACCATAAAAGTCCATGCCACTCTAAAGCTACCCAGAATCCTTTAGCAAGTCTATAGTATTAGCAGTCACCAGTCTGCCTGTCAGCCTCGTCTGTAATACAATTATGAAGTGACATTCTTCATCAGTAATTCAGCAGAAAGTTACCTAACCTCCATCTAAAACACCAGGGTACACTCCTCAAGAACACTGGCTACTACACACATCTATTGTTTAGCGTTGATTTTTTTTTTTTTTTTTTTTTTTTTTGTGTGTGAGAAATCGTTAATGTGGCCATTACTGATTTCACATTACCGTGTTAAGTGAGGGTTTGGGATTATGAAAGGCTTCTGGAGTAGCTTTAACGTACTGTCCTATTGCAGAAGGACATCTTGCAGTAATGTGATGGGCAGTATAGTCTGTGAAGACGCTTAGTCTTACCTTTACAAGTCCTCTAAATTCTCATACTATTTCCTGTTGGGAACATATAATCATTGTGTGTGTGTGTGTGTGTGTGTGTGTGTGTGTGTGTGTGTGTGTGAAGGTTAAGACTGAAGTGTAAGATACAAGTCTAGTGGCTATCAACAGGATATATACATATATAGAGATTTTTTTGTTGAGCCAAAATGTGTTGGTACATGTGATGATCAAGCATACTGTATATTGATATATTGCAGTACAGCATGTACTGTATGGTAGAGCTCATTTTTGAGCTGGCACATTTAGAAATATAAATGCAGTGACAGTTTAACAGCCTCTGCTGCTCTTTTGTGGAGCGTGAAGTGACAGAGCGAATCTATTTCATTGATTGCCATCAATTTTAGTGTCACAACAAAGAAAGTGGTAGCAGGAATGGCTTTCTTGTTCACAGGTCAGATAGTTCTCTGTGATCATTACATAATCCAGCTCCTTCCCATCAAAACTGCATAAAAAGAAAATAATGCAATTTTGTAGGACAGTGGAATTGTGCACAGATCAAGTCGTGTCCAATACCAAAGCAAATACACATTGAAAAGAAAGTTCTCAACTTGGAACATTGTTCAGTGCACACATCTGTTGTTGTACAGCACAGCAGTTAGACAGGCAAAGTGGGATCCTGCTGAGGGAACATATCGTCCAATGTGAAAACTGGACAGTGTCCAGCAGGAACCACAGGCCAGTATGTGTGACTGCCGGTAGGAAAACATTACTGCTTCATAAAAGAGAGGAGCTGTGCTGAAATGGTGATGTCCCCAATAGAAACGGAGCTCAGACGGCGTATATGAAGCGGAGAAGACTGGTCATTGAATTTTTTTACCAGCAGGAACGCTCATTTATTTTTTGGAGCTCCCCGCTGGTTCCCTTTTCCTAACTGATCATCTGCTAGACTAATAAAATGCATGAAAACCGTTTTTGAAGGACAGCCTTGTCATGGGCTCCAGGCCAAAACCTCTCTAGACTGCCTGCTTGATGCTGGGTGATTCCCTGAGCTCTTGGCTGGCTGTGCTGTACTGATCATATTACACTCCTCACAGGGTGATAAAGACTCTAGCTGGGCTACCGACCGGTCTGGTCGATGGTCTGTGGTGCTGATAGCTTTGTACAGACATACAGTATGAATTATTGATCATGGCTAATTTTCAGTTTTGTAGGGCCTCAACAACTAAATGATTAAATTGAATAAAGTCAATTAGAAAAATAGTTGGCAACAAATTTCATCATTGATTAGTTGGCAGCGTCTTATCAGGTGCGGCTAGTAAGCCATCCAGTGCTGTGGCTTGTGTAGCTCACGTGATAAATTACAGGAAATGACACTGTCTGCTTTATCTCTGGGGAAAGCTTACGAAAAGTGGCAGAGGCAGATACTAACGATACAGAGGAGCAAGACATGATGACAGGTTCTAGTTTAAAAACAAAGGTAATTCACAGGCATACCTTTTGTGTGTTTTCTCTCCTTTTTGGGCCCCTGATATAGCCATTTTAAAGCTAACAATTGCTAAAGCTAACGCATCTCCTCACAAGAACTGTGTAGGTTGCCTCTGCAGGTAGGTTAGTGCGACCCATATTTCTTTCTATCATTAGGTGGTGACCTAATGGTGGCCGTAGTGAAGGAGGAAGTCAAGTTACGTAGCATAAAGAAGTCTGTATTCAACAGAGGGTGGTGTGGATGGATTGATCAACAAACATAGGGCTTTACCCAGGAGAGCGCTCTTCTTGTCCTTTGTGACAGTATGATGAAGGCCCACAAAGTACCAGCTTGTCACTGGTAATCGCCAACGGCGATATGTCATTTTGGAATTCATTGGCAATTGACCTATTCAGTCACTTAGGTCTGAGGATGTTGGGTGATCAGATTCTCTCTAAAAGTGGGCACTTGTGGGATGGCTGATCAGTGGGAGTGGTTAGGAATGAGATTGAAAAAAAACCTGTGCAGACCCCTAATATTCACAACTCACATCCAGTGATGTCACAATGAAAACATCTGATCTCACTCTGTGCCTTTGATAGAGCAGCTAGATTGCAACAGACAGTAGTGCAGCAGCAGCTGGGAACGAAAAGTAATGAGCTTCTCAGGGCATGAAAACACGTGCAATTGTGGATACTTCGGAAAATTTTATACCACCTGCTGTAAGGAATGGACTAACAGTAAACAACCTGACAGCACTTTGCAAGGCTCCCTAAACATTATCAGGGGTCTTATACTGCATTTTAATGAAGGTAGCTGTTGTGGGAAGTTGTATTGTGTCTGTCATGCAAGGCATTAATACCCCATGCATATTTCTCAGATTCCTTCCCTTAAGATTATGATTTTTGGGTTTTTTCCCCCTTTGCCATTTGTCTTTCTTTCTGTCAATCATTGCGTTGTCTTGACACATGTATCGTCTCCATCTTCTGATTCACCGACACAAACACAGGCATGCTCATAAATAACGTTGTCTGTGGGCATAGGCTCATATTGACATACTTTTACGACCCTGTTTTCATTTTTTTTTTTATTAAATCTTTCCTTTTGTCTCTTCTGTCTTGCTCTCACACATGCTGTTTACGTCTATTGATTTCCCTTTCCTCTTTCAGCATCTTGGTGCTGAATGATTTGCCTCTAAGGCCCACATGTCTCCTGCCAAATCTGTCAGCTCTCATCTGAAGACCTGCCACACACGCACACACACACACACACACACACACACACAGAAATCTGAACCAGTCTGCTATGGTCAAGAAACATGAAAGAAACCTTTTGGCTGGTTGAATCTCCACCACTTCACTCTAGCTCTACATCACTGTGAAAGAAAGCTAAATGAATAATTAGCTCGAGTAATTGTCCATACATATTACTGCAAACAAGTCCTATCTGCATTTAATCACTGAACCAAATTAATGGAAAGCTTTGAGGCTGCTTTCAGCTCATCGCTTTGGTTTGTTAGTACGATTAAACAAAACAACATTGGTTCAGGCAGCCACTCTTAAACAAGCCAGTGATATATATGAGAGGCCCAGATGTTCAGCCAAAGCCAAAATTAAAAGGCCAGTGAATATATGACTGACAATGAGTATTTTTGGGGTGTTTTAATTTTAGGGGAGAGAAAAATTCAGGATGACAAAGGTCCCCTGCTGGACTCAAACTGGGGATGTTGCAGTTCTTGGTTCATGCCTTAATCCCTAAGCTCCTGGGATGCCCAAATATTACACTTATTTAATAAACAGTAGAGTCAATGTGATACTCATGTTTCTACTATGTGATAAGTTATTGTGTAAGCAGTTTGAGACGAACGCAGGCTCAGATAGTGATGTTTCTCACATGTTTCTTGGCACATATGATTGAATCATGAACGGACCACGTGGTCATAAATCTTAGGCTGCGTCCAGACTCTCATGAACGTGAACAGATGACCACATTTACACATACTTTGATTTGCCTTGAAGTTTTTATACCCTTTTGTGGTTTACAGATGAATGAAGCGTCTGTGTTATAATGGCCATAAAGCGAATTAAATCAAATTTGTAATTAAATGAAAACGGTTGAACTTGAAGGTGATTGTGGTGAGACAGCATTAACAAAGTACTGAATGCTGAGGCTCGCCAGCAGTTATGCCATGACTTTTTTGGTGTACAGTACTGCTTCCCTGCAGAAACACAAGGTCATTTGTAATTTGCATTTTTGTTTCCTTGAGACAGATTGGAAAAAAAAATGAAGCAACCCATCGGAAAAAAACACACATGAATAATTCATAGTTCATCAGTTCTGTTGTAGACTTACTGGATGGGCTTGGACTGAAATCCCACACGCTTCATATTATCTAGTTATCAACCTGAAATGGCCATTTTTCTTGTTGTTGTTGATATCAGTCATGAAGAAAGCAGTAGATCTTGCACTGAAATGCCCTATTGTTACACAAAAGAAACGTTTGCTCATTTACCTGCTTTGTCCCAAAATTGATGATTTCATCTTTTGACGTAGGCTTGAAAGGTTGAGAGCAGAAATAGTCTGTTCGTCTCTACAGTCAGTACAGTCATTGTTTTGCTAAATCATGGCTAAATATACTGTGTCTATTTGTGGCTTGCATGGGGAGCTGCTGTGACAAACACACAAAAGTAGAACAACTGTAAACAACCTAGCATGCTGGCTACAAAGGAAAGCAGTTAGCATATTTTGGTAAAACTGTGTTGGAATATAGTGAGCTCAGTGATGGACAGTTGTAAAGTAGAACGGGTTGCATTAGTCGTTTGGGAAGTTTTTATGGACATTGTGATTCTTTTTCTGCTCTAATCCACTGTAACTGACATGAATTCAAGATGACCACGGCGAACGCTCTATGAAGGATGCAGCCATCTTTTAAACTTACAAGCCGACAGGGTGTGTGTATTTGATATTGAAGAGATTTTACGTGGAGTTGCAGTTTTAGACTGTGACATGTGTGTGTTGATTTCAATGAATCATCCCAGGACCATTTGCTTATTAACAGGAGATGGATTTCATGGCAGACCCATGGAGAGGAATGGACAGGCGGGTCCTGATGGCTCCTATTACAGAGCCATTAGCAGAACTCTTCAGATTGCCTACCAATTTTTGTAATTACATCATCACGAGAGACCGTTCTGTTGTACACAAGTTGGATCTGGCCCGCTAGGATTATCCAGCTTTGCTTGGTTTAACACCTTTATAATGACAGTGAGCTTCCTGACAGGATTTTTATTAAACTATCTCTTGTTGATGAAGTTCATGTCATCTACGGTGAGTTCCAGTTCATCACTTTCTTTGTCTTTGCAGATCCCAAATTAAAAGAGCATTTTTTTAAATGTTTCATAAATTTTTGACCGTCGCCTGAAATTATTGAGGCAAACCTATTTCAAATACCATCTTTTTTCTTCACTTTCATTGCACAATGCATATTGAGACCAAGTCCTTCTGTGCTTACTGCCTGACAATACTCAACAACTGAAAAATGGCTATATTTCATAAAAGAAAATGTGTTTCGTAGAACTAGATCATCACTGGTAGCATGTAAGATAGTGAAAATAAAGCCATACTCAACCTAAAATATGTCTTCTTAGTATGAAGAACATACTTGCTGTTGAATTCCTACAGTGACACAGTGGATAGAAGTATTAAAATATTCATAAACATCTAAAACCACCCCACCTTCAAGCCTACAGGGGGTTACTGTTTTATATTAAAAAGATGTTTTGGATGGTGGTCCACTCAAAAATCCAAAAAAATTTTTCTTCTTGTTCCTACAGTTGCATGTTCATCACTCAAACACAGTGATTTAAGTGCCAAAGATCATCAAAAAAAAGGCAGTGTCACTCCCACTGAAAGCAGTGGCTAAAACCACAAAGTACGGACTGCAGCTTTCACTTTTGACCAATAGTGACACCTGACAGCACACATTCAGTAGCTTTTCAGAGATGTACAAAAGACTTATCTCTATCTGTCAATCTTACAGACATTACATTAGAGATAATGTTGACAATGGCTTCCCTCTAACAATCCCCCTCCACACCTTGATTTGTACTGTAAAGTTGCCTGGCACAACTTTATGGCCAGTTGAACGATAAATTCAATTTATTAAGTATGAAATAGATCCACCCCATTTTAGGTGAATCATAATCCGCTTGCATTTTCCCTGAATGCATTTTGCAGAAGGTCACCTTGCTCATTTGGGAAATAGTCACCATGGCTACATTAGTTAGAGGGGTGCACTGATTTCATTAGTGATGAGATCTCATGAGGATGCTTTGAGGACAGTGAGCAGAGTGCGGGAAAGAGGAGTGTGGGGAGCTTATTTGTGGAAAGTAGGAGAAGATGAAAAGAAGGGAAGTTTTTGTCTAAAGGACTTTTCATCACACTGCTGTGTAGATGCTCACTTTAAACTTTGTGACCTGGTTGGCGATGTTGACAGCTGCCTTTACAATCTCTCTCTCTCTTTTTTCTTTCTTTCTTTTTTTTTTTTTTTTAAATGTGTCACCTGCTGATGTCTGGTCTGCATTGGGTTTAATGATTTTTCTGATGCAACCTTGGTACTTCCACCATCAAAGGGTTTTATAATCATGGATTTATATTTTTCTCCAACAGCAAGACCACACAGAAAAAAAGAGCCAACCCTGTCCAATGCAAAAAATGGTGAAATGTGTAGTTAAACTGTGGAGATTTTGAGCACTAGTTGTGATATGGAGCCAGCTTTTTACCAGTGGGTCCCCATTTTGTTTGCACTGTGTATGCCAGTGCGTGCTTACAGAACCCTTTCCTGCCACGAGTTTCATGCTATTCCACTGATCAACAGTTGGTGCTGGTAAAGTGCAAAGAGGTGTAGTAATGCATCAACAAAGGCAAGGACTGCAAGCTGATGTAAACATTGCATGATTAGAAATATTGTGAAAATCGTCTGTGCAAGTGTTATACTGAGGAAGAAAATACATTCAACGTGTTTGTCAGGTCTCAAGGATATGCAAAGTGCAGTCAGAAGAGAAACACTGAATGTAAACATAACTGTTTGTTTACAAGAAAACTCTTAAGGACACTTTTAATTTGCTGAGTGAATGCACAAAATACATTCATATAAAGGTGGAAAGAAGTGTTTGAAAATGTCTCCATTATGTTGCATCTGACTCAACTCAACTTCAGATGGAGCCATTTTTGTCATCTGCTCAATCCATTGCTTTGTTTTAGGCAGGCTACAGGATTTCCAGTGTCTCTATTAGACAAACTTAGACTGAACCACCTTGTTAACTCATCATAAAACACACTTTATTCAAACTTGATAAACAAAATAAAGCTCACCAAAACTGCCTTTGTCAGTCTTTCCATTGTCCCAACAATCAACAGCTCTGGTTTGGTGCAAATAAACCCTTAATTTGCAGAGTGAGATGTGAAAATATTCTGGCTGTACAAGCTGTTTTTCCCCTGCTGCCTCTCTCTGCCGTTGCTGGCCTCTTTGTGCTGCTGGGTCAGCTCACTGAACAGCAGTCTGTCGCTGAGCTGTGGCTCTTACTCGTCAGAGGCAGACCATTAAATTAGCAACATAAATTGACAAGAATCGTACAAAAAAACTCCAACTGGCGATGGACTCGATGTATTTGTCCAATTGCCCAATCCCACGAGAAGGAATGCAAATAAAGTTTTGTTGGAATGGCAGCTAACTTAATTGCAAAATGTTTCAAACTTGGCGAGCTTCCATGGCAGCACGTTGAGGAGGGCTGGTGTGTCACTGGAAATGAGGAGATGGTGGAAGTGACATGAGTGTTGCATCATGATGACGAAGCAACACTTCTGAAAAATTGTTGATAGCGTTCTCCTTCCACGTTAGGATCACTGATAACACGCTCGGTTGCCTGATATTTGCCACTCTTGACATCTGTCCAGATCAAATCAAGGAAAGTTTGCCTGGCACTGGGTTTGGAGTCAAGGACACCGCTCACAGCTTCACAGTGTGCATACAGGAGTTGTAGAGGCCCTGCTATTTCTGCAATACTTCTCATTTGGCTATATACGCATACAGTCAGGCAGGGCTAAGGAAAGTGTGGTAGTCTTTTACACTTGATCTGTTTTTTTCTAGATGCAGGAGTGATAAAAAAACTCATGTGTCTGCAGGGCATGTTGGAGCGCTGAATGGCTGTGCCCTATTTCCATCCTTTCCCTCAGGAATGCCCTACCTGCCTGTGTTCATCTACATCATTTAGCCCAAGATGACTCAAGGCTCAGCTGTAACATATCAGAAAGTCATATTTCAGAACTGCAGGGTTTGGGGATGAAAAAAAAATAAAATAGTTGGAAACTCTGTGTATCGTGACTATTTGTGACACATTTTTTCCTGCTGCTTGTGTAGGTAATGTGCTGTGAAGCCACACGTGGAACTCAAGATCGATGGAATATTTATCAGGGAGTCAGTCGTTTTCAGACTTTTTTTTGCTAGGGCTATGGATTCTGCCAATGAAGGCACCAAATAACAATGCCACCACTTAAATCTACACATCAACGTGCAGGCTAGTGTGACTCGAAAATGCCATCACAGTAAATCACCCTTTGGACAACATGCTTTTGCTTGTGGTCTTAGATGAGTTTTATAGAATTACCAGTCTTCATTGTATTTGCTCTCAGGCAGGCTTCACAACCAGCGGACACTCTGAAACCACGCTATCCCAGACAGTGTGTACACCATCAGCGACTGAAATCTCATCGGCATCTTAACCCATTTGTCTTCCCTTGTCTTGCTCCATTTATCATACACACCCACTGTCAGGACTTGCACTAGCTACAAATGGGCAGTGTTGATGTTAAAGTGGAAGCCTTGAAGCGAGAGAGAGAAAGGAAATTTATATGATTTAGATCTACTATATTCAAATCTTTTTACATAATTCCTCAAATATATATCTAAGCCCGGGAGAACTTGACTACATTTGATATGTAATGTGGTGCACGTACTACCCACAACAGCTTCCAATGCTGCACGTACCCACTGTGCACTGTAATTTGAGTGAGTGGCTTTAAAGTTGTGAGCTGCACAGTACACAAATATGACACAGTGCATGTGTGCCATAATAAGTGAGGTATGCCCTCTTGCATATTTCCCCTGAGTCAGTATGCAATGAGACTGCAGGTCTGTCCATCATATTGAATCATTGTTTGTCTTCTGGTCTTAAGCCAGTCCCATCTCTGATGCTCCATGCACTTCAAACTGTGTCATTCTCCTGTACCACAGGACTTTCTTATGTTGTCTAGATACCTAACATATGTTAAAAACTGCACTGTGACACTCCTCCTTAGTGAGACCAGCTCATCTTCAGTGTTTATATTGTGTGTCGGAACAAAAAGAAAGCTGATACTTTTCACAGTGAAAGTGGTCTCTTCTCCCGTTTTGTTGTTGCCTGCTTAAGGTTGGTGTCCTCATCACATGATTTTTTTTTTGTAAAGCATTGTAAACACTTCAGAGAAGTGCTACATAAATGGAGTTTTTTAAGAGTGCACTCCGAGAATGTGTGTGCCATTTAACCAAGTGTACACGGACCTTTATGAGTCAGCTTGGCTGAATGTGACATATAGAGAAGAGACTGGTAACATCACAGAAGGGATTTAATTTCATTACATGCTGTTCAGAGTGTAAATCTTTTCAGATGGTAACTCTAGTCTCTATTTACTACAGACTTTTTATTTATGGATATATGTGTGGGCAGTTAGACAGTGATTCATAAATCACAATTCTAAACATGAACTGTTAACCACCTTTATCAGAATGAGTAGCTATGACCATGAGGCAAACACCTCTTAATAACCTGAATTTAAAGCTGTACATTGAGATGTAAGACATAACGCTGCTCGACCTATTTTGCTGCGAGGGGCATGCTACCCATTTATACTGTGGAGAAATCTGGTGTTATTATACTGCATGCTCATAGTAGTGGCTATGATAGCTACTAGTAGTTAATGAGCCAGAAGGAAATCATACTATAAAATGCTTGTTTGTTGTGTGCATGTTTTTTTTCTACAAGTCTAATTTTTACTGTTGCAGAAGTAAATGGTATTGCGATCCAAATCAAATGTTGACATGGCAGCAAAAATGATGTAATGGTTATTGTTAATTGCTGAACAATTGCCGGACATGAGGCTGATGTGTACACAGTTTGATGATGACTGCGACTTATTGAGGTCGGCAAAGCGTGAGTGTCACACGAGAACGGTCTCATTAATGCGTGTTTTGTCACGTTTATATTGCCGTTGATCGTCTTTCCTTGTTCAGAAAGTGCAGTGTGCTCAGCGTCGTGCTTTTTTGGAATTGCAAGCCAACGCAGTCTGGTAATGACAACCCTTTTCTTGCTCCCAAGGTAATTTAAGTGATTATAATGGTAGTGCATACCTCTTCTGTAGATCACACTCACTGTTTCACTCGCTGATATTTACTGACTCTTTAATGCTCTTGCTCTCTCACTAAGTGCCAGACTTCTCTTCCTCCACTGTCTCTCTCTCTTTTGCTCTGTCTGAGTGTCTCACATCCTCTCCATAGAGGAGTTGAGTATACAGTACATAATTTTCCCCAGTATACTTGTGTCTCTGCTCCCTGGTGTATTCTCTTGTGATGAATAGAGCTCCATAGATCTGAAAGAAGTCAAGATTTAAACTGCACCAAATACACAGTGGCTATAAACCACTGTCCCTATGCTGCCACATAAACAAGATCCATTGTAGCTGAACTGAAGGCAAGAATTTGTCTTCTGCTGCTGTATTGAATAGCAATGTGGGCCTGACTAAATGTGAAGAGTTTACTTGGCTTGGCTACACATATGGCATGAGAATGACGCTATACTTGATGCAGACTTTAAAGAAATACATTAAACCTTTTAGCGGTTTGGTCACTTCTGCCTTCAAATGAGTTTGCATTGAGGTGGGTGGAGTTGGAGTTGCACAGTCGAGTTTATGTTTATGCAAATCAGTCGATGCAGTGCAGTTTTGCCCACTTCAGCTTGAAATTGCATTTCCAAGAGCTTATTATTATACCTCTTATTGAAAAACTAACTGCAAGCTTTTGTTATCAAAGGCATATACACAGACTTCACCCGAAACCCCCCAAAAGCCTTTCATGTTCATCTTTGACTTTGATGTACATTCTTTCATCTATTTTTTCCAGTTAAGAATCTGAGCCCATTCAGGTTAGAGCTGAAACAATAAGTCAATTAACTGTAATAATACCCAACAGTCAATAATTCCAGCTTCTAACTTGTATTCATCTTACGTTATAGTACATCGAATCTCGAATTTTAGGATTTTGGTTGCAATTTGAAGACATTATTTTGGGGTCTTGTTGTGGTGGTTTTCACTGTTTTCTGTCAGTTCATAGACCACACAATTGATTGAGAAAATAACTGTCAGATTAATCAAATAATGAAAGCAATTATTTGTTGCAGCTGTGGCTTAGATTAATGGGCGATTCTTTACAATAATATCCTTCACAGCTGCCTATAGGATGTGCAGTATGAGGTCTTCTGCAGTTTAGACTAAATCCTGTTCGCATCACACAGCAGCAGGAGAGATGCAGGTGTCCCGTCTGCAGTCAGAATGTTCTGTGAATAATTCAACATTGGTCAACAGTTTGGGTATCTTAGGTAATTAAATCCTCTGAAACATCCCCAGTATCTCATAAAGTACAACCTTTTGTGCTTTCCTATATTTCAGTTTGAGCAGAGGAGGCATCATCAGTAGTTTTTTTTCCTTAAAGCAAAATTTCAAACAAGCTTTTCTGTGATCTATTCATCTTTATATCATTTAAACAGGATTAACATGGTGAGCTGTCAGCAAACCTTGCCACTGATTTTCTCACCTTATCTGCAGGATTGATGGTATTTTGCGAATGTAAACAATACGGTGCGATAAACTGAATGCAAACTCTTTCATCACTTTAGTAAACAACAAGACTAGTTGGAGTTCAGTTGTTGCTCTTTTATCACACAGCAGGAACAACACAGAGAAGAAAGAGGCAAAGCCGTCCAATGTCAAAAATTGTTAAATTAAACTTGCTGAGTTAATGCTCTCAATACAAACACAGGCAGAAAGAATGTGTGTACAAGACTCAGAGTGTGCAGCCCAGTCTGTCCTGAGAGTGATTGTCAATTAGCTTTCCAACCTCTGGCAACACGCCATAAAGTCTGTTTCATTCAAAATTCATAAGTCACCGGTTATTCAGAATCGGATCATTCTCTAACTCCGTCCTCTCCACCCCGTGGACCCAGCATCAGACCTCCCAGGCTGTTCATTCTGTGCAGCCAGCAGCAGTGCACTGGCTGGACTACTGGAGGGAACTCCAGAGTTGTTGGAGAATCACGAAGCTTATCTTTTAGTTGCAAGAGGCGTCACTTGGGTTTATATTCATTCATTCATCCAACTGTTGTAGAGTCTCAAACTGTGTATTTTTGTTTGCCTCTGTTTTTCTTTGCCCTGAAGAGGATTTTTATGTTGCAATAAGGACTCATTCATTAAGTTATCATGGATTTTCCATGTTTTTTAGGACCTGTTCACACCTATATAGGCTAATAAAAATAACATTCATTTTTAAAAAGTGAAAATAATAAATAAATAAGTATTTGTTTATACTTTGAAAGACTGCCCCCCACAGTGTCTGCTTATAAAAATGGCTCTTGTTGTAGTTGAGGACTGCTGTTCTGCAGACATATTAGTGAATTTGTCAGTCTGTAAAGAGGCACAGCTGTGAGCTAGATGGTAACATAAGCATGCAATCATACCAAAAATGCAAGCATGTTGATTTTAAGAAAGGTAATATTTACCAGGTTTGCCATCTTAGTTTAGCCTGCTGCAAGTGAACACTTAAGTACAGCTGAGGCTCATGGGAATGTCATTAGTTTTACAGGTATTTTGTCATAGACCAAAGTATTCGGATTGGGATTTCACTCAAAACCAAAAATGGTTTGGTTTTGGTTTAGTGGTGATGCTAGAGGACAAGTCAGTAGGATTCATCCTCTGGTGACCAGGAATACCTACACAAAATGTCATGTCAGTCCATCAAATTGCTGTTTAAATTCAGCCTGGACCAAAGTAGCTGACCACAAACAACCAATCAAATGACAAATTCAAACACAGAAAGTTCTCTGTATAAAACAGATGGGATTATCTTGAAGGTTGAGGCCACACAGGCCGTACAGTTTGATTGAATTTGTGAGAGAACAGTTGAATGGCAGCATGTCTGAGCTGCAGTGGAGGCTTTCAAACTCAGAGAGCCAAACTATTCCAGAAATAAAAAAGTAGTTGAATATTAAAGTTGACACCAATAAATGTAGTGCTGCATGGTGGCAAAGTGAAGGTGCCACTGGAGGGGTCCAGGGAACAGTGAAACTTGCTCCTCTTGATGAGTGTCTGGCTTCTATAATTGGAAACTGCCTTGTCAGTGGGGTTGTTGTTCCACAGAAGGAAACACACACAGACCTGGCAATAGATAAAGCTGCTATAGGGGAATTGTTGCTTTCTTTTGCATTAATAGCTTTTTGAATTGCATACTTCATAATGCCAATGGTACATGGCTTCTGAGACAAAGGAAAGTCGTGGATTATTCTTATGACAATGTATGTAAGATGAGTAAACAGAAGGGGAATTACATGATTCTCCATTATGTTTATATGAATGGCTCATTGTTTCTGTGGATGTGTAATCATTCTCTTCTTCTCAGCTTTGCTTTTAGTGGCACACACATCTTCATGTCCCTTTTGTGTGCATTCAGAATTATGTCACAGTTACTCTTCTTTTGATGGAAGCAGTGTTGAAAATTAATACACATATTAACTCGTGGTTCTGATTGTGTTTTGTCTGCTACACATTTAGTGCTCTACTGTTTTACTTTACAATGTTGTTGTTATTGTTGTTGTTGTTTTGAGCTCTGTGTAATGTGGCCACTAGCCTCACCTACGCAACCACAACTCAGTCCACTGCTGAGGAAATGGTGTTTGCCTGAAATCACTCCAAATGCCATTTTAACAAGGATATACAAAGTTGAGATGAATTATAATGTTAGAACAAGGAGACACAGAGGTTTTGGCATTTAGACAGCTTTAAAGTGTAACATCTTCCAGGTCCACGTAGATAGAAGTTAAATAGACAGCAGCAGTGAACCTGGTCTTGGCTGAATGGTGGGACAGTCTAAGGAACATGATGGTGAATGGAGGAGGTAGAATATACCCTTTAATTGGCGTGGGTGGCATATTTAGGGCTAATATTAAAGATCAGTCTGTCTTCCAATCGATATAGATAAGATATTTGATTGCTCACAGGGGAAGGAGTATGGGATTTGAGAAATGGAGGCAATTAGTTTTGACACTGTGGGAAAAAAAATGACCAAGGAGCTAGAAGTGCTTGAATAGCATTTGACAGTGTTGAAAAAATGAGTGCAGGATTTCTTAAGCAAGAGATTCTTTTAGCAAATCACTGTGTTCATATTTAAACTACCATGTTAAAATGGGAGGAACGGCAGTCAAAAGCACATAATAAAACATATAGCTACTAATAGAAAAAATTGGCACTTAATGCCAAATGCATGCACACACACACACACACACACACACACACACACACACACACACACACACTGTTGGGATTTCTTTTCCTTGCAAGGTTCGTTTTAGATTCAGTCCCCAGACTAAAAGGCTGAAAACTATAAATTTACACGTGTCATTTTTAGGTGGATGCAAGGACAAACTGCTTCATGGCATTTAAAATGTCACAAAAACCTCCTGGCACATTATTCACAAATGTCCTCGTGGCTTTAAAATAGACCGTAGAGTACAGGGCAGAGAGCAGGGTGAAATTATTGTTCTTTTATATGTTTCCATGTAATTTAATGCTAATGTGTTTAGTTGAATACCTTCTTAAATACATTTGGTATTCTAATGTAATTTACAGTTAAATTTTTTTTTCTTACCTTCAATTTTCCGCAGCATGGTTTGTGTGGCAGGAGTGTCTTTTACTGGTCATATCATTAAAAAACACTTTTGGAGTTTTGGATATTGTTCTGCTGAACACTTTTTTTGAAGGTCACTGTGGGACGAGTGAATCTTGACAGTTTTGTCTCTTAATGTGTGACACATTTTGATGTTTAAGTGGTCTCTGTGGGGTTCATCCTGTCTGAGCCATCTGGCTTGAGTAGTTGAAGTGTTACGAGGTTCACTCTTCTGCAGATGTGTGTTACCTGATTTGTGCTGCACTAGATAGAGACCTGCCTAAATTAGCAGCCTCTCTGGATCTTTTCAGATCCGGTTGACGAAAGCACCAAGGACCTACTTTGTCTTGTATCTACTAATACCTGTGATACCCTGCCTACCTGAGCAGCAAGTGTGCATCACAGAACCTCCTGCTTTTCTTTTCGCCGCCCATGTTAAAGTGTGATCATCGTGGCTCAGGCGTGCTGCGGTGAGGTGTTGAAACTGATGTGTTGATCATCAAATTGACACCATAGCAGTGAAATTGCACCTTTCACTGCAGTTTCAATGTCTATGGACAGTTCAGAATTACACAGCGCTTGTGTAATGTTAGATGAATTTGTTTACAGTACAGCACAGATCCACAGTTCTGATTTAATTGTAGGCCCACATAAACAGCCGGCCAATCACATGCCACCTTTCTCTCGCCTGGTGTCTCAGCTGTCCATTGTTGCTTTGTAACAGACTGTTATTGTTGATTTTGTTGTGAGCCTGATAGATACCTTGGGGGCTACAGCTATAGATTCGATTCCCTATGGGATGTAATTGTTAAATGCTGTCCTCAGAAGCAGCTGTGCAGCTGACAGCTTGTTGGGTTGTCTGAAAGCCAGTATTTTACTAACAAGCAGCAGAGTAATTAGTCCTCTCAATTTCCATCGGCCACTATTGTGGAAAGAAGTGCATTAAAATCAGTAATTTAATTTTATGCATCCCAGTGAAAGATGTTATGCAACTGCATCAAACTTCTTCTGAAAAGTTCATAATTTATCTGAATGACTAAGTGTTTAAAGAATGTAAACCTCTGCCAACAATTACCCGATTTGCTGAGTCTCTCTTTGTTTTGTACACTGCAAAATTATACTGTTATATGGGCAAATCATATCAGGATCACTGCCACACTGTGATCAGCTTCTCCTTATATCTGGTTTATTTCAGGTTGAATACTTCATATTTTTGAAATGTCCTGCTTATAGTCTGATCCACTCACAAACAGGGATGAGAATGAAGTCTTGTACTCAGGCATTCCAGTGTGGCTTTACTTTGTATTAGCACTTATCTCGGGGACAAGGTGACATTCTCCAATGTGAAAAGAGGAATCAAGGGATGTAGACTAACATGGGGAGAGAATGGCATTGTCGAGGTTGTCCTATGAGGGTTGACTGAGAGGTGAAGCTGTGCATGTCATCTCTATACAAAGGAGATATTGAATAGAGATGGCATGTGGCATTGAGGTCAGCTGAGGTCGTTTCATAGAGGTCATGCAGCTTTGTGCTTACAGATGATGTGTATCAAAGCTGTGTGAGATGTAAGAGTGTTTTTCTGACCAACACAGATCGATTGTGGCTAGTGAGTGTGTGAGGTCTGCTTGAACACGTAGATTTCTCTGTTGATTACAGCTAAATTAATGGCTCTCTATCATCGCTGACCACGGCCAGATCGTTGTGTACGCAGGAACATAAACACAAACATGTATCACACCTGTAGCATAGATTTAGGTTGTTCTTCATCGGATGTAATCAAAGCAAAAAATATCAGGGAAAGCGTTGACATTGGTGTGTAAGTGTGTATGATCCTGTGAGTGAATGTATCCACTGCAAGATCTCTCTAGGGCACTCATTAATAACACCCTGGGGAGCTGATGTATACACAGAGTGTAGAAAAGGAGAGAGAAGGTTAAATGTGTACGTCACTGCATCCGTGTGTGTGTTTGTGTGTGTGTGTGTGTGTGTGTGTGTGTGTGTGTGTGTGTGTGTGTGTGTGTGTGTGTGTGTGTGNGTGTGTGTGTGTGTGTGTGTGTGTGTGTGTGTGTGTGTGTGTGTGTGTGTGTTCTGTGGCTCTGTCCTCTTGGAAACAGAAGGTGGGCCAGCCAACCAGTCAGCCAGTCAGCCATACAACCAATTCCCCAGCCGAGAAGAGAGCAGAAGCAGCAGTCAGCCACCCAACCAAACATGCATTAAGTAAGCAAGCTGCAAGTCAGGTGATTCACCATCTGCCAAGCACCTAGACATTCAGTCAGTCAGCCCGCCAAGCAGTGTTCTTCCTCACCCTTTCAGTGGATAATGAAATAAACATTTCTTTCTGTCAATCTTGGGTTGGATACAGTAAACACCTCAAATGAGGAGCCGCTGTTGTGCTCTTTTCCTCAGCTCAGCTGCCCCTGCCATGTCCATGCATGCTAAAATCCTGTTTCCCTTTCTCCCAAGGCCACACACATATAGGTACTGCAGCTTTTGTGCTTCTGCTTGTGTTCTTGTTTTTATTGCTTTTGATGTCTTAGCATGACTGGGGGCACAGCCCAGATTCTAGCCGCGAGATTGAGCAAATATATTTGTGGGTGGATTGAATTCCAGACACGTCCACACAATCTGAATGGAGAACAATGAAGGACAGTGCCTTGTGTTTTCTCAACAGATATGGCTTTTTAGCAAGGCACTTAAGAGCCATGTGTATGCAGGAAAGTTGATCAGTGGCCAAAAAAAAGAAGCCTTAGGCCGTTCAAGTTTATCCGGTGTGAAGCAAATTAGACAAATAATTATTGCAGATGCATTTGCTGAAATATGGAAATTGCCTCGCTGGAGCTTTTTCTGTGATCGGAAACTCAAGCAGCATTTTGTACTTTCACGTGAACCATGTAAATTTGATTTGCTGTGTTTAAAATGATCACCCAAGGCTAAAAGAAATTAAATTATGAAAGAATCAGTCAGAAACAACATTAGTATATGTATGGGAGATGTCTGCTAGCATAGAATATTCACAGAAGGGTCTAAGAGTAAATCAGATGAATAAGTTATGACCCAGCCAAAACTTGCATACTGTACATGGATGTACTAATAGGCCATACATCAGAGAGGCAGCGAGAGGCCCATTGAGAGACGCGGTTGTTATTTGAAGTGGTGAGAGACAGCTAAATGCCTGATACACCAGAAGAGATGAAAGTGGAGCAGAGCTCACAGCCTTAAGTGACTCTTCAGTAACAAGCACAGAGAAAGAGCAGCGGGGTGAATTTGAGCGCACAGAAAGGGGCTGTGGTGTTTCTCTATGCAACACGAGTGTGAGCACTCGACTTCCCCCGCCTGTGATCTTACAATGTCTGACTTTCTTCCTTACTCTGACTACTTTAATTTTGTTGGTAACTTCTAAAAGAGTTGGGTAAGTACTTTCAGTTTGAATCTCAAATGAAATCTGCAGTCATTCAGAGCATTGCTCCCAACATTTTTCTTTGGCATTTGTGTCTCTGGGTGACCACTTAAACTTCTCTAGAGAAGGAGTGGAGGGCTTTTCATACTAAGTAGTGCTATACAGCCACTCAGAGGTCAAATGAGACAGCTGTTATTAGTGTGTTTGGGAGTCCGTGAGAGGGTCCTTGGTTTGACAAGGGAGCCTCAGATCAACAGGGGCTATATGTATAGTAAAGACCTCTGCATGCTTCAGCTTGTGCCTTTGCAACAAGATAGCTGTGCCCAAGGAGACTGTGCACATTTAAGTCCAACTGATGCTTGATAACTGAATATCAATATATGAGACCTTAAAGGAATAGTTTCATATTTTGGAATCAAGCTTATTTGCTCTCTTGTCAAGAGCTGGATAAGAAGATTCATACCACTCTCAATAAGTACAGACAGCAGCCAGTTAGCTTAGCCTTGTATAAAGATTAGAAGCAGGGGAAACAGCTAGCCTGGTGTCGTGCACAGAAGAGAAAAAGTGGCACATGCAACAGCAACACGTAGTAGCGGAAGATTGACAGATTTTCCACTGATTTTCCACCTGTCAATCCTCGCACTGCCCTTTTGACAGATTACCAGATGCCCCTGACAGTTAGACTGAATAGTGTGCTTCACAGTCCCACCTGCGAAACAGCCTCCACGGCGCAGGAGTTCCCTTTGCTCCTTGGAGACGCTGTACAACAGCGTGGTGACAACACCAGACTGCTGGGCGTTTATAGGTGACGGCAGGAGTGAGGCTGAGGATGCGAAGGCTGCGGCAGGGGAGTCGCTGAGGTATCCGCCTCGATGGCTGGCCACAGACTGCGTAGCAGTTCCTGTCTGGATGATGGACTCCAACTTTCAATTCCCACCAATTCCTCCATGTTTAGTTCACTGGACAAACAGCTCAGAGACAAGTAGGTGGCCTTGGATGCAGTCTGGTAGTTAGTGGGATCCACCCTTCTCGTTGCTTCTTATGAATTGCTGGTGTAGCAACAAAGCTCTCCCCTTAGGCTTTGCCAGGGGAAGGGGTTTCTTTCCTTTCACAAATTAAGTCAGTCTGAATACTTATGCAACAGGCAAGTTTAATTAGACTAATCTAATCTGACAATTTAATGCGTGACTAAGGCCAAGACTAGTCTTTAACTAAGTTTATGCAACTGGCTCCAGGAGACTTCACGTCACTGTGCCCCACCAAAATGCAGTCAGCCACATAACTCTCTGTAAAACCATGACTTGTCATTTTAACATTTTTGCTTTAGTTTTAATGGAGCTCTCGGTTTAAAAAATAGTGCTCGTGTAGTAGTTATTTGTGCACAGGTTTTACTCCATTGTTGTTTTTGCCAGAACCTTCCAAGCTCCTCTATCTGATGATGTTGTGGAGGAATGTCCTCAGTCAGTGCAATGGTGGATCCATTTGAGATGACTTTATCCAAAAACATTCAGCCAAAAATAATGCATCCATTTCATCAAATGTCTTTTTTCCATCAGCAGCAGCACTCACAGGCCGCAGACTGGACTGTGCCAATAAATCTACCTGTAGCTATCATTAAGACCAGCACGCATCACATGCCTGGCACTTTCCCACCACAACAGTATTAAAGGATTGTGGACAGTGATGTCGACCCACTAATCTCCAGTGTGTTTTTATTTTCTGAATCCGGTTAATGCAATATTATCTACCTGCAGGCTTCTGGATAACGTCCCTGCAATGAACTGAAAGCTTCGCTGACGGTAAACAATAGTCAATAACAGACAATAGCAGTCCTCTTGCCTTACAGGTGGATCATAATCACTGTCCAAGGTGCTGATCCTTGGACCCCTTAGGGGTGGGCAAATTGCTTGCCATTGAACTAACTGGAAATGCAGCTCTAAATCATCTAATTGGTTTTAATTTATATGGCAGATACGTCACATATCTGAGATTATCTGATCGTACATATTTGTAACTGCAGGGGTAGTGAAAAATATTGCTTTGGTCAAGCCCTTCAGCAGCTGTGGAGCTGGAACACAGTGACAGTTTATTTAGAAGCCATATTAATGTTACAAAGCTTTATTGACATATAGCAGAGGTAGCCTAGTTAATGATACATTTTCATTAATAAGTAACTTTGTTTGGGTGCTGAGAGAGGGAGAGACGGCACACGTTGCCCTTGGGCCTCACGCCAAAAACATTAGGCTGTTAAATCAAGAGCTTGAACTGAGTAATTAGAAAGCAACAATAAGTAATTTGAAAACATGAATGTTTGATTATTATTATTTTTCTCCTTGAGAGCTCCTGAACTCTCTAAGTCTTTGAATGGATTGAACCGGGTAAAACATGTTTCTTACTGGTATTTTGAAGTGTTGATTGGCATGTTTTCTTTTGCTTTTTCTTGTTTTTTTTTTTTTTAAGAATTATGACCAGGACATGTACTGTGAGAGTACTTGTCATATCTTTAACATACCTGCACAATTTTCTCATTGACTGACATATAAATACCACTTTCTGTTTCAAGCTCAAAATCATTAAGGTCTTTGATATGCTGACCAGGTTCGATGAGCTTGTCTCTGATAAGCTAATATTGACCGATATACCTGCCTGGCCGGTTTATCTGTCCGTCACACTCTAGTGTGCATGAGCTGTTGCTTACAACTTAAAACACTGCAGTCCACATACATGCCAAACACATGCAGCAAACTGTTGGTAATTGTTTTAATTCCTTTTGTTAATAATGTTAATACGTTTAGCATTTATCTATCATGGCTGCAGTTTCTATTTATGTTCAGTATCTCCAAGGGAACACAAGGCAAAAATAGGATTTTTCCAAATCATTGTTGCTTATCAACTGTGGAAAAACATCACAGTACTGCAAACACTAGTCCAGCTCAAAAGCAAGAGGACAGGAGCCCAGCAGGTATGTAAAGTAATTATCTGCTGCTTGCGGATGGCTCGTGAACATCTGAGAGAAGAGATAGCACATGCATGGAGGCGCTGAACATGTGTCCTCCCAAAGGCAGCACAGGGGAGTGGACAGAGGAGAGGACAAAGAGCCCTTCCCCCCTATCCCTCTGTTCCTCCACCACCATCAGGCTTAGACAGGGTCACACCAGCCATGTCCAGTGGGGCCACAGAAATGACAGAGGGCATGATGGGAGGAAAACAAGGATGGAGGAACAGTGGGAGGCAGAGTGGATGATGCTGCTCTCTGAGGCTCCAAAGAGTCAGGGGCGAGAGCAGATACTGTAGTGCTCTGTGGAAACGCAAACAGCAGGATAGTTGGTGTCTAGAAAACTAACATGATGGTGAGAATAAATGATGCAGTGTTGTCACTGCAGTGAGAATGTGTATGATTAGAAGATTAAAACGTCTACGCTGACTCTAAGATGTTATTATATATAGAATCCAGTTTGGCGTATCCGAGTAGAGTTGAGGATGCTTGATCTCGCAGTAGATAAACATTACATACTTCCTCATATTTCTGCCTCAGGAGAAATATGAGCTTAAGTTGGTGGAAGAAAACTCGTTTTCTTCTTGGTATTCCAGCCAACCCATTCATTTCATGGATTATCTTCCAATGAAAGCAGGCGTAACGCCCGCTCTCAGCTATCATGTAACCCCCCCCATGGCTGAAATGATAATACCGAGCATAGGTAGTCTTGTGTTTATTCACATATTCTAAAAATAAACACATTTCTTATCATATGTCATAAAAAAGTCAGAAATGTAATAAACAAGATGTGACAATGACTTTGAACTTTCAAACACATCACAAATTGCTCTCATTAAATTGCACATTGCCGTCTTGTTTACATCTGACACAGCTGACGCCGAATCTTTCAGTTTTGCAGTTTATGATACACAAATACACAATTCTAACAATTCTTAATTGAAACACCTTTGCAGCGCTGTTCATTATGGTGAGCTAGTGCCTCACCACCTCAACACACATCTCTCCTAAAAAACATATCAATTAATATGCAGCCACTAGACATGTGGACCATTAATTACATAGCTGAAAACACCCTATGCCTAATTTTGTGCTTTTATCAGCACATGCCACCCGCATTAGCTCCCTCGTGGCTTTTAATAGTACATAAACTCCTGTCTCTACCAGACAACATACATTACCATTCAAAAGTTTGCATTCACCACCCACAAAAGCCTCATTCAGTACAATCAGATGGTTAAGAGGACTATTTTTGGATTGTCTTTCATGTTTTTAGGTTGTACAAAGTCTTTACAAATAGATAGTAATTTGTATGAAAGGTTTGCAAAAAAAGTGACGTTTTGTACAAGGAGAACAAAGCGCTGTATAATAGCCAGAGACAAAGGAAGAGACAAAGAAACCTCTGAGCAACAGTTAAGTCAGAATATAAGAAATCAGCAGTCATTGACAAAAGAAATTAGAAGCTTAGCGTCGAACTCAGTGCTGATTTAAATAGGAGCAGGTTTCTCTTTCAGTGTCAATTGAACAATAATGCCTCTAACAAGCGGGAATTAACAGGCATGTTGCTTTAGCGAAACTGTCAAAATAGAAATGGAGGGTTAGCCTTGAGCTGGAAAATAGCATCAAAATCAAAGGGCATTTGGTCACCGCCTAAGACGAGACGACAACTGTGTCTGTATCAACATGCAATATTGTTGATGAAAAACACTAAAATGCAGTTTAAAAGAATTTCAACTTTACTAAAATCTCTCTTTATTTTCATTAACAAAAAAGAGGAGGCAAAGTCACCTTTTGTGGACTGTTTTTTCTCATCAGTGCAGTAGCTCAGTGTCCTCAGCTGCATGCACTAGTTTCATGTCCTGTGCTGCCCAATCACCAGTGACCACCCATTACATACAAATACTGTTAATTTGTCCTTATTAGCATCAAGATGAATCTACATCCCATGAGCAGTAAATTGATTCCTTCAGACCACCAGACCAATGACTTTCTACAAAGCTGCATTCTTCTCTAATTTGTGTTTTTCATCAGATAATAAGATCAAATCTTATGTGAAATAATGTTTTTGACTAGAAGACTAGATTAACTGAAATGTACAATCTAATGACTAAAAAAACTAAAATGTCAACATTTTCCATTGACTAAAACTAGACTAAAATAATTAGGTTTTTAAATAGAACAAGTGATTTCAAACAGACAGTAATGTATTATGTATATGTTAATATTTATATGTTTATATGTTGATAATAAACATTAAAATTGTGACTACTAGAATTTTTTCTTAAATTGCTTGTCTCATGTCTGTAATATCACCCCTCCAAGCATAGTTGTCTCTGTAGAAATACTTCAGCAGCACTGCAGAACTATTTGTATTTAATAACTTTTTTAATTTCTATTATTGGGTTGGACCATGTGCACAGTGCCATACGTTGCCCTTGGGCTCAATATGATGCCAAATTTTGAGATGTACGTGCTCTTAAGTGTTGCCAGAGTACCACATCTGTGTGTCACTCGGGACACCTCACTACACTGTCTGTTGTTGAAATTTCAGTCCTTTTTTCACAGCAGCTCCTCTCCAGGTGATACGTTGTTTGCTGAGATGACAGTCCCATGTGAGACTTCTGGATCTCAGTGCTGTTTTTGTAGAAAATAATTAAAAAACAAAACAAAACAAAATACCATTGCAATGTTGCAAAAGTTTTTTTTTATTTGCCCACTGAAGGTCTATTATGGGCTATTTCTGTCATTCGTGTGCTATATTTTAGCCTTTGAATTTGCTAATCGAGTCACGCCCGCATGCCACGTCTAATCCGCAACCTCAGCCGTCCTATCTGTCTGTACATTCTGCATGGGTGATTTTCATATATTAAAAGCTGCATCCCCATTCAGAAATATTCATATGGCGTAGAAAATATTTTTTTTTCATGTTTGGCTCATTTGGAACAAAAAAGAACAAAAGATGAACTCGTCAGCCGGCTAGTCAATATTTTTGTTCCTTTCTTGTGCATTACTAGAAATATATGTTTCTGCATCTAACTTCCTCAATGGTCCTCGTGTCATTACTTTGTAGAATTTAATTTGGTATAATTACAGTGCCAGAGGATTTACACTCACAAAAAACCTTAATGAACATGGTCTAAATTAAAATGGCTTAAACTTCCATCCAAACCTGTCAGTGACGACGTACACACTCACACAAAATCTCATTCTTTGCCAGGTCATGAAAGTACTTAATTTTTGCATTTTTATAGCTTAAACATGATAGTAATTAGTGAGTGATAGTGAATTAGAGTTTGATTGTGTATACACATAATACTGATCTACAAAACACTGCACAGTTTCAGTTTATCTCCACTTCCCCAACAATGACGAGATGTTTCATCTCTCAAGTCTGTTGTGTGTTGCTGGAAATTACTGCCATTAATAGCAAATTATATGCAAAAAAAAATAGAAACACTTCATGTTTTTATCCACGTGATATTGTTGAATATGCTAAAAATATGGAGCAGTCTGAGGGGAAGTAAGAAGTGATAACATTTTCATATCTGGTGATCATATCTGGAATTCTAGTGATTAGATGATTATGTTCCCAATAAAAAAAAAATCAACATATCACAGAAATAGAGACTTGAATCCAAATCAAATGGGTGTTTTTGCATTTTTAAACAGACAATCTGGACTTAAGATTTGAACAATGAAAGTGGTGAATTTGCGTAATAAGAAGAGCGTCTCCTGGTGAATAACATTAAATTGGTGTTGGTCTCTTTGACTGCCTTCATTTTCTCTGCTGTGATGAGATCAGCAGAAATGAAATATCTTTGAACTTTCATTTTCCCATTTGCTTCACTTTTATTCCCATCACTTAGCAGTTCCTGCGGTCTTCCACAGTGCTCTTTGTTATGCCAGTGTGGCTTGGAAACTGTTGATGGAAGTGCTTTGCTTTGGCTGGTGTCAAAACATGTGCCACACCATTGCGTGGGTGTGTGAAAGATTAATATGTTTGCTTGAGATTCAAGGCTTTCTCTCTGTCAGTATACAGGAGAAGTAAGAGCCACTTAGGAGCTGAAGGCTGAACTGGGCAGTAAAAACTGTGTGAGGTTTGAAACTGTACCAAGCCGGCCTGATGTATCATCAGTTTAGCCTGACTGCAAACATGAATATCGTGAAAGTAATAGTCTACTTGTTGAGTCAGTGTGCTTTATTTCCAGACCTGTAGTCCATGGAAGAAAAAGATCAGATTGTCTGTAGATGATTAGGATTGTCCATTTAAAATTACATGGAAAATAAACAATCTCAGATATATTGAAATCAGCACTGACTGATTTAGGCATCTGTTATCTTCAAAGGACTCATTTTATTAAAATAAGGTATGCTAGCCTGTTTAGATTTGACTGTAGACATTGTTTCGGTAAACCTTTGCTGTCGATAGTCAATGATATTCTTGTCTTGTGACATTTCTTGATAACCTCTTCCCCCATTGCTCCTTTCCTGTCACAACTCCCTGCATTCCCGCTCCTTAGAAAACATGTTAATTGGTTAAAAAACCTAATTATCTTTTGTGGTGTGCCATGAGATATCACATTTTTCAAGGTTGTTCATCTTCACCACTTTTTCTTCTTAGCAGTTTTGCATAAAATTGCTCATACTGTGAAATCACAGCATGGAAACGACCAGTGTTCTTGGAAAATAGTAATACTACTCTGCATCTGTTGTTGTTATTGATGAATAATATTAATTCCTCTTTCTATTGTATGTGAAATTGCTGCGTGTGATTGTGCTGTGTCTGTGTCTCTGGGAAATGTCAGAGCTGTTCTCTCATAGTTCACTCCACAAGCTCAAACAGCAGACTTCTGTGGAAATTTTTATTTTAAATCATGGGATAATGAGACCAAACTCAACACTGATTGGCTCCGAGTTTGGAAACGGCACTTCTGGTTTATTTTCCTGCCTGGAACAAGTTTCCATTATTAGGTAAAAAGCTGGCCAACGGGATCAACAAAGTTTACTTCATAAATTAACTTAATATACACAAAGACATCCTG
The DNA here is from genome assembly GCA_037975065.1 of Chaetodon trifasciatus. Classification (NCBI taxonomy): domain Eukaryota; kingdom Metazoa; phylum Chordata; class Actinopteri; order Chaetodontiformes; family Chaetodontidae; genus Chaetodon; species Chaetodon trifasciatus. The sequence continues at coordinate 5,170,991 of JBBMOE010000008.1, forward strand.
TTCAGTGATTTAGGGAGAAAATGATTGCAGTTTTTAAATCAGGACATCGTGGTGATCCACTTTGTCTTACACTAGCTGCTTGTTCAATGTGCATGTAACAAGCCTTTTTCACAGCAGTCATAAGAGGAAACGCACAGGTGTTACAGTAATAACATTAATGATGGCGCTCCTGTTCAAGTGTCCCAGTAAGTTATGACAGCGTGACAATGAGCCAGCATGCACTATATGAGGCCCTGAAACCAAAGCAGCTAAGGGGATTTCATTAGTCAGGATGTTCTGTGAAAAAGGCCTATTAGAAATTTTGATCAACTAATGACCAAGACCATTCTTACCCAGCTGATCATAGACATCAAGGCCTGTTTTCAGGTCATGGGGAGTATGGCTGCATGTCTAAAAAAGCTTTTTGTGGCTTCATTAGCTGCTACTTACATAACAGACCTGAACTTCTGACCAAGCTCTGCATTGTGGGTAGCGGAGGCACCAGGCGTTGTCAAAGAAGAATGCATGGAAAAAAACAATATTTCTGATTCTTCTGCATCAATTTTGATAGTCCATCATGAGTCTGACAATGTTATGCAGTGCTAAATCGGTGGAGTCCTCGTTTAATGTCTACATTGACCTCCTGTGCTTCAACTTAATGTATGTACTCATATCATGTCATTATATTCATGGGTCTTTAAATTATCCTGGTCTAGCAAAGTGTTCATAGGCTATGAAGGGATTGCGAGTTTTTTCTGCCTCTTGCACTGAGGTTTCCAAAGTGGGCTCTAAGTTCCAGACAGTCGTGCCCGTATCACTTAAAAACTTCTACTTTGAAGTCAACAACTTGAGAAAATCACCCAGGTGTTTTATTGAAATGCGGTGCCTGTTTTTTCTTATGAATTATTCAGTGTCAATTTTGAGGAGTAATTCCGCTTCATCATGCATCAATGGCCACTCCACACCCATGTCTGCAAATCCCAGCATCGTCCTCCTATTATTCCCCTCCTAAATGAGCCATATTGTCATACACCCTTACCTCATTGAACAGATTATTTGTAATGAGCATGGTCAGTCTTTTGTGTTGACCTGTAACGTTTTCTCTTGTATGTATGTGTGTGGGTTGGATATAAACAGTGTGTAGTCTGTATACCATGAGCAGCACTTAAATCTTTTACGGAGTGCAGGAATGAGGTGTAAAACACACCATCATTTCATTGAATGAGATCTACATCAGGTGTAAAGAAGCACTGTTAGTGTAGCCCCCATCCTGAAATCACTGATCTGAATTTATAGTACGTGATCTGAATCTCTGGAGATCCTTTGTCTCTTTGTCAGCCTCTCTCACTCTCTCTCTCTCTCTCTCTCACACACACACGCACACACACAAACAAAACCTCCAGTTCCCCATCCACTACACTATGAAACAAAGAAGCACATAAGCACTTAACCTGACCTGCACATTTAAACATGCATCACACACAGCCATGCTTAAATGGAAGTATGTCCCAACAGGAAACACATACAATTAGATACGTGCACGAGCATTCACACACAGAGACACACAAGACCGGGTTCAGCTTCCTGGGCCCACCATGTTTTCCACCATGGGCTATTGCTTTAGCTACCCCTGATCTACCTGCCCCCCCCCCCCCCCCATCATCCCCTCTCAACCCCTCTTCCTTATCCCTGTGGTCATTTGTATTCATCCACTTTCATTTACTGTCAACCTGCGTCAGTTGCAGCCTGCTCTGAGCTTCTCGCTGGATGGCAAGCAGGCTGTGCACACGCCAGAGTGCGGCTCAATAAATAACAACTATTGCCATGCTCCAAAATAAATGCAGCTGTACATAAGACAGATACACAAAGGCTGTCATTCAAGGGTGCGCACGTTCGCATGCACGCATTTAATGAAACGTTCCAGTGGAGTACTGTAATGGATCCTGGCCATGCTCTGTATTACTTCTTTCCTTGTAAGTGAGCACAGTAATAACTGAAGACTCCCTGAAGTTTTAGCTCACTGGGTCATTCAATCTTGATGCACAATGGCTTTGACTTATAATGCAGTGCTGCTCAGGACAGTTGATGCTCTTTGATTTTTATTTCTTTATTTTTTTTGGTGCCATTATTTTCTCCTGACTCTCTTATGTGTAGGTCTTGAAGTGTTTTGTTCCGATTTCTTTAATGATGAACATGAAAACACAACCCATGTCTTATTTAATGCCCACAGGCAGAAGGAGTCTAATTAAAGGTCTGATTTTTAGATCCACACATCTCAAACTGTAACACTGGCTGCCTATTATTTACTGCTCTACCGCAACCACACTGTCAGCTGTGATTCATCTTTGTGTATGTGCCAGAATGTGCGAGCATGTGTGCATCCTTCTAAGCCAGGAGGAGAGAGGGTGTGACCTTTGACTATCGGTGGGAGGAAGGGAGTTAAACCACAGTCCCTGTCAGGGTCACTGTGACAGCTGTGCCAGGCAACTAACTGTCCATGAGATAACCTCGCAGCGGCTGAGAAACGAGCTGTACGGGTCGGCAGGAAGATGTGCTTGGATAATGGGGAGAGGAGGCATAGCAGGTAGAAATATGAGGAGTGAAATGAACAGGAAAAGTAGGTTAAAGAATCTGTGTTGTACTCGAGTAGAGGGAGAATCAGAAACGGAGACAGGGGGATAGATGATGTACTTGCGGTCCAGAGTTTCAGACTAAAGAAAACAAAACCAGATCCCTCAAGTTCATGAATAAAAATAAGAACAGAGCAGTTCACCGTATCTCCCAATTCAGCACTGTTCATGTGTTTTTCAAAGGGTTTTGTTTTGATGATATTCTTACAGGCAGGTTTTGTTTTGCTCCCTTCAGTATTCAGCTCTCTCTTGTGAGGCAGCGCTGGGATATTTGTGATGTTCACTGGAGTCGAGCACTGATGGAGAGCCATGTCTCACTTGAGGTCTGCTGCTACATCTTGTCATTTTGTTGCACTGCCCCTTGTAAAAAAAGCTGTGAGAGGCACAGATAATTCACACTCATTCTGCAGTTTGTTTCCCTTTTTTTTTTTTTTTTTTGTCAAAAGAGTGGACTGGCTCCATTTTGCATTCACAAGGCCGACTGCTTTCATCGCGGGCTGTGAGTCATCCGAAGCGAGAGCCTTAAATGTTAAAACTATAAAGAAAAATGTCACTGCTCTAAGGGAGGAAGACATGGTGCTTCTTAACAGCGCTGCGTGGTCATGTTGAAAATGACAGCTAATATAACTGAGGCTGTCAGGAAATTATACTGTAGCCGCAGTGACCCCACATGGCCTAAGATGGAGATGAGCCCTGAACAAAGTGGATGCCATATAAAGACTTAAGAAAGGCGTAACTGCATAAGCAGTCACATCACTGTTGGCCCTCGGACTTTGGGGACACACTTACTTGCCTCTACATGATTTATATCAACCATAATGTAGTCATGGTGTATCTGTCTGATAACTTTGTTTACCTCAATGTAGTCAAATGCTGCCATCTATTGGTCAATTGTATAAAATTAACTCATCAGGAAGGTCTTTTGTGTCTGACTTTTCTGACTGTGTGTCTTTCCTCATATTTGCTGCAGCAGCTATAGCAAAGATAGTGTCTGAAGCAAATTTGGTTCTGTATGAGATATAATCAAATCTATGAATAAGTGATTGCTATGTTTATGAAAGAAACACAAATCTATAATATTCCCAGTTCTTTTAATACATATGCATGAATACTCTATCTTTATTTGTATAGCACTTATCATACAAGAAATGCAGCTTGAGGTACTTTAGAGCAAATAAATAACGTGCTTCACTTAAAAAATGAACATGATAACAAGGATAGCAAATGAAAGGAATATAAGATGGAAAATAAAACCACTTGATAATAGCAGTACAGCTAAGTGTGAGGCTCAGCAGTTTCAACAGGAGTTTCAGGTCAGTTTTGCCGTTCAAGGCAAAATTGAAGAGATGTGTTTTTTAAAAAACACTTATTGTTGCTCCCTTGATATGTCTAGGTAGTATGTCTGTATATATTTTTGTGTTCATTTGCTAAATAGAAAGTACAAAAAGCACAGTGCAAGAACAAAGTACTGGCGTACTGGCTCATACTCCACACTCCTGGCTACGGCTCATACTAGCAGATGTCCACTTGAGGGAGCCAGAGCTGCATTAAGGTCTTGGATGCATCGTGTCTGTTAGTAGTATGAATGGCTTTTGAAGGCTTGGGTGTACATTGACCTGAAGAGAAAGCCTTGTTTCAATCACCCTTTCACTTCCTCTTATTAGCTCTTTAACTGCTCACCACCTCACCTCTTTCCTCTAAATACTATTTCAGCACTGTCCCATCACTATTCATGTTATTCACGCTACCAACACCATTGAATTTCTGTAAATGGTAACTATAGCAACAGGTACATACAATAAATCTTAGTCATCTTACTCATCCTTAGACATAATATGAAATTAAGTGCACGGATTTGATAGTTAAGTGTCACACACAGAACCCTTTGCCAGTAACAACCCAGGCTCCAGACTGTGCATGCTGCGTGCCGCCAGAAGAAAGGCACCCAATCTGTCAGGATTAAACAATATTTTGCAAGGATTTTGTGGGCAATGAGCTCAGATTTACACACAGATTTGGTGTATTGTTTGAGTGGACAGTGTGCCCCTCTCATTTCCCATTGAGGGTTTTGTTTTACAAAGAAGAGAAATGGGAAATTAAAGCGTTTAGACAAAACATTTGTCAAAACTGAGTCAGAGCTGAATTATGTATGAAGATGAATACAAACAAAGCTAAACACTGTGATATTCAGCTTCCTTCTGTGTATGGTAAAGTTACAGCATCTGCTCTATTATCTTACTGTCTGCTGATCTGGTATGAATCAGACATCTATTATATATCCTGTAGGCTACTGCATAATGCACAAGCCTTGAGACTATATCATCAACACCTACACAAAATGCTACATTTGTGAAGCCTATCATCAGTTTTTGTTGAGACTCTCAGAGATGTCGTTTCACTTCTATGTTTCTATGTTTTCACTTCTTTTTTTCTGAGGTCTTGGAGGGTTAAGGGTGTGTGATATGGCCCTAAAACACTTATCACAATGTCACAGGCTATTTGTGTGATAATGATATACTTGACGATGTGACAGAATACTGAAAAACATTTTCTGGTTTAAAACTCAGATCATCTTTTGAGCTCTTCTCGTACTGAAACTGGTGCTTCTGCTTGAGGTGATGAAATATGTTTGTTGTATTGCCCCCTTTTCTATTTACAGTCTTATTGCACTGTTAATTAATGTGTTTGGACTGTAATCCCATTTTTGGAACTAACTCACTCCTCTCCTGTGGAGCAAGTGGCAATGTTGCTTGTTGTTGCTGTGCGTCCAGAAGTCAGAATATTTCCATTGTCAAGACATGAATTACAAATGATACCCATTTTATCTTTAGCAATTTGATATGGCACACCCCTGCTTGTGGTGTGGTGTTATCAAACTGGACTGCATTATATTTTATTAAGTATTGTTTGGAAGGCCAGTGGATTACATTTTCCTGTCAAGTGTTAATGCTTTTTTGTCCACTCCCTGAGCGTGAAAGATAGTCAGGGAAGTCTGGGGATTGTTGCTTTGATTGTTTTTGATTCCAGTGATAAAATATAGTAGTCAGGCCTTTTCTAGGTACACATCATGCTTTCTTGTCACATCAGTCCATTGCGTTGTCAGTGCAGGCCAGCGTTGTGTGCTGGCATGTTTGTACTGTCGGTGTTTGTGTGCTGTGGGTCCCTTCGAGTGTCTGCATATACCACAGTTTTGCCCTGCAGATCTGCTTCCCTTTTCTTACTTTTGTTTCTCCAGGCGCTCGTTCTTGACAAATCCACTTGTCCCTCTCCATCCACGTTGCCCCTGGTAACCAGGGGAAAATGCGCGTCATACGTCATGCACAGCAAAGGGGAGGGGTTAAGAAAAAAAATGTTTTACAAAGAAAAGGAGAAAAAGGGACAAGCAGTAAGTCAGGTAAGAGAAGAAGAAACAATGAAGAGAAAAGGAGTATGAGAGAGGCCAAGGAGTGAGAAAGAATGACATGTGAGAGGAAAACAAGCAAAGTGTTTGCTCAAAGAATGGCATTCATCTCCTTTGACTATTGTAAGGTGATGATGAATTGCAAGCTGTCAAATGAAAACCAGCAGCTCCACACTGCTGTCATGGCTGAAAGATTCTGACTGACTGCCACAGCTTGTCTTTGACTCAGGGTTGCATTTTGATGATGCTGACACGCCCAAAGCACCAACCAATACAGCTTCAAAACGTGACAGATTTTTAGCAAGAGTTTTTCTAATTCATCAAAAATGATTGTATAAATCCAAGTTTAACAGAAATCTCGAGACTATAGAGGAACATGCAAGCATTCAATGGAGATTAAGCACCAAAATCACCAAGACTGGAGAGCCAAGGGAGTGCACAGATATTCTGCTTCACTGTGAGGGGAAGGAGCCCCAGTCAGCCACACAATGTTTATTTGAAAGCATAACCAAGCTGAAGTTAGTGCTACCAGCATTTAAACCCCTTTTTTGCAGTTTTTGTGTTGGCGGAAAATAACTTTACCCAATATGCTGGTGTACAGCAGTGTTTATTGACCATGATTTTTCTTCCGTTGTCCTTTTCACCTGCACTATTTTTGTCTGGCACATACAGTATGTGACTGGTGTATATGCCATTGGAACGGTGTCATTTAAATTGTGTAGGTCAGTAGAGTGGGCGGTATCCAAATTTTGATACCGTAAAATCTTCCCCACATTTTCCCGGGATATACGGTATTACTGTGACATGCGCGCAGTTCAGATGGTCAGTGCTCACGCTAAGAAGCACCAATCCTAACTTGTAGCATACCAGAATGACGGGGAGAAACTCAGCTAAAAACCTCTACCAATCATTGCTACCCAAACCTAACATAATTCATACCCCAAGAAATTATATGCACATGTAACGACAACATGAAAATAGCGCACCTCAAAGGTACTGCATCTGCTGATTTCACCACTTCATGCAAACCACATAAGATAAGATAAGATAAGATAAGATAAGATAGACTTTATTTATCCCACAATGGGGGTAATTCACGTTACAGCAGCAACAAGACAGACTGCAAGAAGTCAGAGGACAAGAAGACAAAAAATAAAAAAAAAATAGAATGAATAAAAAAAGAATAAAAAAATATTGCACAAATGTTATATACCTTATGGTAATTTACAATATATACAATATATAAGCCTGGTATCATATGGAAGCAGAGAGTCTGATGATCTCGAAGATGTCTGCCTCGTCACTGTGCCATGAAAACTCGGCGAGCTAGCAACCAAAGCGTAGCAGAAAAAAACACTTTGCTAAATCATAAAGTATGTCTTACCTTTGCTGTTTTGTGGTCAAAAGTTATATTCCAGCCCGAAAAAACGCTGCTAATGTCTCCTCCTATGACTCTGTGTTAGTTTGAGATCAATCACAAAGGTCCTGGTTGTTTACATTAAGAGAAGGGGGTTTCTAGAGTGGAGGGAGAGCTCTTCATGCAATAACCTAGCTCTGGGGTTACTTCCTTCTGGATTGTCATTGGTGTTTCTCTGGTGAATTTGGGTGGGTCGCTGAGCTATTGACCGGCGTAACCACACAGTTAGTTTCACCACTCCATCTCATGAATGAGCAGAGCGCTCACAGAGGACTCTGCTGAGCAGCCCGAAGTGTTATTTTACTGTTTTGTTTGCATTTCGTCCTTTTATGAGAGCTAAGAACAATAGCAAGCAGAAAAAAGGCTGAAAAAGTGTTTTCAACAGAGGAGTTTCTCGGTATGTTTGGACGAGATAACGGTACTCTGCCCAGATGCGCCTAAATGAGCGCCTGGACACACCTGTATTAAAACATCTGTAAAACTGCTCAGGTTCATTTTTTTAGCATGTACTTTTGCACAGTCACCTTTTTATCGAGTAAAAATTCAACCAGATACATTGAACGGAGTGGACTTCATTTTTGTTATGACGATGCTACAATTATGTTAGGCCCTTTATAGACCTATATTTTTTTTAATGACGGTAATGAAACTGATACTGTTGCTATTTTTAGATACTGCGGGATACCTTATTACCGGATTACCGCCCAACCCTATAGGTCAGAAACAATACAACCAGTAATAATACAGTTTTGATGTGCATCCAATGGAAATTTATAGATTAACAAACTCCTCAGTCTGTCCTGAAGAAAATACCTGTGCTTGTTGTAAGCTGTCATGCTTCTGAGCCCAAACTATATTACACTTATTTTGAAGTTTTCAAAGTGGTGTGGTGGTTCATAGGTGCTGCAATGGATTTGAAAAGAGGTTTTTGTAGATTTGAAGGGGATTTCTACCTGGCTGCTAACCTATGTGGTTGGTGTTTGTTGGGGTGTGGCTGGATGGTTGCTCGGGTGTTACAAAGTGTTGCTCAGAGATTGCTCTGGTATTATGAGTGGTTGGTAGTGTGTTTCTTATGTGGCTGTCAGGGTGTTGTAATGTTATGAGGAGGCATTCCATTTGGTTGATATGTCTTGGGATGTGACTAAGTGGTTTTTAAGACATTGTAAGTGGTTTGTAGTTGGGCTGGTATAATCGTGACATTTAACTTGAAATGTCATACAAATAATTTTGATTAAAGATTTATCTTTTTATTTCATTTCGTGTCATTATAGTATAAGCTTAATAATAGTTTGACACACATACACCTTATGAAGAAGAAAAAACCATTTATTGCCATTGAGCATTGGAACAAAGAAATTAAAATTATATTTCTGTTTGCCTTTTAGGCTTTGTAATGTTTGTTTGCCTCAACCAACTATTGAAATTCACTTTCTACTTGTTGCAGCATTTCTAACATTTGCCAGGTTTCCGTCCACATGGAAATTACAGAAAATTGGCAAATGAAGATGCAAATTTCCATCTACTGCTGTTATGCGAATATTAGAAATTAAGCAGCTTGAAATAAACAGTTGGTTGGAGCTAATTCTCCACTCAGGTGCCATTAATCCACAGCAGAAGAAGGGGGTGCAACAAGATGACGTCATTAAAACAGCGCCAGACGTTTATACAGGTGAATTGAAACGATTGTACCATCAATGATTGATGGTAAACAAAAATACTATGGTTGGTTTCAGTGTATTTGTGAGTAACTGCTATAATGACTGAGATATAAATATTTTAGCATTTTCTTTTCAGCATTACTTAGTACTTGGATTGCCATAAACTGTTTTACATTACAGACATTCATGGTCCCCAGAGGATGAATCCTAATGACTTTGGTAATTGCTGGACTTTTCAACTAGCGCCACCTTCAGGTCAATGTTCTGAGTTATTCAGTAAAATGTCTTCACATTGACATTGACATGAATTGGCACAAATTTTGCCCAACCTTAATGCTTCATGGACAGTGCATCATCATAACAGATTTTTCTTATAGTGCCACCAGCAGGTTTCGACACCTGCAAAACGAATGACATTCCCACCAGCCTCAGCTGCGTTTGCCAAGAACAAATGTTAGCATTCTGCTGATACCATGCTAAACTAAAATGGTGACCATAAACCTTCCACATATGTTTTTGTGAGGATTTTGCAATGCTGACATTAGCATTTAGGTCACAACACCAACGTGCCACTGCTGTGTAGAGCAGTTAGAGTTGCAGTTAGTCTCATTTTCCTAAATCTCAGGAATGTGAACTGTAGCCAGAGAGGGATCCCCAGATTATGTTTTGATCTGTGTTTTCCCTTTTTTGTTCCTGCTTGTCTGGAATGCCTTGATGGGGAGCAGCTTACTGTATGTTAAGCTAGAGCTTAATAAGCAGCGCTAGTTTGAGTGTATGCTAAAGAACAGCTAAACACAAATAATTCATTTGATTGTGTATTTTTGCATTTGTATTGGAATGATTAAGCCATCAGTAGTCTTGATAAGAAATGCTTGAAGCATGACACTTGTGTGGCTTGAGGCTTGCTGCTGGGCCAGGTTAAAGCTACCCCTATTGACGGCTGAAGAATTTGGTGATGTGTGTGCTGTGGGGTGCTTGTTGAAGCTGGATGTATAACAATAGAACGGTAAAATTGTTGACACCTAGAGGTACATTTTTGTGGTTGAAAGTAGAATGACTAAAAGCTGGTTGGAGGCAGGTGTGTGCTGGATTTCAGATAAGCTGATGGTTGGTAGGCTGAGGAGGGAAAAGGCTAGGGGGTAGCATGTTATGTGCAGCAGACAGTGTTTTCATATTTACCAGCATGTCTGCCCTCATTTGAAAAACTAATACAGTGAAAGGGAGTGGCAGAAGCTGGAGGCAAGATGGTTGCATGCATCCCTCTCCTAGATTTTCTTGCATATATGCAAACAGTAAAATGCACATGCTAATTTGTGCACATGCGCATATACAGGTGTACACATGGCATCATTTTCTGTTCCTAGGGACCTCCTCTCAAGCTAAGTGTGGATTGAGGGTTACTCAGTAACGCGTGCTTTTAGTGCGGTCTGCTGCATCAAGAAATGCACCCTCACAGATGCATGTGCTGCCACTGTCAGGCTCATGCATGCACACAACATTTTTGGGCACTGTTACTCAAGCTTACCATATTTCTCTCTTCATACTTCCCTGTTTTTATCCTCTCTATTGTGTACACACACACACACACACACACACACACACACACACACACTCTCTCTCTCTCCCTCTCCTTCTCTCTCTCTCACACATGCTCACGCTCTGCTCAGCTCCAAAGGATCAGTAGCTTATAAACTGGCTGCAGTCAGCAATCAGTCTCGCTGTGTAGGGAGAGGAGGGAAGGATAAATTGCTTCGACTGGATAGAACAGAACTCAGCCAAGCCTTACTGGATTGAGTCTTACTGGTCTGTGGCTTTTTACTGGTGAACCAACACGCTTTCCGTGTTGGATTTTACCAGACAGAGCTGGGCTGTTCTGGGCTCGAATAGACTGAATTAGTTCAGCTAAACTCTTGCTGGGCTTGCTTTCACTGGACTGTGTTGCGTTTGCCTGCAGGCCTGGGGGAGAAAGGGCAGGAATAGACGGAATTCCCTCTTTTTTTTTTTTTTTTGCAACCCACCCTCCCTCTCTCCCTCCATCCTCCCCTCATCCTCTCTCTTGCACTTTCACAGCAGACATCCAGTGTTGCAGAGCAGACAAAGGCAGCAGCCCTCAGTGCTTCTGTTCATCTGCTGGCTCCTTTAAAGACGGAAAAGGATTTTTCTTCTTTTTTATATCCCGTGCTTTTGTACAAAGGGAGCTGCTGGTGTGAGGAATTACGAGCACAGCTCTTCAGTTGATCATCCAGAGGATTTTTAGATGTCTTTTTTTCTTTTTTTCCTGCGGATTCCTAAATTTTGAGGAAATCCTTGGACTCTGAGGACGAAGACTACATTTAGTGCGTGCATTGCTTTGTCTCTTGTATTATTTTGCTGCCTTTACTGTTAATTCATTTGGCTGGTGCTGGTGGTGGTGGCGGTGAAGCCGGGGGCAGGCATGGCCCAGCAGGCAGGCATGGGGGTGACCCACCAGGACACCCTGGCAGTGCCCCCCATGCCCAAACACTCCGGCCTGAACGAAGACCTGGTGAAGATCCTGCGGGAGAACCTGCTGCAGCCAGAGAGGCCAAGAGGACACCGGCGGTCTCCCTCCTCCATCTCTCCCCGCCTTTCTCCACGCAACTCGCCACGACTGCTTCGCCGCATGCTGCTCAACAACAACATCCACAAACAGAGGCGCTTCACTGTGGCCCACACATGGTGAGACTTAGATGGATAGATAGCACCTAGAAAATTGATAGTTTGTGTCACTGTTGTGTGATGGTGGATGGGGAGCTGCATAGGCGTAAAAAGTGCATATGTGTGTTTTTCTTCTATCAAGACAGCATGTGGCCTAAACCCACCCATGGCAAACTTTCAAGGTCGGCACTGTATTTGTTGAAGCGTGTGCAAGGAGGGTGGCATGTGTGATAAGCCATTTGAGAAATTAAACTTTGTTTGCGGTTCAACTTGAACGCTTTCCTCTCAGAGAAATAGCAGGAGCGTGCACGAGCAAATCTCTCTCAAGGGTTTTTCATATGAATCTCCTAGGAAACCCTCTTCTCACCTTAGATAACGAGTTTCTCCCTTGCTTTTCCTCTCCGTCCAGCTTAATCTCATTCTATCTCTCTCTCCCCCCGTGTCAGTTACCCATTTTTACTCCTCTCACTCCCCCAATCTTCATCCGCCCCCTCCCTTCCCATGCTGCCTCTGCTTTTACCTCTGTGTGATGTATAGTTTTTCAAGATGTGAAGAGATAAACCCCAAAGCTGCCTGTCTTTTTAGGTAGGAAGAGTCTTCCATCACTACATTTCTTCCCTCCTGCTGTGGTTTTCTCTCCACACCTGCCTGCCTGCAGTTTTTGACTATTAATTAGTCTTCTATTCCTGGCTGTCTATCAGCCTCTGTTGCACTCGCCCACGCCTCATCCCCTCCCTTTGTCTCATATCTATTCCCCATTTGATTTCTCCCCCTGTACCTCTCACCTCCTCCCCACTCTCATTTTTTTCAGTCTCTTCCATTAGACACCTCCCTTCTGGCATCTGGATCGGGTTTGTGACGTAATTCAAAAATTCACATATTCTCACAGATGAATTCGCATGGCAGAAATTCTTGACTCTGCTACTTCCCCGTTCTCTCCCTTATTTTCCTCTTTGCTTCGGTCTGGTGCTCTGTTGTATGCTTTTATGTGCTTCACGTACTCTTACTCTCACTTTCTCCATTTTTAATCCCCCCATTTTGCTTTTTTATTTCATCTGTCATTCCCCCACTCTTTTGCATTTATCACATCTCCTCCCTGCTTCTTTCATCCTTCCCTCTTGCTGTTAATAGCTCAGGGAGATATACAGTATTACACGGCCCCTATAGCTTTTTCTATTCTAGAAGCACACTGCTTCCTGTGTGTCTGTATAATTTAAGTTTTATGAATTAATTATATGTGTGCAAAATTAAACCGTGCCTGTGTGTGTACGTGCAAATGTGGTTTGAACATGGTTGTTAATTCAGATTATGTAATTTTAAACACCACCACCATTGCCCTCCCATGTGCCGCTTTAAGAAGAAAGCTATTTCTCACAGTTCGATATTAAGAAGCAGAAACACTTTCATTCTTGGAATGGATTTTCCCTGTTCTGTTATGATGCTCAGCTCTGTCATCAGCATGACAGTGAGGCTAGTGAGCTTGATTGTTAAATATCTGCAACTGATAAAAGACCAGATAGCTTACATGTTTGAAACGCTGCTCGGAGTATGTGTGTGGAGGGAACATCACAGTTTTATGGGGCAATCAATTTTGAATTGTTTCTCTAACTGTGGCGTTAGATTACAGTTAAATCAAAGATTCACACCTGCTCCCGTTTTGAGATCTGTCAATGTGCATTTAAGACTGCAGGCTATCCAGTTGTTTCAATGATTTCTAAGAACCTTCCAAGGATGTCTGAGTTCCCTATCCCTTCATACATTCCTGCAGACCTTTTCTGGATAGAGTGTTGCCAAATTGGACGGACAAAAAATAGCCCAAAAATCTCTCAGAGGAACAGATTTATTGGAATATTCACTGGGATATTGGAATATGTCTTTCCATTTGTGGAAATCACCCAAATGGTATAAAAAGTAGCCCAAATTACCAAAACCCAAAACCATTTTTAACCCCCCAACTGTGGGAAAAATAGCCCACTTGGGCAGACAACCACCCAGCCTGGCAACATTGGCTGTTTATAAGACACATGCAAGGAAGAACTCTTTGTTATAAAGGAGACATGTTGGCATTATTTCATCTTTTCATCAAAAAATTCACATGAAACCTAACACTGAATTTATTCAACTAAGTATTGTTTGTACAGCCAAGTCCTGATGGAGACTATGTCTCTAGGCTGTAGAACGCTACTGCAGTCCAATAGATACTGAAAACAAAAAAAAAATAGCCATACTGGAACTGCATCCTGAAGCATGATCAGTGACATCTTGACACAGAGTGACTCTCAAGAGATCGAAATTGCAGTTGTACAAATTGTTTCAGAATAAACTACTTTTTAAATGTGTTTTTGTTAGTTTTGGAGCAAAGATGAAGTTTGTGGCACCAAACTTGCAGGTTGGCACAAGAAGTACTCTCATCTTTTACTGAGGTAGAAGTAGCAATGCCACAATTTAGTAATACACTGTTACAGGTCGTGCATTCGACAGGATTCATGTCAAAATATACTTGTACTGCAGTACCAAAGTACTGCAAGGAAAAGTACTCGTCATGCAGAGTGGCCTATTTTAGAATGTCATGATTGAATAATAACTATGGATGCATTAATGTGTAAGCACATCAATTACTTATCATTTAAATTGCTTAATCTGTTATGATGCATCATGATTTATTAATTGATTATGTTTTGTATCAGTAATTTGAATTTGCAAAGTAACCAGTAGACAAAGGCAACCGAGTGGTCGGAGTAGTAGTAACAAATATTATAAAGTGCTTCAAAATTGTACTTAAATACAGTGTATAGGTAAGTGTACTTTACTTCACACCAATTTGAAATTGTGACTGGATGCCAATATTTGTTTGTAAGACAATTTTGTTTTTTTTTTTCAAGGATTTCTTGATATAAATCTTAATCTGAAAGAAATTCACCAGCGTCTTTTTGAAATGTCAGTCTTCAGTTTCTTAAAAATCTCACAGCTCACACTCATTCTGATGTTTATCCTTGGCTAAAGAATTTGATTAAAAGACTGTTCTGGTTTCCACTCACACATTCTTCACAGTCAGTGTTTGATGCTGTTTGGCCTTCACCTGAGCGTGCTACAGAAATCATCCACGTACATGAGATGGAGAGAAGGAATGTGCCTCCATGTTTCTATGTGAATCTGGATGGAAAATTTGTATTTGTTGGTCCAGGGCTCGAGAATTTTTTTCACCATCATCCTAAAAAACAATTTTAACCGTCCGAAAATGAATGTAAACAACCTGAGGGTCAAAATATTGTTCTTTATTTTATTATCATCTATAGTTGTGAGTTGTTGGTAACATAATTTATGTAAAGCACTTTGTAATCAAAGTGTAACATTAACTGCAAACTCAAAGTACTTTTACCTCCAAACTGTACTCAGCAGATGTTCCTCCTCAGTACATTTATTTACTGTAAACTTGTTGTGTCATCACGTTAAAGTGCAGTTCACTTAATGTGTCTCTGAGTAGAAACTGTGTTTTTAGCTCTTTTAGCTCTTAACTCTGTTAGCTCTATTAGCTTCATTAGCTTAAGCTCTATTACAGTAGCTCCATTAGCTGTTAGCTCTGGTATTTGTATTAGCTCTGTTAGCGGTTAGCTCTATTAGCCAAACACACTGCACAGTATTGTTCACGATGTAGCATTTACAGGAAAAACAGTATGTTGCATCCCCCATGAATAGTGAGATCATTGCGTCCTTTTGGATTTTAATGTGCAGGATGTGTGCCTAGCAACATCACAAATCAAAACATCCTATAGTAACTATAGTAACTATAACTGTTAGTCTTGAGTGCTGCCCTGCTCTTTGCATCATGACTGCTGGGATGACATCAGAGCAAAAGCAGGAAAAGACAGTTAGAAGAAAGACTAATGATCACTTAATCACTGTGTAACTTGCTGGTCATGTACCTGTATTGTGTCTTGACATTTGAAAAAACAAGTGGGAGACAGAACATCAGACAGAGATAAAGAGAGTGTGGGAGGTTAGAAGAGAAATTGCCGTATTTGTGTGTACATGTGCGAGCAAGGGCACAGGAGAGAGACAGTTTGTTTGTAAGAGAGAGACACCATCAAATGGCTGTAAGCAGTTGGGAGGTTGACAACTGCAGTGCAATTTACTCCAATCACCTCCTCATTGTTTTACAGCTGCAGGGAATCACAGGGCCACTGCGCTGTAAATCTGGTGACATACACAGCCCTCAGTGGCTCCACTCCACACTTCATTAACAAGACAATCCTTCTCAATCGACCGATTGGCCTGATGTACTACGTTGCTGTTCTTATGGGCACAACAGTGTGAAAACCGTACTTAAATTGTTTTACAGTCACGTTGAGAATACTTGCAAACTTGCATTGCTGATTGGCTTCTCTGCTCTGGATGAGGTTGATCGGCTGTAATTATATGCAAAGACATAGGATAAGGTGCTTTTTGGGATTTAGCTAATGGAATGGAACGATTTGAAGTCAGTGCAAAGGGATTTGGTCTCATTTTGCAGCAAAATTCTAACTCCAAACAATCCAAATTGTTGACAAAATGTGATGATGGTATAATGGAATTTTGAAAGATGTAAATATTTGAGCAGGGCTTAATTTGGCTGAGGGGATTTTAAGCAGAGTGTGGTAGTTCTTATTCAATTGTTGCCGGTATTATTCCAACCTAAGCTTCAGCACTGCGTCCAACAGCAGCAGAAGCATTAGGGTGGCTTTCTGTATGGAATTAAAGAGAGTATCTGCAAAACTGGGTGTGTTGACAACAGACTTAAGACTCAGTATTGCATTGTGCCTTGCTATGAGGGGATATGTTTAGGATTTGAGTTGTTTTTAACAATAGCAAAGCCACTCTAGCACTGCAGTCATTGGAAATATGCACTCATTCATTTGAGTGGGATGGAAGTTGATGGTAGTGATATGTACAAACTGGTGACACTGTCTAAAATTTTCTTCACTGTAAATATATGAATGTTTGTACACAGTACGAGCAGCTGTCTTTTAGATACACACAGATACATTCATTACCAACAGACAGCACTTTCTCTAACATGCTCACATGCTTGGTCTACAATACATGTATGGATACAATATGACAGGAGGTTAATGGCTTTCAAGAGTCATGTCTGCTTCATAAAGATAAGACAGCTATTTTTGGAAAAATGCCCCTGCATGTGCACATGCGAGAAGACACGATTGAAAATCGATTGCTCTCAGCTTTACAAAGGCACAATACATATAAAGCAAGGGCTGAATGGTGTCCTCTCACCTTCAGGTGACAGGCCGGCACTCACGACTCAGTTTTTTCATTCTCTTCATCTGAATAACTCTGTCGATATCCTGTTTTCAACTTTCCTCCTCACTGACCCTGAGGTATTTTTAATGCTGTTGCACAACAGCGTCTGATGCTGCATTGCAACAGTGCAAGTGTCTCTTTATGTAACAGGAGAGGGGGATTTCAGTGAGGGGAGAACAGGTGGCTCCGACCGGCGGTGCTGATGCCTGTGTTTCTCCTCTGGCTGAGTGGTCCGACTGGGGAGGATTGGTGGGGATGGCTGGAGGGTTAGACAGATGAATGATGGATTGATGGATAGCTGGATGAATGATTGATGATTGATGGGTGGATGAATGCAGGATGGGTGGGATGGAGGGAAAGAGGCAGAGCAGAGGAGAGAGATGGAGAGTGTGGGAGTAGAGGACCTCAAGCTAAACGCAGTGGTGCTAATCTAGGCAGTGCATGACTCTCTACTTCTCACTGGGTTATATCATCTCTCTCTGCATGTCTTTCCCGCTTTCTCTCTCACTTCTCTTTACCATTTCTTTCCTTAAGGCAGCTGGTGGAGTTCCTACAGTAATTGCTGGTCAAGGTCTCGCAATTTCATTTTTGACTTATGGTTTGAGTCTGACAGAACAATCATTTTTTGAAAGAATTAGCTTGACAGTGATTAGAGGAAGTCACTGCTCCTAGCCAAGAAACCACACAGAAAATCACAACTTTTACTTTGCTATTTTTCTGTGGATTCAACATACAAGATAGAAAGTGTCAGTGAGTTTGAGAGGTGCTGGTAGGCAGATTTTGTTAGCGTTTGAGAGTGGCATGCTAGCTGGTTCCCGCTTCATGCTGCTCTGAGCTATGTGGCTGCTGACGATAGCTTCATACTTATGTATATTTCCCAAAACTATTCCTTTGAGCTGCCAAAGTTGTAGACTATACAGTGTGTAGAAGGTTTTATTATTTTGTTGGATGTTGATTGCCTGTGACTCAAATGATAACAAATTTGAAATTTTTCAAGCAAAAATGCCAAAATATTCAGATTTTTTGCTTCTTTTCTTTGTCGTACATGATAGTATTCTGCAATGTTTTTGTCACATTAGTGCTCTTGGACATTATATTGGTCATTTTTTAAGACTTTGTTTTTACAGAATGTTTAACTGATAATGATTCTTAGCTGCAGCACTAATCAAAAAGACATTTAGTGTAAATGTGTTTAGGGTAACAACATGCCTTCAGCAAAGCCCTGAAATCCCAGCTGCCCTGGTGGCCCAAATACAAGATGTTCTTGTTGTCAACCTTCCTGGTAAATACAAATTAAATATGAGGTGGTTCACATTAAATCCAGCAGTGGCTTTTAGAAGCATCTTTCTGTTCCTCAGAACCTCGACATGGAGGTGGTTTTTACCCCTTACAATTGAACTGATGTGTTTACCACTTATGACTGAAGCACTTGTACTGCCCCCTCAGTGAGAGTGACTGCAGTTTTCAGAGTTTTCAGCCATTGCAAGTGGGTATTCCATGTGAAATACGACTCTATAGCTACCTCTGGTAGAGCCTTTAGACGACATATCTATTAATACTCAGCACTATGTTGCCTGTTGTTCTTTCATATTGCCAGTCCATGGTCCATACCTTCTTAACATGTATTGTTTTCAGGCTATAGCTTTGCTCAAGTAATTACCTTCCATTCCTTTGAGGTGGCTTTGGATTGCAGCTGCCATCCTGCTGTGCAGCAAGCAGGATTCTCCAGGTTTTATCAGCCCAAACACTGCTCTCCACCCGGGAGAATAGAGCGCCTGTGATTTGCATACATATGAGCATTTGAGCAGTGTTGCTGCTGATGCTACTGTGTTAACAGTGCTGCTGGCTGCATGACACATCAGCACAGTGCAGGCTTTTCATTTGCAAAGACGGGCACATTTGGACTAATCATTGAGCTCACACACACACACGGTTTTGCATACATGCGCATGACACGAACGTGCACTAATAGAGACATACTCGCTCTCTCTCTGCGATTCTCTCACTATTAGAGATTAGACAGGACCCTGGTTATATGACTCAGCTTTGACTTAGTATTCTGAGCTAGTGGCCGAGTCAGTGTTGGCTGAGATGAATAAGAAAACTAAGATTATATAACTGTGTGACTGGAAGAGACTGTGAAAGAGAGAAGAAGCATGAGCGAGAGAGAGAGGAGGATAGGGGAAGGATTTTTGTTTTTTGGATTTTTATATGCTGCAAGTGTATTTCAGATCCCACCAACTGTAATATATCACTTATAAAAATGAAGAAGCCCCCTGGAAGTGCTGCTGCACCATCATCCCATTTAATATGGAGTTATAGAACAGAACTGAATTGATTTGGAAATTATTCAGACATCAGTACCACGCTGCCCTGTTCTAACTAGAATCTGTGAGTGTAGTGGCCACTGGCTGACCTCAAATGACAGAACAGTCATATATTATCAGAAAAAAAGAGCTCCATATCACATGAAGGTTTCTACAGAGTTCTATGTCCAGTAGATCCGCATACTTCAAAGGAAGCTTTTACTGCTGAAAAGTTTCTACAAACCCTTTTATTGTAAAGAACGTTTGGAAAGAAAGTCTCTCCTTTGAAATTTTGAAAGGTCACAATGAACAGACTCCTGTACACTGTATTTGCTAGCACGTCCTGGAGTTTTATTTCAGTCATAGAATGTTAGATATACAATAATCGAACCAAAATAAAAGCACAGCTTTTGTGAATCTAAAAAACAAGTCTGCAGTTTCCATGGAAATACATTTATGCAGTTTTTCAGCTCACCTTTACAGTACAGCAACTTTCATTTCCTAACAAGTATCCAGGTAACACCACATTATCAGTGACACTTGGATAATGTGATCAGCCAACCAGATTTAGGCCTTGACCTCAACATTTTTCATCATTGGGCCAATCCATCAGTCTTTACACAATAGGAACATCTAAGTATCATGACTGTTGGTTGACCTGATCTCAGGTCAGGATACACATTTAACTTTTTAGAATCAAGCAACACATTTTGGTTTTATCATCATTAAACATGCATGACTGAGAGGGTGTGTTAAAGCAGTGGGTTATATATAGAAACTTGATATACACATAATGTGTTCGCTGTGAATGCTGATTGTGTTGTCAGACAGAAAAGGAAATAGTCAGAAAGCAGCCCCTGCACTCTCTGTTGTAAGTGGATGTTTCCAAATTTGTACGTCTGTGTCTGCCCAAGCTCCTGTGAATGTCTGTGGCCTTTCAGGTCAGTCTCCTTCCTCCGCTCTTCGTTTTCTTCACATCGTGATCATCAAGCCCAGCGCAATGCCAGAAGTAGTCAGGCTCACATCCATTACTTGTCAAATTCTATAACCCTGTTTGAAAACCAGTGGGGACACTAACAGCGCCTCCAGATCTGCTGGCAGATCTGCTTTTCTTTTTTTTACCTGTTAAAAGTTCTGATATCACCCAGTCTAAATGAGATTGTCATTTTCCTGAAGCATGTTGATCCTTGTGACATTCAGCTCAGTTCAGCTCAGCAGGTCTTCAGTGAACTGAAATAAAGGATCATGTGTATATTGAGTATCATTTGCATCTAGATACATGAAAGCGTGTTAGCGGTGACGACTGTTCTACCAGATTTAATTAAATGATGACCAGAATGAATCGTGAGTTGAAGAGGCCACAGCTGCAGGGCTTCATCAAAGGCCTTTTGATATGTTGATATCTTTTTGATTCAACAAAATGACTGAAAGATTCTATCAGTGTTTGCTCTAACATGTCAGGCATTGATGTATTTCTGTTTTCATTCTGATTTGTATTTATATATTTATTTATTAGTGTATTATTAAATGAATAGATCCACTGAATAAAGGAAGGGAGTAAAACTGGATTTTTTTTTTACATTTCAGTAGTTTAACATTAGTTTATTTATTCAGTTAGGGGAAAAAAGA
This sequence comes from Chaetodon trifasciatus, assembly GCA_037975065.1. Classification (NCBI taxonomy): domain Eukaryota; kingdom Metazoa; phylum Chordata; class Actinopteri; order Chaetodontiformes; family Chaetodontidae; genus Chaetodon; species Chaetodon trifasciatus. The sequence continues at coordinate 5,191,984 of JBBMOE010000008.1, forward strand.
AGTGTGATCTCATGCCGTTTCACCTCATACCTTCACAGGTTTCGGAGGTCTGTCTAATTAGTGGAGTGTTTCTGCTCTGCCTCCCTCCTTCCTGGCCTTTTTCCATCACACTCTCATCTATAATTCTCTTGCTCGCACCTTCATGATCTTCAGCTGTGTTTTATTTCCGCTGATTTCACCACCAGAACTTTGACTTGATTGCTATGGGAGAATTCAGTTACTGATTAGTGGGCTGCTCTGATAAATGCAGCTGCATCAGAGCCTCGAAAGAGTAGCCTGAGGAGGGAGAGAGTTGAGAAGATGATTGCCAAAGTTTTTTTCTATATCTATGAATATCTTTGTAATGGACTGCAGATGGCCATGTACTCTTCTGTGCATATCTGATGCAGAGGTTGAGAGGTAGTGTGGATATATTTCCTTCCCTACAACTCCATTCTCACCGCAGTTCTCCTAATCACAGAAAGGCTCAAAGATGGTTGGGTGTGGCCTTAAGCCTTCGCTGTCATCCTCTCTGTGAGAGCCTAATTAGTCTGAGGTGAGATCCATTAATGATGCATGGCTGTGGTAAATCCATTTGTCATATCTGATTATAGTTGCCAAGCTCAATAACTGAAAGTATAACCCTCTCACGTCACAATGCCCATTACTCAGATGCCATTAGTTTAAGGTCTTTGTAGGTCCATGTCGATTCACATCTAGAAAAAACAAGAAACCTGCACCACTGCTGCATTTGGTGCTGATGCCATGTTCCAGTGATAGCTGCAGAGAAGACTCAGACTCGTCTTTATCACTAAGATGAGAAACGTGTTTCAGAGATATCTGGTCAAGGATGTACAATAGATTTCTGGATAAGAAATAATGCCCTGAAGAAACTTGTCATCTTTCTCTGTGGAAAAAAAGAAAAAGTGTCCTTGCTCAGAAAGTCGTGAGAATGTTTGACCTTTTCTCCGCATTCTTCTCTAAACCTCTCTTTCCCTTTTTATCCTCCTCTGGCTACTACTCACACAATACCAATTCTGTCTGCATCCTATCTAGCCTTTCAAGGCTGGGTCTGATATTGAAGAACCACATACAAGGGCATTGCACAGTGTATTGCTCCTCTGAGGTGGGGTCATCTTCCATCATCTAATAAGATCCCCTGCCATGTTTCATCTCTTTGAACTTCGCTCTTGTTTTAAGTTGTTGTAAGCCGGATATGTAATGACATGGCAAGCTGCATCTTGTCGTCTACGCAGCAATCGCAGAGGCGATGTGGAACAGGAAGAGGCAGGAGTGGTACAAAGGACTCGTCGACTCCTGTGACTTCTCGAACGGTCACATGAGGTTGGGAGCACGTGACCTGACTCCTTTTTGTCATTGCACAATTTCAAAAAATGTTGAAAAGCGGTTTAACTTTTGAGATGAAATGCAGATCACCTGTCAAACTGCAACATGAGTGATAAGGGAAATTCAATCTGCATTCCTGCCTACATTTTCAGGGTGGTCGGTAGCAATTTGTCAGTTTCTCTTCTGTTTTAGAGACCAACCCAGCTTCTTCAGTCCACCTTGCATTTTGCTGTCTGAATGGGGCCTCAGTACACAGAGATAGAGTGTCCACCTCTGGCAGTTCTAATGAGTTGCATGTCCAATTAAGATGCAGCTGCCTCCTGTGTTGTGAGAGCCGTCCTGTTATTGATGTCATCCCTTGATCATTTTTCACAGCTGCTTCCAATATCCTGTTCTTTATGAGGGTGTGTTTTCATCTTTTATGTGCTTGCGCTTGTGTACGTATGTGTGTGCAAATATAGACTGTGCAAATACATCTGCACCTTAATATGTGTGTGCATGTCTGTGTGTGTGTGTGTGTGTGTGCGTGTGTGTGTGTGTGTGTGTGTGTGTGTGTGTGTGTGTGTGTGTGTGTGTGTGTGTGGTCCCCTTTACAAGTCTGTGTGTTCTTGTTTGTGTAAGTACCTATCCTGATTACCAGTCTTCTGATGTCTGCCTGTCTGACCACTGGGGCTGTCTCCTCTGATTGCATTGATTCAGTGCCTCCACATGCAGTATTAAAAGACGAAAAATGAACAGCGTGCTCTGAGTATGAGGCAATTGGTCTGCACCTAGTTTCTCATGTTCCTCACGAGGCAGAGAGTGAGAGAGAAGGAGGGAGAAACTCCACACGTGGATGGCTCTATGTGTGTATAAGCGCGTGTGCATGCAAGGATGATATGCTTGTCAGCATTCAGAGCATCAGTGTAATGGTCATACTTGTAGTATGCCAAAATCATGAAATATTATAACTGATTTCCCATCTATAGCCCTCTGCAGTACAGCTATATATTCAGATTATATCAAGGAGAAAACATGGAACACGCCTTAGGTGACACGTGCATTAGCACTGCATTAGTAATAGTTTTATTGTGATTAAACTGCAAATCAATTCATCACAACTTATACCATAAAGAAGCTGATATTCAGTTTTTGCAGAGCCACATTGCTGTTCAGGCCAGATGCTTGAGTGGCAGATTTATCTGTGAGCGAGCAGATGGTTTGGAGGGATGAACGTAAGGCCTATACAGTAGGTGTCATGGAAGAGGAAAAGTTGAGTGGATGAGGAGAGCTGGGATGGATGGCGTAATTTTTCTGTCAGGCTGCCCACCACTAAGAAAATTAGGAGTGACAGAGTGGATTTGTTTTTGGAAGAATCCCTAACAACTCTACCAGACCAGCTATGGAGGAACACCTCAGCTCTATCCCAGTTCAACTCTAAATACTATACATGTGTATACTTACACATTTTTTGAGTCGGCTGCAGCTAATGATTACTTTCAATATCAGTTAATTTGTCCATTAATCAACTGATTCATAGTTTAGTTTATAAAATGACAATATATTACACAATAATGTCAGAAAATGGAAAGTGACAGAGTTACTCACACAGTCATGAATGTAAAACAAACTGTCCTACAACAGGGAAAGCATAAAAAATACTTATGAAATGGATTGATCGTGGTCTGGTTTGACCTCCTCCTGCATTCATCTCATATCCCGTCATATTACCATGACAAACAGTAATGCATGTTAACATGTATGTTATGTGTATATGTAACACTGCTGTAGATTTAAGGCTCCCATAGGGTTTATGCAGTATGCAGTCAACAGCTTCACTGTAGTCCTAGCGTCTCATAAAAGAGCCTGTTTTCTGTTATCATGCCCCAGATGGTATGTTTCAATTCTCACATGCAATAACAGCACATCGTTGATATTAATATAACATAAATTCCAGCATGTTATTTGGTCTAATATTGTTGTAATTGTCTGTATAAAATCCTGAGTGCTCAGTGGAGAAACATTAGTGTTAATGAACGACGGTTCTCTACGTAGTACATGTTCTTTTGTATTCTGTATTGATACTTTCCAGTTGCTCTCCCAACACCTCTGAAGATTTCTATTTATAGAAATAGATTTGTGAGTGTGTTGCAGTAGCAGCTATGTGTGCTGTCTCTGGCTGCACTAACAAGGCCTTTTTGCTAGCTTTCAGGGAGTGTCTGGATATTGACCTGGAGTGGAAGGATTAGTGCAGGTACTTCAAACAGATCGCCGCCTCAGACCACCTCTCATGGCTTTAAACGGATGCTCTTGGCCAGAGCAGCTGTCAAACCACAGAAGAATGAAAAGATAGGGTTTGGGTTCAGGAGGAGTAAGCCATGATCTGCTGGGCGGTTTTGACAACACCAATCATAGATATTTTCTCCCTATTTTCCAAAATATTTATCTTCTTCAAAGCCAACTGTATACACCTATTTTACCCTGGATACTGGCTGTTATCTCGACCGAAAGCACCCATCAGAGTTGTCTTTGATTGCTTTAACCTCACGTTTTCCGAGCTGTGAATATATATATATATATATCCTTTCTTTTGCTTAATAAACTTAGCTTCAGTTGTTGCTTTTTGACATCTCTTGATACCCAGTGAGGTTTTCAGCAAACTGAACAATGTCTGCTCTTGAATCCCAAAAGGTTCAGTAGCTTGGCAACATGCACTGCAGTGATGCCCACACATAGTGTAAACAGGGAAACAGGAAACACACAGGAAGACAGTTACATCATGCTTCCCCTCATAAGACGCATAGACACGCACATGTATGCACGCACTCATAATCATAATAACATGTTTCATTGAAGAAAATACATGTTAAGTGTCTCACACTAGGAAGAGATGTATATTTGTGACGTAAGCTGTGATGCTGGCCGAAACTAAGAAATATGGTCTTACTTATGGCTTGATGTCAGTTCGTCCTGTGGCATTTTGAAAGGGTTTCATTAGTGCAGTGGTGTTTGTAGGTGGAAAATGGTGGTGCAACAACCACTTTGGATAGAAGAATGACAAGAGAATTACAGATTACAGTTTTTGAAATGACCAGTGTAATTACAATGGCCAGTGTGTTGAGTTGTCTGCTGTCTCAGAGTGTGGATAAAGGTTTTTTTTCACTCTCTGACTCGGAAGCTTTGAGTATCAGCACAGTGTGGTCATCAAAGCCCGAGCCAGAGAAGGATAAAAAGTGATGTTGTCTTCATCCGTATACTGTAGAATAATCAGATTCAGTAGTACAAGCTGCAGCTGCATCAGGGGAACAGGAAACTGGTCAACACATTCACCTCTGGCATGAGCAAAAGATGGGGTGGTCCTAAAGTGTTTTGAAAAGCTCTGATGTTGGTGCCGTCGTTTCTCCCAGACTGCACTGCAACAGTTTTGTTTTCAAACTCCCATCACCTTTGTGTCGCCTCTGTGAGGGCTGCAGCTCATTTTGCAGACCCCAGGAGGGAGGCGACAAAGGCCGTTAGGCTGGTGAAAAACACCGTCCAGATGCTCACCTTGGCAGAGCTTGACTGGTCTAAAGTGAGATTTAGCTGCTGTGCATGGCCGTGCGCAAACAAGGCATCAAAATCTGCACTCAAAAGGTGAATGCGTGATAATCAGACTGAGCACAGGGGTGTACCATTAACTGAGATTAAGAGAGTTTTCAATGTCATAAAGGTGGCTCTCCTTTAACCTGGCTGGATTGCCATGATAACGTACACTCCTAACTTGCTCTGGAGGAGGTTATGTTCAGACTCTGTGATTTAAAGTGGCGATACAAAATGCCATGTTTTGACAAATTCTTTTCCTGACAATATCCTTATATGAGCGATGGAGCAGAACCTGCTGAGCCGTGCCCCAGTAAATGTCACTGAACAAAGCCGTGTGATTACAGCAGCATAAACTGTATGCATCACGTACGTGCATGCATTAAGTTGGTGATACAGAAAATCATTTTTTCCTGTTTGCTTCAGGTAGCACTTTTACACAGCATGTCATCCATTCACTAAAACAAGGATGAAGGCACTGAAACTATGGACAACTATTATTATGAATGAGTATCTTAATTTTAAACACTCAGGGTGCTTGGCATTGGTGGCAGTTAGCCTGTTTTCAGTCTTTATGCTAAGCTACTTTATGCTAGCAGACTGCTGGCTGTAGCTTCATATTTCGTGTTCGGGTGTCGAGCCTCTCGTCTGCCCAAGAAAGCAAATAAGCCAAAACATCGATTGTGTTTTTGAAGGGGTCCTGAGTCAGTATCAGAATGAAACTGGTCTCTGAAGCCACTGACCTCAAACATTTAAATAATGTCAGAGTAGTACAGCATTAATCAGGGAAATGTTTGTCATGTGTTTACTGCACCACTACCACAATGTACTTGACCTTTTGCAACTGCCAAATGAAAATAACCTTTTTTTGTAATGTCTTTTCCCTCACAGTTTGATTTAATCTCTCTTGTTTTTACTTTATCAAGTTACCTGACAACAATCACAACAAAACAGATGACATATGTGCCATTTTTCATACAACGCTGATGGTTGCTGGTGAAGGGAAGTAGTCATACTCATGTGTAGACCTGCAGCATTAATTGTTGCTAATACAAAACATGTCAGTGATGGATGGATGATGTTCTCATAATGTGACTTGTCTTTCCGGTGACACTGTTATGTTATTATTGTCACAATTAATCAATGTGACAGTACTCTTTTGTAAAGAGAATATAAGTATTTTAACGTTGCCACAGGTTGAGAAAGAGGTGAGGAAGAGTGATTCATGAACTCTGAGTGACCTGGTCTGGCAGAAAATCCCCTGCACTTCTAGCAGCCAGCTTTCAGAGTGTTTATGACAATTTATATCCAGTAAATTGTATTGTCCTGATTTAGTGTTTTCTCGCACGGTTCATGGTATTACGGAGATCTCACACGCCTATGTATATACATCAAGATGCAGCAAACCTCTCAGTGAACAGAAGCAGTCAGAGGACCTTGGACATGTGCATCGCTCATTGATTTTCAAGATTTGCGTCAATCCATTAGCCCTCTTAAAACTTACTCATTGGTCTGTGTGACAAGAGGTGGCTAACCTGGATATGAACTCAAACAGCATTAAGGGAGTGCTGTGTGTCTAAGCATGTTGGAAGGCTGTTTTCAAACCCCCTCTGCTTTTTATTTTTATCACTTGTGGAGAGATGACCTTTCTGCATCACTGTGTGCGTTCTCTGCTCTTGGCATGAGGTTTGATCGCATGCCTTGTCAACAGTATCTAATCCAGGGTGCTCACACCTTAATTTCAGTGCTTACTCAGACTTTCTGTGGACCTTAAGTGCATCTGTTTTGTAAAGGTGTTATTTTAGGCATTACTTAGTTTGTTTTTGGACCTGTTAGAGGGATTTCCTGATAATTGGTTTCACCTATGCTCAAATTTCCAATGTTGCACAACTTCCCAACACCAGTTAGGTTAGCAGGGGGAGAGGGAAAGAGAACCACTGTGCTAGACTCCAACCTTTCTGTGTTGTAATATTGATAACAAGCTTGAAGTAAGGAGCTAATTTTAGAATCTAATCTACCTTGATATTTGATTAAGGAAATAATGGCTATCATGCCACAGCTTCTCTTAATTACCTCTGGTGTGAGTTAGATTAAGGCATTGCGATGCCATGTCTTCCCTGTGGCATGAAATGTGCGTTGATGTCTGTGTGTGCGGGCACTTGTGTGTATATGTATGCACTTGTCTTCATGTTGCGGGGGGATTGATTTGAGAGCCAGAACTGCTTTATCTTCCTTTAAAATTGGTATTCGACAGAAAGCTTATCTCAGAAGCCAGAGAGGAGGAGGTGGAGGAGGTGGAGGAGGTGGAAAAAGGGAGAGGAGGAAAGAAATGAAAGTGGGATCTGTGTCTTTTGCGTCACTGGTTTGATTCTGCATTGACTTCTTTGTTTAGACTTAACTTGTTTCCGCTGGATGAAGCATGAGACTTGCATCCAGGGAATGGTAATCTGTGTTTCTGGAGAAGAGCCAGCCAAGAAGCCATTTTCAACACTGTACTCACTGTAAGGCAGCTGGTGTCCGTTTTATTCCACCATTAGAGAAGAGTGTACTGTATATTGGAGTGCAATCTCTTGAATAAAACTGATTCGCAGTATTAAAAGAAACAGGAGTAGTTTTTGTCATCATAGTAAAAGAAGTACACTGCTGCTGTTGAGCATAAAACTAATTTGTGCTGGCTAACCCTCATTTCAGTCAGGAACACAAATTGCAACTAATGGAAATATATTGATGCTTGGTGCCGATGGCTCTGCTCTTAAGATTCTCCCTGGATTAGCGGCATGCTAAGCCAAAACAAGGAGCACAGTGCAAGAGCATGGGTATACAAAAGTGGGCCTAAAGCAAGACATTGAATGTCATATTCCAGCAGCAGCATTGAATGTGCAAGCATTGGTGAAGCAGGGATCAGTGAGGAAGGAATCATATGTAAATTGACAGCCTTGTTGTGAAAATGGCTGTGATTGCTGTGTGACTAATTAGAAACTACGATTCAGTCCGTGGCTGTCAGCTGATTGCAGCTGGGATTTTTGACTTCTGTGTCCTGCATGAAATAGCGCCATGCTTCATGATGTGAACCCACAACTGCATGGAGAAATCTCTTGGTTTGATCTTTGAGTAGAACTACTATGGTCCTGGTTGCTTTCCTCCAGAGGTTTTTGGGGCACATCCAATTGGGAGAACAATACGCTGGTGGGATTACATATTCTATCTGACCTTGCGGTCCCCCTGGATGAGCTGGTGGATGTGGCTACGGAGAAAGGTGCCTGGCTTACTTTGTTTAGCCTGTTACCACTGCGATCAGGACCCAGATAAACAAGCAAAAATGAATGGATGGATGAATGAACTGTGAGTGCCCTGACCTCAACACGATACACTGAACAGAATGCTCCTTCTCATACTGATCACAATCCAAGCTACTTACTGCCGGAACATGCAAAGCAGACATTTCTTCTGAACAAAAACAAAACAACTCTGCGCTCCTTTTTGGTTAAATAATTGCTGACATATTTCTAAACTGATTTCGAAATGTCTTTTACTGTGTTTTCTTTCTCTTTCTATCACAGAGAACAGCAGCATTTAATTTTCCCTCACATCGCCATTCCCCACGTTGCTATGTGATTGGCATAGACCAGACAGTTTATCTACAGGATGTCTTTCTTTTTTTTATCCCTCTTATCAGCTGCTGTTGATGCAAATGGTGATATACTGTACTGTAAGGTCTCTTAGAGCAGAATGGAGTAATGACATGGCCTTTTCCTGAGTCTACCAGTCAACATAATAGAAATACTGATATTATGCAAAGCGCCATAAACTACTCCATCTTAAGTGGACACATAAACAATATAAACATGCCCATTTATCTTTAAGGGCTGAGGCAGCAAGTGATGGAGGATCTGCCATAAATCAGACATTTGATTATAGCATGCATCAGCAAGTTAAACTGCATTTTCTTAAGTTGCTGACCAGTGTGTTTAGGTATGATGCAGCAAAAAGCATTTTACCATGAGCCGTGTGATGTACAAGGTGCAGCAGTTCTGTCATACCCTGGTTCCCTCATCCCAAACCCCATGAAATGCCATCCATGAAATCTTAAAGTGATACAAAGCTTGTTTAAAATTTAACACTTGCTCATCATTACGGATGACATATAGACATATAGATGTTCACAGACTGACTCCACATGAAGAGGCCTGTATTATTCATGGGGATGGAAAATGCTGTAACAAGCTGTGAGAGTAATTTGATGATGATGATGATGATACCTTTATTGTCCTGGAAGAAATGATTGCGTGTGACAGCTTGTCAGTAGAAAAGAGTAGAGAGCAGTCTGTAAAACGACTGAGTAAAATTGGGGGATTTGAAGGCAAGAAAGGGGGATACAGCAGCATTCACTTTAAGGGCTGAAGCGACCTCCATTAATCAATTATTTGATTCAGCTGAAAATTAATTGACAGCTGTTTAGATCATTGATTCAATGTTTCAATAATTTTCTGGCCAAAATGCCAAACATTCCCAGCTTCCAGCTGCTCAGATTTGAGGATTTGCTGCTGTTTTGTGTCACGTACATGTAGTAGTTGATTGAATGTTGGACCATTTGTCAGATAAAACAAACAATTTGAAGGAGTCACCATAAACACTGGAATATTTTAATGGCCATTTTTCACTGATTTCTCAAACGTTGTTAACAAAATGATACACTGATATAAAATAATTCCTAGTCGTAGGACTAGCACAGGATTCCAGCACTGCATCAGAACAGTCCCTTTAATCCCACTGGGACTGGCCGTTCATCCCTTTAAAAGATTGGGTTACCTAATCCAAATGCTCAGTGATGATCAGGAGCAAGTGACAGAACATTGTTTGATTTGTGTCAGTATTATTGGAAGCAAATATGATATTGTGTATGCTTAAGTGTGTGTGTGTGTGTGTGTGTGTGTGTGTGTGTGTGTGTGTGTGTGTGTTGAGGGGTATCACGTGACAGAGTGACATCAATGCATACTTTCTATACATTTCCTTTCAACACCTTATTCTGTGTAATTGCTCTTATGTTCTGCATTACCAAGAGAAAAAATGACAAAGAGCTTGGTGAGTAAATTGCGTTGAAAGAGCAGTGATTAGCAGTTAATATCAGGTGTTCATCATTCTTATTAGTCATGAGAGCTCCACTTCAACTGTAAGCCTGTGTGTGGATCACTATATTACTCAGATCTCATGCAATCATTTAGATATTTAGCAACCCTGACTTTAACTGAGTCAAATGTGTGTTTGTGACAGGCAGCGCTTGTACATACAGTATGTGATCATGCGGGGTGGCGGGGTGCCAGACTTGGGTGCGCTGACATGTTTTTGCAGGTTGTTTGACGTAGATAGATGAAAACATAATTGTGTGCCCCTATATGAGCGTGTATAGACATGTTCTTCTACATATGTTTGAGTGCACATGTTTGACTGCAATTGTTTGCATCTCATCCGCCGTATGTGTTCATTTACATGTATGTCTGCATCTGCTTGTATGTGTGCAAGGCGGTAAAGGGGTAAAGGTATCAGCAATGTCTGCTAATGGTGGGAAAACAGTTATTGGTGGGTTCCCAATTGTAGAGACAGAGTCCTGGAGAATAAGCTGCTACGATTAGGTAGAGCTCCGGTCTGGTATCTTTGTTTGTTGTGGAGCTTAAGTTCTTAAGCGAGTACTGCTTAGAGGTGAGGTCTCAGACTTGCATTCCTTCCTCTCCTTTTTTTATGCCATCCTCCCCCTCCATCGAATTTTCCATTTTTCTTCCACTGATGCGGCAGTGTGAAAAGACATGATAAGAGGGTTCTAATCCATGCCAGGAAACAAAGATGATGTTTTTTAGTTTGTGGTAAAGTGGAACGCAGCACTAGAACCCTTTGCGTCACTGCTTTCTTGTTTGATGCATTCATTGTGGAATTGCCTATAAAACACAAGTGTGTTTACTGGGGAGAGGGCGCTTGTACACACACCCCATGTCCCTGTTGCTTTCTCTGTCTCTTATTATGCATCCACTCTCACAAACGCACACAAATGCATGCAAGCATGCAAATCTCCTGCATACAAATCCATCATGAAAAGAGTGCACATGTAGACTACATACATAGACAAAACCAAGAATCCTCACACTCTTGAGCACGCTCTCCTATCTGGGGCTTGTGATTAAAAGCCATCATTATCTTGCTATGGCCTTAATGAGAAGCACACACCTGTTTTCCACAGCTGGTCCCGATCACAAGCTGTCGTCCTTCACTCCAGTGCCAGACGGTTTGGAGGTGATAACTATGCGATGCTATAAATCACCAGCCGAGAGTCTAGTCACCACGGAAACAGGCCTTATTAGAACCATCTAGCCGAAGAGACTTGTCCTTTACCCCTGTTCTCAAAGTCCTGGAGCAGAATGAGCCTTAGTCACTGTCGCTTTCAGCCTAGCCTTTGGCTCTGAATGCATGTCGGAGAAGTATAGCATGAGCTCATCATGTGTGCAATCAAAGGCCCAGTGGTATCCGGCTTCATGAGTCATGGAGCTTTTGCAGAGGTCACAAATGGGCTTAACCATGGCTGACATAAGAGAACATAATATTCTTCCTATTCTCTCAGTGCAGTCAAGCACATGCATTCATATGAAGACTTCAGTTTGCAATAAAAGGTTCTGGATTGGTTTCATAAAGGAGCTATTTTTAGTAATACACAGGACAGTTTTGCCACATTAAGAAATGGGTCTAAGAGCATGCGTATCCCCAGTGTCTTAAAAGCTGGTGTCTTTGCTGCTCGTAAACCTACTATGTCTAGATAAATGTCACCACTGACAATTTGCGGATGGATGATGTGACATCTCCACCAGTGTCTTTCTTTAAAAGGCTTTTTGCCCCTTGAATAAGGCAGCTGAAAGACACTCCTGAATAATGACTGACAGACTGAGTGGACTCTGATGCTTATGAAAGAGGCATTGGTGTTCCAGTTATGTCTTTCTTTTTGACTCGTTTGTCACCAGAATCAGTCATGCAGGATTTTAAGACAGTACACCCATCAACTGTGATTAATTGTTGTGCAATTTAATAAGAAAAAAAAAGATATAGTATGTGGTTCTACCCTGAAAACCAAGTAAAAATCTTTGAGTCTGTGTTAATCAGAAACAAGTGAAACCAAATTTCTATGTTTTGATAGTAAAGCCCTGGATATATATTCTATTACAGTGTGTAAATCCCTTGTTTTAATGTGTGACAGTCTTCCTCCCATGCTTCAGTAGTGACATAGTACAGTAGGTGTTAAGGAGTAGTTTTGAGTGTAAATTTAATGGCCAAATGTGGTTGCTCCTGGCTGCAAGCCAGTCGAGCAAGGGAGTCATTTTCCATAAGCCTGTCTGCCTGTGTGTCTGCCCTTTTTATTAAGGCACTGCTTATCATCATATCTGTGTGCCTGGCTTCCCTTCTCTCTCCATGTCGCTGATTGTCTTTCTCTCTGTTTGGGTTCATAAAAGTAACTGTGCAGGATACATTTCAACTGCATTTTCTTAAGAGTGTGCCTTCTCGATTGTCACTCCATACTTTACCTCGGTTGGTCTGGCTGCTTGACATTTAGTCTGAACATGTTGTCAACCTGTCTGACCCAAAGAGAACAGAGGGAAAAAGGTGCAGGAAATGCAGACAGGTGTGGGATGGATAGAGCTGATGGATGGGGATGAATTGTGAGAGGTGAAGGGATGTGTTGTGGCATTGTCACCGTGATAGAATTGAGACTTTGAGTCCAATATTAGCTTTATATTAAACCATAGGTGTGGGCAATAAGGATAAAATCCCCTATCATGGTATTCATATATTAGATTTTCTGCACGTTCATTTTACAAATTGTAATGGATGTTATGACCAAACAGAACCCCCACACCTGGTTTTGTTTAATTTGGCAAATTAAATACCTGACAAATCAAAGTACTTCATCAAATTGATGCAAAAATCTGATTAAAATCCTATATGAACCTAAACCATCATTGCCCACAGTGGCCTAACACTTCCACAGACACTGATTAATTAATGGTATGGCAAAATCTCTGAGAGATAGCAAATGTATATAATTTCACAGTATATATTGTCATGTCACGCATCTGTCTCTCAAACTCTGACAATCCTCTCGTACCTCAGCAGAAATGAGAATCTCTCTGACTGTCTTTCAGCAGTGGTCAGTGAGATGCTTTGCTAAGAGAAAAGCGTGTCACCGTGGTCATATTTGTCATATTCTTGATCTCCTATCTCCCCTCATCAGTTCTTTTGACATTATCGTTGTAATTTTGCAGGCCTTTTTGTGAAGGAGGAGGACTCTGCATGTAGATAACAAAGGATGAAAGGTGCGGGGAGAGATGAGAAGGGATCTGAATATGGGAGGCTTGACTTAGATCAATAGGCTTGCATTGGGATGGAGAGAGAGTGAGATAAAGAGTGAGCAGTTTTCTCACCAATGCGGTGTATTGATATACACTCCCAGTCTTTGTCATTACTCTGGTGTGTATGTATATACTGTGTATATATATGTGTGTGTGTGTGTGTGTGTGTGTGTGTGTGTGTGTGTGTGTGTGTGTGTGTGTGTGTGTCTCCACTAAGCAGTGGGGGGAAGAAGGGGTTTCAGGAGTCATACACAATGTGCCCCGATGCTTGTTTAAGCACAAATTACATCTCACTGCAGTCAATAGATTGTCCTGATAACTTCTGTATCTCTCTGTCTCCCCCCCCCACCCCCTCCATCCCTCCGCCTCCCTCCATCTCCTCTCTCTTTCTAGGTAAGTAACAAAACAGCAGAGATTTTATCTGAACATGAGATGCCTCGAAAGGTAACGTAATCATTGATTCTTTGGTTTTGTGGGCCTGAAGTTGATACTTTTAATATTGTGAATGTGCTTAATAACTTTGTCTTTCATAGCTCTAAGCAGGAATCCTTTAGACATTATAGTGATAAATAATAGTAAAACACATAGTGAATTATCTGTCTGCACGTAGTAGCAGCCACATAATAAAATCTCATCTTATTTTTATCACCAACTGTAAGGTTGCCAGTCTGTATGATGGGACTGGCATGAGCAGTATGTGTCTGCACTGCTTTCACCTAATGGCGGTGTTGTGTTTTGCTGCTAATCTGTTTATCTAATCAGATGCTGAGGTTAGGGGGTCTATCTCATTAACTTGCAGGATATTGATTTCCTGTGTTTAGTGCAAAGCGCTCTGCAGCAGCCCGCTTCTACACTCCCAGATGGGAGGAATGCAAGTTGCTTTCCTCGTAGCTCATCAATTGATTTTGCCTCAGCTCAGGGTTGTGAGTGTGTGCGTTTTGGTGTGTGTGTGTGTGTGTGTGTGTGTGTGTGTGTGTGTGTCTTGGTGTAAAAATAGCTTCCAAAGTAGATTGATTGCTAGAGAGGCATGTTTTATGTTTAGCGACAACTCGAGAGAAAGCCAGAGAGATGGTGTTGTAAAAGATTTGGCTATTAGCATAATTTTAGCACTCTTCCTTTAGATAGCCTATAAAAAACATGACATTATATCTGCTCTGATGCATTTCTGATTGATGGAAAATTGCACTGCTGATGCTCGTGTTACTGCTGCAATCCATAGCCTTCCATAGATTTTAGTATAAGGAGGAGCGTCGCATACCAATTCTTCACAAATGCATCAATGTTTGGAACTAACTTTTTTTGAAATGTGTGTGTTCACATGTAAACAATAAGTGGATGTGGAAGTTGATATGGTCTTTCTTTGCTGATAGTGAAATTAACAACTAAATATTCACAAAAAAAGATCTAAGTTTGTCCCAACAGCCACTCATCTCTGCAGCACTAGACACCCAACACTGCATACAGACACATAAAGAAAGAGCTTTCATGTTTTTGTCGGTAGGCAACACCAAAAATCAGTTCTCATCATTTCACCAGACTCTTAAAATAGTTTGTGGATTAAATTGATGGTACATGTTGCATTTCTGCTCTGCTGCTGCTGCTGCTCGGGAGTGTTGTTATGAATGTATCGTCACTTCTGCTGCCGTTGGCTAGAATATGATGAATGTGTGGGAGTGGCCTATCTTGTATGGAGCACATCAATGTGAATGTGTGCCATTTGCTGCATTGAGGGTGGTGTGTGTGTGTGAATGTGTGTGAGTGTGTGTGTAAGGGCAATGCGTCATTCTGCGACTTGCAGAAGCCCAGGAGCTCCCCTTTGGTAGCTCCCATGCTGCTTCTATCCGTTATGTAACTATGCTGTTCTCACACTATTGCCCTTTCTCTCACTCTCTCTCTCTCTTTCTCTCCTCATCCTTCTCTACTTTTTTTGTGTCTATCTATGCAGAGTGGAGCAATTTCTGGAGCCGTGGTGTTGTTTTTGGGTGGGATTAAGGGGATTTTTTGTGCTGATGCTGGGCTTGGATCCGTGTGCCACAATGCAGCGGACAGCAACTTGTAGAGGTCCAATCAGTATTCTGTTTGTTCTCTCATTTTGGTTTTTGTCTCTGCTTTGCTCACTTTGTCTCTTTCTGTCTGTGCCTTGTTTGTAGTATAGCTGTATTCTCTCTGTCTGTGCATCCGTGCACCCATCCCCACCCACTCATTCTCTGCAGCATACCTCCATGTGACACAGCTGGAGTCACAGTTGGAGAAAACAAGATTTTTTTATGAGTACTCCCTTTATACCAGTCACTTGTAAAATAATTCAGTTATATACAGCAGGGAGTTATTACCTCTCTTATAAAGAAAACAGAGAGGGTTATGGAGAGGAGGTACTAGGGAGAGAGTGAATTTGCAATATTTAGGAATAAAAAGAGTATAATAATGTATCCTTGGAATAATTTTTATAGATTTCTGTAATCTGCACTCTACAAATCTACTTAACACCTTATCACCTCATTTTTTTCTGATATGACTGGATTTAGATTTGATTAATTAATCCTCCCCAAAAAGATTAAATTGCATCTGCCTCATCAATTCTCTCCTTTCACACAATGTTAACACAACGGCTCTGCACATGACGCGAGACATGAGACATGAGAAGCAGCTGCTTTACAGTCAGTGGCAGCAGGTGCTTGTGAGCCTGGGACACCCATTACCTTTGTGGACAATTTTAAATAGCAGTAACGTGATACTTTGCTGATCTCTGTGGGGAAACTCAATATTTGTATGGCTTTTTGACAGTACAGGTCACTGTGTAGGGTCACGTAGAGGACAGCACACCTGCAGCTGGCGGTATCCTCATGTAGTGGAAAAATCCACCCTGACACCTTCTGGTGTTGTTGTTGGAGATGTACAGTATGACAATACACAGTGCTTATTTCCTAGCGCACCTACAGGACTGTCATACTGCGTGTCATGGTCCCAGGTTTTTATTGATTTTAAAACCCCTGATAAACATCTTTAGTTATTACTAACTAACATTTAAAAACCCATCTGCCTCATCAGGATTATGTGGGTGTGGTTTGATCGCATTTGCTGCACAGTAGCTCATCTTCCATTCAAATGTATTACAAATTTTTAATCGAGTTTTGGCAAAAAGGAGGTGCAAGTTTGCGAGTTTTCTCAAAATTTGCCATTTTCCATCAATCTTTTCTAGTGAGGTTCTTCAAAATATGCTCAAATACATGTTTTGAAGTATCGTGGAAATGCAGCTATTGTCACCAAAAGCAAACGATCCAACTGTGTTGACTCAGCTAAATCCTACCCGGAGCACTCAAGCATATGAACCCCGCCCCATTCTCTCATGAAATAACCGAAACTGTTCAAAATGTAGTGTTCATGTACACCTAAGACCCCATCACTCACAGTCAAAAAAGATCATCTACTGCAGCTGATGATGGAGGTTGTGAGAGAGTGGGTGCATTACTTCATTATGAAATAATTCCTCAAATGCACTGAACATGAGGGGGCTTTATATAACATATCTGAGGGCGGAATTTCCCTCAGCAGTCTCTTCAGTCGGGTGAATACCTGCTAGTGACGAGGATCCTCAGTTGAATGGCGGATATTTTGGCTCAGTGTTCCTCCCCGCTGTGCAAGTTTCCTCAGAAGTCAAATTTCTGTGACTATTTTCAACAAATATGATCCCCAGATGGTTTATAGTTTCCAATAAAGCAGTAGGGTTCTTCCTTTGATCTCATCTCTAAAAGAGTTGCAGGTAATGGTTCTGGACTTGTCTGCCTGTTAGAACCTGCACTATATCAAACACACAGAGATGTATTAGAAGGCATGTCCCGATACAAACATGCAAGCACAACGTACGCACACAGTCATTCACATTTGCATCTTCTCAGCCACAACTTCACCTATGCAAAACTGCAAGCACACGGCTGTGTCTTCTGGACTGTACATCTGTTTGCATTTGAGAACCATTAAGCAGCGTTTACTTCATTGTCTCTGCTTCGTAGAGAGACTGCAGAGAGTGTGTGAAGCAGAAATGACCTGCTTTCAGTTCAGTGGAGGATGTCGTAATTGTTCCTCCTGCTAACCTAAACCTGCACCAACCTCAAACAGATTTCACACAAATGTAGCAAGGTTTAGATCAGTTCTCACATCAAACCCCACGCTGACATTCACAGAATCTTTACACATCTTAAAACTCCATTTCTCCTCCCATCTCACCTAAAGTTGTACAACACTGCATCTTGTAAAACATTTACTGGAACAGTCTCCACTTTATGTTCCTTCTTCCCTTCTCTTTTTATGAGGGCTTACTGTACAATAACAATATTTGATGTTTTCCCTGGTTCTTTGTCTGTTCCTCTCCTCGGCTGTGTCTGACTTGAAGCCATGAAGCCACCACCCTCTTGCCCAGGGTTTCGAGGCTGACAGGTTTCATTTGGTGATGGTGAGGTGTGGATGAAAGCAGGGAGGGGTGGGTGAAAGTTTGACTTTTAAATGTTATAAGAGCCATGACAGCAGACAAGGGTGGCGAGACCATCTCTGTCTGCTCCGCAGCCTCTCCGTCACATCTAGCCAAGAAGTAAACACAGAAGACTGTTATCACCATGCTATTCAGAGAGGAATAAAACCCTGAGTCCAAAAAAGGTGAGACACTGTAAAATGTAAATAAAAACAGAATCCAATCATGTGCAAATGGACTATGCTTTGGTGTTCCTGTGCCCATGTACTGTTCACAAAGTGGTGAACCTCGCTCCACCCCCGCTAGTGAACGACTGAGCCTTTCCAGGATGCCCCTTTCATACCCAATCATGATACTATCACCTGTTATCAATGAACCTGTTTACCTGTGGAATGTTCCTAACAGGTGTTTTTGGAGCATTCCACAACTTTCCTCGTGTTTTGCTACTCCTGTCCCAACTTGTGTGAAACGTGTTGCTGCACCAAATTCAGAATAAGCAGATAATTACAAAAATCTATGAAGCTGATGAGGTCAAAAAGGATCAGATCACATTCTGTTTTATTCATATTTTACACAGCGTCTCAACTTTTTTGGAGTTGGGGTTGTACATGACAGGTCACACAGGTAACAGTAATCTGAATACCATCAAAAAAGGTCATATGATCGTAATTAACTTTTTGACTTGGCGGTCTGTGTTTATAAGTGATATTCACAAATGGTCGCTTTGAGTCACCGACTAAGAAAATTGTCAACATTTTGTTCCCAAGCTCTGTGACCACAAACTGCCAGTGGTTAACCGTCCTGCGGAAAGTTCTTTAAACCTTTCATTATGTTTCACTTTTCATTATCTTAAAGTAGCATTACCTGCATTTTAAAATAGTCTTTTAGGTTGAATATGTCCTCTTCACAGTGGACAGTTACTGGAAAATAGCACTATCAAATGGAACCAGCATCAATTTATTTACTAACTTAAAAAGGTTTTTTTTGGATTAAAAAAAACAGTTGAGTATGTTTGAGGGAAGCACAAGATAATTGAGCAAATTTATTATTGTTGAAGATGAAGGAATTCATCTTTCTTTGTCTCTCAGCACTGTCAACATGTGAGCTCTGGGAAATCAGTTTGTCTCACAGGTTGAGAATTTATTTATAATTAAACGTTCCAAGCTCCAAAATGTGTTATCTGAATATCAGATCTGCAGAGCAGTATTGTAATGACAAGCTCACTTCTGATAAGGAAAGTCATTTTTCAAGTCCAATTACACAATAACTCTTCAGTTTTGCAGGCTTTCAAATGAATCACACTTTAAACTGCATTATTGTACAGCTTTTTAAATGGAACCCAGAAATACACAGAAATCCATGACAAATGTGTTTAGGTGGCCTGCCCACACGCTGTATTCTCTTTATGAATCTGCTGTGTGTACAAACGAGGAAGTATAAGAGAAAAATCTGAAAATAACTCAGTATAACCTGTCGTTTTTGTGTTATAAGAGCTTGTTTTCATGTAATGGAGATGCAGCACATTTGTATTGCACATTTTATCCTCCATTTATTCTGCCGTTAGAAGTTTTTTTTACTTTGTGCTTTGATGAATGTGCACCCTTGTGGTCGTGATGCACACTTTTGATGTGTCTGCGCTCACACTGGCCATATTGTGTATCACTTTGAATCACGTTAAATTTCTAAAAACAGCTGCTCTTCCCCTTAGATACTCTCTCAAGCCTTGTAACCCAGCAGCTGACGCCTAATAAACGTGACATTTTTTTATTGTGCATTTTTACTAGTTTTGTAACTTTCACAATGCCCCTTTGCTTGTGTTTTATCACTGCACATGTAAACTAAAATATGAGCCCGTTGTGCAAGTATTTGGAAGGGCGTGTGCTGTTCTGTGTGACAGTTTGGTGGTTTCCTCCACAGTTTGCAGTCAGAATGTTACAGACTGAGCCATTTTCAGAGTAAGATAATTTTACAGCCTGCAAGCCTGCTCCTAACCTGTCATTACTTTAACAGTTTAATGTCACACAAGTCCCCCACAATGCTCTTTCCTACATACTGCTCCTTCTTCATAATTCATGCTCTTTAATGGAATTTTGGGCAGTTGCAGAAAAACATGAGCAAGAAAAGCCTCACAAAGAATTTTCTTCAAAGCTCTTCCTGTCTGTAAGTCATTCACATTCCTTGTTCATTCAAAGCTCGACTGAATATTTTTTTTTGTTTTGTTCCCTTCCTTCTTCTCTCTAACTTGTTTTAGCCAATGCTAGCAGCATGGCTCCTGGGGTCAGTCTGTCAGTTGGTCCAGACTGACATATCTCGACAGCAATTGCATGTATTGACACCAAATTTCGTGGTTTAAAGATGATTAAAGCTAATGACTTTGGTGGTCCTCTGACTTGTCGTGGAGGATCAGGAGCCTCTAGTTATGTAAATTTCAGGTAAATCCACAGATTGTTTACTGCATCCTCTTTTTCTCTTTAAAAACTTTTTTTAATCAGCAGGCATGTAGCATGATATCAGGAGTATTATCTCATTGATTAAAGATATTTTCTATTCAACACATAATCTACACAATTCTTACTACCATGCATGAAATAGCCCCACATTTTAATCACTTTTTTTTCACACGCCATGACAAAGTGTCTGACAGTTTGTCTCATAAATATGATTTATACATAATAAAACTATGATTTATTCCTGTTGTGAGTGATGTCTGTAAAAATCCATTTTCGAGTTCCTGTCTTGTACATTTAAAGCAGTAAAAAAAAAAAAAAAAAAACATTCTAACTACACTTACACTGTTGTGGGAAATCAGATGTGTTTCAGTTATAACATGATAGTGATGATAAATAAAACACAACAGGGAAGGTTGGAGATTACAGTGAGCCTCAGTTTCACATTAAACAAGCTAAAACCTACAATAGATAGCTGGATAAAACCTGAAATTGTGTTTAGCATTTGAATGAGAGAATCCATTTATGGATTTTTCTCAACTGCTGATAATAAAGTAGATGCACCGCCTAAAAACAAACCACACTGAACAGGATCTAAGTTAAATTCTTATTCATTCATTCAGTGTAGCAGCAGACATGTGTTTTTCCCTGAGCCTACAGTAATTAGCATATCACCGGAGGTCATCATTGGGTCATATCATCCCTCTGAGGAATTGCTAATCACACCCAGATACACACTTAGCCCATCCAGTGCTGTGATTAAGGCTCAGACTAGTCAGCCAGTGCAGGGGGAGCCAGTGGAGCGCCTTGGCTGCAACAGTGACACAACGTTGGTGCAATGCAGGAAAAGTCTATTTTTGGAGGGGTTGAGCAACAGAGCCGACACCATGGCTGGGAATGGAGGTGTGGAGAGTGTTGGATGGGATAGATACAAACATTTAGGGTGTAAGAGTGGGAGTAAACTGTAGATCTATGCCGCACGGTTACAGAGATTGAGAAACAGGTAGCTGCAATGGTGAGGCTAAGTATGATGCCAGTTTACACTATTAGAAAGCATGTACCTGTGAGTGTTCACCAAAGACCAAAATCTTGTACTTTAGCTTTTATTGGCCTACAGTGGAAGCACAACATTAATGATGGCAGCATGAATAGCAGTATTTATTGCAAAGGGAAAGGTAAAGCGAGATGGATTGCTGCCTTTATTCAAGCTGTGGTGTCCCTGATATGATATGTCAAAATGTCATCTAGTCACCAACATCTCAGGTCCTGCAGACTCAATTAGTGTTTTATTAAAAACTAGTGGATTAGAAAAGGTCAATGAGCCACATACATTAAAAGCATATATACAGTGCTAATATCATTTTTGTAAAGCAAATATACACCATTTCCAAGATGTTTGCAATGCAACTGTCCAACAAAGGTGAAATTGTTAAAAGAAGAAAAGAAATCTCATAGCCTATAGTTACCACAAGTAGCTACATCTGTCACTTAGCAACAGAAATAAAGAGCTGCCACCTTTGAGCATATTTGTCACTATGGCAGCAGTGCAGAAAGGTGATTTCTGGTGACATTAATGAGCCTTGGATTTTAAAGCTGGTACACCACCACCAACTGACTGGTCAGTACTAAAATATTACAACAACGAGCCTGCCAGTGTGCACTGCTGCATCTAATTGGTCCTATTTTTGCTCTGATGGTAACAGTTCAAAAGCACAAAGTTCAAAACAAAGAATCTGTAATATGTGGTTTCTCCATGTTTGTCACTTACGCAGACACACCTCTGCACTTTGAGACGTCAAGTGGCAAATACCAAAGCCTGCAATAAATCCTGCAGCTCTGCAAGTCTTAATTAGTGCTTTGCTGGAAGCAAATCCATTGGAAAGGTCAACCTGCAGCATATGTAAAAAACACAGAGACAGCTATGTTGTTTGCTAAAGGTACCTAATTAGAGTGAAGAATATTGTTAAATACAGCTAATTGTAAAAGCATGAATATTACTAATAATTAAGATGTTTTGTCTTCCACTTGACTGGTAGTTTCTGTGGTTTCTCAATAGTCTGTAAATCACTTGTGTGAACACGCCTCTGCAATTTGTGACGTCAAAGGGGAAATACCAGAGTCAACAATAAATTCCTACATATCTTACTCACATTTACAAAGAGGTTGATGTTTTTCGTGATCTACAGTTCACCTTTTACCGAAACTTATGCTGTTTAAAAATCTACAGGTACATGGGTTTACTTTTACATTTTAGTGACTTCTATAGCAAGTAGTAAACGATAATGTCCCCTGTAAAAGGCTCCTGTAAAATACTACACTCTAAAGTGTACATTTGTCCTTAAACCCTTGTTGGTATGAACACTGTGTGTTGCAAGTTTTCCAGTAACAAATTACAGTATGTGTTTATAATAGTGTACACAACATGGCATTTGCAATGCATCCTGTTTCTGTCAGTATTGGCATTTGAAGATAGTGAAAGTGATGTTTTCTCTGTCAACGTAATGGGAAAATGAAGGTATCAGAGGGAAGAGCAGAGTTGATTGCACCAACTGTTAGTGAGACCCATCCTCACCAGATGGTGTTGTAGTAGAGTTTGCCTCAGGTTATGGACCACTGATATTTCACTGTGCTCCCATCTGTACCTGCTCTCGGAAAAACAGCCTCATAATGCAGTCAAAATGGATATCACCATTTACAGTGTTTTTTAACCAGAGATTGATGATGCTTTTAACCATCTGATTGAACAGATTTATAAATGAGGAATGATTTAGTCTCTTGTCTGTTCGCTACTGAGCATCTAGTGGACAGGCCTTCAACAAGGAACAACAGGGAAACACCAGTCTTTGGGCCCACCACCCACAGGGATAGGCATTGGGTTGGTTTCATTGTCACCTAGGGACTCCATAGTTCTGCTGGGGGACTTCAGTGCTCAAGTGGGCAGTTATGGTCTAAACCTGAGTGGTGTTTTATTGTTGGGCTCCTGAGCTAGTCATAGATTGACCATATTGATCAGCATGGGGTGATTCAAAAGTGTACCAGATGACCAACAATTGCTAATCGACTTTGTGGTCATATCATCAGATCTGCGGCCTTTCATGTTTTGGACACTTGGGTGAAGAGAGGAGCAGAGCTCTCAGATCACTGCCTGTTGGTGAGTTGGATCCGATGGTGGTGGAGGCTGTCACACAGATCTGGTAAACCCAAACATGTAGCACTGGGTGAAATGGGAACATCTGCCTGAGGCCCCTGTCTCAGAGGTGTTAAATGCCCAGCTCTGCAATAATTTCTCATGTATCAGGGGAGATTGGGGACGTGATGCCTGTTGAGGTGGCAGCCTAAGAAAGGAGGCAGTCAGAAGAAGGAGGTTTGGGATTCAGGAAGGCTATGGAGAAGGACTATCGGTAGATCTTAATGAAGCCTAGGAAGGGAAAGCAGGCCTGGCTCAGGTTCAGCAGGGTAGGAGAACTGCTGCGCCCAGTCAATTGTGAAGTGGTTGGGACGAGATTCAGTACCTCCAAGTCTGGGGTCATGGTTCCCTGTTGATAAACGGTTGGAACTGGCCCCTGGATAAGCAGCAGAAAATGGATGCATGGATATTTTACAACATTTCAGTGTATAGTTAAGCACAATATATGCCTAATTAGATCATTAAGGGTTTTATGTTTAGAGGAACCTCTCATTTTGAACTCTCTTGTTTTAATACTTAATATTGCATACAGTGTACTTAAACTGTGAGTGAAGCCAAGAAACCTGAGTACAGCCATAATATTGGGTGCTCCTATGGTAAATAGTGAGCTGCAATATGTAAAGCTAGGCTGTAGATAAATGCATAAAAGATATTCAAGAGCTTAAATCAAACACACTCGAGGATAATCTTTGCTGTGCTGACAATGCCGCTATTTGTCATACGCATAATTGTTTTTCTCTATTTTATTTTCACACTAAATGACATGTAGCATTTGTAGCTTTTCCAAATGCATTTTTAAGAGTAATTCTACTCATGGTTGACATGAGTGAATGCATAATACGATATATGCATTCTAGTTTTCATCCTCTTAAAAGTGAAATAACTGAGTAGTGAGACGTGACATGGACAGTACAGTACACAGTCTTACTGTACTGTTCTCTGTCACCACTCTCTACAGCTTCTACTTTGTTGTTATCCTGCACATTTTTCTAATAAATCAAGCCCCTCCCTTCTGTCTTTTGGTCTGCCTTACAATCAAAGAGTCGAAAAACGCTCTCCACTCCACAAGTGAGCAATTTTTTGGGCACTTAAACATTCTTCACATTCTACAAATGGCCCTTGAAGCCTCCATGTCCCCATTAGATGTGGGAATCTAATTACAAATATCTGATTCGAAGGGGGAATGAGTTAACCTTTGCTCAAATGCCACTGCATAACCATCTTCGAATGGCAAGGAGGAGGACCGGGCCCAAGGCATTTCCACAGCGACACACAGAGTGATGGACAGCTGGCCTACCTCAAAGGAACACAGTGTGCATGAGGGCCCTGTTGTCTCTCAATCTCTAGAGGGATTTGCCTTCCTATTTAAATATAAAGTATGTCAGATTTTTATATCAATATGATGATTGAGTGGCTCCACCACCAAATGCCTGATGTTCCTTTTAATTTGCTAAATGCCAAATGTGGCATAGAAATGTCATTTGGCTACACAGCAATTCCATTATGTGATTAAGCATTAAAATACAAAACAGTTCTAAGATTGATTTTCTTGTTCCAAAGCTTACCTTACATTCCTGTTCAGGTTGTATGACCTGAAGTTACAACATGTCTGTTTTGTTTGATAAAACACCTGGAGCTAAAGCAGTCATGCCGGTGGCAGGCCATGCTGTCGGACCAGCTATATGGTGTGATTGTAGAGGTTGTTCAGCTCGCCTTCTCTGGATATTGATCTGCAGATAAATGAAGAAAAGTACTTTGCCAAACATCAGTACACGTGAAATCAATATGTACTTGTTCCACTTTGTAATCCAGCCGCTTTCCCCCGATGCCAGTTACAGAGAGCCATGTCGCACCACTAATGTAATGGAAAAGGTCTGCTGACTCAAATATGATGTGATATTTTGTAGATGGAAAATACATTGCTCTGCTTAGAAGCAGGGGTCACAGATGATGCTGGGTTAATACTGTGCCACTTCCTCATGGCTATAATATGTTATTGTGTCAGCTTTCTGTCAAGCACATATTGTTGTTTAAAGGTTCTGTCACTGCTGCAAAATGATGAGAAAAGCCTAACTGTTTCCCTTGTTGTTCTAAAGATGCTGATGTGTACGTTCACCTCAACCCTCTACCCTACCTCCTCTCTACATCTGTGACTCTCTCTTTAGCTGTCACCCCCGCTCCTGCTTTTCATATTTATTTTTTCTGCCTTTACTCTCTTTTTTTTTTCCTCCAGTCTCTCTCTTTCAGGTTGCAGGATGAGTCGTGACAGCTCACTAGTGTTGAGTAGCGCAGGGGCCAACAGCCCCCAAAGCAGGGACTAAGATTATGCAATACCATGCAGACACATACGGACAGGGACATACAGAGTATATTCTATTATTAGAGTGCTGGCCCCAGTTTCCATTTGTGCACGAGATGTCTGTCTTGTTTTAAGAGTGAATCTGAGAGACAGATGGAGAGGTTTTTATTATTATATGTGTACATAATGAATAACAGGTGCTTCAGTGCTTTCTAGCTGCTCCCTTGTTTAACCTTTAAAGCCCCTTAAATTGAATTTTTGTTTCCCTGTCGTTGCCTAAACTGTCAACCTCGCCCATCTACACGCAAGCTACAATTGTACCCACATCTCCCCAGAGAGCTAGATTTCTGTCTTCATTTTCCTGCAAGCAGATTCCTCAACATTCAGCGCTCCTCCACCCTATTCAAGAGTGGCTGTTGTGGCTGAAGGTGCAGGCTTACAGAGGCTGTGAGGTGGTTTGACTTTTGGCAGGAGTTGAGAGGGTGCTGACGTGTGTGTTGGGCAGGATGTGTGTAAGAAGCAGTGCTGGATCCTGTTTTTCAGACCGCAGCAACTGGAGCTTAGCCACAGCTATGGCATTTAATGCAAAACACACACACAGACGCAACCTGAGTGTGCTAACCCCAACCTCGACTCGTAACTTCCGTGCCAACACCACATGCGCAAATTCATATGTACACGCAAAGTAACTCCCACAAATGCAGACTCTGCAGATGGCTTGCTCTGTGAATAGCAATGAATTTGTAGATTAGCTGTGATTTATCTTGTTATCTTAATAATTGAATAGATATAAAAGCCAGTATAACATTTACTCTTTTTGATTGTTGTTTGGCTTAAAGGCGGGATTACAGACTCCATCTGGAGCCCAAAGCCGCTGGTGTAAGAGCAGAGGAATGCATTATACTGCAGTAAGGGCAATGACATCCTGTATAACAAGTTTCTTGAAACAAACATGTCTTGAAATGCCCCCTGCGCGCTTTCACGGTAACACACGCATAAACTGCATGTCACACATACACACACACAAGCACACACGTGCAGAGAAAAATAAGATGGCATTTGTTGTGTGGTTTGAAATTTCATGGTTCAGTGGCATGCATGCAGACACGAGAGACAGACAGAGGGTGTGCTTAGAGTCACAAAAACAAAAAACAAGCTGACAGGACTTGCGTTGTTGTGACGAAGGAGGGCTATAATAGAGACAAACACACATTACTCAAGAAAAGAAAAGCAGAGCGGAAGATGGATTTAAGGGGAGGAAATGGGGGGAATTACTTCTGTCAACACGTTGGCCATATTACTTTGTACAGTAGAGGCTTTCTGTGTGAATAGGTGCACTCCTGTGTGTATGCAAATTGCACATGTGCAGACTTGTTCCTCTCTGAATGAAGTGGAGCAGCATGTGGTAAGAGGATCAATAGGTTTAGCTGACTGGATACTGAAGGAGCAGGCACACCTCTTACACAGGGTCAGGACATCCCACTGACTGGAGCAAAGAGGGAGGAGGAGGGAGAGCGAGACGAGCGAGAGTGAGACTGAGAGAAGGGGAGATTCTGGAGAGACGCTTCAGTGTTTTCTTTTTTTTCTCTCTCTCTCTCTCTCCCCATTTCCTCACTTCCCTCCCTGGGAGGTTGTGAAAGGGCAGAACAGAGAGGGAGACGCAAAGTAAGAGAGACAAAGGGGGCAAAGCTGAGAGGATGAAAGCGAACATTAGTGTGTGAGTGACTCTGTGTGTAACATGCTCTGTCATGCTGGTGTGACTACCGCTGCCTCTCTAACCGGCGTCGGTGACTGTCAGGAAAAGGAATGTTTTCCGGAGGAATGAGTCCCTGAACCGGTTCACCATGTGGATGTGGGACAGTAATTTCCAAACCTTTGCCGGAAGAATCCCACGGAAAAAAGAGCAGCGGCCGGAGAGCGTAGCTGGTCCTGCCGGGTGGCCACCTGTGAGCTTCTACTGCCGAGACTCTCATGCTTAAAGACACTTCACGCTGGGCTTAAGCCTGCCTCCAGTTTCTTTTTTATTATTTCATTTATTGGGATTTTTATTTCTCTTCTGGAACTCAGTGGATTTTATGGTGCTGTGTAGTTTGATTTTTAAGATTGCTTTGCTGGATGTAATCCAGCCCTTTTTTGCAGTGATGCAGTAGGACCAAAGCAGAGAAGTTGGAAGTTCAGAAAGGACTTTTTACTGGAAGACCAGTCTGAATGGGCGCATCTCAACAGTGGACAGCAGAATGGGACAGTACATGTTGTGCTGGGGCCTGCAGATACTGTGGGACAGTGTCTGTAGATAGATAGCTAGTCAGATAGAAAAGGTGAAAGGTTAACAGGCAGGGGATCAGTCTTGACAAAGCTTCGTTATGAAGCCTGGACAGTGTCCAGGTGTTCCCAGTGACAGGTCAATGATGCACCTCAGCCATTTTCCTTTTCGAAGGCACTCCTGGATTTGGTGAGTATTGGTGGTGGTGATGGTTTAAAGATATGGGTGAATTTGTTTACTTTTTTTTTTTTTTTTTTTTTTGGTATTTTCATGGCTTTACATATACACATAAACACACACACACACGTTTATGCACACGGTGTGCATAAGTTCATTTAAAATACATAGAATGTAACTTGGTGTGCAGATGCATTGGATGGTGTGCGTGTTGTTTTTGTGGTTCGGTAGAAGTCCCTTAAGATTAGCCTAGCCCAGCCCAGCCCAGTGTAGTTTTTTCCCAGCTCAGCTCACATGTATTCAGGGAAATTTATTGTTAAATGGGCCTGACATTTCCTGTCATTTTCTCCCACACTAAATGCTTGACTTGATCCACAAACGGGAGAGCTAGTCAAAAATAGCAAGCACACAGAGGTATTAGAGTGCTGAGATGGAGACTGCAGAACTAGCTGGAAAAACATCTTGATAAAAGTGCTGTGTTGTTGGGTTTCTCTGCTGTCTTCTTTTGATTAGTCATACTTAGGTTGGGTATCTTATGGGAATTATTGTCTCACAGCTACGTTATAAACTGGGAAGGACACTAAGGAGTCACTGATGTCATCACTATGGGCTGTTGGGATATGAACAATGCTCATATTTCCAACGTTTTTTTTTTTCCAGTGGTTTGAGTTGTTCATGCTAATCAGGCAAACATACAAACGGTAGGGCTTAGTTATATTGCCATCTATCAGACCTGTTTGTCAGTTGTTTTTCTTTGCTTTTATTCTCCTCTGTGCTGTGACAGTTCACTTGCACGTACATGCTACATTTCACCGCAGTCTTAACCGCATTTTTTTGTATTCTTTTCTGTCACAAACAGCTTTGGGCCTCTGGGTGTTCTCTATGTTTTGTTTTACAGCTCAGCACAGACATGCACACTGTATTTCATCCTTCTCTCTGTTGTTTCTCCCTCTCTTTACACTGGTGGATGACGCATGGCGGGAGGATGTGGAAAGATGAGCTGTAGATCGGATGTCAGTGCAATCTACAGTACAGCCACTGATTTAAATGACACATCTGCTCGTATTACAGAGGTTGAGATGCCATTTAATAGGTTTTAGTGTTGAATTCAACATCCCATAATGAACTGATCAGACTTTTGACTGGAATGAACAGGGATGTTAACTGACCTTCTCAGCAGAAATTGTGAAAGAGAGGAGAAGTAAAGTGAGCACGGAAGAATAAATGTGTAGAAACAGATGAACTCCATGCAGACGTCAGTGCACACATGAAAAACGCACATAAGCGTGTCCACCCAGCAACTAAGACTTACTCATGTACACACACATACACAAAAGAGGGCAGGCCTTTCAATCACACGCAGTCAGACTGTGTAAACATAAACTCAGATGCAGGCGTGGGTGACCTTAGTGGAAAGTTTGGATGTGTGAGCTTATTGGTCCCTGTTTTAATCAATAACCCACAATAAAAAGCTGCATAAAATATCTTTTTTAGTGTTTTATGGTGTGTTCAACCCACACTCAATTTACTCTCCTGTTGATATAAATGAAATTCCTAAGCTCTGAATAATAAAAGATAAATAATAGCAAATGCTGCCACATATGTCACAGGAGCAGTGAAGAGAAAGCGAGAGAAACCACGTTGCTTTTAAAACACGCCGGCTCGATACAGTCTTCCCTTGTTGCTGAAATTCCTTTATTAATTCGAAATAATCTCACTAAGATGTGATCCACAGTCTGCTGGAATGTATTGTGATGCTGAATGGGATGGATGTAGTAAATCTAGTGACAGTGTTGCAGCAACAATTCAGGGCTGTCATGGTTGTCAGAGTTGAGCATTAGTCTCTGAAAATGGGAGATGAGCCTGTCAGACTCCATTTAAACCTCAGGCAGGGATTTTTTACCCCCCCTCTTTCTCTACACAGTAAAGCTATGCACCGTCGTAGTGCATGCGAGTGTGTACGAGTCCAGGGGAGCTTTCAGGAGGATCTGTATAATTCCTTGTACCTTGATAATGGAGCTGTCCCCTTCTTTCTGTGTCAGACCTGTGATGTACAAGCAGAGAAGCACTGAGAGAATAGAGTTTATAAAATATTACACAATGATTTGGATCTGAGTACATGCATTTACATACATATGTTACAGGATTGCATCACAGTATCAGAGAAATAAAAAGGATACAGACATCAGTGTTGGGAAAGCTACTTGTAATGTGCAGTGAGCTAAGCTAAACATATGTAAAGCTTCACTACATTGAAGCTACCCCCAGAGAAATGTAGCAAGCTAAGCTAAAGGAGCTAAAGCAGCATGGCAAAAGTAGTTTATTACATCAAAGCTTCTTATTTAAAAAAAAAAAAAAACATTGAACCAACTTCATTCCAAGTCAGTGTCAATTTAGCCTCAATTGTAGGACAAACTGTCATTTTAGAATTTCATTACACATCTGTGTATATAGGAGGTATTACTGTCTGATCCTTAGCAGTTTTACTTCAGACTGCAACAAAACGCTCCACTGCATTTGAGCTTCAGTCTGCAATAGATGCTACCAGTCACATTAGCTGCGGAATGAGCTAATGCCAAATGCAACAGGCTAACCAGCAAAATAAACAGTAAAGCAACAGAAAAATGTCAAAACTTACAGGTTGACATCAGTATCGATCCATCCTTGAGCTTCAGTTTTGAAGTGAATCCTGCTTTGTACTGACCTTCAAAGCAGTCTGAAGTGAAATGATTAGCACTCACATACCAATATAACTGTTAGCCTAAGAGTTTCCCAGTTGTTGTGGGGACATTTCCATCAAGTTAATCCACTGGGTTTTCACTTCGTCAGATGGTCAGAGCAGATGAAGACTTTTGTGTTGGTTCTTACACCCAACGCGTGTACACCCATGAGCGTTGCTCATAATGTCCTTCACATCTTCATGTTACAGGAGTCAGTGTTACAGAGAGGAAAATAGTAGTTAGTGGATGTAACTCCAGGTCTATGCATGTGTGCATAGCCTTGTATACATATATATGTGCATACATTCACATTTGAGCTTACTCAGACATGAACATATGAATGTATTTGCCATATTTATTTGGTCTTGTGAACTTGTGAGCTCCATCTCACTCCATGGTGTATTGAGGCCATTGAGGAACACTTTTGGCAAATGCTCTCTTTCTCTCTCTCAGCAGGCCACGCTGCATTATTGGGTTATTGTTACAGTCGGCATCTTTATCGATCACTCTGCTTCTAGTCCGCCTACAAAATCAATGTATAGAAACTCAATGCAATAATGACGCTCCAGTTTCATCCTGCAGTTTTAAATGAGCAGGGTGTTGCCTTCAGCACCACAATGAATAAACCGATATCTATGATTGTCTAAACTTCATTTAACACTAACCAGAAAGGAAATGAAAAGTGTGTGTAGTAATCCAATTAAGCGAATCCAGTGCCTCAGAGACCGGGGGAGAGGAAAGACAAGGCTATATTTAGAAAATGGGGATTGGAAATGCATCGCTGCATCACTTCTCTCTCCCTCCCTCTCCTAAATGTTGGAGGGTGTTACTGTGTATAGCCAATGGATAATAAATTGTTTATGTCATTCTGCTGTTCTTTTCTCAGCCTTTTTTTTTTTTGAGGCAAAGGACGTGAAGTTTCACTCTCGCAGCTGCCCTTCTCTTCCTCTCTCTCGATGGCCCCAGAGGTGGCTACCTCAGATGTAGCACATTTTGTCAGTAAGATAACAAGACACAAGGCATTGTTATCTCATTTCTTTGAGGTTTTCTCCCACTGCACATTGTCATTGATTCCAGTGCTGCCGGGTCAATCTCAGCCAAACTTTAGATTACTTTCTATCACTCCAAGTTGTTGGGACTGAGGCAAGGCTTTTGAAATGGGCTTTTTGGTGACAGCAGAGACCTGCTGTCAGTTTTGAGGACACAAAGTCATCACTCATTGTTGCCCCAAAGGACCACCAGTGCCAGTGTGTGTGTATGCATTTGTACGTGTGTGTGTGGAATACAGAGCCACTGCTCACATGCAGCATCAATCTCTGACAGCCTACTGTGCAGGGCTATCCTGATGTACCCAGCCTTATTCAGGTTGCTCTCCACTCACTCCCCCTGTTTGGACCACACAGTCTAACACTCCTCTCGTCATCACACCTTTTCTTCCACTGCATTCTCCCTCAGACACCAGGCTGTTTTCTGTGAAAGCAGACTTGTGAGTGGGAATAAAAAGTATTTTGAGGACACGGTGTGCTCCTCCAGTCACAACAGCATCTTGTCAGTTTCACTTTTTTTTTTTTTTTACTGTTACTTTAAAGGAAACAAAGTAAAAACAAATATCTCTCACTTTAAAGTGAGACCTGGATAAAATTATGTTGTCTGGCTTTGCAAGGAGACAATCCTTGTGTATGTTTTGATTGGCATTATGTGGCATTAAGTACTGTAACTGCTCTTACGCAGGCATACAGTTTAAGTTGCAGAAAATTAAACTCTTCCTTTTTATCATTTTGATTAGATTATGTTTGTTAAAAACACTTTTCATTAACTTTACATTTGTAGAGCAAATTATGTATTCATTAAAGCAGTATTAATTGATTGTAGCCCACTCTGGGGCATTGGAACAAGCTGTAAACTCAGCAGAGTGGGATATTATCATGTGTAGAAGCTGATATGGTAAAGGCCACCTGGCTAATATACAGTAAGCCTAGTACAATTATTGTTTTTGTCAGACCTTTTTCGCTAAAAAAAAAAAAAAGCTGGCTTGAAATTAAGTTGGTCAGAGTGGTGAAATCAGTGAAGTTGAGAACCATCAAAACAAAACAATTTACTGAAAGATGTTAAAATTTTGTTAACACTTTTTATTAAGGTACACACATTCACCATTAACTGCTTACTCTCATGCATGTTAGTAGCATGCTGGCTTTTCATTAGTCATTACAAAGCACTCATTAATTCCTTATTCTGCATATTCTATAACTACTCTGCCATGAACTGCTATGAACTTAGAGTGAATTTTGATCTAAATAGCCTGACCCTAACCCTTAATAACTTTAGCCTCCAGAATAAACCATTAATAAGTGTTTTAGAAATGACCCATAGAGAGCCAATGTGCTACAAATCTGCAAGCTAATAAGCAAATACTTCATGGTGAATATGTGGATCTAATACAAATTTTGTATGGACTTGAGAGGAACCGCAAAAATACATCATCTAAAAATACTGATTAGTACAACTCTAAAAAGCAGCAGTGTACAGTACTTTCAGTCATACCAGTCAAACATCTGTACATGGTGTGACAACCCAGTCTGACCACAAGATCTATGACTAATGATGAATCTGGAGCAGTTCTAGCAGGTCCTGTGACACACGTGAAAGAAGCGTGACTTATGGTATTACCGTCCCCGTCACTAGTTTTAGCTTCAGTTGATATTAAGGTTGGGTCTGCTGCGGTGTGAATCAGCGCTGCGATGGTGAGAGTTAACTGGAATCTGTTGTCACCCCAGCATTCCCACAAGGCAGTGCAGTTTTAAAATGATTATGAAGTTACTTGAAGCATGACAGATATGCTCTTACTGATATGTTTTAAGACTCTCAAGTTTAATCTGCATAGAGGGTATATCACACTGCTGTTGCTCACAAAGATTCCACTGTTTCAACTTCTCTCTGTTACAAGAATTTCAATTAGCCCCTCTTTTGAATTGCTAAGTGATCAGTTGATCACTTCACACGTCTTTTGCAGGACATCTTGCTGTTAAGACTCCCTGTGCCCAAGCTGGGCTGTTCTCTTTTTCCCAGCCCTCCTCTTGCTTCATCGTCCAAATTTTTCTTCACACATTGCTGCTCTTGGATTTCTTATTGTGTTATTCTACCACTTACTTACAGTTGATTCTTCTCTCCCCCCTCTTACTTTCTTCTATGTGTTATGCAGAAACACCTCGTGTGTTTTTGAACACACGGACACGGACACACACCTTCCAGAACACCAAACACACCCCTCAGGTCAAATGAGATGCAGTGCAGACTGAGCAATAATTCGAGACAGTGTTGTCATTAGTCATTACTGCATATCAAAGCCAAAAAACACACTTTCACACTGGCAGA
Source organism: Chaetodon trifasciatus (assembly GCA_037975065.1). Classification (NCBI taxonomy): domain Eukaryota; kingdom Metazoa; phylum Chordata; class Actinopteri; order Chaetodontiformes; family Chaetodontidae; genus Chaetodon; species Chaetodon trifasciatus. Next base: position 5,226,182 of record JBBMOE010000008.1, read on the forward strand.
CAACAATAGGCTAACACATTTTAGATCTATTAGCATCATTAAAATAATTTACCATAGCAGATATTTTTCTCACCCAGACAAATAAAATGAGTCAGCCTTGGTGCATATTTGCCTCAAGTCTTTTTGTGCCTTTGCATTGATGTTTTGGCTTGTAAAGAACAAAAATCGCTGACTGTCCTTTTCAAATGGTCTAATTTGGTGCTTTCAGCTGTCAGCTGTAGCAGAGGCAGACTCCCCCCCCCCAGCCTTACTTAATTGCAAGGATTAATAGATAAAGAGCGATAAGACAGAGACAAAATGTGCTCTTTACAGCAAACCACTGACTTCAACAGGTGTGGCTATATGACACTGCAGTTACATAACTTGCTCACAAGAGTACATGTGAAAGACATACAAGGGCCGTAGTGCTGAAAAGCCTGGAGGCAGCTTTGACATCACATTCATTTAAAATATCCATTTCATTTCACTTTTATCCATCTCGGCCTGCTCTGTCTCTCGCCGCCGTCCACACAGCAGCTGCTGTATGGGGCATTCAATCTTGCCTTCATCTCTGTGACAGAGGCAAGAAGATGGACAGATCAATAAGAATAGAGCATGGCAGACAGACATATCTGAGGCTGGGGATAGCTACAGGTGCTTACATGAGCTCAGCATAAATCAAAAATAGAAATATTACAAGCTGAAGCTGGGGCCGTGGGAGCTGGGACTGCCAACGCAAATGGCAGACAGCCCCTGTTGTCAGCGATCTGGCTGTTTTTGAATGACTGGTAGCCCAGTTTGATTGATTCCTATTTTTGTAAATTGAATATCTTTCGTTTTGGACCGGCACCATGCAATCTGATCATAATCATCTGTCTGTTCAACTGCTTAGTACATAAAATTGTCAGTACAAACTGGGATCAAAGTTTCTTTCTTATTTTCCTGACATTCAAATGTCACTGCTGATTCAGTGGCAAAAAAACAAAGAAATTAGGAAATATCATTACTCAGTCCATGGTGAGTTGGAGTGTCGCTGTGCTGCCGCGTACGTCACAGTTTGACCCAAACAAAACCTGCAGTCCGCCAACAGATGTTATCATGCTCAGGCCCTTTCCTGCAGGAACAAAGCAGCTCTCTGAGAGCAGCTTGTTACATGCTCCCACCAAAGCTAAAAAACAAACAGTTGTAATGAAACAAAAAAAAAATGTGGAGAATAGCGTTTCAAGGAAAACAGCATGGAGGCCTAGCCCTGGGGTTTTCTTCAAGATACAAGAAGACTGCGTCAATGCTTGCTCTCTGTCTGGGTGTGTGTGTGTGTTTGGGTGTGGGGGGTGGGGGGGTCATCTGGCTTTGATTTCTCAACTGTTGGTTTTGTGAGAAGCTGCATCTTAATGGGTAACCCCTTTGTGTGTGTGTCCATGTTACACACACACGCAGGGGTGTGTTGACTTATCCAAGAAAATTACGCTCACTCTCAGTAGGTCTGAGATTCTGTCAGCTGTTTTTAGTTCATCCACCTCCCTTGTGGTCTGCGGCACAGACATAAGACACGGAACATCACAAACGTTATGGGAATTACTTATTAGTCGGAAAGCATGATGATGACCATGTTCATCTCGGCAGGGAATTGCTTGTGACGATGATGGTGATTAGGATTGCCACGATGACGACCGTGTTTATGAGGAGGCATACAAACAGATTAGAAAGGCTTAGGCTCGGGAGAGGGAGTCCCCTCACACACACACCCACACACACATGCACACACACACATGTGTGTGTGCACATACCTGGCTGGATTTAGAAATATTACAGACTCATACAGTATTATAAATCCAGCTAATGCTTACTAGGAAACCTGTGAGGGTAAAGGAAGGTGAATGACTCGAGGTGTGTTTGTTTGCAGTGTTTTGGTAAAGACGATGCGACATTAGAGTTGAGCTGTCGAGTTCAAGTTCACACAAAAGTCTGTTGGTGTAACTTGAACACTTTCTTTGATCATAGTTTCTGCTTTTCTCTTTTGTCCAGTTTTATTTGTGCGTCGTGTCAGACTTCCTTTCCAAACTGCATATCCAAGCTCTTTATGTTTAGTCTACATATTTCACCTTCCTGTGTGTTTTTGCATGCACTGGCCTATTATGAATGCAATTGTACCCTGCTTCCTTTGAGGAAATACACTCCCACTTGCACAACCCTAACTGTTACACTTCTCATCCATCCGGTAAGACAGACTCTCACATTGCAGGGTGTAGAATAACACTCTCTCAGCAGGACAGGAATGAACACAGGCAATGACAGAACATTTGTGACAACACTGAATATCTACATTCACTTAATTCAGTACACATAGTTGGTACTGCCCCGTTTTACTGACTGTTCCAAAGGGATTCTGTTCTTTCCAGCTGTACATCCATGCTGCAAATTTCATGTCCTCCCGAATGTGCTATTATTAAATTGAGATTAAGGGACGTGGTGGGTTGATCTGCAGGAGTGCTGCAGTAAGCTTAAGTCAACCTCATTTTCTGCAACATCTTGACAGTATAAACATAAGGAGTATGAAGGAGCCCTACGCATTTACCTCTGTCATTTTGACACCCGACAGGTTAGATTCTTTGCTGTCGCCACTAAATGGCAACCACATCCACGTCATCCATGTCAGACTAGGTGATTAACTATTCATTTGTTCCACTTTAGCCACTTCCTTAATAGGTCCGCTTTATCATTTTTGTCTTCACTGAACTATGAAAAGTTGCTCTGAAATGATCTCCTTCACATCCACGTTCTATGAGTCTGACTCACAGGAAGTAGGCTGTCGATATAAGTCTGCCGTTTCATTCTCCTCCACATCTGCTGTGTGCGTATTACCATTTAAAGTCCTCATTGCTACTTGAAAAAACAACATCCAAGCTAGCAACCTACATGCTGAAAAGTTTGCAAGTTTCAGTGTAAATTTAGACAGGCCTGGTTCTTCTGCAGGGATTTAGCCATTTTAATGCCACGGCTTGCCTCCCCGTGTGCAAATGTTCCACCAAAACAACCACTTCCCAAGACGATTGTGGCTGGTTTAAAGAAATACCAACAAGTCAGAATGTTATTTTCCTCAGTACCAGTTTCAGCCAGACCTTTCTCCAGCACTGGCACAGGAGATAGATCTGGCTATGCAAGACTACTGTTCCACTGTGTTATTTGAACACTTTATCTAGATATTTGTGGCTCATCTATCAGCTTGGATGTGCCATTTCTCCTCAGACCCCTTTGCAACCAGTTTGTTTGTTTTTAGATTCACACTCTTTGCTCTTTTTGGCATTATATAGACACTGTAGTGCAGCAAAAATCCCAGGAGTGCAGATGTTTCTGGAATGAAGAACATGGAACACCGATGTGGAAAAATCAGCTCAGTTGTTCAGAGACTGGCGACTGTCTTTGACTTTCATGTAAATTGCTCACACAACTGAAAGCAGCTGAGCTTTTTAAGACAAAGCTGAGGTCCAGGTGCGGTATTTATGGATTTGAAGTGGAAGTCAATAATGGTTGACACTTTGAATTATAGTCTGCAGTCTGTTTCAGCCTGCAAATGTCTTCACGTAGGGTCAACAGGGTTGTAACAGCCCTTTTTGCAGTCTTCTTACTAATCTGTCTGGAGGTTAAGTTGTTGTGTGAATGGGGAGGTGCACTTGATAAACTGCATATGACGACACGGTATGATTAAGGTAGCCAATGTGACAGGAGCGATCCCCCTGTGTGAGTCGAGGAACAGCTTAACTCTCTCTTTCTCACACACACACATTGCACAGACGTAGACACACACTCTCTGAACTTCTCCATAAGCATGTGGCCTCAGCTCTCACACACTCTCACCAGTGTGGTGATGTCATCAGGGTTTTAATGAGGGATTACTCTGACATCACTGGGACTGCTGCCAAGTTAAACCTATTAGCTTCACCATGTGCTTGCGGTGCACTCCAGCTACGACTGTGTGTGTGTTTATGTGTGATATGCAAGAGCCTATTGAGGATACTGCGTCCATGACTGTCTGCATCCATCTATTCATCTCTCCATTAATGTGTCCATCAAAAACCTGTTTGCTGGCCAAGGCTATGATGTCCATAACTGAGAGTGTACTGCCTGATGCTGTGATACTGTATCATGTGATCATGATATTATTACTCAACATGTGCTGCAGGTGCACACACAAACGTGCACTCTTCATAACCTCACGATCACACACAGGCACATGCAGAGATACCCAAGTAGACTTTTTATGTGAGGGTTTTGTTGTGCTGTTCAGTGCCCGTCTTGGCACAACAATTTCAATTAAAGCATTGCTTCTGTCTAATGCTGTGATCGCAGTTGCTTTTGTGGTGTTTGAGCCAGTGGGCTGGTGACTGTATGTGAACAAAAGCCCTGCTTACACATCGACAACAGCCACAGATTTGCTTTTCACTGTGGGTATGCTATGCTTTAGAATTACTAGTTCATTACATTTGCTTTGCCTTATTAATAATTTGGCATGGCACAGAAGTATTTTTTGATTTTTATTTGTAATTCTGAGAAAATTAGTCAATGAATCAGTTAGTTAATTAATTAATTGCTTAAGAGATGTATGGGGGGGTGAAGATGTGCTGCTTTTCTCAGTGTCTTGGCATCTTTGTGACTTATTTGAACATCCTGTGTTTTTGGACAAATTTTATTGTACCCAAAAGGTCAGTCTTTAGACTGTTGGTCAGATAAAACAAGCAAAAGACATTACCTTGGGAACATTTTTCACATTTTTCTGACATTTTATAGACTTAGCAGTCAATAGATTAGTAAAAGAAAACAGCTGATAGATTAATCAGTGATGAAAATAACTGTTAGATTCAGCCCTTTCTAATACTGGTCGGCTGTTTTGCCAGGTTTCAGATGGGGCTGTGCTGACACCAGTGTTTCTTTGCCTCTTAGCCAGATTTTTTCATGCTGGCCTCAGTACATGCTTCTCACATTCGTACTGTCCAGCATCACTTCAGAGTTAAAGCATCACGATTCACAACACACTCATGTTGTCAGTGTACACAGCGAGATGCACACACACAGTACGCACACATGCACAGCACAAGCAGGGCTTTTGTTGGTCTTATCTTCAGCAGTCACGCTTCTCCAGATTTTTTTATTTATTTATTTTTTTGCGGTGGCGTTGGAGGGGTAATATTATTTCTTTGCATGAACCACAGTCACATTCTACAAATGAAGTGTTTGGGTTGATTATTGTGGGGGAATGTTGATGTTAAATCAGCGTTGGTGGTATGGCTCCATCCTTCCATCCTTGATCCTCACAGAAGCCGGCTGTCATCCTCATTTTCTCATTGCATAATCTGCCGTTGTGTCCTCAGCAACTGAAGGCTGATTGGTTGTCAGAGCCTACCTGTCCCTTTTGAATTCTGCCGGGTCACCATGGCAACCACATTATAAACAGGAGTCTTGTGGGGGGACTGTAAAGGCAGGCAGGAAGTGCGAGTCTAGCTGAGGTGAAAGAATTGGTCCTTGACACACATCACAGCTGTGTTCAAGCGGCGTGACTGGCTCAGAGACGTTCCATTTACGCAAACACAATGCTGCGTGAATCTCTATTACCATTCCATTGTTGTCTCCTAATCACATGACCTGTGCTAATTTACATACATACAAATATACAGTCGTTGTAATCACACTAAGTAGTTTTGCAGTAGCAGTGGGGCTGCAGTTGCCATGGCACTAAGTATCTTTAAGCCCCAGTTTTACTTTATTTTTCGTCGTGCTGTGTCACATGGTTCCCTGTTGCTTTCTTATACAATTCAATACAATTCTCCCAATATGTATTTCAATGCCTCAACTTTGGTGATTTTTAAGATTTTATCTTGGCTGCATGAAACTCATTGGAATGATTTTTATCTAAGTGATTATGAAGCCAGAGATTTCTCTGTTCCTAATAGACTGTGGCCCACCATGACTGAATGGACGTGACTGATAGAGGAACCAGTAAATTTGATAATGACATTGACAGAGTAACAGTATTTTATGTGGGTTGCTCACATCATGGCCATTATCCAATCCAGTGAACTGAATTAAAGCATTCCTAGCTGAGACAGTGTCAGTACCCAAACCCAGGTAGTTGGTGCTAGTTTTGGAAAATTTAAAAGACAATACCCAGGGCTACCAACGCCACATCTGATGAGCATTTCTGCTTCAGTCTTCGACCTTCAGCCTTTCTCTTTCACAAGTCCTCTTTTACTGTCTTAACTTGTCTATTCAGCTGGTCTCTCATATGTCTTTATTGCAAGTTACCTCATGCTCCTGCTTCCACCCTCCCTCTGCCTCTGTCCTAGGCCCGTCAGTCAGGCTACATCATCCCTAAGCCCCTAGCGAGGTCGCCGACCCTGCCAGTCATGAAAGGAGCAGAGCGCTTCACAAAGCCCTCCCCGCCTCCCTCGGGCACACAGACAGTCAATTAGCTGTTTATGCACTTAACGTGTAGAGTCCACATCCCTGCCGGCTCATTTGTACAACTGATTACTCCATGAAGATTTGATTTCTGTCTTTTTTTTCTGATTGCTCTGTCAAGTAAAAATACTCAAAGTGTTTGAATGTTTTTATGCACAATGAAATATGATTTGCAATATATCCAAATAAGAACATGATTGAACTGTCTTAGGTGTATCTGAAACAGTAAGCTTGTTTGTACATGTTGAGACGTTCAGATACAGTGGTTCTGGTATTATGGCTTTGAGCCTCAGGGACACTCAGTGACGACAGTCGCACCATCACCTGGCGCTCTGTCACAGCCTGTCGCTGCAACTGACAGTGTGTCACTGCCTAGGCAGCCAGGCAAACGTGTGCTTGGGTTACAGGTTCTGTGTTTGTGAGAAGTGAAATAGAGGGTCTGCATTGCATTGTTGTATTGATCTGTGTGCATTTCATCTGTCGGTCCATGTTGTAGCGTGTGTGTGCTTATGATACTCAGTCAGCACTTGTGTATGTGTGTGTCTGTGTAGGTGTGGGTGTCTGATGTTCAGATGTTCAGTACGAGTGTCGAAGCCTGTTGTGTCTGTCGTTGCGTCTGTGACTTTGACAGCCTCCCCGTCCACCCAGGAGCTGTTGTCACATGCTGGCTGCTTCTGTCAGTGCTGAGCAGAAGCCGTAACTCCGCAGAGATTCACGGCTCTGTGTGTTTGCACTGCTGATGGTCGGTGCTTTTTTTGAACCTGCTTTTCACTGCAGAGCAGACTGCCCCCTGCTGGCTGCTGACGACAGTGAAGAGATTTATCAGAGTGATTTAGATTTTATCTTGATAGTGTTGAAGTGTCTGGAAATTGTGTGAAACGATAACAAATGACAGTAATCACATTTGAGAGAGCGTAAATCTTCATGCTCAGTTGATTCTGTCACAATGACACCATATCCACCAGCTGTATGCTTCATTTTCAAAAATTAATATAATGCATATATCTGCTCTACTAATTCCAGCAGATTTGTTTTGACAAATGACAGTTACTGCTGTTAATTCGACATGTATTTGTCATGATACAACATTTTGCTGGTTCTAGATTGTTTCTTGTGATACTTTGCTTCCCCCTAGTGGTGGAAATGAACTAAAACAAGGTTTGGAATTCAGATGGTGCTCGCAAGTTGGCTTCACTCAGTTTCATTAAACAGATCTGTGTGAGCCCTGAAACTACACCGGGATGACAGCTGATGAGTTAAAGATGCTCCATACTATTTTGAAAAATGGATAAAGAACAAAGATAAAGATACTTTTAAAAGTATACGGAATGGCTTATTTGGTGGTCTGTGTTTACATCAGTATTTTGTGTCAACAACAGAATAAATGCCACACAAATATATCTCACTAACAATCTTGGGGATCGCCCATAAAAAGGTGATCTTACCTCCTCTGAAACTGCTCTTCCTTGCTGCACTGTAACATCTCTTGTACTTGTCAGGGACTACAGAATAGGCCATCCAAAAATAGACCTTTTTGAGCCAGCCAGTGCACAATAATCGAGTTGGGGTTCTCAAACAATTTCACCTACTGGCAGTGTTCATAGAGAAGGAGGCAGTATTGAAGATAAAAAAAACAGCATTACCTCCAGTGTGAGCGTGTTTCAGTTCAGATCTGGACTTCTGATGACCATCATGTCATTATCATCTTACTTTTCATCTTGACTCCTCTTATCCATCACAAAGCTGAAGTAGATTGGCAACATACATACAGCATGATTATTTCATTTTTCACCATATCTACATATGATTCTTGTGGCTGTCAATTCTGACTGTTTATGGTTATCTGAGAGAAAAGATAAATTAGTTTGCTCTACCTCTGCACTTTGCTCCTCCCTCTCCTGCTTCTCTCACTCTCTCACTCTCCATCTCTCTCCAGCTTTTCCCTTTCAAGTCACACCCATGCTGAGCCCTCTCCTCTCCTCTCCTCTCCTCTCCTCTCCTCTCCTCTCCTCTCCCATGGATCTCTTCTCACACACTCCATTTACCCTTCTCCCTCTTTCTCTCTCTTGACACAAGAGTGTGTCTCAGTGTGAGGCAGTGGTTAAGAGCTCCACCAAAATGAGTTTACCTGTGAACTCAGATTATCTTTCTTTGGAGAGGATAGCCCGCTACCGCCACGCCTGCACCAACGGCTCACCCTACGCCACGAACAAGCCCATCGACATCAAACCTCGTGGCAGGAGAGGGTATGATTGCTCTCTGGGACTGAAACTGTTGGTGGGAGGGAAGACGATGGGACCTTAACCTGAATTTCTGTCTTATACTGAAGATTTGTGTGATTTGTTTCATGTGGAACTATTTTATTTGCATGCTTTGAATAGCTACATACCAGTGTTGTTACTTCATGTCAGCTTCTGCTTGTGTTGCTCCCTCTTTATAATTAAAATCCAACTCTTGCATGCGAAAAGAGAAGTAGAAATAAAAGTCAGGAGGAAAACTTGGTGAAACTGAATATCAGGAAAGTTTATCTGTCTTACTGCTCTTTGTGTGGAAACTGTGGCCATGTAATGTGTACATGTGTAGATTTATGTGTTTGTATGACTTTCACAAATGTACACAAAGCGTGTGTGTTCTCTCTTATCAGAACATTAGCTGATGAATAGCTCCACCTGAGCAACACAGAGCTGGAACTGTGTTCACGACCCAGCGTTGTGTAAATGCTCGTTGCCTGGTGGCTGGTTGCGTTGTTAGACCTCTGTTGAAGATGTAGTTCTGCTGTTTACTCTGTTAAGCCTGTAGTGTCGGCCTGAAGTGTGTGCATTTGTGTGCATGCGCCTGTTTGTCTGTGTTCCATGAGAAGCGGCAATTCTGCTTTTAAAACTAAGAGCAAGGCAAATGATAAACAAGCAGGTTTCATCCAGCCATCGTCTAAAGCATCAGGGTGTTCAGGAGGACAGGTCCGTTCACTAACCAGAGCAGAGGGTAAGCTAATCATCAGAGCACTCTCTGTCCATTAAAGCTCATGCAGAAATTTTGAAGACCTTATTAGGCTGATTTTCATGCTGCATTTCTCTGACTAATATGTACTCAGAGACCCCAGCCAGAACTGAGACGTGCTATCATCTGATGTACATCTGAGTGCACCTGTCAGTTTTTTGTGTTTGAGCAGTGTGTGTGTGTGTGTGTGTGCATAAACATAAAGTTGTGAATGTGTGTTTGTCCCTCTGTGGTAATTGAATATGAAGCAATGGTAATGGCTGGTGGCGTTTGCAGACATAGATATGGATGGAGCCTTGTCAATAATGTGGATCTGCCATCTGTGCTCACTGCCTGCTCCTTAGTTAAGTGCTAGTTATATCAGCATTTGTGAGTGTGTTTATCTGCACCATATACTGAAGCGGGTTCATGGAAGAGGTCTTTTTTGAAGCAAAATCAATTATTTTGTCAATTTCTGCAGTCATTTAATTCATGCAACTGGTTTTTATGAGATGAATTATTCTTGTTTTGCCACTAGGTGGCAGTGGTGTCTCTTTGAGTGGCATAGAATTGCATAGAACAATTTTATTAATGGGTTTTACACTCATAAAGTGGTGCTTATTAGACAGTGCTAGGCGTGTTTTAATAAGTCATTATTAACCTACAATTAATGTGATTGTGACGTTATCTTCTGTTACACGAATGCAGTGCTCTGTTTTGTCTAAAAACAGAGACAAAATATCTACTCAGTCATTGCTTTTGTTATTTATTTGGTTTTATTGGGCTCCCACTGAAAACGTTGAGGTTTACTCCCCCTGAAAATTTAAAACTGAACTGATTTAACAGAAACAGAAAATTAGCTGGAAATACTTTGAGGGTAGAAGACGTTATCGCACTGTGAATTTGTAGCACACTTACTGTCATTTTGATAGTAAGTGTGCAGTGTTTTCCTCTGCACTGTATGTAAATACTGTATATAAAATGCAGAAATTATTGGGAGGATATGTAAGATTGATGGGATGCAATTTTTCCTGCTGTATAATTGTGATATGTACAAAGAAGTATAAAGAAGATGTTTGCAACTTTGGCATCAGGCTCTTTTATGGCATACAGGAAATTACATATTGTTGAGCTCCTCAGCTGAGACAATTTCATGCTTATAATTTGAGTCAAAGTACCAGTCTTACTTGCTTCAGTCTTTCCAAGTTGAACCCCTGTGGAGCAGGACTAGCTTCATTCGTTTGGTTTGTGTCTTACACCTCTGGTTCCTGAGGATGGCAGCAGTGTAGCCTGAGAGGAAAGACTCATTATTCACCTTTCAGAAGAGACAGTAGAGAGAGGGAACAAGAAGTAATAGTATGACTGAAGTTAAGTTATATACTGGTTATGCTCGAGAGAGACAGTTTCACAATTCTGAAGTGCTGATTGCTTTGACGTAAGCACATTTGTGCTACAGAGTGAGGTACAAATTGTTCAGCTTCTTAACCACTGAACTCAGTAGGGTGACATGAGGTGTGTTGTTTCCAAAGTTCCTGTCATCACGTTGTCTGTTGTGTTTTCATTTGGGTTTCATGTGGTTTCGAGGCAGAGGAAAGACTGCCGGACTCCCCAGTTTTCTTAAGAAAACTGTTCTCTTTTGTTGTTCTTTCCTTGACCACATGGAATGTGCAGACTGTGGTAATAGGATTAGTTTCACCACTTTGACCAAGCTCTAAACTACATCATCCTGCCATGCTACACTGAAAGCATTAGATGTGCCTATTCTACTTATTGTAACTCACTTGGTGCTCTGTACATGGCCACATATTAGCTGTATAACAATGTAAAACATACCAGCCAGCTTACCTGCCAGCTGCTCTGTCCGAGAGAGATATTAAGTCAATACATGGTTACACAGCAATCTGATTTCTCATGCACTTTTGGATGAGTCGTGCAGGGCTTCGTTACTGTGCACATTGAAATATTTATTTGTGTTTACCTTGTTGCGCTCTCATTTGCTCAGTGTCTACATGTATGGCGAGTGAGCATGCATTCGTTCGTGTCATTTGTGCATGTGTGTATTTGAGCTCATCTGCATGTGCGCATACAGTGCAAGAAATTAGCATATGGCATCCGTCTTGCTCTGCCTTCGAATCTGCCTCCTTTCTTCCGCGGCATAAAAGAATATCTATGTAATTTACCCTGAAGCATCACTAGCCATGAAGTGGACGTATTGTCTGTCTGATCAGTATACGGGTGCAATTAATTCTTCCCTCATGAGAGCTGGAGATGGATGCATTTCCTTTTCTGCTGCTTTCTGTCATACCTCTTGAACCGAAGAGAAACGTCTACTGACTGATGTCACTCTCGCATTGCTTACGTCCACGGCCAGCTGCACTATTGATGACATGGAAATATTCTCAGGGCTGGATTAATTTGTCTGCTGATTCTTCTGTGTTTCTGGTTCGACGTGTTGTTTTCTTTCCTTTGTTTGTTGCTCTTGGTTTGAAGTTTTTATTTCTTTTAAGTGTGTTTGCTGATTTTGTGCTGTGTTTTCTGCTTATTCCCCAGTAGATAACTGCGACAGAGAGGATGACATAAAATATAAAAATAATGGGCTGCAGTGCTAGTGCAGGGTATGGAGATGCAAGATAATGCTTGAAAACAGGCAGTAATAGCTCTGTTTTAATTAAGCATCATCATGTGAATGTATCCTAGGCTAAAAATGGTGTCTGCATACTATCTTGACTTTTAAATCGCACCATACTTGTCTCTATTTGTGTTTTACTTGATTAATCGATTGGTTGATTTATGCTTCATTTCCACTGTGATCCTCCAACATATTACAAGTTACACACAGAGAGTGCATACGAAGGTGGAGTCGCAGCCTTGACTTTACTCATTCATGTGTGATTGACATGCCAGACAGCTGACGCACCTGTCTGCCTTGGCCAACAACTGTGACAGCACACGATGCCATCTGAGCTCCACACTCGAACCTATTTCATAGATGGCAACACGCTGATGATTCCATTTTGTAGCCAGCAAAGCACAGCTGATGTCTTTCTTTTTTCTATGTGAAAATAAGCATATTAAAATGAAAATACTCTGTCTTGGGTACAATAAAAGGTAAAACCATTCTGCTAAGGTGGAATATAATAATAGGTCTTTGAAGAGAGTGTTGAAATAGGTTTAGTTGGTTCATGGAGCTCAGGACTGGATGCAGTAAATAAAGGTTTGAAGCTGCTGAGATAAAATATGCACTGAATACTGTGTTACTGGAACCGCTTCTCTGTTCTTAAGACTATTTGTGCAGACGGTGAAAAATGTAGGGCTGGCCTTAAAAACGATGTCAGACTTCCCAAGCTCCCAAGTGCTTCTGTAGATGTGCAGAATTTAGAAATTAAAAGCTTATTTATACCTAAATTATGCAAATTATGAGCAAATTAGAAATTGAAAGCTAACCTGTGTAAGTAAGTTGACGAGTAAGCTTATTGATCACTCGGCCATGGATAAGTGAGGAGATATCTTGTGTAGTCATAAGAATAGCTTGCTACGATTAATAGTAAATTAATTTTGTCCTTTTTTTCCTTTCACACATTTTCACTCCCACACGCTGTCTACTCAATTTTGATTGTGCTCCCATGTGCCAATACATTCCTAACCCTTGTTTGTCTGCCAAAAAAAGCACAAGCTTTTCTGTAAATCCCCTGCTTTCTCAATATATTGCATCTTTCATTGTATAATGAAACCCAGCCAACACTGTCTTTGTATGTACGCTCTCTCCAGATCATTGGCATGGTTTAGCTAGTAGTTTTAGGTTACTGTGGCTACCGAATGATTGACACCTGAGACGATTGTTAGGATTGCTTTGGGTTACGAGTCCCGCCCTTCAAGGAATTACTACTACCAAAACAACCCCTCCCACTCCAGACATACCCAAGCTGCAGCTCCGGGAAACAGAGAGCGAGAATAGGAGAGTCATGTAACTCAAAGACAGGGACACAGACGTCAAAAGAGAGGAAGAGAAACGGAGGTAAGGAGGGAGGGAAAAAGCACAGTGGGAGGAAGAGGAGATCTTATTTCCACCGGTCAGGAAAAAAAGAAAAACACAGGGACCTGTAAGTGAGAAGCAGAATGAGAAGGAGTAACAGAGTGAGTGCACGGCTGTATTAGGAAAGAGGGAGATCACACGCTGATCCAGCAAGATAGATAAGTGCAAGTGAGTGACAGAGAGGGAGGGAGGGAGGGAGGGAGGGAGAGCGGGCTAAACAACCACCTACTTTCAAATGATCAGAGCTTGAGGAGCAGCAGCAGCAACGTGGAATAATCTTGAACGGAGGGTTTGATCTGACTGAACGCAGGTTTGGTCTCAAGCAGCTCGGCAGACCTGACAACTCCACCGACTGAAGGAAGGAAGCTCCCACTGGATCACTTCAGACCAGTGAGGGCTGTGGTCTGACCACAGCGGAGGGCTGGTCAGAGGGCTCCAGGTCGCCCAGGAGAGCGTGTGTGTATGTGGGTTTATGTGTGTGAGTTTGCAGATGTGATGTGTGTGGCTGTGGAAGGACAAGCCAGACCATGAGTATCATTCTGAAGCCACGGTCGCGCTCTACCAGCTCATTGAAGAACACGGAGGGAATATGGTAAATACACCAGGAACTGTTGGCAACATTTTCATGTTAATCCAGTTTTGTGTGTTGCTCTATTGTTCTCCATCTCCCTGTTAATAGCTCTCTGAAATACTTCTCTGCCTCACAGGCTTCGTCCTTTCTTTTCGTCTTTTTGTCCCTTTGTTGATTTGCTGTGCTTTTTGTTTGTGAAACTTTCAGCTGTCATCTGAATGCCATCACTCTTCCTCTCAATTGAAACTTCTCTGAATCTTCCTGCGTTTGCTGGAAAAACCTTCTGCACCTTGTAGATATGTCATTTACAGTTTTTCTGCACCAGGCATGACGCGTTCTGTGGTCAGATTAGATTAGTTCTGTTCTTCACTGCAGTCAGTGTGCTTTGTGCTTTATCAGACTCAGTGAAGACACAACAGTCTCTGTAGTTTTCATGACCCTGGTGTCTTCGCCTCAGTGTGCTTTTATTAGAACTCACTGTCCATTCAGCCAGTGAAATCGAATAAAACACAAGGTTGTAAAACAGCAAAGGCATCATTTGTTGAGGAATGTGTTGTATCACTGCATACATTCTCCTGTCTGCACATGGCTCCAGATAAATGCAGGATGCAGAGCATAGTGCCAGGGGCACAAATTGCCCTCCCGTTCCTGTCTCCTTCCCCCTCTTGTCTCAACTTGTCCTTGCCTGTCAGCACTGATTTCCAACTAAGCAACTGCCCTGTAGCTCTAACACTGGAAGTTAATATTCACAGTTTTTTTCCCACTGTGATACTCCAAGGCAGAGCTGTCAATGGATCAGAGCAACCCTGGACAAATGCACATTGTTGGTGGGGTGGAGATTGCCTCGCGCCATGTGTTCGAACCCCGTCGGACCTTCCTGCAGGCTTCGAAGTGTTCTCACGTTGTCAGTTTATTAATCTGCTCTCCAATCTCCCCAGCAGGAAATGACGCTCGTGTGAAATGAAGACATATTAATTAGGTCTTTGAGGGTAGTAGTTCTCTGAGCAGTGCACATCACAGACAGCATGTGACGTGGTTTGATGCAGAGAGGGTGTCAAAGCCATTGCGTAGCTACATGTGAACCTGATATAGATGTTGGAGCTGACTGCAGAAATGTAGCTTTGCTTTTTTCTCATGTTAAAAGCTGACAATCTGGCAGTGTGAGGTTTGCATGAGCCATCTTCTTGAATGGCTACCAAAAGCAGTACTCAGCTGGACAAAGCATACCGCCTCCTCCATCTGTCCTGCCCTCCTCTCTTCTGTTTTATCAAAGCTTCTTTCAGTAATTCTCCTCATTGCTTTGTCTTTCATAATTTTTCACTGTGCTGACAAGATTTACAGTAGACTTGTGACTATCACTTAAAAACACCTGAGTTGTAGCCGATAGTTCAGCTGTTTGTCTTAGGGTGGGTGTGTTTGTGCAATGTATGCATGTGTAATGCAAAAAGAGGTGTGTTATGTCCCTAAATCCACTAATTCTCGTTAAGATAAGCACACTAAACACACAAGTTAAGGATCTCTGTGTGTTTCTTAGCTCCATGTTTCTGATGGTCTGTGTGTTTTTGCGAGCTTGCCTGAGTACTTGTGTGCTCATGTATTTACATGCACAATTCCCTGCGTGTCTACTTGTGCGTATTTAAGACAGTGACATGGTGTTTGACGTGCCTCCTGGTCAGACCAAACTCAAACAGGCCCCCTCCACCCAACCGTGTAAATGCAGGTTTGTGTGCACAGACTTTTGAGTATCCATCAGCGTGTTAGCTTGGGTTTGCGAGAGGTGAAAGATGAGGGTTAGGGGAAGGAGCTCCACGCCTAATGCAGCACCTCTTTTGCACATTCAAAACCAGAACGATGTTAGTGTGTTGAGATTAAGTGTGGAGAAGTGGGGAACATGTGAGTTTGAACTTAAGTGTTTGCATCTGGCCTTTGTCAGTCCCCAGTCGGGCATCTCAGGCAGGCTGGAAATGTTGAAGGTTATCTGGCTTCTTATAGGGCCTGACAACTTGCAAGTTATCTAACATGTTTTCCAGTTTTGACCTTTAGTAATCCAGACCTGAGACGATGAATAGGACTGAAAATAGGTTCATAGTTAAGTGGACCTCTACGTACCGTAGAGAGGAGCAGAACTGGTTTGCTTTCAACCATGTGACCTTTTAGATGACACTGCATTGCCATGGTGATTTCTTTATGTGTCTCATGATTGACTGAGTTTTCTGAATAACGTAGTGACAGAGAGGACTAAAGCAGTGTGACGACAAAAGAGCAGGATTCACTTTGCTTATACCTGACAGGGCAAGAAAAACCAGAGGGAGAGACAGAAAGCAAGAGAACATGTAAACCTTTAAAGATCCAGTGTGTAGGATGTAGTGAGATCTATTGGCAGAAATGGAAAATGATATTCGTAACTATGTTTTCATTAGCGCATAATCACCTGAAAATGAGGATTATTTTGTTTTCATTACCTTAGAATGAGCTCTTTATATCTACAGAGGGAGCGGGTCCTCCTCCACAGAGTCTGCCATGTTGCACCGCCATGTTTCTGCCCTAGTCCAGAACAGACAAACCAAACAGTGGATCTAAGGAGGGCCTTTTTGTTTTGCACTAGTTTCGTGGCCATTGTTGGTTCTCCTATTCGTAACATGGGGTAAGGTAAGGCAAGGGGTTTGGTTGCTTTGGTTGATCTGCAATCTCACTGTCATAGATGCTTCTAAATCCCACACACTGGACTTACGGATCATTTTTGACAGCAGAAAACCTTGTCATATTTTTGAACTTTCGTGTGAATAAGACTTTTTCAGTGCAGTCAAGCCGTGCACTGTGTGTCAAGTAAGATGAAGAATTTCAAATGTTATCAGGGGAAAAATCCACAAGCCAACATGGTACAACCCCCATAGATTTATCTGCCAGTGAGCAAATTTGCCTGCATTTGCTGCCTGGTGGATGATAATGTTACTTATTGCGTGTGTGTGCATGTGTTTGCATGGATTCTTCAAGTCATAGGCCACTATGAAGACAGTGCTGAGGTTTCTGAACACTTAAGTGTTGCCTCATGGAACCAATTTTTGGCTGGGATGTTAAAGAGAGCATTTAAAGGTGGAATTAAATTAGCTGCCTTGCCAACATGTCCTGCAACATGAGGTTCACTATTGTATATGTGAGGTTAGGGATAGAGAAAGGTGACTGTCATGCTCTCACATGTACTGTACAGGATGTTTTTAGGGTCTCTTCACTGTCCCCTTACTCATTCTTAGCACACTTCACTTACTGTACCCATCCATACTTATAGTACTGTGTTTATTTGACAAAATTAAAACTTAAAGGAAAGTCAGTAATGTTAACTCATTTTTTTCACTTGCTAACTGTAAGCATGCGTCAGCAGTGGATTCATACACGACACGGTCCCATTCATGTATTCTTCATATTCCAAATTCATAGAAAGTCATTTCATATGACCAACCATAGCATTATAAACTGCAGCTACTACAAGCACATAAAAATAATCTTTTAAAAATGTATCTGTAATGACATATTTACATATCTTAATATGCTAGAAGTACAGTATTTGTACAGTGCAGATACTCAAGTAAATGTGCTTTGTTACTGTCCACCCCTGCATATAATATGTCTGAATCTTAGGTGTCATTTGTGCCACCTCTCGTCTGCATGTGTCACCTTTGGTCTCTATTTTGTTTTCCCCGGTCATGAGTTGCTGTTTTGCAAGAACATAGTCAAGGTTACAAGACACAAGTTCAGAATCACGTACCGACACCTGCATACATGCAGGGGATCACGCTCCTCACAATCCTCAGAAATACAAACACATGAATACACTCACACACACACACACACACACACACACACACACACACACACACACACACACACACANTCTGCCTCCCTCCTCAACACACAGCTCTGTTATGATCAGCACTGCTCCACACTTTCCAAACACATCTCTAACTGCAGTTTTTGTCCATTTTTTGGTGGACTTCTTTCCAGGTTTGTGTCCTTGATTTCATTAAAGAGAACGTTCAAGTTTTTTTTGTTTTTCAGATCTTCTACAGAAACATTTGTTGTGGCTTGTGCTTGTTTGCACTTTGGGAAGAGACAAAAATATCAAGTTTGTGTTACATATTGTAAAAACAGAGCCTCGCTAACCTCCCCTCAGTTGATTATTTATCAGAAGCACTTGTGCCCTGACCTCTTTCTCCACTCAGTCTCCTCACAGCGCTGTCACGTCAGCTCCTATGGTGTTTATAATTGCTCAAGTGACCCAGGGCTGCAAATGAATGAGTCATTGATCTATGCCATTTTGTGTTTGTGTATGTGTTACTCTTGTTATGGGAACATAAATTTGTTTACGCAGTCACACTGTGGGGACTGGCCTTCCTTAAGGGCACAAAAAGCAAGTCCCAGTAATGAAAATCATTAAATTTTGCGGTCAAGTCTTGGGTTAAAGATTAGGCTAAGGGTAAGGGTTAGAGTTATGGATAGGGTAAGTCTCCAGGAAATGAATGCAAGTCAGTGTACTGTCTTCTGAGCTGATAGAAGCATGACTGTGAGTGTGTGTGAGAGACAAAGAGAGAGGAGGAGACAGATGGATGAGAGAGAAGATGGAGACAGAAGTGATGGAGAGCCAAAGACACAGAGAGAGACGGACGATTAAAGAGCTGTGCAGTGTCCTTTGGCATGTATGTGACCCAGCAGTGTCCTACAGAATGAAGCCACAGCTGTCTCAGTGCCCTTACAGCTACTGTACATTTCTTCTATTTTAACCTCTGTGAGAGTGCAACTGAAAGGTTTTCTAGCAACAAACAATCCCTCTTTATTCCTCTTTTTTCACACGAAGGTCTAAACTCAAGCATGAAACTCAAGTGGGAAACACTGTCCCTACAGGGAGTCTGTGGGCTATTGCTGCAATTATCTTTGTTTTTCTGTCTTGTTTTCATTTTCCAGCGAACACTCTGTAGACAGCAGACAGATATTGGGCTTTGCTTTGAACGAAGATTAGTTATCAGCCCCTCCAGTCCTGCAGCATGCCGTCTGCCAAGTCTTTGTTAGGTTTGTTGCTTGGCTTATTAAAGATAAATTATAAATTTATGCTGCGAACACTGAATACTTGTCATGTACAGGAATTAAAATAGTTGTATGCGACTCAAGGTTTTTTTTCTTCTTTCTTTCTTAAGTTCACAGCCCAAAATCATGTTTGTCTCAGAGGGCTTTACAGTCTGTACAGAAAACAACACCTATGAAAATGAATATTCACTGTCAGGTTAACATCAGCACGGCAGGAGCTAGATACATTTATGCATTTGCTCTGAATTAGATGTGGTTGTTTTTTGATGTTAAATCATTGCTAGAAAATTGTAATAAATCTTACTGTATGTACAATTTCATAGTTTAGTCCAGGGTAGCCTTTTTCCTATCAAGGGCCATTTCAGTTTTTTACAACAGGGTCATAACATACTCAGTGGCACTCAGTTGTAGGTTGTTACTTTGCAGCTCAATGACTTCATGTTGTAGGTTGTTAGGCTCATGAGCTGTTCCCATTTTACCTGTGTAGCAAATGTGTTCAGTTCCTTGTATTTACCTTTCACATCCTGAAACCTCTCATCAAATACCTGAAGGAGTTTACACACTCACCAGCATATTCAGATGTCATAGCAGGCTTTTGTTCTTGCAGAGTAGGAAAATGCATGCTACCCCTTTGCAGTCGCAC
Source organism: Chaetodon trifasciatus (assembly GCA_037975065.1). Classification (NCBI taxonomy): domain Eukaryota; kingdom Metazoa; phylum Chordata; class Actinopteri; order Chaetodontiformes; family Chaetodontidae; genus Chaetodon; species Chaetodon trifasciatus. The sequence continues at coordinate 5,245,913 of JBBMOE010000008.1, forward strand.
TTCCCCAGCTGTAAAAGGCAGAGAGCTGAGAAGCTGTTTGGAGTTTGAGAAGCTGGTTGGAGTTTGACATTATACCTCTCAGTTCTGAGAGGTATAATGTCCACCATGAAGGTCAGATCATACAGACCCTTGCTATCACTGAGTTGTCATCTCATCGAATGTGTAACACTGTTTCTGTCAGAATGTGGTTGAATGTGATACATCGCTCTGCTCGAATGAATGTGATGTGGCCATCCATCTCGCCGGCCACATGCGGCCCGGAGGCCAGAGGCTCCCCACCCATGTTTTAGTGTTTCTCTTCAATAGCTGATGTTATTATTATTGATAGCAGTGTCGTTGGCTTGTTAAAATGTTTGTTGAAGTAATTTGTAAATTAAAAATATGTCAGCTATTTCGGTTAGGTATCTAATAGAAATCTAAATTAGAAAATATCAGTGCAAAATATGCACCACGATTGATCAGTGTATATAATACTGTATAGTTTTCAGGTACCTATAGGAAAGCATGTCTTTCTTTCTTTCTTTCTTTGCCTTCCTGGCCAATTATATCTAAGCTCTGGATCACTCCCTTTTTGGGTAAACTGCATTTTTTTGTGTCAGTCTCTTAACTAATGCTGGATTTACTTCCCATCTCTACAATAATCCCCCTGTGAGTTGTACTCGTGCTTTCTGTTGATTCTCGCAACACAGTCATAGGGGTGTTCACATTTTTTCCTTTCCTTTTTTTTCCAAGTCATGCTTGCTCATCAAAGGCTGCGTCTTTGTGTCAGAGCAGGGAAAGAATTCCAGACGTTCCCTCTGTGATGTCAATGCTGGTGCAATACCTGAGAAAACTATTTGCGTAGGTCATTTCTGTGAGTCCCATTGAGGACATGTCCACACACACGCACACACACACACCCTGAGAGTGGAGTTATGTGTCAAAGGTTTGGCTGAGAATCTGTGAAGGCCAAGACGTCAGAGTGTGTTAATGAATCGGTTGTTAAACATATGCTGGGTGTTATGTTTCACTGTCTCCGTTATCTTTGTTTGTCTTCTTCGCAAACACGATACACACACTGACCCACACACACATATGACACAGGACAGCTGGAGAACAGCCTGACCTGTGCCTGGAGTGACGATGTATAAGTCACTCGTATAAGTCTTCGGTTTCACACTTACAGTAAAGAAAACAGATGGATCACTTGATGTGGTAAGCTTTGTGGATTGGGGGTTGTGTGTGTGTCTGTGAATGTGTGTGTAGATAATACTGGTTTAGACTGACATGCTTCTGATCTAATACTAAATATAGAAAGACAGAGTGAGAGGACTCAGGGACAGAGATTGGGGTGATGTGTGTAAGATAAGACAAATACAACTGTAGAAAAAAGTTGCTGGAGTCATTGCAGCCCACATATTACTTCTTATGTGTGTGTGTGGGTGTGAGAGCTAGTTAGAGACAGGGACAATACATTTGCCCTTTCTGTCATCAGGCAAACGTCCAGACTATCCCATTCCACAACCGAAGCTCACACTCACTTTGCCTCTGCTACTCACAGAGATCACAGAGAGAGATAGCACGGTATTTAGCCACTTAGCTGTTGTGAAAAATATGCCCGGCATGTCCTGTGTTTCGCTGTGGCCAAGTCTCACAGGAATACGCAGGGATAACCTGATGTTTCTGATGTGAGAAGCATAATGACTTTCTTCCTCTTAAAATCTCAATGTGCAATCTCCTATTTTCACAACCTACAAACCAAACATGCACAACACAGTTTGAAGTGACAGTAACTTTCACCTGTTTGGTCAGTGAATCATCTGATGAGGGTTGAGGGTGTGAAATACTAACACCAATAGAAACGTTAGTTATTTTTCGTGGTAGTTTCATGACAAGGAGTGTTTTAGGTCAGTGCCTTCTTTACCATGTAAACATAAATGTACACTCACATGTTTCTTTCTGTCCTTACGGCATCTTTTACTCCTCCACACATGCCTGCATGAACATGAAAACGCTAACATGAGCAGGGTGTCTCCTCCTCGCTAAGTCATAGAGCGTACTGGATTAAATATGTGGCTGTTTCCATAGTGAGGATGGTGGTGATGACAAAGAGGACGTCATCCCCATGCGTATTATGTGTCGCGCCTAAGGGAATCCCCCCGTGACCTTAGCTTTCACAACAGATGGGATTATGGCATTGCTTGATAGCCTTAGCGACGAGGCAGATATCCCTGGTGACAGGCGTTAGTCATCACCTGGGCGAACAATCACACAGGAGACTAAGGAGCTCATTGTGACATCCCAGCAAGAAACGGTGTCACTGGTTTAGAAACGCCTTTCAACTGTGAGTCAGTGGCATTGTCAGAGCAGAGGTATTCCCTGTGGCCCTGCGAAGTGCAGAGTTTAAACAGGGCAATATTGTTTGTGGTTGTGTGAGGATGACTTTGAATATTGCTGCATTAGTTCTAACTGTTGGTAATGTGCCCATTAGTCTGCTACCAATCACAATTGTCCAATAATCAGCCAGACAATGGGGGCCTGGCTGCTTATTATTTGAAATGGTGAAGCTCATGAGCAAATTTACGTCAGCCAGCCGTAGTGGAGAGCCTATTGTTGGGTCTGCACAGTAATCACGTCATGCACAGTATATTTTATATATATATAT